>CM052813.1:12305173-12405190 GCA_028533885.1 Nasua narica
GAGTTGCAGGAAGCCCGAGTCTCTGCTCCCCTCTGTGTGGTTCAGAACACACACTCCCCTCCGAAATTTCTGCTCACAGAGCAGCCTGTCGGAGGTAGCGCGCTACCCCAGCCGCCTTTCTGCGGCTCCCAAGTGCGGACCCGGGAGGCCTGCGGCGGGCCGGGAAAGACGCTATCCCAGCTGCCTTTCTGCAGCTCCGCGAGGGACGCCCGGGAGGTTAGGCCGCTTGCCCGCGTTCTCTCCGCGGCCGGCGGGGATGCTCAGGCTCTGCAGTGCGCCGCGAGTGTCGCCGTGGCTGGCGTACACCGGGAAAAACTGCGGTTCGTGAACCACCGCAGACTCTCAAAAAGGCGCTTGCAGCTGCGAGCCCGGCCCACAGGTTGTTGCAGAGAGCGGAAATCTGCAGGTTCAGGAATCGCGGACTGGATCCCCCACCAGTTCCACTTTGGGGCGCTCCTTCCTGGGAGAGTGGGTCCAAGCGCCAGTGCCCGCGACCACCCCCTTCCACTAGTTACTCCTCCGAACTTTTTGCCCTTTTTAAGTGTTTTTAACGGGCTGTATGTTAATGCTGGTCCCCCGCCACCGGGCACTTTCCTTTGGGGTATTACTGTCCTTGGTTAGCTTCTGGCGGCTCCCTCCCCCTTTTGTTTATCTTCAGATATCAGCTCGAGTGTTCCCACTTTGCTTTTACCTCTCCACTGCTGTCTTCTGCTCTCGGAGAGATCCCGGGGTTAGAAATCTTTCTCCTCAGGGTGATTTCATGGGTGTTCAGCGTGTTCTGGTAGATTTCCAGCTCACTTTTGGGGACCGGTTGCTGCAGGATCTCTTACTTCTCCGCCATCTTGCCCCTTCTTCTTCTTTTTTTTTTCTTCTTGCAAGGAATTGACTGGCATCGTTGTACTGGGTGTTGTCTTTTGGTCTTCGCTTTTTCTTAGCTATGCTCACTTACTGCTCATGCAGTTACTGAATAATTAAGGGCGACTCTTTCCGGCCAAAAATACTTTTCAAGTTAACCTTTTTTTTCCCTTAAATTTTGCTATTTATTTCTGCATCCAGTGCTGTTCCAGCTTGCCGAGCATTCCAGAAAGCTGGTATCCAAGTCAGCCAAGGTTTTGAAATGTTGACCATGCTGACCTGAATTCTTTCCAGATGCCTATTTGCATACCTTCAATGAGAGTGCTTATTTCTCACTAAAAGACCAAAACCTAGAAATACTAGGACAAAACAATGTGCTTTTTTCTTGGTGAGATCTTGATCTTAGCATTTTTACTCCCCTTTCCTGTTTTGCAGCCTGACCTTTGGAAGGTAAAGGACAATAATAGAATAAGGGCACATGAGTAGCAACAGGCCCCATCGCTGAACCATCTCTGGAGTGAAAGTAGGGGAAGCTGGCATTAGACAGGCACTGATCACCTATAAGCCTGAAGGACTCTGGTGTGATTTTATGGGTTTTACTTCCTCATCTATAAAATAAAGGAGTTGAAGCAGGTGATTAATAAGGGGCTTCCTTGCTCTCTGATGTTCTCTGTTCCATGACCACTGTTGAAGTCTCTCAGGAGTGGAAGAGGCAGAAATTCCTGGAACTTACTCTCCTTCTTTATTCCTGAACATTCTTGAATTCTGACTTGGAATCTCTTGGGTGCCTTAAGCAACTAGATTTCCCTTGACTTATGAGAAATGCACAAAAGTTGACCTTTCTTAATAGAATCATTAGTAAAAGGCATATAAAGGACACATTGGAAAGGCAGAAAATCAATAGCTTCCTTTTTCCGTGTATGAATGTTTCTTATTAAGATTAACATGTTCCACTGATAATAGCTCATTTGTTGGTACAACATCCGGATGAGGTAGATGGTAATAGTAATCCCATGCAAATAAGTGAAATTTGCTAAGTAACTGTGTTTCCTTGAGTTCTTTTGGCTTTGGGCCCAAGTACTAGATGATGTTACTCAGGTGAATGCATGCGTGACTAAGGTTAAAAAAAGGAAGTAGAACTCTTCGTGACATCTTGTATCATTGGGAAATTTTATGAAGTCTAAGTGACTCACTTAGAGTCAGATAGGCCATGGGTTATTAAATCGAAGTCACCGAGTGACACTTCAGGGCTTTGGGTATGACTGGTGTATTAGGTTGCACAAGGAAAACGGGGTAGGAAGTGATGGGTGAATTTGAATGGGAGGGGTGATGGTGATTAGAAAAGGATGCCAAGGATCCTAAATTTTGTTTCCAGAAGTGTTCTGTTGATGTATCATTCATTCATTCATTCAAAACTATTCATTGAGCACCTAGGGACTGTCTGCTGGGTGGGTATTGGGAATAAGGATCCAGTAATGAAGAAAATAGACACATTGTTGTGGGGAATAGGGAAAAGAAAGGTGGCAATAAATAGGATTCTTCAGATGAAGATACAAAAACAAATACTAGGAAGGTCATGAAACTGGTTACTATGTCCCAGAGTGACCGAGTTCCAGGCAGGGGTAAGTACATTAATAAGAGGGAATCTTCTCTGAAGAATCGACTTTGGAGATAAGGCATCAGTGGTAAGAAGGAGGCAGTCACAGGAACACGGGGGAGAAGCATTTCAGGCAGAAGAAAGGGCAAGTGCAGAGACCCTGAGGTGGGCAGAGTTTGGAATGTCTGAGAACAACCACAAGGCCAGTGTCGTTAGAGCAGAGGGGGTGGGGAGTAGGCAGGACATAGGGCCTTGTGGGCCAGGGCAAGGAATTTGTGTTTTAAATGTAACAGAAAGCCATGGGAGGATTCTAAGCAGAGCAGTAGCACAGTCTGATTTACATTAAAAAATAATAATAATAATAAGAGCTCTGTGAAGA
The DNA here is from genome assembly GCA_028533885.1 of Nasua narica. NCBI lineage: Eukaryota > Metazoa > Chordata > Mammalia > Carnivora > Procyonidae > Nasua > Nasua narica. The sequence goes on from CM052813.1 coordinate 12,308,005, forward strand.
ATGGATTATGGATTATAGCAGAACAAGGGTAAAAGCAAAAAGACTATTCCCTCCATCCAGAGGAGAGATGTTGGGGGTTTAAATTTGACTGGAAGCAGGGGCTTTCCAGGAGAGAATTTCAGGACCCGTATTTAGATTAATGGTTCAGAACAAAGAGGGAAGACAATGTACCCTAAATCACTGGATCATTGCCCTGTGGAGATAGAAAACTAACAGGGAACAGAAAACAAAACAAAAACAAAAACAGGGAGGCCACCAGATTCTGAAACACAAGAGCTTTTGGGACTTTCTTGCACGCCTGTGAGCAGAAGAACTGTAAATTAAGAAAGCTAGGTTTCCTTTTAGTAAAACACAATCTGTCGTCACCCATGCAGCCCGTCATTGTCTGTGGGGGACAAGTGTGAAGAGCAGGGAAGAGTCACTCGACGTGCAAGGAGTGATAACTGGCTTGAAGGTCAAGCGCCGCGAAGACTGTGTTGATTGAGTCCCACCTGTCTGACACTCAGGTAAGGGTACTAAAGTCACAGAAAGAGAAGAGTTAAGAGAAATCAGTCCATCAGAAGCTAAGTGGATCTGCCCCACGAAACCACTGGGCAACTTCACGCAAGTCACTCCTCTGAGCCTTCCTCCTCCAGAAATGAGGAATGTGGACTGAGTTCTCGATCAGGAATTTCCTAAAATGCTTCCCTGTGTGAATCTCAAATCAACCCTCTTGCTTTGCAGAAATCTGTCATCGAAACAGTTGTTCTTAATGGGGCTATTTTGCCCCCCAAGTGATCCTTGAGAGCAGAGCCTCTGGAGGGGCGGGGAGAGAATAGGCTAGCACCCCTCAAGTAGAGGCCAGGGGTGTGCTGGACATCCTACAGGGCCCGAGCCGGCCCCCACAAACACATGACAGTGACTGAAACGGTCCAAAATGTCAACAGCAGTGAGGCTGAGAAACGTCGGTGTCAGAAATGACAAGGGGCTAACAGGTTGCAGTACCAGGATTCTGGGGGATGACTTCCCCACTGGTGTAAAAAAAAACCCGATCCTTTCCAAATATTTGATAGGGAGCCCTTATTTTATCATTTGAAACAACAACCGAGAAAAACCACGCAAAATGAAGGGGAAGAGCTCAAAAGCAAACGATGCCCCCGCCACACAAGTGTCTCCCAGAGACAGCAGGCCTTCCGGCCCTCTCGGGAGTGAGTCAGGGCCAGCCTCTGAAGGAGGGGCCTAGGCTGTTTGATCTGGGAAGCTGCAGAAGACCTTACTTAGCAAACATTCAAGATTTCCAGTGAGTCATTTGCCCGTGGCGGCTTTGCTCTGTTGGCTCAGGTCCTCCTGTGTTTTGGTTCGAGAGAGGCTGAAGAGGAAAAACAAGCTGCTTTGTTTCTCTTTAATTTGCGCTGACATTGAGCGATACCTGGCACTTGGGCTCGTGCCCGTACCTCAGAGGGCCTCCATAGCTGGGCCAGTGGGGGGCAGGTCCAAACCCATGAGGGGCCCTGGCAGCGGTTATTTTAATATGGCCTGCAATGATAAATTTGAATATTAACTTATTTAAATAAAAACATTAAATAACGTTTCAGGTCCTGTTCGGAGACAGTACAGATATTCCCTAGTGCACCCCAGAGGTAGCCAAGAGTCAACTAAAGATGCCTCTTCAGGGAGGGGAATTGTCCAAACGGGAGACGCAGGAAACATGGCTAACTCGCCTGTTTGTGTAGCGAAGGCCTCCCTCTCGGCACAATCCCCATCCCTCTTGTGACTTATCTCAGCCCAACTGAATGTGGGAGGAACTTCTTCCCTGCCTCACGGAAGGAACACCCGAGTCTCGGTGGCCCACCTCAGGAAGGCGCAGGGTAACGTCCTGAGTTTGTGCCATCCTTCAGGTCACATTGTTTTCGAGATTCCAGAGTCACGGGGAAATTCTGACCTAAATTGTCTAAACTATCACATGGTGCGCGGCCTTGTCTGTTGAAATTTGGCAACCTCCAAGCCACCCTCCTCCAGCGGATCGTCCTGGGCGCTGGCTCATCCAGCAAAATGGAATTTTAGGCTCAGTGATTTCTAATCTGCTACCACTTGCCATTTTCTCTTGGAAGAGGGCAGATTGCTTCACTGATCTCTATTTCATCTTTGGAAAAAACTGGGATGATAATGGTTATCTGGCTTACATGCTTGTCAGGAGGAGTTATTTTAAAGCACTTTGCAAATATAAAAATGTTCCACAAAATTGCAGACTCATCCAGATGCCGCACCACCTGTCTCCTCTGGGGAAACCATCCAAATTCACACACCCCTGAGCTGACTTTTCTCCTAGCTCCTGTTCTTGCTTTTGTTGAGAGATATTTGGGTCTTATTTTATTTATTTATTTGTTTTATTTACTTTTTAGGTAGAGAAAGAGAGGGAGTGCACTAGAGGGGGTGGGAAGGGGAGAGGGAGAGAGAGAATCTTAAGTGGGGCTTGATTTCATGACCCTGAGATCATGACCTGAACCAAGATCAAGAGTCAGACGCTTAACCCACTGCGCCACCCAGGAGCCCCTAGATCACCTTTTAAAATGTTTACTCTATGTGTGTGTGTGTGTGTGTGTGTGTGTGTGTGTGTGTGTGAGAGTGATGCAAAAGAATTCTGTTAAAATATTAGTATCTTGAGGGCGCCTGGGTGGCTCAGTTGGTTGGGCAACTGCCTTCGGCTCAGGTCGTGATCCCGGAGTCGTGGGATCGAGTCCCAGGTCAGGCTCCCAGCTCTATTGGAAGTCTGCTTCTCCCTCTGACCTTCTCCCCTCTCATTCTCTCTCTCTCTCTCAAATAAATAAATAAATAAATAAGTAAATCTTTTAAAAAAATATTAGTATCTTGAAAACTGTGTTTATAAGTTAAAACTTTTGTTTTCAAAAGTTGTGTTATTTCTTTTTTGACCACTCATTTGACTATAAGAAATGCAAATAAAGTGCACTTTTCTCCCCACATGGGAGCAACTACTTGGCCATCACGAGAAATCTTGTTTGAAAAGCCGAAGGACTAAAGAGTCAGGGGATCTTTCAGTTTGATACCTTATTGAATTCAAATGAGCACATTTTAATGTACGGAATGAGCCGAGCATCTTTTCTTCTACGACTCTTGAAAATGGACTTCATTTTAGATTTGTGGCACTACCATGAAAACTAACTCATTTCCTTCAGAGGAAATTGTTTCCTTCATGAAGAGCAAGTTGGAACAGACAATCGAATGAGAGAGAATTTTCCAGAAGCATAACTTCAATTTTATACCGGAAGCTTTATGGGTCCCCTTTTACCACATTCTTAAGGAATCAAATGAAATATCACATATTCCACAACACCCTCTGTGATGACCAGGGCCAACTCTGAGCTCCTTCCTCACCCAGTGCTTTTCATATAAGAAACCATCATAGCGATGGGTGAGACAGAGAATCCAGAAAGCAAAGAACGGGACCTAGAAAAGGAGCAAACTAAAATGGACAGACAAGGAAGAACCTACAAAGCAGACAGCAAACCCAGAAAAACTATGGGGGGGAGGGGAGGGTGGAAGTGATCGGGAACTAGGTGGGGGTGAAAGAGGGCACTTGTGATGAGCACTGGGTATTGTATGGAAGCAATGAATCCCTAAATCCTATACCTGAAACCAGTTTACACTATATGTTAACTAAGTGGAATTTAAATAAAAACATGAAAGGAACAAAAAAATGACATCATAGTGGCCACAAAAAAAGGATGGTTAAATTTTGGAAAATTGAGATGAAGGAAAATCGTTCATCCAAAGAGCTGCCATCTAAATAAAAACACATTTAAAAAAGAGGCAGAGGGGCGCCAGGGTGGCTCAGTGGGTTCAGGCCTCTGCCTTCGGCTCGGATCATGATCCCAGGGTCCTGGGATCAAGCCCCGCATCGGGCTCTCTGCTCAGTGGGGAGCCTGCTTCCCCCTCTCTTTCTGTCTGCCTCTCTGCCTACTTGTGATCTCTCTCTCTGTTGAGTAAATAAATAAAATCTTAAACAAACAAACAAACAAACAAACAAATAAATAAATAAGAGGCAGAGAAAAAAAAAAAAAAGAGGCGGAGGGGTGCGGTGGTGCCCGGGTGGCGCAGTTGGTTAAGCAACTGCCTTCGGCCCGGGTCATGATCCCGGAATCCCGGGATCGAGTCCCACATCGGGCTCCTAGCTCCATGGGGAGTCCGCTTCTCACTCTGACCTTCTCCCCGCTCATGCTCTCTCTCACTCTCTCTCTTTCCTAATAAATAAATAAATAAATAAAATCTTTAATTAAAAAATAAATAAATAAGAGGCAGAGGAAGAAAAAAAATAGAGACGGAGGGGTGGGGTGGTGCCCGGGTGGCTCAGTTGGTTAAGAATCTGCCTGTGGCTCAGTCAGGATCCTGGGATCAAGCCCCGCTTTGGGCTCTCTGCTCAGCGGGGAGCCTGCTTCTCCCTCTGCCTCTGCAGCTTCCCCAATTGTACTCTTTCTCTCTCTTTCTGTCGAATAAATAAATAAGATCTTAAAATAATAATAATAATAAATAAAATAATACTAAAGAAAGAGGGTAGTGGCCACGCATGTCAAATGCTGTGAGGAATAGAGGTGTCCAGATGTGACAAAGGGGTCGCTGATAATGGGTGCAAAAACCAGGTCTTGATGTGTTTAGGAGGATTTTTATTTTGGAACATACTGATTTCAGGCTGAATTGAGGGAAGATTCCCATTGTCTGAAAGCTTTTATTTGGCAGAGGAATACCAATTCATTCATAAATAGGTATGTTAGGAGGCCCTGGGCCTGTTGTATCCTTGATTACAGGGAAAGGAATAATAGTTGTGTCTGATAACCACGAGACACCACCCCTCATTTGTTTCTGGCTTTCCTCAACTGAAAATGTTGTTGAAAACACTCATTATCACAGTATCCCCAAGAGGTGGGTGTTAATACCTGCCATGTGCAACTGTCAAACTCTGATGATTGGATGAAAACAATTATGTCACGAGTCATAGGTTACTACTACTTACTTTCAAGAGTCAAATTACACAAGTCTGATTGCAGAAGCAACATGGGGAGGTACTGTGGAATTCCACGCGCATATATAAATGTTTCTGGCCATTGATTTTTATTTAACCTTGGTCAGATAAAAGTTGATGTTCTCCCATGTCCTTATATACCCTGAGTCAGCCTGAACTTCGCCCTGATGTATTCTCAGTTTGCAAGCATCTTTGATAGGGTTGTTGTCATTTTTCTCCCCTCTGGATGTTTTTCTCCTGTCTGCTTCCTCAGGTGGTGGTTTGCAAGTTTCACCAGCTCTCCTCAACTAAACTTCACTTTACCATCCAAGCAAACTTGATAATTACTGTTTTATCTCTGTGATTGCACCAGTCCTCTGAAGGGACACCTATTAGCCAGAAATACTTAGATTTGATTTTCCCAGAAAATAGGTATTTCTAATCAGAAACAGGAAGATATTTTTGAACTCTTGGTGAGAGAGGAAACATGAACTTAGCTGTGTTTTGCTTTCTGCTCTTTTTCTCTGAATTGTAGTAGATTTTCAGGGAAGTGGAGAAACCAGAACTAAGCAAGTTACACTATTAAAGTTAGGAGATCCCAGGAGCGCCTGGGTGGCTCAGTCAGTTAAGCCTCTGCCTTCAACCCTGGGTCCCTGGGTCAGGCTCCTGATCCAGTGTTAAGTCTGCTTCTTTCTCTCCCTCTGCCCCACTTGTGCATGTTCTCTCTCTCTCAAATAAATAAATAAACAAAATCTTTAAAAATAATAAATTTAGGAGATCACAAGCAGTAGCAGGGAAGTCTGATGAAATGAAGTTAGCAATGTTGGTCTCACTACACACCATAGAAATAAATATACCATCAGTGTTAACAGATAACAGTAGGTAACATTTACTAGGGCCTTACTCCAAGCCAGATTCTGTTCTCAACTTGATTAACTCCCATAATCTTATGAAGTAGGTCTTGTCATAGAGCCGGCCAGTCTGAGGGCCAACAAGGCTAACATAACTTGGCAAGGGTCAACAGAGGTAGCGAGTTCAGAGCTGGGATTGAAATCCAAGCTGTCAGTTTCAAACTAATATTCCACAATTCTGCCTCAATCATTTCTCTACCTTTTAGGCATGCTTTCAAATATAGGATGTTTTGACCACAGAATTGGAGATGTTGAAAGGCCCCAACGAAGTGAACAATACTTATATCTACGATGTAACAATATCTCACCCTGCTAGAAGACACCCACAGTTGCAATTTTATACACTCGATTGCCCTTGAACATGGACTCCTCATTTAAGATGAATGCCTACTCCAACTATACCCTCATTTATACAGCAAGGCAAAGGCCTTGCCGGTTCTAATTTAAAAAAAAAAAGCACTTTTGGAGTCACTGGCTTTATGTTACAGTATACCTTTAAAGCTCTTCTATGCACCAAGTTTATTCTATCCTGTGCTCAGTTTTAGGATCCACTTAACTTGCTGCTTGAGGGATGCACAGAAACCGTGCTCTTACATAATTTACATAATTTTATGTAATTTACATTTTCTATATTTAGCAGTACACCTTTGTGCCATGGTGTATTTCTTGAGAACCAATCTATTTTTCTCATAACTGGAAATTTCAGTGAGATTATACGTGAAAATCCCTCTCATTTATTACTACCCAGGAAGGGATAGATAGTTTGATTCACAAACATTTGAATCTTACTGTGTCAGACATTGTATTAGGACCTGGGGATACAAGGAGGCTACAAACTAACTCTATCAAAGAATTCCCTACCAAAAAAATAGTTATAGTACAACAGGATAATTGACATAATAATAGTTTATTAACCATGGTATGGAAATATAGATTAAGACCCAACTAAGTCTTTGGGGATTCTTAAAGAAAACTTGACAGAGATGTGGAATTCGAGTCCCTTAGGTTAAGAAGAAAGTCACCAGGCAGACAATGGGGAGTTCAAATGTAGCGCTTACAAGCAGAGAGTAGCACATGAACAAAGGCATGGAGAAAACCAATATTTTGGAAATGATCCAAGCTTCAACTGCATGGTCATAGTGGTAGTTGCTGAAGAGAGGAGGCTGAAAAGTGGATTGGGTAGCTTGAAAAAATTCTTTCAGACCAGATGAAAATTGGCCTTATTAGGCAACAAGGAGTCACAGAAAGTCTTAGACCATGTTAGCTTTGCATTCTACAGTTACAATTTGGGTTCCCTAAGAAATACAGATTAGAGGTTGATAAGAACAGACTCTAAGGGACCAATTCATCAAACCCAAGTGCCAGTAGATCAATAGATGATGAAAGTCAGAATCAACATGGTGGCAGTGAATTCTGTGGTGGCATTTTGGGGCTTTAAAAAATAGATTTAAGAGACCATTTGGGATGGGAGGAAGATAGGAGAAGAAAGAAGGAGTTGATGTCTTCACGGTGCTTTTGCCATGAATGGGTCTACTAGAAGGAGAATAAATTGGGGGAGGGGACGAAAGTACTGGTTTAGTTTGAATGTATTGAGTTTGAGATGCCAGGAGAACATTCAAGAGCCGAGGCCCTCCTTGATGACAGTTGTTTAGGTGATCATATCAAAGTGCTGGTGATAATTCCTGTCACACGTATCAGCTGTGGGAGAAGAAGAAAATCGAGTCCCTTTTCTCTGCCATTTAGAAACATTGCATTTTCACCAATGTCAGTTTTTTTGTGATTTGATGAGATCAGCTGAAAACTTCCACTCTATTTTCCTGATTACAGTAACCTAGGGAAAGCATTAAGTTATGTTGGTAAAATTGTTGGCTACAATCTGGCTCTAATGATAATAGCTTAGAATCATGAAGCAGCAATATTTTAGCCCAAGAGAAAACAAACTTTATCCTGAGCACATGTGTTCTTTTGCCTTTCTCGTCTGATGTTGCTTGAAATTTTATTTTTCCACTTTGAATAGTGGGTTCTGCCAACTGTTTTAAAAGCTTTTCTCCTTTTACGGGAGGAGGGAAACAGTTTTTCCTCCCTTCTGCCTGATAGCTGAGGAGTGAGGATTTAATCGGTGAGAAAAATATACACACTACAACCTCAGAATGTTCCCGCTGCTTTTAGTGTTTGATGTACCTGACAGATTACCCTTTCAAAACAGAATAATAGGATAGGTGGTGCTGGAAAAAACCTTTTCCATCCAAGGCAAAACCACATGGACATTGACTCTAACTGGCATTAGCCTAGACATTTGGGGGGGGGGTGGGGGGAGACATGTCCGTGGGGCACAGATTCTATAATAAAAGGATTCCAACTCCTTAAACACATACTCCAGGCTCACTACAGAAGATGTAATGGAAAGAACATTGAGCAAGAATCAGGAGACTTGGCATCTATTTCTGACTCTGCCACTTTGAGGGACGGGGAAAATCTTGCCCCTCTCTGTGCTTCAGCATCGTCATTTTCAAAAATTAATGGTTGCATGGGATCAGGTCTGACTTTAATCAAGAATAATAAATACTGGGGTGCCTGGGTGGCTCAGTGGGTTAAAGCCTCTGCCTTTGGCTCAGGTCATGATCCCAAGGTCCTGGGATCGAGCCCCACATCGGGCTCCCTGCTTAGCAGGGAGCCTGCTTCCCCCGCTCTCTCTGCCTACTTGTGGTCTCTCTCTCTCTCTCTGTGTCAAATAAATAAATAAAATCTTTAAAAAAAAAAATACCATATATTTTTGAACATCCACTGTAATGCGCTAGCTACTTTTACATATATATTTACACTCAACGTAAATTGATTATGAAAAATGAACTGACCCATGTTGCCTGTCATTTTATCTTTGTAAAGACTTATTTGTTTTATTTATAGAGAGAGAGTGTGGGATCAGGGGGAGGGACAGAGAGAGAAGGAGAATCCCTAAGTAGACTCCCTGCTGAGCATGGAACCCAAAGCAGGGGTTGATCTCAGGACCCTGAGATCATGACCTGAGCTGAAATCAAGAGCCGGCTGCTTAACAGACTGAGCCACCCAGGCTCCCCACTTACCATTTATTGATGAGGAAACTGAGGCTCAGAGAAAAAGTTCACTCAGTATCAGGAGGTTAGTGAACATTTTAAGGCAAGGTCTTACTTTAATAAATGTCCTTTCCACAGAATTGAACTGCCACTAAACAATTTCCATTATTGGCCAGAAGAGCACGACCCATAGATACATCTGAAACAGTAACACTAACCTACCACTTTTTATCCCAGACAGAAACAGAGGATGATGAGCAACTTTGAGGAAGAATTTCATGAAGTACTCTAGGACACGAAATCTCGAAACTCGGAAGAGCAACCATGAGAAAATGTTATCCAGGTTTGGCAATGGGTCCTTTCTTATTGCTGTCAACACGAAAGAAGTTCAACTCAGAAGTTGAGGAGGGAATAAAACACTGACTCTATCGTATAAGAGAGGCGCCTTGCAAACTGTGAGGTAGTTAGGAAAACGTTGAGCTCTTAAGACCCTTATCATTTCATAGAGTGTCTATCTTTGGGAACAAATCACATTTGTCCTTTAGAGGTGCGTGTGTGTGTTTGAGCACTTTGTGTGTCCATGAACCCATATGCAATTGTTTCAGTAGTGACTGAAGGATCATCTGTAGGATAAATTAAGAGGCAGAACTGACTCCCAGTGGAGGTAAAATCTTAAAAGAGATCAGTTGCCTGGAAATCCCTCCTCCACTCCCTCAACTGCCTTTAATTCTTCTGAAGTTCCTGGGAAGTCAAGGGCTGTCATTGTTTTTTCTATGGAAGGCCTCAAGAAGCAGCTCCATTAGGAGCCCCTTAGCTTTGAGCTGTGGGTAGGATTGGACTGGGCAGGAAGGGAAAGATGAGAGACCAATCATCTGGGTTGGAGGGGAAGATGGAGAGGGGAGCAGAATTGTTAAAAGAATGTCCCCTGTATGGAAAGGGGAGACTCAGCAATGAGGGAAGTAAAGGAGAAACAGGTTAGAAACAGGAAGAGAGTGATCCTTTTGTAGTTCATAAGCGTAATGATTGGGTGTGGCATGTGCCTCCCTCAAACCTTGTTACGACACCGGCACATTACCCATCTGACGTAAAAAAAAAAAAAAGAGGAAGAGACTACAAGGAGACTCCACTGTGAATAGCTGACCATTTTATAGCCCTTGTGCCTTGAAAAAGAAGCTTACTTAGTGTGTGGCTTTAGGTTCTCTTCCCTGCTCTTGCTGATTCTGCCACAGACATGTCTTTCAAATGGATTCCATCCGCTTTCTGTGATCTGCTGCTAGTCTTTTAGTCTAGGACCACTCCTGTCTCTCCTGAGGTTGCTCCACAGAATCCCCCTCGAGCTCCCTGTACCAGGTTCTCAATCAATTTCAACTCTTAATACATTCTACACGATACAGCCATAGAGACTGTCCTGAAATACAGATCAGAACTTGTTGCTTCATCTCAAACATTTTCCTTGCCCTCCCCATCACCCTCCTGGTCAAGTTCAAACTCTCTATTGTGAAGGCACACGTCCCTTAGTGGTCTTCCTCCTTATTTCTCCTGTCGCAGGTCTCACCGCCTTCCACCTCACAGATAACATCCCAGACATCAGGGGGTCCTAATAGGACTTTTTTTTTTACCTTTTTTCCCCTCTGACCTCAGGGTTGCTCTCTCTACTGTGAGATTCTCTTTCCCTTTTCTATGATAACTTCCCCCTGACTTTCTCATGAATACCATGCATTAATCTTTTAGATTTTCAAGAAGCTGTCACTTCCCCTGAGAACGCTTCCCTGACCCCTCACTGCAAGCGCATGTTCCTCTTTATGTTCCCATAATGCCTGGGGATCACTCTATTGTAGGACACATCACACCTTCTTGTAGTTGCCCTATTTACCTGTCTGTACTCGCCACTAGTCTTTAAGCTTTCTGAGCATAGTCTTTTTTGTTCATTATTGTAACTTCTTCCTCAGAATAGTTTCAGATATTTGAAACTCAGCAAAAGCTAGTCCTTCTTCCCCTCTGTGGAAGGAATAAATGGCTATTTAGCACCATCCACAAAATAGCCCTCCAACTAAAGATATCTAAGATACTATATACTCTTACTTTGTCTCAAATAAACAGCTGTGCCTCTTGAATCTTTGTTCATTAATCAGGACTTTACTTGGGGCTCTCAAATGTGGTTTTAATCTCCTGGACATTCCAGTCCTAGATTTTGTTTTATTACACATATTAAATTTACACTTTGGCCAAATTTCCGTATTTGTGGACTGTAAGCGTTGAATTTGGGATTAAAAACCTACAAGTAGGTGGAAGTATGGGAGAGGAAGAAGAGGGTATGGGGTTCACAGTGATTATTATTTCTTAGGGAATTTGGGGTGGAAAAGGAGAAATGCTGAGGATGTCCAGGACACAAATGGTTTGGATTCTGTGTCCAGCTCTTTTTCTCAAATTTACTGCTTGGTCCTCCACCTCTTCTCAAACCTCCAAACTGAATTTCCCCCTTCGACTTGTTCCCCTCTGCCCACACTCAGTCACAAAGCTTCACTTATCCAGAAAATATATTCCTCGACACAAGAGAAGTAAGAATTTCTACTCCACACATGTTTCTTGTACTTCTGTTTTGGTCTAATTTCTCTACCTCCCAGTTAAAAAGGAAGCTAGGTTAGAACCATATTCTAGTGTAGATAGGATCACAACCAAAGGAAGCCAGAGGATTGCTTCAAGAACTTCTGTTAATGTTGTGTTTATTCAACGACTATTGAGCTGTGCTCTTGGTTAAGCACTGTGTTAGGCACTTTGGTTCCAAGACGTGGAGGTAGCCTCTTCCTTGAAAAAGCTTACCCTGCAAGCTTCTGAGTAAATATAAATAATTATTGCTTAAATACAATATTCTCAACTTACATTTTTAAATGTTTTCAATCTTGAGAAGCTTAACTGTTGGCCTATTTTTCATTATTAGGAAAGGTCTGTTGACTTAGTGGATTCTAGGATGGTCAGCTGTTTTTCTGACCCAAGGTTGTGGACAGGACATTTGTATATATGAATTGTGTTTCCCCACATCTCCCTGAAATAAAGGTATAGATGTACAAAATAAAATAAATCTCTACAGCAAAGAGAAAGAAAAGCACATTATCAGCAGATAAGAGAGTCTAAAAAAAAAAAAAAATTAGGAATTGAAAAGTAAATTGAATAGTGGGCTGTAGAATTATCAGACACGTTTGGGAAACCAGCAGCATGAATAAGGCAATCCAAGAAAAACAAGTTGATTCTTGTGGAGATGGAATTTGAGAAATACAGACACCAACTAAAAACTAATTAAAACCAACAGCTTCTATTCCATATACTCAGAGACAATTGGAGAATTGTTAAATCTGTAAAACAAGAGCAGGAAGGTTAGTGAAAAGAGCTAAGCTCTGTGACCAGAAGGACAGGTGAGTGTGCACGTAAGAACCAGAAACATGTTCATAAGGAAAGTGTTGGGCTGAGTTTACTGGTAAAGTCGTCATACTGCCCCCGGGTGGAGAGGGGCAAGGCATTCTAGGCAGGGGAAGCACAGCCACGGAGCGTTTAAGGAAGAGAGGACTGAAGTCCAGGAAACCACAGGTAACTGCCGAGAAATTATAGGCTTGATGGGTGCCTGGAAAGGGGTCAGCCTGGAGGTAGGCAGGAGCTGGCACAGAAAGGTTTTTAGACCTTGGAAGCTGTGCTTTTAAGTTGGCATCTTATCTTGTCAGATAATGAGAAACGTGGGCATGTTTTGTAGAGATAATTAATTAAGGAACGGATTTATATGATCAAATAAAAGAGTGATTGACCTGAGTACTGTTGGCTGGTTGGATTCCAAGGCTTAAGCCCTAAGGCAGGAGGAAAAGCCGATCAATGAGGTGATTTGCATTAAAGTAGGGGCGTTGACACAAGAGTGGGGGAGGGGGCGCCGAAGTTATTAAGGTGGGTGGAATTGGTTGGACTTGGTGAGCCTAGTGGCAACATTCACCCAGACAGAGAGTACTGGATGAGGAGCAGATTTCAGAGGAACATAATGAGTCCTTTTTTTAGCTCTTTGTGAATGTTCAGAAATGGCAGCTGGTGTTGCATAATTGCAAAATTGGGGTTTAGCTTGGTTATTGGCTTCTAAGAATATAAACGCATTCCTTCTTTCCCATGGCCTACTCTTGGAGAAATGACACCAAGGGGTGGGGGTCTAAGGGTGTTTTTTGAGGAAGGGCCTATATGTAAATTTCTTTACATCTTTATCTTCTCTGCCCCTTTTCAACATTTTGATTGGTCGTTCTTATCATATGGATAATCCACAATCATGGCAAAAGTTCCAACAAAAGGAAAATTTAGCAAGTAGAGAATAAAACCCCTAAAGACCTCTCCCAAAGATAACCAGCACTAATAGTTTGGTCTGTAGTCTTCCAGATTGTTTTAGTGTTACATCCTTTTATTTAATCACTCGTTATATGTTATGGGATCTTACTACAGCACTGCTTTTTAATCCATTTACTCTATTTTTAATTTGGAAAATTTCAGATATTCATACAAGTAGAGAAAATAACATAACACCTAAATACTCAACTCTTAGATTTAAGAGAAAGTAGCATGCTGCCAAATCTCTTTTTTTGTAAGTTACAGTTCTAGCTAAATCACCCAATTCCTATCACTTCTCTCTCCCTCCTACCCCCACCCACATACTTTTTCTCTCTGCCTTTCTGTATTCCAGAGGTTTGCGCTATCCTGAAGTTGGTGTGAATCAGCCCTATGCATGTTTGTTTTTGGAAATAATTTCCTACATATGTATCTATCCAGAAAAAAAATAGAGTAATATTTTTTATTAGTCTATCAGTTTCATTAAATGTTTACACTCATGGTATCATACCGTATGTGTCATTTTTCAGTTTTTTTTTAAATGCAGCATTATATTTTTGAGATTTATCACATTGCTCCATGTAGATTTTTTTACTTTTTTTAAATCCACTCTATGATACATAACGCCATGTTTCTTAGTATTATCAATAGTGCTATAAAGTGTATCCTCGAACATCTGGCCTCATATAAATATGGAAGTCTTTCATAAATGTGGGACTATGTGGTGTGCCCACACTCAGCTCTACTAGAGATTAACAAATGGCTTCCCAGACAGGTGATACGGTCTTATATTCCCACAAGCAATATGTACACTCTTCTGATTCTTTTCACTCTTTGCCAATGCTTACTTTTTTCACATGAAAAATTTGGGGTTTTGAAATAGTATCTGTGATGGTTAATTTTATGTGTTCACTTGACTGGGCCACAAGGCGCCCAGATATTTGGCTAGATGTTATTCAGAGTGTGTCTGGGAAAGTGTTTCTGGATGATATTGACATTTGAAATGATAGTAAATTGCCTCCCCCAGCAGGGGTGGGCCTCACCCAATCTGTTGAAGAAAGAATGAGGGAGAATCCTCTTTCCGTGCCTCACTGTCTTCCAGGGGGAACCTGGGTCTTCTCTTGCCTTCACAATAGGACTTGGGCTAGAAGTTACACCACTGGGCCTCAGGCCTTCTGACTCAGACTGGAACTGACCATTAGCTTTTCTGGGTCTCTAGCCTGCTGACTACAGCGCTTGGGACTTCTCAGCCTCTACAACTGCATGAGCCAATTCCTTTATAATGTATTTCTATCTATGTCTAGCTACATATTTCTATTGGTTCTGTTTCTCTGGAGAACCCAGACTATTAGGGTGTCTCGTTATTGTTTAAATAGACATTTCCCTTGATAACTAGTAAGGTTGAACATTTTTTCCACGTGTTTATTAGCAGTTTGGATTTCCTCTCATGAATTTTCTGTTCATCATTTTTATCCACTTTGTATGTGTCTAGTCATAGCCCATCCAACTGTTCTTTCTCCCAGATAATTCACTCTGGGGTCATCTGTTCCACCTTTATACCCCTATACCCAGGATTTTAAATGTCGTATCTGTTTAAATATAAATTGCAGAAAATGAAGGCTAATTCAGAATAAAGGAGGGTGATGTAGGCAGATGGGCAGTGTGTCCTTCTGTAAATAGGGGTTTTAAAATAAGAGGAGGTAGAATGAATGCACCACCTCAAACTCTACCACCCACAGATGGTCTCATAGTACATGATGACATTGGCAGGCCGTGCCAGCATGCCTGCCCACCACAGGGACCCGGACTGAAGGACAAAGGGGAAGCTATTGCTAAGGCCTGTGTGTAGACCTTGGAAGAGAACATACCTCACTTAAAGCCATTAAGGAAACAGATAATAGCCTCCCGAAGTGGCTGGTCTTTTACTCCTTTGTATGGTTCACAATGAACCTAAATATTTCTCAGAAAAAAAAAAAAAAAAGTCACTCATTTCAACTCCCTTTCATGATGATTTTTGTTTCTGCAACATTTTATTGGTATTTATGTTGTAAGCTTACTTTTCAGACCTTCCCTCTTTTTCTATTTCTCTCTCTGTCTCTGTCTCTCTCTCTCCCTCTTTTTTTTTTTCCTTTTTTGATTCGGTTATCGTCATGCTCTGTGCTTCATCTGGGTGTTCCTTGGCTACAAGGCAATTTGGAGATGACAGATTGGGGACCAGTTAGAGGAACAGGAAGAACTGTGAGCAGGGTCTCCTCCGGTGCAGACGGTGGAGAAAAGGAGATAGGAGAGTGTGTTGAGAGATGTTCATTCCCTGGGTGCCCAAGCTGCTGAGTGCTTCAGCGTGAGTGGCCAATCCCCACGGACCCTTGGCTCACAACCGCCATGGCGCCAACAGAGATGCAGAGCAATTTCCCGAGCATTGTTGCAGAGACGGCTCCCACCGCAGAGGCCGCCGTCCTTCACGTCCTTCACTCTGCTCTCCCGCTGAAAATTTTCCTTTGCCACAGGCTCAGTCAATCCGGATGTAGTGGATGAGCCATTTGCAAGCAATGGTTCTTTTGACAAAAACACTTTCGTATCACTCTTTCCTCCAAGAAAAAAGAAATCACTGATGACACTTGATGGGAAGGCTTACCCATTCACAGGTGGATTGTCAGAGGTCACCTGCTAACCGTAGGCAGTCTGGACTGGTACAGACTGCCTACGGTTTTTTTTTTTTTTTTTTTAACAATAAAACAGTGACATTTATTAAAAAGGATATGATGAAACATGAAAAATGAATGCCAAGATTAAAAAGACTTTATTGCACAACACAAGATATTTGAGTACATTCAAAACCTATAGTGCCAAGTGAATCCAAGATAGAGAACGGTTATTTCCTAGACCCATTCTTGCTCTGTGGTAGAAGTCATGAGACGCCAAAGGTGAACCTTTCTAAGTCTTCTCTTCTGAGAAGGATTCTCTGGACACTCATCCCCTGCTACAGTCCCTCCATATACTCCCACGTCCCCTTATGTGTTAGTCAGGGTGTTCTGGAGAAATAGAACCAGTAGGATACATCGAGATTTATAAGAGAAGATTTATTATAAGAATTGGCTCATGCAGTGACAGAGACCAAGAAGCGAACTAAGAAAGCCAGTAGTGTAATTCGGTCAGGGTCTGAAGGCCCGAGAATCAGGAGAGCTGAGGTTTGAGGGCAGAAGACGGATATTTCAGCTCAGACAGACAAAGCAAATTCACCCTTCCTCAGCTTTTTGTTCTACCGAGGCCTTCAACAGGTTGGATAATGTCCACCTGCCGTGGGAAGGGCAGCCTTCTTTACTCAATCTACCAATCTACCAATGAGCAAATGCTCATCTTTTCCAGAAACACCTCCACAGAATACCCAGAAATAATGATTTACCATCTCCCTGGGAATTTCTTAGCCCGATCAAGTTGATACATAGGATTAACTCTCACATTGTGTTCACCTCCCATTGCTGGAATTATGCGCTCATTGAAACTGTTCTCTTATCTGTCTCCACCATAAAGCTTAGACTCCTAGAAAGATAGGACCGATGCTGTTTGATCCCTCTAACCTAGCACAGTGCCCCCATATACTTATGGAGCGATTTTAGTGGCTGGAGTTGGGTGTAGTGAAAGGAGCCACTGCCGACTGAGATGAGGCTCTAGTACTTCTTTGGGCAAGCCTCTCCCTCCCAGCCCTCACCCTGACCTCCCTTTCACCTCCATCTCGCTACTTGGAAGCAGATAAATAATAACACACTTACACAATGGGTTTACATGCATTGTCTCCCTTACATTATTATTCTACAATAGTAGATGAGGTTTAAAAACCTCAATACCATGCTCTTAAATTTGCAGATCTTTGGAACAAGAATTGGGAACAATGACAACATTCTGAGCTTCCCAGAAGGTAACAACGATGGGGATTTTTGTGGACATCTGAGAGAAGCACAGGCACAGATGGTTTGCCTTTTATTGGCCCATTCTTGCCCAGAAGGCAACACTCACTGAAACAAAGGAGCCTTATATTAGAAGGGTGTGGGGGTCACAGCAGCCTTCAGGGTAGCCCTTGGCCTTGCTCTGCTGTCTCTCTGGCCTGGCCTGTGTTGTTCATCTGGTTACTTCACCATCCAGGGCTTGTGACATTTTTCTTCTCTAGAGTGGAAATGACAGAGCTATCAAACACGCGTTTCTGATTGGTATCTCTGAGTCAGGCAGGGGGGCGGGGGGATAATTAAAACTGGACTCGCACATCTCTTCCCATCAGCCAAACCAGAGTTTGGAAGGACAGAAAGAACTCGTTAGGGGACAGTCCCCAGGAAAATGCTTTCGGTGGAAAAGTCGAAAGCAAGGCAGATTTTCCTTTGTGCCTAAAGAGAGTGTGTCCCTTGAGCAGGAGGCCTGTGGCAGAATCCCTGTTAAGACGTCAGAGCAGGCTGTATTAGATCACTTCTAGAAAGCATCTCAGAACCAGAAAAAACAGAAGTCCACAATTTCATAGACCAAGAACTGCGATCGTATTAAGCTCCAACAACTATAGTATGTGGCCAAGAGGGTAAAAATACACTGAAACTCTGAGAAGCCCCATAAACGTCTTGAATAATCTCAGTTTGCGTGCCAAATGTGTCATCTTTCCTCTCTCTCCTCTCTTTTTCTGCTCCTCCTCCACCTCTCCCTTCCTTCTCCTTTCCCTCTTTCCTCTCTGGCCTCTTTCTCTAGGCCCTCTTCCTTCTGTTCTTTCCCTTCCCTCCTATCTTCTTGATCTTCCCTTCCCCCCTCCTTCCAGTGCTCGGTGCCCTGTGTGTCAGCAAACGTGTACAGATCTCCGATCTGGGCCGAACACTATGCTAAGCGCCAGGGTGTCAGGATGAGTCAGTTCTGTCTCTTGTCCGGCACTAAGGGGTGTTTGATGGGGTCTGAGGTTCCTCTTGACCCTCCACTTGCTACCTCCAGGAACACGCTCTACTCAGCAGCATTGGGAATCTTTTTTTTTTTTCCCTACAGATTTTATTTATTTATTTGAGAGAGAGAGAGCACAAGCAGGGGGAGCGTCAGGCAGAGGGAGAGGGAGAAGCAGACTCTCCACTGAGCAGGGAGCCCGATGCGGGGCTGGATCCCAGGACCCTGAGATCATGACCTGAGCCAACGGCAGACTCAACCAATGGAGCCACCCAGGTGCCCCAGCCTTGGCATTCTTTTTTTTGAAGATTTTATTTATTTATTTATTAGGAAAGAGAGAGAGAGTGAGAGAGAGCATGAGAAGGGAGAAAGTCAGAGTGAGAAGCGGACTCCCCATGGAGCCAGGAGCCCGATGTGGGACTCGATCCCGGGACTCCGGGATCATGACCTGAGCCGAAGGCAGTCACTCAACCAACTGCGCCACCCAGGGGCCCCCCCAGCCTTGGCATTCTTAATCTGTAATATGAACAATTCTGATTTTTCTCGATCTTACCAAAATTATTCTCAGCAAAACTTTTTTTTTAATCCTCCTGTAGCACATCCTCCAAGGATAAACAATGTGCTTTTTATGCCACCAACATTTGAAGTCCAGGCCCCTGGTGCAGCCTCTGACTGCCCCTCTTCCGGTAACATCTCTGCCCTGTGTGCCTCCTCTTAGAAATTCCGGAGCTGCCCTTGACCCTGCCCTCAAGAGGCTTACCACCTAGGGGAATCACATTTAGATTAATTGCTTTAAAATTCTTTAATCACTACAGCCAGTGGATAGGAAAAGTTGCACAACAGATTTGGAACTCCCGCTTCAGCAGGTGGCTGGGCCTGGGCCCGAGGGGATGGGCGGGGCAAAGAACGAGAAGCCAAAAGCTCTCCGGGCTCTGGGTGCGATTGCATAAAAGACCGAGGTGTCAGTTAGCATGGGGACTAGCCAGGACACTGTGTAATGGCTCCATGTCTACTTAGATCAAAAACAGTTCACCCTGTACATAAATAATACCTTCGTCTCTGTACCAGCCTAATTGAAATCAGCTAACCTTTAGGCAAAGCTCACCCCCTTCCCTGCTAAAGCTTTTGGCAAACTTTTTTTCAGCTTTGTGCAAGGGCTTAGATTAACTCTTGCAAAACTGGCTCACCAGGAACAATGACTAAGTGGATTTGTTTTTAGCATCCGGCATATTGTGTCTGAGCAGCTATAAATATATTTACAAGCTGGAATTCCAAGGAGGGGGGTATTAGCTTGCTGGAAAACAAGCCAACTGAATGATGGGCCTTCACCCAGCCCGCATACTGTGGTTTCATCTCCATCGCTTGCAGTTTTATTTTCCTTCTCAAGGACTTGGAGTCATTTTCTCTTTCACACTAAGAATCTCTCTCCACCCGGCTCTTGTGTGTGTGGGCGAGCGCGCGTGCGTGTGGGTGTGTGTGTGTTTCGACCTCCCCAGGGGGTGGAGAGTGCCAGCCAGGTATGCCCCTGTTATGAAACGTACTATCTACTTATTTAACCACTCCAGTGATGAAAGGCGACGGACACACAGGCCCCGCTGTGAATCTGAAAGCCCAGAGACATGTTCTTTCAAACAGGAAGTGTTTTGGGAGTCTGAACAGCTCTGTCTTTGGCCCCTGCAGGTTCCGGTTCCAATCTTGGCCCTGGGGCAAGGAGAGGGTGTGGCAGCCAAGGATGTTGCCCTCGGGCAGTGTTTTCAACTGCTCGTTCCCAGGAATCAGCTACAGGAGAGATGCTGCAGAAGCCTTAGTGAAATGAGGATTTCCAGTAAGGGAGCTTTCTGGAGGTAGTCAGCACGCTAATGTGCCTTGGGCATAATCAAGGATGAGTTATAAGACGTGTCATGTTTCCTAGCTTTCACTGAAGCTGTGTCACCCGCAGCCTTCTCTGGCCTAGCATTCCGAGAAACACACTTGTGTGGGGCCTGAGGGCCCAGGGAAAGAAGAGAATGAGGGAAGTATCCCCGGATAGAAAACTCCTCTGGTCACATAGCCCCTGTTGATGCGGCTCGGTGGATAATTTCCACTTTCTGTTATTGGGATTGATCTGGGGAGAGTAGACCCAACTTGGGGACTGCGGTGTATGGATTTAGGGCTTCTGGCACTTTTCTCGTTCCTTTTCACACCTTTGTCCTATCTTGGCTGCATTGAGAAATCAGCATAATCCATTCGGTCACAGAGGGGAGACTTTCTCCCCGGTGAGGGGCTCTCATCACGTGTCTATTTAGGCATTACGATCTGTGCATCTGCCTTTTTTAGAGTTCAAGTCAGTTGCGTCACCTAAGCACGCACGCAGAGGGATCCTTTCCCAGCTCCCCTGTTTCCTCCGCAAGGTGCTTTCTCTGACGGAACCTAAGTAACCTTCTTACTGCCCTTGTTGTCACTGTGCTAATCACTTGTGTTAGTTTCCAGTTCCCTGTGCCACCAGCTTGGGCTCTGCCGTCTAGGACTCTGCCTCGGAAATATCAGACTTTCCTGTCCGTATGCCACTGGGCTTGATCCTGGCCTCCCTTCAGAGTCACTGGGCACCATGCCAGCCCATTGACTCCGCTCGGTCCTTTGACTGGAGGAGGGGCCCAGAGGTTTCCCCTTCTCCATGGCACCCCCACTGATTCTGATGCCTGCCCAGCGCCCTGTCCTTTTTCCTGGACCCCCGCCTGGGTCACGATTCCAGTTGCCTGACCTCTGCCTTCAGAGAGGGGGAAAACGGAAGGATTTGTAAAGTCCCTATTGGGTCTCAGGTGCTTTAAATGTGTTCTTTCATTTCATCTTCACAACACATTTACGAAGTACACATCATTATCCTTATTTAGGGAGGGAAAACCAATATTCACAGAGTCTGGGTAATTTTCCCAAAGGCTTACAAGCCGGCGATGGCAGCCCAGGGGTTCAGCCTCCCAATCTGCCAATGTCGAGAGCCTTCTTACTTGAAAAAGTGTGGTCTCTGGGCCAGAAGAATCAGCCTGACCTGGGACTTCTTAGAAATGCAAATATTTGGGGGCCATCTCAGACCTACCCAGTTTCTTTGGGGGTGGGGGTCCAGAGACCTGTATTTTATCAAGCCCCCCCAAATGATTCTGAGGTACCCCAAAAACTAAGACTATGTATTTCCCTGCTCTATTGTCTTGTCTCTTTTTCCTTATGTTTTAGCTCAGAAGAATTGCCATATCCCTTTCCCAGAAACTCCACTGTCAGCTCACTGTTCCGCTCGTATCTTTCTCAACCAGCAGTTTCATTACACACACGCTGCTCATTCCGACATTCACGGTATCTGCATAAGCATGGGGCTCTAGCCTAGCTTCAGGCTTTGCACTATCTTACCTCCATCTCTTAAATCTTCCCTTGCACATTTTAAGACATTGAAGACACTGACTTCCAGCCCGTTTTTAACCTTGGGGACACACTTGTGTGTGGCAGGAGGGGACACAGACGACACACACCCAGAGTGAAGTTTGATCACATCAACAAAGCATTACACGATACCCACCAGGGCTGGCCACGCCCTAGCGGTGGTCCACTCCGAGTGCGGATTCTCAGGCAAAGGAGTGGAAATATCCAGCGGCCTTGGGAAGTTTCATTTAGCATTGAACTGTATCTCTTTAAAGTGAAGCAAGAGCGGGGAGATTCTGGAACCTGGATCTGCGGATAACATGGCCCCTCCCCCAAACTGTCATCTCATCCAGGGTTGGATGATGTCCAAGTCAAACCAGAAATGCTCCCCCGCCACTCTGCCAGGAGATTCGGGGTGGCAAACACCTCTGGCTGACTCTTCCTCTCTCTGGACCCGCAGAAAGTTCGAGGTGCTCAGTGAAAGCCTGATTACTCTGTACACCAGTTAGATCGCGCCTTCAAAAGAACGTTTCTGCTATTCGGACGACATTTGAGAAAGAAATTTATTCCAATATCTTACCTTCATACATAATGCATGATGACTAGGCGAAGGACGGATGAAGGATTAGCATTTTGGAGTTCAGAATACCGAAAGCTGCTTTGGATGGCCGAGGCAGGATTGTTACATAGAATAAGGGGAAATAGAAGGTTGACAAGGGAAACTTAGGGTAGGGGTATTTATTTATTTATTCTGATTACATTTAGCTTTCCAGATTTTTTTCCTTCAATGCCATCTCTCACCAGAATATTCCATGAATAAATATTAGGTTCTGTCCCTGGGCTGTCTGTAACAGTCATGTTATTCAGGTTCCGTGGCACGCTTATGGGATTGCAGCCTAACTGGAATTGCAGTTGGTAGATTGAGATGCATTAAATCCATTTGTACCTTTCATTCTCCTTTTCTGAATGTATTCTCCCTGGACAAGAGTTCCTAGCTGTGAGTACTCTTGGGTCAGCTTAATTATCAAAAAAAGGATTATGATTTCACCATACGGTGACCTTGCAAGAAGTATCGGGGAGGCTCAATTTCAAATTCTGCTTGAATTTCCAATATATTCTTGATATATTTTGCTTGGCAGTTTATTTGCCTTCTCATCACCCCTGATTTTCCCGGAGCAGCGGCACAGAACTCTATCAATAGAAGCCAATAACAGGGAGTGATTCAAAAGTCTAGCTATTTTCATTAGTAAACTGTTTGGGGGTAAACAGTCCACATTTTACATTCTCGTGCTCACAACACTGTACATAAATCTGATTTCCCCCCCTTGGGTTCAAGAGAATATTTTGGAGATGATTGGCAGAAAATAGAATTAGCAAAACAGTGCTATCAGTTTTCATGTTGCAAAGATTTAGAGGGAATGATGGCATCTTATGCTTAACAATGAACATAGGAGGATTTCTAAAAGTTGGCAAACTGTAAGAAAAACACATTTAGAAAATTGTACTATGATTTAATGTTCTGGCTCTATAATTGATTCACTTGTGTTTTTTGTTTCGTTTTGTTTTAATTTTTGTTTTTGTTTTCCCCTAAATATTTAAAATGAAATTTAAAGCGTAGTTGATCTTGGCTTACATAAGCAGCCTGGATATTAACGGGGGATTTAGTTAATATCTAAAAGCTGATCTACTCCCGATGATGGGAGCCAAGTAGCCCCCTTGGAAGTTTCCAAGGATGTTGACTAGTCTTTTTTAATCCCTCTTCCTTCCTTCCTATTAGTCTCTACCTGCTCTAGTTGTATGCTAATTTGCCACATAGGATTCTGATTTTATGGAATTGCTACCTCAGTGTATATGGGGAAAACAAAATTTAATAAGACCCTTGATTTCGAAAATCTTGAGTTTTTCATATTAGATTTTCGGAGGAGAAACATCATCTTAATTTATTTCTATTTTAATAATCTCAAAGGCTCAGGCGCCTGGGCGGCTTAGTCATTAAGCATCTGCCTTCAGTGTGGGTCATGGTCTCAGGGTCCTGGCATTGAGCCCCACATCGGGCTCCTTGCTCAGTGGGAAGCCTGCTTCTCCCTCTCCCACTCTCCCTGCTTGTGTTCCCTCTCTCACTCTCTCTCTCCCTCTCTCTCTGTCAAATAAATAAATAAAATCTTAAAAAAGGGACTCCTGGGTGGCTCAGTTGGTTGAGCCGCTGCCTTCGGCTCAGGTCATGGTCCAGGGGTCCTGAGATCAATTCCAGCATCTGGCTCCTTGCTTAGTGGGCAGCCTGCTTCTCTCTCTCTGCCTGCCACTCTGCCTGCTTGTGCTCTCTCTCTCTGACAAATAAATAAATAAAATCTTAAAAAAAAAATAATCCCCAAGGCTCAATAATTAAATATAAGTTATGGAATGCCCCTTTCCAATATCCTACTCATTAAGCTCATGCTAAACCTTAAGAATATTGAGTCAGTGGTCTACAATTTCCCATTCAAAACCTCCATAAAGCAGAAATAGAAATGTCCTCATTGTTATTACAAACAGACAAAGCCAGTAACAACAGCAAAACAATTTTTACACTTATTTCCAGGATGCTATGTTGGCCTTTGCATGGGTTTTATTTATTAGACATGTTCTAATAATCTTTGTTTCTTAAGAGCAAATAAAATATATTCACCACTTTAACCCCTTTGCCTCTGCCTCTTGCCATATGACCATCAGCAGTCCTAAGAACAAGGGATGCACCCAAAATTCCAACTGAGTCTATTGTTTGACTACTCAACATCCCCTATGAGAAGTCTTATACAAGAGCTTTTGTTTCAGAATGAAGTACTGGGAAAATTTTGCTTCCCCCAAGCAATGGCATGTTTTTTCCCTCCCGGGCAATAAGAACCATATAATCGAACATATTTTCCTTTGTGTTGGCTGCCAGGAATCCCAGAGCCAAACTTTTAGTCCAGTTTTTTTATGGCCCTCATATCTGGGTTCTACCTTTCTCCTTGATAGAGATCTTCGATCCTGACTTTCGTTTATACAAAATATGGCATTATTAAAGAATTGCAGAAGTCTGAATAGGCTGCCTGAAATTATTATGGAATAAAGTAGGTTATAAATAAACCAGTAAGTCAAATATTCGAAAAACAATGCACTTTGGCCGGGAGATCACTTTGCGAATGGTCTTTCGGCTCCTAACCCAACCCACAGAAACCTCTGTCATCTCCGGGCACCTTTCCTGCACATTTCCCACGTGCCAGATAGATGTGCTCCGGGCAGGGAGGTTTACAGTGTTAACAAGGCTCAGTCTTTCAAATTCGAATAATGCAAGACAAAACGAAATAGGCGGGTGAAAACAACTTGATAGCTATAAAAACAACTTGATGTTGGGGAGGACTGGGGAAGCAACAAGTCACTTTGCAAGGGCTTGAGGGATGAAGTGGTTTTTCAAAGGCCACAACTGAGGGTAGGTCATTTCAAGCCAGGCAGGATTCATGAAGAAAGCACAGTGTCCCTAAATCACCGTGAGAAATGACGAAACAGTGCTGTCACAGAGCATTGTTAATAAGTAATAGATTATCGTTAATATTGCTCCCCAAGGAAGACAGGTTTATCTAGAGGTGAGTAATATTTTTAAAAAGGGACTTGGGGGAATTTCAACCGTTAAGTTTTTTGAGGAGCCTCCATACTGTTTTCCACAGGGGCTGTACCAATTTCGACTACCACCAACGATGCAGGAGGGTTCTTCCTCCACATCCTCGCCATTTCTTACATTTTTGTTGCTAGCCATTTGGACAGGTGTGAGGTGATATACCTCATTGTGGTTTTGATTTACATTTCCCTGATGATGAGTGACCCCGATCACCTCTTCATGTGTCTGTTGGCCATCTGGATGTCTTCGTGCGAAAAATACGCTTTTCCTTTTCCTTGATAGGAAAGTGTCACGGGGACTTCCCGAATGCCTCTGGATCATGAGTAGGGCCATTTCTGAATTGACAGTGAGAATGAAGAGAGGGAGCGAACGAGGAAAGAAGAGAAGACAAGAAGAAAAGGGAAGGAAAAAGTGATGGCAGGGATGAGCTGTCTTTTCCTAAGGCAGAGAGCGTTCCTGAGGAGAAAGGCTTCTCAACAAAGACTTTCTCTGGATTAGGCCCGACTGAAATTGAGAGGGGTGGCGTGAATAAGGCATGGAAAGAGGTCAGTGGGGGAGCTCCTGGGTCAGACTGTTCTGCTGTCGGGGCTGGAACGCAGTGGTCATTTGATGGGGACACAAGTTGGTACAATGAAGCCATCAAGCATTGTGACGTGTGTTGTGTGGGGACAGGGCAGTTGGGGTGCCGGTGGACGGGGGCAGGAGTTGGGGTGGACCCGGGGGCTTGCGGGTATGGATGTTGGACTTCCACGGCACCACCCTGAACTATTTGACTCTGGGAGCTAATTTACGACCTCAAGAAGAGCTGCTTGAGCAGAACCAGAGGGAAATTTTATAAACAGCGAAGGCAGTGATTCCTACTGGCTGTGTGCTTTTGGAAACAATTTACACAAGGGCTGATTTCGACATGCACTAATATATACAGTCTAGCTGGCATTTTATATGGAAACTTTAATAAGCGGTTCTAGGGGCGCCTGGGTGGCTCAGTGGGTTAGAGCCTCTGCCTTCGGCTTGGGTCATGATCTCAAGGTCCTGGGATCGAGCCCCACATCGGGCTCTCTGCTCAGCAGGGAGCCTGCTTTCCCCCCTCTCTCTGCCTGCTTCTCTGCCTACTTGTGATCTCTCTCTCTCTCTCTGTCAAATAAATAAATTTAAAAAATCTTTAAAAAAAAATAAGCGGGGGCGCCTGGGTGGCTCAGTGGGTTAAGCCTCTGCCTTCGGCTCGGGTCATAATCTCAAGGTCCTGGGATCGAGCCCCATATCAGGCTATCTGCTCAGCAGGGAGCCTGCTTCCCCTCCTCTCTCTCTGCCTGCCTCTCTGCCTGCTTGTGATCTCTCTCTCTCTGTCAAATAAATAAATTTAAAAAATCTTTAAAAAAAAATAAGCGGTTCTAATTGGTGCTTCATTTACATAGATTAGAGAGTTTGACAGGCCAGTGTATTGGGGCTTAGGGATTTGGGGGTCATTTAATGGAGATGCCGGCTTGATTCGGATAAATAACCAATTTTAGGGAATCCTGGTAAGGTTAACCTGTTACAAAGTAGGCAGTTTTTAAAAGATTTTTACTCTTTTGTAAAAAGTCTCTATTGAAGCAGTGATGTAATAGCAAAGGCTTGGAGACAACTGAAATGCCCATCGATAAGTAACAGATTGTATAAAGTAGGTCTATCCATAAAATTAAATATGCTCCTTTAAAATAGTGAGGCATGTAATGCTAAGACACACTGCCTCAGATGTTTGTTTAAGCTCAGAAAGAAGATGTAAAACAATGTGCAAACATTGGTATACTAACATTTGTGTTTTTTAAAAATGAGAGAGCTGTGGGGTATCTGGGTGCCTCAGTCAGTTAAAGGTCCGACTCTTGATTGTGGCTCAGGTCATGGCCTCAGGGCTGTGAGATGGAGCCTTGAGTGGAGCTCCACCCTGGGCGTGGGGCTTGATTAAGATTCTTTTTTTTTTTTTTAAGATTTTATTTATTTATTTATTTATTTGGAAAGAGAGAGAGAGAGAGAGAGAGCATGAGAAGGGAGAAGGTCAGAGGGAGAAGCGGACTTCCCATGGAGCCAGGAGTCCGATGTGGGACTCAATCCCGGGACTCCGGGATCATGACCTGAGCCGAAGGCAGTCACTCAACCAACTGCGCCACCCAGGGGCCCTTGATTAAGATTCTTTCTCTCCCCGCGCCTCCCCCACTTCTCTTAAAAAAAATAAACACAAAGAGAAAAAGTCCTATATATACATATCACTGTATATGCCCAGTATTTCTCTGGAAGGCCACAGGAGAAATCAGTGACAGTGGCTGGCCCTGGGGAGGGAATATCAGGGATCAGGATTTTGAAGGAGACTTAATTTTTCACTGCGTTTCTTTTCATACTAGACAGTCTTTTTTTTTTTTTAGATTTTATTTATTTATTTGACAGAGATCACAAGTAGCAGAGAGGCAGGAAGAGAGAAAGAAGGCGAAGGAGGCTCCCTGCTGAGCAGAGACCCACCCCCCCCCCCATGCGATCCCAGGACCCTGAGATCATGACCTGAGCCGAAGGTAGAGGCTTTAACCCACTGAGCCACTCAGGCGCCCCAATAAGAAACTCTTAACTTGTGTTTCTTCCACTCTTGTCCAGTGGCTTGAACTAGCTTTCCATCTCTTTCCGTGATTCAGGAAAAGAGAACCCCTGTGTCAACATCAGATGAGGGAGCTTTGATTTTCCTGTCCTGTTTGATGTGGATTTATCCCAGATTCCCCCACAGCCTGGGTCAGGACAGGTACTGACTGACCTTGGCATGAACCTATGTTGTTGTTGTTGTTGTTGTTTTGTTTTACTTTGTTTTAAAGTCTCTTCTTTAGAGAGATGAATGAGAAGAACTCCCTCCTTCTGTGTGAAAGTGGTATAATGAACACAGTGGGATGGATCTCATTCACCGCTCAGCCTTGTGCTTAGGTACTGTTGTGCAGTCTGCGTACTGTGCAACCACTTGTGGTGGTCCTAAACTGGGTCAACTTGTTAGCAGGACTGTGAATTCCAACCCCCTCACTTGACACATCACCGACAGAAAACTCAAGCTCTAGGTAGCTCTTCCCTACTTTTCCACTTGCCCTTACAGTCTTCAGGGTGCCCAAATCCAAGGAACTCCTGTAAGTCAGTGTGGCGAATGATAAGAGTATCATAGAGAAGTATCTATGAAAGACTTCCAAAGAACCGAGGAGGAGGCCATTTGCTCTGCATGGTGATGGTTGCAACAGGTGGAGTAATCTAGGTCAGCGGTTCTCCAAGGGGCCCTCTGAGGAAACTTGGACGAAGTTGGGAGACGTTTTTGGTTGCCACAGATGGGAGTGGTGGTGTTACCGGCATCTAGTGGATGGAGACCAGGGATACTGTTGAACACCCTACAATGCACAGGACGTCGGGCCCCCACACAGAATTCTCTAGCTCCCAATGTCAGCAGGGCTGCCATTGAGAAACCTGTTCGGATGCTGTGGTGACAAATAACTTTAAAAAATCCCAGTGGCTTCACCCAACAACTCATTAATTTGTCCAACATGGGTTAGCAATGCAGCCCTGCTCATCCTGGTCCCTTCAGGGAGTCTGGCTGCGGGGAGATTCATTTCCAAGTGGGCTTCCACCATTTCTGTGACAGGGAAGGGAGCGCCGTGGATCGCACAGTGGGTTTTAAAGCTTCTGCCCAGAACTGGCACGTACGTTTTCCAGTCACATTCCATTGGCCGTGATCTAGTCCAGGGGCCATGTCTAAATTCAAAGCAGGTGGGACGAGCATTTCCATCTTATACCCAGAAGGAGGAGAGAGGGGGGATAATTGTGAACTGCGCTCACGACTCTCCCATGGATGGTAGCCGTGCGGTGGCTGGTATGAGGCTTCAAGGGGGGCTTCTGTTCTTGTCCCTATCACTGCCGAACGCACCACCCCAAACTTAGGGGCTGAGGACAGCAATCCTTTAATGTGCTCCTGGAGCTAAAATCAGGACGAGGCTGGATGGGAAGGCTCATCTCTACGCCATGGGGCGCCATCAGGGGCAGCGTGAAAAGTAGGGGCCAGGTATGTCTGGCAGTTGGTGCTGGCTGTGGACCGTGACCTCTGCTGTGACTGTCAGCTGGGCCACCTACACAGGCCCTCTGTGCGTGGCTGTTTGGCTTCCTCACAACATGGTGGCAGGGTTCCAAGGCCGAGAGTCGACGCTGCCAGTTTCTTAGAGCCTGAGTCTGGCGACTGGCACAGTGTCACTTCATATTCTGTTCATCGAGGAGTTTCTAGAGCCCGGATTTGAGGGGAAGGAACACGGACCACGTTTCAATAAAAGGGAGGTCGCAGAATCTGGGCGCCGTGGTGCAAAGCCGCTTCCCAGGTCGGAGACAGGGCTGAAGAGATGGGAAGAGTTCTTTAGGTGCAGTTTGGGGAACGAGCACGAGCCCAAGCACATCAGAACTGAATTTATTCCAATTTTTCAGCTGGTCCTGCTTCATAGCTACTCACGCCTAGTGCCGACATCAACCTTGTAAAAACGTCTTGCTCCAAATCTACCATATATATCGAATACGTGAAGGTGAACTGCAATCTAGGTTTATTGTGATTTAATTATCTAAGATTAGATACCGCTCATTTTTATGCAAACAAATTATTAAAATAACAAGGCTATCAAATTGTCTGTTAGATATTAGTTTCTGTAATAATATTTAGTTTACCCCAGTTTGGGGAGTTAATGTATTAGTGGCATTGACTCTGCTTTGGATTCATTTTGCTTTGAACTTTGTGGTTCCATATGGACTTCAAAGCCAACTGGACCTGGCCTGAAGCACTTCCTTCAGGAATAAGATGAGGTAGGGCTGGAGGAGCAGTATGAAAGGGTCGAGATCTTTCTGATGTTGAGGGTGACTACCAGTAGCCACGCGTGTTCCTGTCTTTCCCGAGTCAATCCTAACACCGTTGCACCTCTCAAGGTCATCTAAGTTGAACTTCGTAATTTTGCCCAGGAGGAAAAGGAGAAAGAGAAAGTGACCTCTTGGGGTTTCAACTCACTCTGGATCCGTAGGTGGAAGGGCAGCAGGTGGACCTGGAGGGGACCCACTGATAAACTACAGGGAAGCGGAGGTTTCCCCCTGCGTTCGTGCCTGAGGGAGAAACAGCTTCTTGGCGTCTGCTGCTCTGCCTTCTCTTGCGACCTCTGTCCCAGCCCTTGGCTGCGTCTACTCCACATCCTGAGGCCTGGGCCATTCCATCTGGCCTCTGATTATGCACTGACAGCTGCCTTTCTCCTCATCCTTTGTTCTCACTCCTTTGAATCCAACAGTCAGTTGCCCCACTGATAGCATTTGAATTCAGCTCATGAAAAATTCTATTACAAGTATACTTGACAGTTTGATCTCTGGCTTCTCCCACACATTTGCCCTTTATACCCTGAGAGCCATAAGCTTCATTTCCTTGGAACAGATTGTGATTTCAATGGAAAGGAAATAACTGTGTGGCCTTCAAGCTGAGCCAGTTCTAACAAGGACCAAACAAAGCTTAATCCTGAGTGAGAAAACTCGGGCTCGGGATCGGGCACTAGAAATCTCCTGCTGCACAGCGTGGAGGTTACGATGTTAGAAAATCCCTGACCTGGGTTCAAAACCCAGCTCCGCCTTTTACTAGCTGTGTAAGCTGAGCAGGATGTTTAAACTGTGTAGACTCAGTGTCCCCTTATATTAATGAGAACTTTCATTAGTGCCCACCTCAAAGAGTTGTCCCATCATTCAGTAAATATCTGTTAGTGCATCCCGTGTGTCCGACTTCTGCAGTTTACAATCCAGGAAGGGAAATAAAAAACAGGCATAAAATCATCACAAGTAAGCATAAAATTAAAGGTGGGTAAATCTATGAGCCATAAGCTCCTAAATCAGGACTTTCTGGAGGGAGAACAATCAGTAATCCCATCCACCAAGCTCTTTCCACGACGAAGAAGCTTGGGAAAGACTTCCCAGGCGAAGGGAAGATGGAGCTCAGATTACAGAATGCTTACGAGGAAGGTTATCGGGGAAAGGGGTAACAGAGCAGTTTTGGGCAGGAGAGCAAGAGGTACAAATGAATGTAAGGCAGGACAAAGCATGCGCCTGCTGCGGACTGGAGACGGACCTCAGCGGGGTAGAACCCAGCGGGGAGTGAGTGAGACTTTAAGTGCTGGGGCTCGATCACTAGCTTGCCTCTTAGGTGGCAGGAAGGTGGACTTGACCCTGGCTCGGTTTAGGTAATTGCGGGACCAGATCTGCATTTGAAAAGATCAGTCTGGCTGCAGGCTGGAAAGGTTCTTAGTCTTGGCCTTTAAAGCGACGCTCTCAAATAATTACCTGGTCCCACCCCCAGAGAGGCTGCTGTCCTCCGTTTCTAGCGGATCCCAGTAGATGATAGTACCTGCCAGGGTTGAGATTCATCCTGAAAGGAGGCTTTTGTCAATGCAGGGAAGAAAAATTAGAGAAGTGCCAAGGCAGCCCGGATCAGGATTGATGGAACAGGTTCCCGGCCCAGGCAGGGGGCCTGTGGGTCTAGGGCAGCAGTTCTTCAAGCGTGCTGGACTTCCAGTCCCCCGGAGGGCTGGTTAACATGCAGATTTCTGGGCTCCTGGATTCAGCAGGACTTCGGTGGCGCCTGAGAATTTGCCTTTCTGACAAGTTCCCTAGATGTGCGTGCGAATGTGGCTAGTTTGGAGACCACACTGGGAGAAAAGCTGATCAGGAGAAAAGCTGACAGATTTGATGGATAAAATGAACAGGATTTGGTGGTAGATGGTTTATGCAGCGAAGTGTAAAGGAGGATTCAGGGACTCTTTCCTGTTTTCTGAATTTTGCAGTGGAACGTACGGGCAAGTCCCTTTCACTGGCATTCAGGAAATAGGCGATCAGACCAGAGAAGACCCATGAATTCAGTGCTGCCTGTGTATCTGAGTGTGCCTTGGAAAGAACTGAGTGGGTATATCGAGTAGGGACATATATATGTAACTCGAAGGGTGTTGGAGATAGAAATTTGAGGGTCATTGTATAAATGCTTCTTGAAGTCAAGGACTTACCAGTGGGATCATTCAATTTTCTTCCTTTCTTTTGTTCTTGTCCTCTGTTTGAAAGCTCTGACTTCTCTTTTTCTTGGTTTTTCCTAAGTGCCGTAATCCTTCCAGCCTCCATGCCTTCTTATCTGGTGTTCCTTCTTTTGGGGAGAATGCTTCCTTTTCCCTCTTCCATAATTCTGCTCCTTTTCCTCCTTTGGATTCCACCCCCATCCCCTTGCCCCAGCTTGGCCCTGTGTGGCATTAACAATCCAGTGCCTTTGTTTCTCTCTGTAGCATAAATCGGAGTTGGTGGCTGGGTGTTTACGTGTGTGATTATTTGCTAAACGGTCATCTCTCCCAGGACACTCTTAGACAACACCATCGCTACCCCAGGGCTTGGCTCGATATCTTTCACTTAGGAAAACCCTCTGAGACTCTTGATGAGTATCCAGCATGTCAGTCACGGAGATGGTAGCTGTTTTAAGCAGTGGCGATTTCTCAGGAAGAGGGAGAAGCGGTGAGTTTTGTGAAGCTGTTTATTCAGTGATGAGATGAAGTTTTGCAGGACTCTGGGTGTGCGAACCGGCAACTGCGCCATCTGGTGGAAGCAAGCGATGCAACAGCTATGATCTCGCAGACGGGGCTCCGTGATGCTTAAAACAATGTTGTCTTGGGAGAAAAGACTCATTTCTTACACATAAAATAAGAGGAGAGCTTACTAGAGGGAAGACAGACTCTCTCTCTCTTTGAGAGATCCAACTGGAGAAAAGTGGATAGTTATGGAAAATAATGTTGATTTTTCAAGAAGAGAAGCATTGGAATCGAAAGGGGCTTATTGAAAGGACTCCTGTGGAAATAAGGAAGTTAGAGGTCTCCACCCAAAGCCAGAATCAGAGGAAAACAGGAACAGGACTGTAGCTGGGCTTCTCAGACTGCGTTGCATTTTGTAACTGGCCAGTCAGGATATTGCTCATCTCTAGCCATCTGTCTTGTAACCCTGCAGTGTCAGCCTTGGGTATCAGTTACTTTCTCCCTTCCTTGCTCACCACTGGGGCCCTTCCTCTGCAAGGGGTGAGGTGTCACTGACGGCTTATGGCAGTAACTCGGGCTGTGCAATGCGATGTTGGGGGGGGGGCGTCTGAGAGTGTGCTTATGATTTTTCTTTGTTTCTAATTTCTCTTATAATGGGGAAGTAGAGGAGGGAGGGAAAGAGAGAATCTCAGGCTGACTCCCCACTGAGTATGGAGCCTGGCCCTGAGCTTGATCCCACAACCATGAGCTCACGATCTGAGCCAAGATCAAGAACAGGGTGCTTACCCGACTAAGCTACCCAGGTGCCCCTAAATCAGCTGTTCTTGCCACTACCATTAGACTTACTGAAGGACATGAAACCAAATGAGTTGATTCTGGTCAGTCACTTCCCTGGATATGATGTCCCCATTAGAAAGAGCTTTTGTATCTGGCTACTTCAAAGGCCCTGCCCAGACCGTATATTGTTTGCCCAAGAGTCTGGTATCCACTCTTCTTCCACTCAGAAATGACCATTGTTGGGGGTCATATAGTACAGAACATAATCACTGTATCAGTTAAAGTGGCTTTCATGTGAATAGCCTTAAACCATAAGGGACTTTATTTCTTATAAACTAGAAAGTCCAGCATTAGAATGGCCTTCAGGTAAGGGTTGATCTAGTGGTCCAGTGCTGTCAAAAATCCTGTCTATTTTTTTTTTCATTTCACTATCTACAATGTGTGGCTTCATCTTTTTTAAAGATCTATTTATTTGAAAGAGAGAGAGAGAGAGAAAGAACATAGCAGGGAGGGGCAGAGGGAGAGCGAGACAAGACAAGCAGACTCCCCGTTGAGCACAGAGCCCAACACAGGGCTTGACCCCAGAACCCTGAGATCATGACCTGAGTCAAAATCAAGAGTTGGATGCTCAAGTGACTGCACTACCCAGGCTATGTTGACTTTGTCTTAAGGTTGCTCTCCCTTTAGGTCCTCCTCCAGGCCTCCCTCTACCCCTTTGCCTACAAACATATCAGTTTTTCCTCCATTTCTTCTTTTGAGGGCTCTGAGATGCTGATGACTCAAGGTCAATGCTTATAATTGCCTCTTTTTCAAGTCCCATCACCCCAGAAATAGTTTGGCTAATAGTTTTTTCAGTCTCTAAAACATGGAGATAGTGTTCCCAGTTTTTTGCACGTAGAATACCAGTTAAAGAGTAGACGCGGGAATTCTCCGGAATCTCTGAAGTGGGGGCATCTCACAGGACCGAGGGAGCAGGTGTGTGTTGCATTGAATTATTCACGTAGATGTTTATTTAATTTAATGTTGCCTGCTAAAGATGGAGGCTTGTTTACTTTAATGCAATATAACAAAGGCAACGAAAAGCACAAATCTTAAGTGTACAGTTTGATGAGTTTTGCCAACGTGTACATCAGTGTAACTAACACCCACATCAGATAAGAGAGCATTTTTAGCCCCTCAAAACATGCCTCTTCCTGGTCAGAACATCCTTCAAAGTACTTACTTTTGAAGAGAATGAGAACTGCCTTAAACCAAAAGCATGGAGAACAACCAAATGTATCCCAGTGCATATATCATCCTTATATTTATCACCGAGA
Organism: Nasua narica; assembly: GCA_028533885.1. Taxonomy (NCBI): domain Eukaryota; kingdom Metazoa; phylum Chordata; class Mammalia; order Carnivora; family Procyonidae; genus Nasua; species Nasua narica. The sequence continues at coordinate 12,342,887 of CM052813.1, forward strand.
CCCCAGGATGATCAAGATTTTGCCACACAGTATTCATTGATTCCCCATTCCCTTGATGTGTGTGCATTAAGTATTTTAAGCAAATCCCAAATATCGCATCATTCTATTTTGATATGCATCTCTCAGAACATGGAGACTGTCTTAGATAAGTCTAGGTACTACTATTACCCATGACTACATGGTAAGTCCTTGGAGTCATTTAACACACAGTACACGTTCCAATATGTCCAATTGTCTTTGTACAGCTTGTTTGTTTGAACTGGGATTCCATCAAGACACAAAGCGGTGATCTGAAATCTCTCTCTTTCTCTGTGCTCCTCTCTCTTTTTCTCCTTGTCATTGACTTGTGGAAGGCACTGGTGAGTTGAGCAGTGGAATGCCCTACCATCTGGATCTGTCTGTTTCCCAGAGCTGGCCTCTGACTCAGTCCTCCAGCCGCCATTTACTTCATCAACCAGAAGTAAGCTCTAAAGGGTTAATCCAGTCCCTGTTCAGATTTCTGCGAGCCACATCATATCTGGCTGTTCCACTCTAATGATGCTGACTCTTGAATTCAGATATGCATCACCTGATCTCCATTTCCTTATCAACCTTTTATCGAATGGTTTCCACGGCAGCTTTAAATATTTGCTCTACAAATATTTATCAGGGGTGCGACCGAGCACCTTTCCCCGTATGAGATATTGGGGTTAAAAAAGGTGGGCAAAAGAAACGGATTGCTAATAAGTATAAAGACTGTTCATGTATCCTCAGCCTATCAGCGTACCCCCCCAAAATTGGAGGTGCCTGTTTTTGGAGATTTCCCCACCAGGGGAGAATGGGAATGATGAATGCAGTGGGAGCCCAGTGCTTCCCTCCTGGCTAACTAATCCTATTACCTTTCCTTCCTCTTCTGTTTCTCATTCCACTCCTTTCCCTTTATTTTCCGGTCACTTTGCCCTCGTACTGTGCCGGTTAGACCGAGGATCAGTGTTGGCGCGCTCCATTATCCGTGTTCGTGTGCTGTGGTGGCCCACGGTCCTCTGGCTTCATAGCACATCATACAACAATCTAATTTTGTGAGAGAGAAAACAGCCGCAGAAGCCGGGTTACTCGTCTAAGTTCACACAATGACCGGCCCGAAGAAGAAATGACCACTTTATTGAAAGTACCGAGTATCACAGCTTCTGACAAGCAGCAGAGACTCTTCCAGGAGGAAAGTGAGTCAGAAGCCAGTATGGGGAATCTATACCAAAGCCCACCTCATAAGGAATTATTTACACGGTCTCCTCAGGGAAACTCAGGATAATAGGCATTTAACAAAGTTGTTTTGGGTCAGCTTCAAGTAGCTAAGAGCTGTATTCCCGTAGGTCTCCTTTGCGGAATTCAAATGTTAAAGGCTTTCCTTCCACCTTGAAGAAAATACATTACTAACTAGAGAGAAATGACAGCTGCAATATATGGGAGCAAATAAATAAAAGAACAAAGGAAAACCGCTCGAGTCTCTGGAAGGCACAGTGCATGAGACAGCTGTCTGTGGCTTGTAAGTCTACAGCATGGGAAGATCATTTTGTGCGTGTGGAAGACGCACCAGCAACCCTGGTAAATATTTATGGTTTCGAATTTCACGAACTCCAACACCGCGGGCCTAGCCGCTCCTCTTACAGAGCGTTGGCGACGAGGATCACAAACCTGCCATGTGGGAGCCTTCTCACATGACAAGCTGTGGGATTCCTAATCGGACAAGCTTATTAGCGAAGACTTTTGCCTGCTGCCTCTCCAGAGAAGCACGTTTTACATCGGTAAAGGGCCAGAGCTCTGGACACTGAGTTTTCTTTCTGCACTGAGAAGGAAGGACGACACGGTGGCCCTCACGTGGGACAGGCGAAGTGTCCTTGCCAAGTGGGTCACCGGGACACAATAGTGCACATTGGCTCAGAGGGACTCAACTCTGTGGAAGCCCCATGCTCTGGGACAGATTTCAGTTTCTGGAAAGGGAAGGGCCAGCTTGAGGGCATCTGCTGTTCACCCTCCACGGCAGATTACGATTGAAGACTGGTAGTCACCTTGTGTAGCAGCTGCATGATTGGCCACCTTTTCCAAGCTTCTCCCCACAAGGCCCTGGGGATAGAGACAAGTTAGCACTTAGTAGGAGTAGGGGCAGAGAAAGAGCATGCTAGTGATGATACCCAGATAGAGAGGCCACCGTGCCTTCGGTGTTATTGATCTGTGTCGAGTGGGTTCTCTTTGGCTCCCATCATGGGCATTAATGGTGATCAAAATAGCATGAATAGTGAGACCCGGATGTCAGTGCAGACCCTCTGTTTTCTGTCTTCTCCGGGATCTCTGCACTTTCCCAGGGATGAATGTCACTGCAGACCTGGCTCCCTCCTTCATGCCATGGCGAGCACCCACTGCATGTTCCCAGCCTCTCATTTCCCACCCGAGGTTCCTTTTCTCTATGCCATGCCCATTCCCCTTTCTTGGAATGCCATGAAAAAAACACCCTCATGGGGCATTTATGAGTAACACGTTGGAGAGCACAGATGGGCTTTATATCCTAGCAGAGGAAACATCTTAAATGGAAAATGGAAACAAAAGAAAACAAAATAATCCTCAGCCCGGGCCATGTTGCTTTCTTATTATCTCTTTGTGCCCTCTTTGATGTCTATAGACTCCCCCTTGGACATGGAAGTAGACTCCTATTTTCCATCTCTGCCCTGGGGACCATCCTCTTTTCCAGAGACAGGGGAGTGTGCTCTCGCTCTGCGAAACCCTCTACTGTTGATTCCCAGCTCTGTCTCCTCGTCCACCAATCACTGCGACTGAAAGGGGGCCACAGAGGGATTTATTTTCCAGTGACATAAATTATTTCCTCCCTCTCTTCTTCCAACTTGGAAGACAGATTCGACTGTGGTCAGTTTTGATGAAAAACAAGTTTGTTTCACTTTTTTTTTTTTTCCCTCCGATACTAGAAGAATAATGTAATGGAGCATTGTGAGTTGTTGGTTGTTCTCTGTTATCTATTATTACTAATATCTTTGTCTTCCTCCCAAAGGTTGCTGAAATGTGTAGCAAATATGGTGGACCCAGAGCTCTGATAATAGAATTACTGAATTTTCTGAGGCCAAGGGCCTGGATTTGGGCCATGAATCCTAGTCTTCCTATTGTTCGGAAGGTCAAATGAGTTTCACGGTCTTCATCAGTGAACCATATTGAAGGGGTTCTGGCAGAGAGGAAGATGAGGTCTTTGGGGGGAGAGCAGAGTTCATAGTCTGGAAACTATTCCTCCCTACTTTCTTCGCGTGAGGGAGAAGACTTGGATTTGTTCCTCTTCTTGTCCTGTACACTTGGGGATTCTGGGCCCACATTTCCTCCTCTCTGCTTGCTTGGGTTCTGACAACGATCTCCTGTATAAAGTTGCTTCCTAGTGGACCAGCAGAGTGAGGGACACTGTTCAGGCAAGGAGAAAGGGGCAGGAGAGACACGGCCTAAGTAAGAGAAGGAATACCAGAGAACACCCATTTAATTTGCAAAGATGATGGGATTTTCCTCCATTAAGTGAACATCACAGAAGGTGGATGGGGTGAAAGCTTTCTTGCAGCTATCTCCCCAAAAAGAGGGCCCGTGGGTGCGTGGATCTCAGTTTCAGAAACTCTTTAGATTAGGGGCACCTGGGTGGCTCAGTCTGTCGGGCATCTGCCTTCGGCTCAGGCCATGAACCTTGGGTCCTGGCATCAGGTCCCGCATCAGGCTCCCTGTTTAATGGGGACTCTGCTTCTGCTTCTGAGTAAGGGACAGACAGGGCTTGACAGGCAGAGAGAGATAGAGAGCTCTGTGTTTAGGCTCACAGGAAACCCACATGTGGAGGGGTGGGGAAACCAGACGGTGGAAGAAACCGGACCACCCTGCCCTAAGGCAATTGGGTGGGTATCTTTTTTATGATAATCACTTGTGACCAACAAAGAATTACCAGACCCCAAGAAGGAAGTAAGCCATTGAAGGTGTTATCACTAGCAATCAATGGTGGTATCAGTAGAGATGTTAAAAGGATTTAAGTTCCTGGCTAGCTTTCTATAAAGACCAACCCTAAAGGCCCTCCTTGGCAACCCTGTCTGGACCCTTCTCACTCCTGAGAAGCTGTTTCTGTATCTTCCCTTAATAAACTTCTATCGCTTTACTCTGTTGTCCACAAGATTCATTTGAGATTCATTTGATTCCGTGAGACAAGAACCTTGTGTTCTCACTTCACTTCTGCCCCTGCCCTCCACTCATGCCTTCTCTCTCTCTCAAATAAATAAATAAAAATCTTAAAAAAAAAAAAAAAAAGAAAAAGGAGGAGCCTCAGCCCCCTCAGAATCAGCAACAGGGAAGTGCCAATATTTTTCAAGGCCGGCAGTGAGGAGATGGGTATTTAATGGGTATTTAATGTTCTTGTCATTCCAGATACATCTATCCATTATTCCCCTTCACTCAAACATTGAAAGTGTATCTCTTGGCCTAAAGGACGTGGCTGCAGACACAAGATGATGGTAAGGCACTGAACAAATAGGATATTCTCAAACAATTCGCAGTTAACTCAAGGTGTTGTGGCTCCTAAGCATTAAGGTCCAGGGAAGGATCTGGCTGGGGTTGCTGGCTGGCTCGGTGTTCCAGCCACCCCCCGGCCAAAGGCTTCAGGCCGAATGCTTTAGCACGAAGAAAATAGCAGGGGCACAGAGCAAAACCAAGCTGAGAAGTGAAAGTCTTCTAAAATGCCCATCTGAGAACTTGGGAAATAGTAGCAGGGCTGTGAGACTAGCCAGATGGAGAGTGGGGGGCTGGGGAAAAGAAAATAATTGCCAGGATTCCAGAGCCAAGAGGGTCACTGCGTCGGCCGACAGATGCGGGGTCACCTGTTTTAAACTGCTACCAGCTCACTTTGCCACTTTGACTTAAACCTGGAAGCTATAAAGCTCATGACTCAGAGCCCGGGGTAAAAAATTGGAGTTTCAATCTAATATCGGCTAACTAGTTTAGTGAGTTTGGGGCCAGAATATATAGATTTTTTTTTTCTTTATGGAAGGGGAAAGGGGCAGAGGGAGAGGGAGAATCTTAAGCAGGCTTCATGACCCTGAGATCCTGACCTGAGTGGAAACCCGAGAGTCGGACGTTTAACAGCCTGAGTCATCTCTGGGCAACCTTGGGGTCAGACTAGTTTAAAGAAATGCATTTTTGGGTCGGTCAGAGGACAGCGGTGACAAATCGGCTGTTTTCTCTTGGGAATGGCATCTGCTAGAGGAGGATGACACTGGAATCTTGGAAGTGGCAGAGCTCAAAATTCAAAGATTTGGGTCCTTCCAGGGGTAGAGAGAAGCTCCAGGTGATGGCTGGAATTTCCTGGGCTGATCTCGGGCTCACGCCCAGATCTCGCGTCTTAGACCCATGGGAAGTCTTAATTTACTAAGTGTCTCTTTGGTGCTGGGCTTTACGCCAACTGTTGGAAAAACAAAAATGAAAACGGGCTTCTCGGTGTCAGTGAAAGTGAAGTACAAGACTTGTGGAGAAGCAGACATTCAGTTATGAAATGAACGTGACGTAGAAATGACTTCCAGAGGTTTGCACACCATGCTTGGGAGGGGCTGACTTCCTACTGATGGAGGGAGGGCTCCACGGAGGAGGTGTTAACTACAGGACCGGACGCCAGATTACAAAGGCCCTCATCTGCCAGGTTCAAGGGAGCCATTCAAGTCTTTTAAGCTGTACGGTGACGTGATTAAATGTGCACTTTAAGGAAGTCTCTATGGCAGTGTGCAGGACGAAGTGACAAAAACACTACACTTTGCTATACTTAGTTCTAAATAGGGATTTTACCTTTAACTGTGTCTACACTTCCTGACTCTCTTCAAGCAACACAACATGCAGACTTAGAAACCCTGCTTTACACCCCAGCACCTCGCTGTGTTCATTGACTCAGCGCCTGCCAGCGCTCCAATCTGAGAGTCGTACAATATCGTGTATGGATCAACACTAATGACAGTAGGCTGTGTTCCAGGGTACAATCTCCTGATGACCACCAACACCGTAGGCTGTCCCTCCTTTAAATGAGCTTTTCCACTGTATCTTGGGCCTCACAAAGTAGACACTTTAATAGCAGATCTCCTGAAACACAGTTGTGCAGTGTGGCATGTTCTAGCTAGCAAAATCAAAAAAGTTGGAAAGAGCTATCCTACAGAAATCCTACTGTTCCAAGCCACTTCTGGAATTCTTTTTTCTGTCATTTAGAAAAATAAATAAATAATCAAGCAGTCTCCTGCATCTAAATATTCGCAAAAAGGCAGAAGTTCTTAGTAGTAAATTCTAGCAGAACATACATTTCGTCTTACCCTATTTCCAGAAGTGTGGTTCTCGAACTTAAGTGTACCAGAATCACCCACAAGGCTTCTTAAAACAGAGTGTTGGATCCTGCCTCACAGTTTCTGATTTAGCTGGTCTGGGATAAGGCCTGAACATTTCCTATTTCTGGCCAGTTCCCAGGTGATGTTGCTGCTGCTGGTCCAGGGACCACACATTGGAAACCACCGCTCGAAAATAGTAACGGCTAACTTTTATTGGGTTCTTTCCGTGTTCCAGCTGTGCTCTGTGAATTCTTTACTTGTCTTAGCCCTTTTAATCCCCTTGGCAACCCCAGGATGCAGGCACTTTTGAAGGGTAGCTGAATATGCCACCCCAAACTATGCCTCCTGGGCATACGAAGTATTTTGAGCTGATTGAGAAGCAGTCACTAGAGAAGCTCTGAAGGCAAAGAGAAGTTACCCTTTTGTAAAAGAAATTTACACTTATAAAGAAATTCTCCATTTGTAAGAGGGTTTTCCTCTGGGTATCAGGAAGCGAAGGGTGACTCAGTCCTTAGAGAATCTTATCAATGGGCACTGGGCTTAAATCTGCCTCCCAGCTTTATCCATGTTTATCATGCATTTCCTAATGGCTTTGCTGTAAGTGGCCTCACACACCTTTTGTTCCTTGGTCTGGAGCTGATGAAGGTATTGAAGTCAGAGCTTGGAGCTGTCTCTAGAGAGTGACTCATTTTCCCCTGGGGATCTCTCATGCATCACAAGGCACACAGGTGAATAAACTTCTGTTTGTTCTTCTCCTGTTCATCTGTCTTTTCCTACAGGGGCCTGAGCTAGAACTCAGAAGACAGAGGGAACGTTATTTTTCCTCCTCTGTGACATTATTACAAATGAAGAAACCGAGGACTGAGAAAGTCAAGTCCCTGAGCTCAAGGTCGCTCAGCCAATAAGCTATGGACTTAGATTGAACCCAGAATAATATCCGGTAATGATTTGCTGTGACTTTCCTGTTGGGAATTCCTACGCGCAAGCACGTAGTTCCAGAAACTACACTGTCAGCACTTTGTTGGGGTGTTTTGTGACAAACGTTGCCTTGTTCAGATGTGAACGTTGTTCTTTGTGAAAACGTTCCCATCTTTAGATAGGCGTTTACTTTCTCCCCAGTGGACATTTCTGACGATAGAGAAATTGCCAAACCTGCTGACTCATGACAAACATAAAGAGCATCTGCTATTTAGTCTAAGGCTTGTCGTTTTGGGAGGCGATGGGAGGAAAGCTACACTGTCACCCAAGATTGATCATTTTCACTTTCTTTTATTCAGTGGCATTTATAGTACTGTGTATGGAGGTGGTCTTGATAACTTTGTGGAGATCATTTCTTCAGTTGTGCAGATGGCTCTGCTCCATGTTTAAGGCGTCTTGGGGAACAAGGGTATGATCCTGACGCAGGGGGATCTCGGCCATGTAAATCACTTTGTGTTAAGTGCTTTGGCCTCTGACCATCTAAAATGGACACCCACTTTATTGGCTTAGTAACTCATTTCTATGGTCACTGAAGGCCCAAGCTGTAACTTCATGCCTGACCACACACCAAAGATTTTTTTATTGCTTGTTTTCCTGGCTTTTTGCCTGTTCTCTTCTTTCTGTCCATAACTGTATGTGTATAACGCCCAGAATATTCTCTCTGTCTCTTTCTCTTACACAAATACAATTACACACAGCATTTTTCCTGGATAAGTTAAGTCAGAAATCAATCTTTCTTTCTTTCTTTCTTTCTTTCTTTCTTTCTTTCTTTCTTTCTTTCTTTCTTTCTTTCTTTCTAGGTTTATTTATTTATTTTAGAGAGAGAGCACGGGAGTAAGGGGAGGGGCGGAGGGAGAGAGAGAATCCTCAAGGAGACTCCCCGCTGAGTGTGGAGCCTGATGCAGGCCTCCATCCCCGGACCCTGAGATCATGACCTAAGCCGAAATCAAAAGTCAGCTGCTGGGGCACCTGGGTGGCTCAGCGGATTAACGCCTCTGCCTTCGGCTCAGGTCATGATCTCAGGGTCCTGGGATCAAGCCCCACATCAGGCTCTCTGCTCAGCAGGGAACCTGCTTCCCCCTCTCTCTCTGCCTGCCTCTCTGCCTACTTGTGATCTCTCTCTCTCTATCTGTCAAATAAATAAATAAAATCTTTAAAAAAAAAAAAGTCAGCTGCTTAACCCCCTAGGTCAGAAGTATTTCTCTGTTCTGAAGCTAAGTATGAAACATCTCCCCTGACCATGGCCACGTCACATTTCATTTTAAAGCTATCTTCCCAGAATATAATGGGAGGAAGGGCCATCATCATTTGGCAATAAAGTTTCCTGTAATTATAATCTCATTATCAAGGAGAAAACATTAATGCCCAATATGCTTTCAATTAAATGCCAATTTTCACACATGAAGACATTGCAATATCTACAAGTCTTCTGCTGATAAACTCTCATTGTAATCCTGAACATAACTACAAAAAGGAATTGCATATTGAAACAAACCATGACATTTAGCTTCAAAATGAAGCACAGTGAAACAAGAATATATTACGACACCCATGAACGTTTACAAGATTTACTAAAAATTATCAGTAAGAAATTGTTTACAAGAGACTCCCTTACTCACCAGCCCAATAGCCTCATATTTTTACCCACTGTTTAAGGGGAGCTGGTGATGGCCTAAAATGTTTCTAAGCACCGATGGTGTAATTTTCCTGTTTATCATATATCCAGTAAAGTATTATATATTTTACTTATTTTTCTTGTTTATCCTCTCTCCTACCACAAACTCTGTGAACAGGGAGTTTCATCTGTTTTGCTCGCTGCTATATCCTTAATGCCTAAATAATGCCTGACACATGCTCTCAGCCTTAAATAGACACTTGAGTGGGGCATCTGGGTGGCTTAGTCGGTTGGGTGTCCAATTCTTGATCTCAGCTTAGGACTTTAACTCAGAGTTATGAGTTCAAGCCCCACGTGGAGCCTACTTAAAAAAAAAAAATAAACACTCTAGTGAATAGATGATAAATGAATCAAGGGTAGATGAAATATTTTGGCTTAATATTCATTATCAGAACTGAAAACACTTTAAAGAACCTCTAGTAAGTTATGTGGGATGAGTGATACAATGGGATAGAAAGATTTCCTTTATCTCTGAGAACTGACTTCCTTTTGAGAGGAAAATAGGATGAATTTACACAGGCTGTGTTAAATATCTGAAAAAGTAAGTCAGACGGAGGAAGATAAATATGTTATCACTTAGAGGTGGAATCTTAAAAAGCACGACTCATAGAACAAGAGAGTAGAATGGTGGTTGCCAGGAGCTGAGGACAAGGGAATTGGGGAGATGTTGGTCAAAGGGTACAAACTTGCACTTAGAAGATAAATAAACTGTGGGGGATATCATACGCAGCATTGTGATAATAGTAAACCAAACTGTATCATGTATTTGTCAGTTGTTAAGAGACTAGATCTTAAATGTTCTCATCATAGAAAAGGAATGATAATTGTGTGAGATGATGAGGGGGTTAGCAATGGTGGCAATCATATGGCAATACATGAATGTATCAAATCAGTACGTATGCACCTTAAATTTGTACAATGTTATATGTCAATTATAGCTCAATAGAAAAAGAAAATAGGCAACAAGCATTGAGGGACAATTTTGTAAAATAGGTTATTTTTGAAATACATATAGTTTAATCCTTGTTTATATACTGTTTCCTTCCCTTTAAATTCAAATAATGTGGATGGAAACAACAGACTCCACAAATAAATAGTTTCTGGATGGTTCAGACAACAAAAGAATTATTTGCAACATATGCCAAAAACAATATGGTATTTAATCACAGCACAGATTTAGAAAGGCAAATCGCTTGTCGCCCTATCACAAGGAATCCAAGTAATTAGGCGATGTATTACTTATCTATTGCTGAATAACAAATTAACCCCAAATTTAGCAGCTTAAAGCAATCATTTATTATCTCACAGTTTTTGTAGGTCAGGAATCCAGGAGCAGCTTAACTGAGTGATTCTGGCTTGGGTCTCTGTACTCATTTGTGAAAGCTGTCATAATAAAAATACCACAGACTGAGTAGCTCAAATAATAGAAGCTTATTTTCTAATGGTTCTGGGGCCTAAAAGTCCAAGATTGAAGTGCTGACAGGGTTGGTTTTCTCGGAGGCCTTTCTGGTTGGCTTGTAGATGGCCACCATCCCCATACCGCTCGACATGATTATGGAGCCTGGTAAGTCCCAAGCCCTGCAGTTGGCAAGCTGGGGACCCCAGGGAGCTGATGGTTTGGTTCCAGTCTGAAGGCTGGCAGGCGCAGGGCTCAGAAAGGGCCAATGTTTCCATTTGAGTCTGAAGGTGGCAAAAAACCTATGTCCCAGCTTCAAGGTAGCCAGGCGGAAGGAATTCTCTCTTATTCAGTGTTTTTTCTTTCTTTTTAGACTTTTAACTGATTGGATGAGGCCCACCCATATTAGGGAAGGCAAGTGCTTTACTCAGTCTATTGATTCAGAACATTAGAGACCAGAGACACCATCCAACACACCCCTGTTCATGTTTGACCGGACCGGCCAGATGGCTGGGTGCCTGTGGCCCAGTCACGCTGAGGCAAAACTGTCACAAGGACTAAAGCCTGTGGAGAACTGGTAGCACTTCACGGAGGAGAGAGTTAACACTATAATAGGATTTTGCAGGCCAAGTAGGAACGGCTAATAAAAGGAGGGGCTGGAATACTTCGTTGGAAGCCTTACCAAGGCAAAGGTGATGGGAAGTTAATCCTCATCTGCAGAATGACGAAATTGAAGTAGATGACTTTGAAGCTTCTTCCAGGCCTAAAATTTCCATTATCTCCTCAATCTGAGGTTTCAAATCTGAGTAAATGGGAACATTAACAGAAATGAGTAACGTAAGAAGGTTTGGAGGGAAATGATACCTTGTTATTTACTAGTCGCATGGAAAACTACTGAGTCTCAAGATTTTTAATTCTCCAGGAAATGTTACTGGTCTTCTATAGGATGTAGCCTTCTGAGACTGCCCATTTTATTTGCTCTCATTGTATTGTTGGGGTCATGATTTATTATTAGGTCCTTTGGAGAAAATTTTTTCCTTCAATAAGAATTACGTGCCAAGGAGCTGGTGCGGCCACTCTGGAGGACAGTATGGAGGTTCCTCAAAAAGTTAACAATAGAGGTGCCCTACAACCCAGCAATTGCTCTACTACCCAAAGGATACATAGGGATTTGAGGGAGCATCTGCACCCCAACATTTATAGCGAGAATGTCCACAATAGCCAAAGCATGGAAAGAGCCCAGATGTCCATTGACAGATGAATGGATAAAGAAGATGTGGTTCATATATAAATGGTATATTACTCAGCCATCATGAAAATGAAATCTTACCATTTGCAATGACGTGGATAGAACTAGAGGGTGTTTTCTCAATCAGAGAAAGACAACTGCCATTTAATTTCACTCAAATGTGCAATTTAAGAAACAAAACAGAGGATCATACGGGAAGGGAAGGAAAAATGAAATAAGAAGAAATCAGAGAGGGAAACAAACCATAAGAGACTCTTAACTACAGGAAACAAACTGAAGGTTGCCGGAGGGGAGGAGGGTGGAGGGATGGGATAACTGAGTGATGGGCATTAGGGAGGGCACGTGATGTGATGAGCATTGGGTGTTGTATGCAACTGATGAATCACTGAACTCTACCTCTGAAATTAAGAATACACTATATGTTAATTAGTTGAATTTAAATTAAAAAAAAAAAAAAGAAGTAACTGCAAAGGATACAAAGAGGAGGTGGTCAAAGTATGAGTTAAAAATCTTAAACTATATGGTGCTATGGAAGCCAAAGGAAGGAGTCAGTCAAGAAGGAAAAGATGAGGGCAAGATTGTTTGTTCCAGAGAGGTTAAGGCTGATGAGGTTTTGGGAAAAGCCTATTAGATTTGATGATTAATATACTGAGCTCAGTTTTTGTTGAGGCCTGAAAGTCATGGGTAGCGGAGCAAACAGACTCCCGTTGTTGCCCGATATGATGACATTGAGGTGGATTCAGAAATTAGGGTATTTAAGATGTTTCTATCTGTGTTTAGCAATTGGAGGACAGGAGCAGAGAAGGAAGAGGGCCGGGAAGGGTAGGAGGGGCGTGTCTGGGACTTGGGTTCGAAGGTTTAAATGGTGCCAGTGGGTTTAAGGATTGCAGTTTGTTAGAAAAAAACAGCATTGACATATCTGACTCTGGGATTTTCTTTCAGAAAGGAGGGCAATGAAGTGAGAGGGCCAGGAGAGGATTCAGAAGAGGATTTTCAGTGTGATCCCTGTTTCAGCTTGGTAAGTATGTCAGAGTCAGGCCAGTCTGCGCTGATCTTAATACCTCCCCCCACTAAACATCACAGACGCTTGACTTTGATCAGTTTCAGACATTAGGGCTCAAGGCTGGGTGTTTTTGTTTGTCTCCCCAGGTCCACTCTCCACCGATGACCTGGGAGACTGACCTGTAAGGATCCCATCAGTGAGTTATCTTGTCCTCTGGCTTCAGTTTGGATTTGGCAGTAGGGAACACACATGTGAGATGGGAGGGAGACATTTATTCCCCTGGTTCCCTTCCTACAGAGTCGTCTTGTTCTCTCCCCTTCCGGCCTAGAGGTGGTAAGAACACCCAGCTTTCTTAGTCCTTTGTGATTTCTCTGTACTCTGCCACACCTTTGAAATCACCTGTGTAACTTATTCTGTGTATGCTTTACTTCCTCAAATTACCCGAGTTGAATGTTCCATCTGGAGCCTGTCTGACACAAGTTTTATATAAGATTTCATTATAAAAAGTCATTGTCACTAAAAAGATATTTGGAACCAGTAGACTAGGACAGAGGTTGGCAAATTTTTTTTCTAAAGAACCAGATAGCAAATATTTTTGGTTGTGCAGGTCATATAGTATCGCACAATGTCACCACGCCCAGACTCTGCTGTTTTAGGGAGAAGGCACCAGGGATGTTAAGTAAATAAAGGAGTGTGACTGTGTTTCAGTAAAACTTTATTTACAAAGACCAGGCAGTGGGTTTTCCTTTTGGCCTATATAGACTGCAGTTTGACCCCAGATGTAGGACCAGCAGTCTTCTGTCTAATCTATGAGAGTGGTTCTCAATCTGGGAAGATTTTGCTCCCTAAGGGATGCTTGGCAATGTCTGAGGACATTTTTGATTATTGCAGCTGGAGGGAGGGGATACCACTAATTTTTCTACACAGGGCCCCTCCCCACAATTATCCTTCCTAAAATTACCAAATTGAGACATTTGATCTTGAAGAGGTTAAGTAGGTTGTCGTTTGCTTACCATGTCAATGTGACTCAGTGAAAAGAACCACAGAATTAAGTCTATAGTAGTTGCTTTTTTTTTTTTCCTGGCTTCAATCTCAACATTAGTTTATAGTACTTCTCAGAAAACTGGGATACAATGCATTTATAGGAAATGTGACGGTGTCCTCACTAAATTGTTCATCCCTCAAATCATTAGGCATATTAATCTACCTTAACTTACTCTTTTTGCCCCTAAGTGTCTTTTGGATAGATAGTGAAAGCGTTCGTGCCTCTTTTAGCAAAATTGTATCCGTCTGTGTACCCCGAAGCTGTGTCTTGGATTTCCTTGGCTTGCAAGTTAAGAGTAAGGACTGCCTGGTGAAAGGGTCACATTTGGTCCAAAGGAAGAGTGGCGAACGTGGCGTAAGTTTGGCCGTAGACGGGTGGAGGTGGGACTGAATAGCCAAGCCTGAGAAAGAGGGTGTGTTGTCTTCGTCAGCGGGCGGGCTCATGGAGGGAGAGGCCATTACCGAGGGTCTCAGGAGTTGGGAGAGGCCCGACAATTTATTCACAGGGAAAGGGAAAGAGAATGACATTTGGGAAAATGAATGGTTAGGAAAGGGATGTCAGGGGAATGTGGCCTTGAGCTGGTTCTTATGATTATAACCATCAAGGCCTCTGGGTTTCAGACTGACCACCTTAACATTTCAAAGGGGGAAGCAGAGGGAGGGATAAATCTGACATGACTTTTTGTACTGTGAGTTTTAAATGAACCTATATATTATCCCCAAACTACTAAACCAGAGCAAAATTGCAACATTTATAGTCCCTGAACTAAACTGATACTTCTTTTGACTAACGTCCTCGTTTAATGACAGGAGAACACAAATTCCGCTCCCCCCTCCCCCCCCCATTGTCAATTAGTGGACGAGTTGAAGACAAGGGCACTTGGAGTTCTGTGTCTGGGTGACATCATAATTTTGATCAGCTGAACAGTCAGGCAGTGGCCTTGAAGAGATGCTTAACTTTTGGAAATCACTTTTTTATTGCAACCAAAGCTATTAGGTTTAAAGGTCCATAAAGATGAGATAAACAGTCATAAAGGCCTTTGAAATTCATATACAGTGTGTTAAAGGATTTAATCATTGTCCCTTAAATATGGTGATAGTAAAGCTGTGTCCATACTCTGGCAAAAATCAAATCGTCGTCAGCTTAATGGGGAACACAAATTTGGAGAACAGTGGATGAGATGTTACTTACGTGTGATATCAGAGTTGTTTTTGCAAACTCTTCAAGGGAGCACATTGACCTTAGTGTACTGCAGGGGAAAACAGCCTTGTATCTTTTTATTCTGAAAATTAATTTTAGAGCTCCTGTTTTCCTAGTGGGTACTTCTACCATCGTCTAATTTGTAGATTGATAATCCTTGTCAGATCAGTTGAGACTAATTCTGACCCTGAATATGAATGGAAGAAATGCAAGCTCTTACTCAACCAAACTGAGCCAATGTATTACATACACAGTGTGTTACAGACACAATTGTGTTATTACATACACACTTTAATTTTAAAATCCTGGCTAATATTGGTATCTCCTGTGTGCCAGGCAATATACCAAACAGTTTACATGGGTTAGTATTTTTAATTCTCCTGATTAACCCCGGGGGTATGTGCAGTGATTGTCACCCTCATTTTACAGATGGAGAACACTGAGGTATGAAGGCATTACATCATTGTCTCAACATCACACAGGAAGTGTTGCTGTTGGGATTTGCACAATGGCAATTTAATTTCACAGCCTATACTTAACCACTTTTTTATACTGCTTTTCTCCTCTATGTTCTTGGCGGTGAATATGACAAGGCAAGTTTGAGGGTATTATGGTAAGTCAGATATTAATACCCCAGGTAATGAATTATCTGTCTATAGTACAAACAAGCTCTTTGGTTTGGGGGAAATCATAGAAACTTGCATCAGTAAAATGAGGATTGTTCTGAGTGGTTTCTAAAGTGTCTTTTCTACTCTTAGCAGGATCGCAAGATAGTGTGATAGATTTTTTTTAATCATATCCTTCAATCATATGGTCATCCTTTGGGTATTAAATTATTTGGAATAGACACTTTCCAAATTTGGAATAATCTCTCAGTTCTTCTTTGACCTCATTGGTTGATATTTAGATAGAAATAGAAACTCCACAGCAAAAAGGGAGAATATTGTGTAAGTCATTCCTCTTGGTTAAAGGGATGTTTGGCCTGTATAGGAAATTCACAGAATTTTGGAACTGTAAAGGGCCATGATCTAACCCATTCACATGACAGATGAGGAAGCTGAAATCCAGAGAGGCTCAAATTCCCAAGGCCGGCTCAGAGTAGAGTTCGCTGCAGTTATCTGGATCCAGATCTCAGACCTCTCCCAGCAAATCACAATCTCTTCTGCCTTCATTTCCCCAAGTTATGAAAAACTACTGGCCTAATTTTAGTCTGGGTGTTTTAGTGGAACAGAGAGATATGAGTTTGAACCGCAGCTCTACTGCTTACTAGGTGTGAAACATTGGGGAAAGTTAGGATGAAACTGTGTGTGTGTATGTGTGTGTGTATATATATGTATATATATATATACACAATATATATGTGTATATATACACACACACATATTTATATATAATGCCCAGGGTTTATATGTAATGTTTAGGATCATCAGACTGAACCTCAGAGCTGAGTACGGACATACAATGGGGGCTGCGTTAGTACGAAGCAATATATCTGCCATTGTTGAATAAGAACATATGGGAACAGAGGTCAAGCTAGTTTGTAATTGAGGCCAGATGATGGAATGAAGCGGTCTGCTGCGGTTTTCAGTCAGTTGAATACTGTTAAGTGGTGAGAAATCAAACTATAAGAAGGGCACAGGAGGGGAGGGGAACCAAATTCCAAAGAACCCGTCCCCCTTCCGCCCAAATCCGTACAACGGTCACAATGAAGGAAATGGCGCCACTTTATGAAAGCCATTATTATCTGTCGAGTTGCATTAGCATTGTTGAATTCAGCGTAAATAGCCCTGTAAGCCTGTTTGCTTTGAGTTTGTCACGTTGTTTAGTTGTATTATGTAAGAACTACAGTCATGAGTAGCTTATATGTATTTTGTCTTACATATTTAAATAACAGTATTATATACAAGGTTAAGTAAAAGATTAGAGAAAGAGAGGGTGTTTTCTTTTTCAAGAATTATTCTTACATTTTTTTTTTTTCTGGGCATGAAAAATGCTTGATTGTCCAGTATGAGTAAAGGAAAAGAGATAAAAATGTAAAATTAAAGAAATTAGTAAAAACTCTATTATCATAAGTTGGGATTTGAAACATCACCTTTAATTCATAATGCTGTGATGCCTAGGTGGCTCAGTCAGTTCAGTGTCTGCCTTCGGCTTAGGTCATAATCCCAGGGTCCTGGGATCAAGTCCCTCATCGGGCTCCTTGCTCAGTGGGGAGCCTGCCTCTCCCTCTGCTTGCTGCTCCTCCTTCTTGTGTTCTCACTCTCTCTCTCTCTAACAAATAAATAAAATCTTTAAAAGAAAATAAATTTATTTTAGAGAGAGACAGCGTGAGAGAGCAAGTGGGGGGAGGGGAAGAGGGAGAGAATCTTTCAATCAGGCTCCCTACTGAGTATGGAGCCCCCTGAGGGGCTCAGTCTCAGAAGCCATGAGATCGTGACCTGAACTGAAACCAAGAGTCAGAGGCTCAACCAACTGAGCCACCCAGGCACCCCCAAAATAACAATTCTTAACTCACAATGATATGAATGTAATCACATCGTAGATGTTCATAGCAGCATTGTGAAAAATAATAAAATATTGGAAACCATCTAAATATTCAAAAATAACATGTACTCACATACAGTAAGAGTCTCATTTAAACCTTGTTGTAGAAAAATAATTCATGATTTAGGAAAATGTTTAAGATATACAATTAAGTAAAAAAAAAGGTTATAAAATATCATGCCTATAGTATATTTCAGTTTGGCCAAAATAATATACTTACAAATATGCAGAGAAAGCAAAGTGGATGAATACACTATGAAATGGGAATAGTCACTGTATCTGCATGGCAGGATTATAGATGATTTTATTTTATCTTCTCCTTTGTTTTCCAATTTTCTAGAGTTAGCATGAATAATTTTGTATTTCCTAAATATAAAAAATACAATGTAGCAAATTTTTATTAAACTAAAAAAAAATCCAAATACTTAAATGATAGCATATGAATGGAAAAATATATTATGTTTCCGAGTAGAGATAATACCTGTGTTCAGATTTTGATACCTTGAGTAAGAAACTACTGATCTAGGTAAGCATTTTAAATTCAGTTATATTAAATTAAATTTTTAAAAAAGATTTTATTTATTTGACAGAGACACAGCGAGAGAGGGAACACAAGCAGGGGGAGTAGGAGAGGGAGAAGCAGGCTTCCTGCAGAGCAGGGAGCCTGACCCGGGGCTCGATCCCAGGACACCTGAGCCAAAGGCAGGCGCTTAATGACTGAGCCACCCAGGTGCCCCAACTTGTTAATTTTAAAGATGAGCAAAAAGGACCCCCCAAAATTGAGGTGACTTGCCCAAGAAGACCATCTTTACAAAGCAAAGCAAAGAAAAAAATCAAAAGTAGAATATGAGGTTATAGTTTTAAAATTACATCTGTATTACTTTGAAGTTAACCTGTATTCATCTTTGTGTGCACAAATCTTTTTGCTTATCTCCCAGAGCTAGAGAAAAATGGCCAGATTTGGAACAAGTGAATTTTCCATGGCCTGATGAATAAGTGACTAAAGATTGACCTCCAAGATACTCAAGGTCTGGTCTGTGTAGATTTATAGAGATTGCCTTGCACCTGAAGAGGTATTTTCAACGCATTGGTGTAACTAGCTTGCCATTCACCATTTCAGAGAAATTCAGCCTTGCAGGGGGATCCTTCTCAAAAGTCTCCAAGTGATTTCCAAGGAGACTGACACCATCAATCAGCAATCCTGAGTCAGCCAAGGAAAGTCCTTTGGCACACGATGGAATGCGTGAGTGTTTATACCAGGCATTTTAAACTCATTTTCAGCTGACTCAAAACATAAACCAAAAGTGTTTGCGGGGCAACAGAATATAATTGACCACAATTTAGGGCACAGAGAAGAGAAACACCTAATGGGGAACAGGAAAGAAACCTCAATAGGGAAATTATCTAATGAAGCTTCCCTAACTTTGCATTCAGAGAGCTTTATTCTGCCCTAACTCTGTGTCTATTTTCTCACCTTATCAGACCTGAGTTCTGTTCTGATTTTCTTTCGATGTTGGCTGAACTGAGGATGCAAGGGAAAGCAAAAATAAAGGTCTTACCAAAAGCCAATAGTCATTGCCAGGGGCTGGGAAAAGGAGTGTGGGGCGGGATTGCTTAATGCATAGGGTCTCCTCTTGGGGTGACGAAAATGTTCTGGAAGTAGATAGTGGTTATGGTTGAAAACACTGTGAATGTGCAAATTACCATTGGATTTTACTCTTTAAAGTGTGAAAATGGGGTAGTTTATGTTATGTGAGTTTTACCATAAGAAAAAAATCAAGGGGCGCCTGGGTGGCTCAGTGGGTTAAAGCCTCTGCCTTCAGCTCAGGTCATGGTCTCAGGGTTCTGGGATCAAGCCCCACATCAATCCTGCTCAGCAGGGAGCCTGCTTCCCCCTCTGTCTCTCAGCCTGCCTCTCTGCCTACTTGTGATCTCTTTCTCTCTGTCAAATAAATAAATAAACAAACAAATAAATAAAATCTTTAATAAAAGAAGAGAAAAAAAAATCAAGGCCTCAAATGCAGCACACTGGGGAGAATTATATGAGGAGGGCTGGGGAGGTGGTGGCCTCATGGCTGTGGGAGGGAGATGGCGGGTGAATGAGGGGCTATAGAGACCCAGCTGGAAGCGGTGAGACTTCTGGCTCGGACCTGGGTCTTGATTTTCTTTGGTTCATCAATTCTTAGTTCTTTCTTAGCACTACTTCCGTTTCTAATTCAGTTCACCCAACATTTATATCAAGGTGTCATATGCAGGCTGTCTTTTTTTTTTTTTAAAGATTTTATTTATTTATTTGACAGAGAGAGAGAGAGATCACAAGTAGGCAGAGCGGCAGGCAGAGAGAGAGGGGGAAGCAAGCTCCCTGCTGAGCAGAGAGCCCAATGTGGGGCTCAATCCCACGACCCTGAGATCATGACCTGAGCTGAAGGCAGAGGCTTAACCCACTGAGCCACCCAGGTGCCCCATAAGCAGGCTGTCTTATAGTCTAGTGTAGCTTATAGTTTTTTTCCCTGAGTGTGTTTTATTTTATTTTATTTTTATTTTATTTTATGTTATTTTATTTTATTTCATTTCATTTTATATAAATGCCTTTAGGTATGTTCCCCATGGATCCCTATTATTTTTTATTATTCCTGCTTCATTAATTTATGATACATGCCTGGTACATGAAAACATTTGTGTCTGTAACACCTGATGTTTTATTTATTTATTTTTAATTTTTAAAAAGGATTTTATTTATTTGAGAGAGAGAGGGAAAGAGAGCACAAGGGGATGTGGCACTCAGGGGAGAAGCAGACTCCCTGCTGAGGTGGGAGCCTGATGTGTGACATGGGCTCAGTCCCAGGACCCTGAGATCATGACCTGAGCTGAAGGCAGATGCTTAATGGATCGATGCCCCGAAACACCTGATTTTTTAGGAACTTATACATGCAAAGCACAATGCTAGATATAGTTTATTAAAGTGGGCTCTTGCTTCAAGGAATCTTAGGATGAAGACACAATGCAAATGGTTTATTATAGGCAGGGTAAGTGTCCAAATGCTAACGCAAATTAAGTATATTGGACAAAGACAAATGCAAAGATCATGTAATATCTGATTGCCTTCTACTTCTGCTCACTGCACTGAGAGTTTATTTCAGCAAAAGCAGTTAAAGAAGACAAATGGTATTAGTTAAGAAGCTGGGAAGAAATACCATCAAATCTGTAACTAATAGTCGTTGGGGCTTAACATTTTATCGTAACACACTTTTAGCTTGGGCTCGAGAAGTGTTTTCCGTCCTTAACGAAAACAACTTTGGCAAAATGAAAAATATATATGATTGGATTTTTAGCAATAGAACAGCAATGCTCTTAGGAAATAAAGCTCCTGTTTATTGTCTCCTCCTGTGTGCTTTACATGTGTTATTACTGATCCTCTCAGCAACCCTGCAGGTTAGTGTATCAAAGGAGAACCTTGACATCAGTGAAGCTACTAATCTTGAGCATTTCCCATTTTCAATTCCAAAACGCAGACATGGCTTTTTGGCTTTCTTGAATCACATTTCTTTCAAGAATCAGTATTACTTGTGGATATTTTCATGTTTCATTTAAAAAACATTTCCCCCATTAGAATTTTAGTTTTACCTCTGCTTTGATAGCCATTCGAATAAACAAAAATTATCTTAGTGAAACTCCAAAGAACAGGAGTAGAGAACAGGAACTGGCCACCCTAAGTTAGCTCACTCGCTGTTAAGCATTTGTTCCAGAATACAACACTCCTAGAAGTGCCCAGACGGTGCTTATTCTTTATATATTCATATTCTACTGGAGTGAACATAAATTTGCACAGCGTGATAAAGAAGCTTTATTATTCTATATCCAAGTATTTTAATCTTTGGACTTGGTAATTTTGCTTCTTGGAATTTTTTTTTTTTAAGATTTTATTTATTTATTAGAGAGAGAGAGAGACTGAGAATGAGAGGGGAGAAGGTCAGAGGGAGAAGCAGACTTCCCGCAGAGCTGGGAGTCCGATACGGCGCTCGATCCCGGGACTCCGGGATCACGACCCGAGCCGAAGGCAGTCGCCCAACCAACTGAGCTACCCAGGCGCCCCTGCTTCTTGGAATTTATCCTAAGGAACATAATCATAAGAGAGCCACACACACACAAAAATTATGCGAATGCTAATAATAGTTTTAGCTAGAACAATAGTTTAGTTATAACAAAAGTTTTAGTTTTAGCTAGGACAATAATTTTAGTTAGAACTTGCAAGGTGCCGGTTAGCAGAGTAGTGTCTCTGAGCTCCGAATTCATCCTTCTTTGCCTTGCTTTTTGCGTTACTGGAGCACAAGTCCTACTTCTTCCGCCAGTCAGCTGGATATTCAGTTTCATCAATAGAGGGCGCTGTAAGAAGTAGTTGCAGGAAGACACAGGTTTCAGTCTTCCAGGCAGAGGCTGTGAGAGCACAGCAGTATTGAGGAAGTGGAGCTGCACCCTCAGGCCATCTCTCCCTACCAGCGGCCTCTGCGGAGCATTTCCATCCCTCTGTACCCACCAGCAATCACGGGCCATTTCCGTAGAGCACCTCGGGCTCGGCAGCACAGAGCAGCAAACCCGGACCAGTTCCTGCTGAACCACACTCAGCGGCGACGACGACGAGCTAGCTGCCTTTACAGCCGAGCGCCAGCCTGAGCTCTCACGCTCATGAGCACGTTACTACACTTCCTTTGCCGTCAAATGGTAAGTTGGTTTGGGCAATTACGCCAGGGACACCATATTTTTAAATTTTTTTCTTTTTTATTCAAGTGTTTTTGACACGAAATGTTACATTAGTTTCAGGCGTACCGCATAGTGATTTGAGAAGTTTATTTATATTTTTAAGGGATACCATATGGATGCATCAACTATTCTGTAGCGCCGGGTACCCTTGGATGATGGTGCTGGTAGACGCTCTGGAAGGAAGAGAAGGCAAATGGGTATCCAGAGTAGGTGCTGATTTTGGTAAGGACAAACTGCCCCCTGCTCTCAGAGAGTTCGGTTCTGATTTAATTAATATTCTATCGGGTGGCTTGGTGAGTTTCCCCGAAGAATGGTGCTACATTAAGGGCTTGGCATCAGACTCTGCTGATGACGGGCTGGGAACCCAGCAGTTGGAGCGCGCTCAGCGGGGGGATGGCCTCGACTTCAGCGCTACGACCACTGTGCATGGGCTTCTGGCATAGGTCCTGCGATGTCCAAAGAGGAGACCAGCTAAGAGGCATGGCATGGGTCATCCTGGGCACATGGTCATTGAGAGTCTTCTCCTTAGTGATGCTCTTTTGTGGGCATTAATGTGAGATCTGCTTTATTTTCATTCCCGTGGGTTCATCCACATGTCTCTTTTCCAGACATCCTTTTCTCTGCTCATCGCAGCTTTTTTTCTTGGAACATGCAGAAAGGATGCTCTGTGATACACAAGGCTGGTTTAGAAAAGGCCTTGCTGCTTTCTTGGGAGATGCTTGTTCCGGGACCTGCCAGTGCTCTTCAAGTTCATCAGGAATACCTTTGTACTTAAACAGGTTGCATCTATTACTTGTAGCAAGGAAGAATGAACGTCATGGGAACTGTGAGGTGTTTCAGGAAGAAGCTGTTAGAAAGGACCTAATATAGAATTTGGGATTTGGTTGGGTGATTGGGGGAAGGTTTAAGAAAGCACAGATTTGGAGCTCCTGGGTGGCTCAGTCAATTAAGCATCTGCCTTTGGCCCAGGATCTCAGGGTCCTGGGATGGAGTCCCTATGTTGGGCTCCCTGCTCAATGGGGAGTCTGCTTCTCCCTCTCTCTCTGCCCCTCCCCCTGCTTGTGCGCTCTCTCTCTCCATCTCTCTCTCTCTCTCTAATAAATAAAATCTTAAAAAAAAAAAAAAAAAGAAAAGAGAAGAAGAAAAAGAAAGCATAGATTTGGTCCAGACTGTATGTTGTCAGAAAGTGGGGTTAAGTCTATGGTCAGATATTTTATAGATGTTATAGTAGCATTTTACCTGTGCTTACACAACATTATGAAGTGGTCTTATTTTATCTTATGGTCTCCGAGTAACCTTGACTGAGGTCAGTATACTATAAGATTGTTCACATCCAACAGGAGAATAACGTGGCCTGGCTGTGGATGTCAGATCAGTTCTGAACATGAGGACATCACTTCTAAACACGAGTTCTTTTTCAGAGCTTTCAACTGTCATGTTAGAAGTTTGGCCATGCAGACGAGTGACCACATGGACTTATCACGTGTATGGACATGTATCATGTATGGACATACATACACGTAGAGAGATACGGTCCAGAGTTTAAGTCTTCAGCCATTCAAACCTTCCAGCCTGGGTGATAGACGTGTGAATGAAGTAGACTTTGAGATGATCTCAGCCCCAGCCATTGTCTGGCCACAACTGCTGAGATCTCAGGGCAGTGAGAACTGCCTAGCCGAGCCCAGCTGACCTCCAGATTCAGGAGTAGAACAACTGTGAGGGATTTGCACCACTATTTTGAGGAGATTTGTGCAGCAATAGATAAATGATACAGTTGTCCTGTAAACAGTTAGCTAGCTAGATAGGCCTGGAGTTCACGAGAGAGACTTGGCCTGGCGGTATAGGTTAAGAAGTCCTTTAGCAAGAAGAAAGCCTTGATTGAAGTCATTGGAACCGACGAAGTCACTGGGGAAATAATGTACGTTGAGAAAGGAAAAAAAAAAAAAACCTAACGATGGCATCGTTAGTAACAACAGTGAGGGGATCAAAAAGAAAGAAGCATTTGCAGGGAGACCGTGAAGGAGTAGATCAGGTGATAAGATGACATCCAAGAGAGATGTCAAGGAAGTCAAGACAGTGATTCCAGAAAGAAGGGCATTTACCACAGAGTCAAATGCTGTGGTGGGAGATCAAATAAGACAAAGCAGAAAAGTGTCTTTGAATTTAGCAACAATGAGTTTACACTGGTAGCAAAAGTAGTTTCTGGGAGGTCAGGATGGGGGAGCGGTGGGGTCAGGCAGCGATGGCGGCAGAATCCAGGTTGTAGAGTTAAGGAGGGAAGAGAAGAGGAGAAGAAGGGGACCAAAGCCTGAGCTGTTTCACTACATCATGTTGTCTTTTCCCATGCTATTTGTAGATAATTCTTTTTCTACTCTTCAGTAACCCAAAGAACAACCACGTCATGTCTTGAGCCCTACAATTTCACAAGAGCATGGATAGATTATATCTTTACGTATATTTACTGTTATACTTTAACCTGTAGTTTCCAGTTATAAATATATTATTCTGTATGTCTGTCATTATAAGCAATTCAAATATCCTATGGTTTATTTCTCTTACAATTAAAATAGTTTATCCTCTAAAGTAGTAACCTCTACTCAGTGTTCACTGGTGCCTTGTAATTACTTCAGAAAAACAATTTCAGTTTAAAAGTTATAAACTCTTGAGGCGTCTCTGCAGGGGGAATAGCTTACTTTTGCCAGAGAAGTCTGGGGAAAATTACTGTAGTCATAGCCTGCTAATTCATGGCCTGATTGTCACGGCTCCCATTCCAGCTCACGCTCCTGGGAGGCTGGAGTGGGACCCTGCTTACCCAAGTAGGGGGTCAAGGCTCCCTTGGTGCCAGTGGATGAGTTGCCAGAGTTGTGGAGAGAAATTCTTCTCAGTTCAACCTGTAAGTTGTTGTTGCTATCACGGCCTCTTTTGGCTCCCCTGAGCCTCTTTTTAAGCTCTTCTCAGGGGAAATCTTACCCCATCTTTTTTATTATTTGCTCATGGTTTTCTTTTCACAGATGTGTGGGGGCATCCCATGATGAGGATGGGAGTAAGGACTTTATTTTTATTTTTTATTTTTTAGTTTTTTAGATTTTATATATTTATTTGAGGAAGAGGGGGCGGAGAACGAGCGGGGGAGGGGCAGAGGGAGAGGGAGAAGCAGACTCCCCACTGAGCAGGGAGCCCAACATAGGGACTCCATCCCAGGACCCTGAGATCCTGGGCCAAAGGCAGATGCTTAACTGACTGAGCCCCCCAGGCATCCAGGAGTAAGGACTTTAAATGAAGAGTTTATAGTTCAAAGCACTTGAAATTTATATGTCAAATGTCACTTCCAAGTGAGGCGCGACGTGTGGACAGTACACAATAAACAGATTTGGAGGGTGACATGTAGCATCCATGTGAAACTCCTGTTGCATTCCTCCGCTACACTTGCTGTAGCTTTTTTTTTTTTTTTTTTTACAAATCTTGTGGTAACCTTGTAAATTTCACCATAGAGTACACTGTAGTGCTTAAAAACATTCCTTTGTTAGATGCAAAAGTTTGAAATCTACTGCTATTTTTTGAAAGCCATTTTTGGCATTTCTTCATATGTTGGAACGAGCGCCAGAAACCTCTAAAATGGAAAATTCCTGGCCATTTCTCAGCAGCTGAGAAGGCCTGGGGCAATAACTTTGACTCTCTGTGGAAGGAATTCTAGGGTGTGGAGGATGATCTTGTGAGTGCTCAGAAGGATTTGAAAAAGTAGAAAGAAAACACCGTGTATGTTTTTACACCGTTTTTACGCCGAGCACTGTACTAGAGGCTTCGCAGTCTGCATTTAATCATGTATGGTATGAAGCCGAGAACACACAGTGCTGGGGGGAGCATCGGAGCTGTCATCAGGAGGGAAACCATGGCATGTGGGACATAAAACCAGCTCGTGATGGGGTTTGGGGTAAGGGTAGAGGGAAAAGATCTCGGCAAATTCATTCTGCACAAATACTTATGTTATCCTCACTTAGTTGGTCTTTGTGACTTTTTCTCTGGGTTCATCTGGTTGGCAGATGGATGAAAATGTCTTTTAGCCCTAAGGAAGGCATAGAGAAGGCATGCATGAGTCATAGCTGTTTGGTAAATAAAAGAAATTGAGCTTCAGAGGGTTTCTGGTGTGTGTGTGTGTGTGCACGCGCAAGTGTGTACGCACTTCTGCTGAACACACCACCAGTATAAATCTGATTTTTAACTGGGAAGATTTCACGTGCTACTCTAGTGTGGCCCAAGTGGATATATTTTTAGAAATGAAAAGTAGAGCATGTTTCAGAAGTTCCGTTCTTCTGCCATCAGGGACAGCAAGCCTTTATTTATAGTAATTTGAGGTCCCCAAATACCTTCAGCAATATTAATGGGGCAAACAGAAAAAAATTAAGCAGTCGATGATCAGATCGTGTGTTTTTTTACAGAGAACTTGATTTCTTTTGCCTTTGGAAAATATAGGCCTACTTTTTGCACCTGTGATCAGAACTAATTCTAAGATTTGCTTAAAAGGAATATTCTTACCCAGGCCTCAGGAATATGATCAGTGCCACTGACCTTGTGTCTTGGTCTTCATGATTCGAAGAAAAATACATATATAGGTATCAGATCCTTTGAATTCGGTAATATTTGTTGTAAAGGAAATATATATGGGATGGAAATACACATATAATGGAAGTACACAATAATAACTAGAAAGATGTCTGTAATTAGCCACTACTCTATGCCAGGTTCTTTACATCTACTCAATACCCCATTTATATTCACATAATCATGTAAGGTACGTAGTATGATCATTCTTTATTCCAATGGAGTGTCAAAGATATTAGGTAATTAATCCAAGGACGCTGAACTGGCTAGTGGTTGAACTGGTAGTTTGAACCTAGGTTCCACTGTCCCTGAAACTTGTATTCTTTCCACTCAGTCTCTCCCTCAAAATCCTGACAATTACTGGGGATGACAAAATTGGATAACCAAGAAGGCCGCGACGTTTATTATTCAATAATGTCCGTCTTGAAGGAACCATTTACTGAGCTCCTACTTTCTTTCAGGCACGAGGATAAATGATGTAGAGTCTAGAAAGCAAAGATGAGATGTCTGTGCCCTTGTGGAAACTGTAGGCAGGAGGGAAAGTCTGAAGAGGATATTAGGGATTATGATGTGGAATGTCAGGGGCCATGAGAAAGGTAACAGCAAGCAACTCCTGGGGCCTGGGAAAGACCACAGGCTCTGTGCACATGTGTGGTGTGTGCATTTGGGGTATGTTAAAGGACATTCCAGACAAGGGAACAACATATACAAAGTCAAGGTCTTGCGAACTTATGGCTTATATGAGAAGCCACACATTGTTTGCTTTCACTGGAAAATCGTAGTTATGGGTGCCAGGGCGATGAGAAATGAGAATAAAAGGTCTTGAAAATGGTGAAATCAGGAATTCTACTTCTTTATAATGACCATAAACTTTCAAAATTGTCTTTCTGATACCGGTATTTTTCCTTCTGCTTTTGGTTTCTTTCTTTTGATGACACCTTGCAATAGTCACTGTATTTTCCCAAAGAGGAAATGCAGTTAGTACACGAATCTATGGGGCAAATAGGGTTATTGATTATGAAAGTGAAGAACAAAAATTAACCCAACGAAAGAATAAAGCTAATGAAAATATCCGATATTGGTAAGGACAAGATGAGATAGACATATTTGTGTTTTGCTGACTGGTCTATAAGTTGATTCAAATTTTTGTATACAAATACATATTAAGATGTTTCAAATGTTTATGCCCTTTAATTCAATAACATTAGTTTTGGAACTCTATAATAATAACATTATTATAAATAGTTATTGCAAGTCTTTTTAATGGTACATCATTAGAATCAGCCTAAGTAGCCATGGTACATCATTTTGATGCAACTTAATGTACCATTAAAAATTACGTTTACGAATAGCATTTAAAATGCATTTCATACAATTCTAGCTTAAAAAGTGGGGTACTGAAAGATATATATATATTTCTTTTTCCCCCCTCCCTCACTCCTCTATACTCTCTAAATGTGTACATTAAAAAAAGAAACTGGAAAGAAATCCACATTTCCTTTAGTGAATTTTTATAACTTTTACGAAAGAAGTATTGCTATATATTTTTTGTCGATGAACAGGAAAAAATGTATTATAGAGTCCCATTTTATTTTATGTTTCCTGATGTCTAGTAAACTTCTCCTATCTATAGCTGTGCCTGGGTAGCAAGTGGATGATGATTTTTTAAAATTCCCAGTATTGGCAAACTTGGTCTTGGCATAGCTCTGCTGGACTTGAGTGAGATCTTCTCTCCCAAGCCACTTGCCTCTTAGACTTTCTAGAAAGAGAATTCATGAAAAATTATAATCTACCATTTACAAATTACTACGCACTGCGGGACCTACTAAATGGTATGACTCTTTATTTTGTGAATGACACCTCCCAGGATACAATCAATGCCTCACAGCTAGTCTTACATCAAATGCAACCTTTTTCAGCTGCAGTCCCCTCAAAGATGCCTATTTTGAAACATCCAATCTGAACACGAATCTCCTTGTCAGGAATGAATAATTACAAAAGACCTGAATGAAGCCTACCCAAATAAGAATGGGAAGCAAGAAAACACAAACGTTGTAAAACAGGAGCACAAAGCCACTACAAGAGAACGAGCCAAGATGAGAAGACATGAAGTTTGCGGGTTGGCGCCCTTGTATCTTTCTGCCCCAGATCTTCCCTGTGCTCTTAATTCAGTCGCTCATAGAGAGTCCAGCAACGTGTGGCTCTTTGATTCTATGGTATATAGGAACACATTCCCTTCGAGCCGTGTTTCTCAGCCAGGCATGATTTTGTCTCCTGGGGAACATTCGACGAAGTCTGGAGACAATTTTGGTTGTCACAATGAGGGGACTGGTGCCATTGGCATCTGGTGTGCAGAGACCAGGGATGTGGCTAAATATCCTGCAGATCAGAGGCCCAGCCACCCACAAAAAAGAATTATTTGGTCCAATATATCAATAGGGCCACGCCTGAGAAACCTGCCCTTAGAGAAGAAGCCTAGAACTTCTATCAGTTTTTTTGTCTAATCAACAAATGAGAAAAAATTATGGGAAAAATAGACACAAATATCAGCAGTTCTCCATGGTGTTCAAAATCCTTTAGGTCAGACATTTGTTGCTCACCAGCATCAGCCAGTTTGTCTACTTCCTGAAGCTTAGAGATCTCACTGGGACATAATTATTCAAATTCCTGTTATTTTCTCTTTCAAAACCCTATTTTAATTGCCTGTTGTGGAGATATATGAGATAGATATCCCTTCTTTCTTTTTTTTCCTTTAAGATTTTATTTATTTATTTGAGAGAGATAGAGAGGACACACAAGCAGGAGAAGCAGCAGGCAGAGGGGGAAGCAGGCTCCCCACTGAGCAGGGAGCCCGATGTGGGGCTCGATCCCAGGATCCCAGGATCATGACCTGAGCTGAAGGCAGATGCTTAACCAACTGAGCCAGGTGGCCCAGAGATCGCCCCTTTTTTTTTCTCTGAGTGCTGGACCCTTTTCACTTACTCAACACTTTCCTAATCAATCCATCCTTCATGCTGATAATCCAAGAAGTATGAATCCTCCCCGCGGTTCTGTCTGCCTCCATCCCCTGTTGGCTCTGCAAGCTCTTTCTACAAGCTCCTCAGTGTACTGGGAATGTAGTAGCTCCTAACAGTTTCAGAGTTAGAACACCCTATTCCTTTGAGCTCTTCCCTTCTTAAAATTAATCTCTCTATAGTAAGTCATAACAATTCAACTCTGAATCATTCTTCTAGCACAGTATAGAAGACTAAATGATGACAATATTAGAAGACTTAATTCCCAAAGAGCACCAAGAAAGCCTCATGGATATCCAACAATAATAAACATAGTCTGTTTTCTTTTTTTTAAAGATTTTATTCATTTTTTTGAGAGACAGAGAAAGTGAGAGAGAACATGAGAGGAGAGAAGGTTAGAGGATGAAGCTGACTCCCTGTGGAGCCAGGAGCCCAATGTGGGACTCGATCCCAGAACTCAAGGATCATGAAGGCAGTTGCTCACCCAACTGAGCCACCCAGGCACCCCAACATAGTCTGTTTTCTACCCAACATCCAACAGGGTCAGATACATAGCTTGAAAATTATCCTGAAAAATAAATTGACAAATAATTTTACTAAAGAATCCTAGAAGGTCATTGGCAAAATCCCTTTTATTCTAAGTAGTCCAGGCCATGTTCTTGGGTGTAGAAGATATTGCATAAATATCTTCAAAACTGGAAAATTAAAAGAGAATGGATAATAAGGAACCCCTGAATCTTAAAAAATAAATATAGCCTAGAGCAGGAATAACCACCGAGTAAATTTTGATATGGAATCCAAAGGAACTTTTTTGAATTTCTGTGATTTTTCAGAGTTTTGTTTTGGAGTTGTATAGGTGATGATCATGTCCCCCATTCTAGAGACTTCATTTAGGTCTTGGCTTAAATGCAACTTCTCAGAAAGCCCTTCCTGGTATCCTGATGAAAATACACATTGTCTCCTCCATCATTCCCTTCCTCTACTATTCCAATCCCTTTCTGTCCTATAATTCTGATTTTCTATCTAAAAAGATCTTACTTATTTGCTTACACATTAGTCATCTATCGTTCCCCCTATACTACAATGGTTGCTTTCATTCCATAAGTAACTGAAGCCCAGGAGCCTGGGAATAATTTTTTTTTTTTTTAAGATTTTATTTATTTATTTGAGAGAGATAGAGAGCGAGCAAGAGAGAGCATGAGAGGAGCCGGGAGCCCGACGCGGGACTCGATCCCGGGACTCCGGGATCACGACCCGAGCTGAAGGCAGCCGCCCAACCAACTGAGCCACCCAGGCGCCCTCCTGGGAATAATTTTTAAATCCTTCTTTTCCTTGTTCTTTCCTACAGTTCTTCTGTTTCATTGGCTACTCTCAAGACTGTCCTAATTCCCAGTGTGTCTTGAACTTGTCTGCCTTTGTCAGTGCCCACTGCCCTTGCTCCAGTCCAAGGCCACCATCAACACTCAGTACCCTGGAGGAGCCCCTGCCTGCCATCCCACCATAGCCCTTCATAACCTGTCTGCACAGAGAGGCTGGAAAAACTCAATGAAAATACAGATTGTGTGTTCACTATCTTGCTGAAACTGAGCCTGGCATAAATGGGTTCTCAATAGTATTGGCTGGATGAGTGAATAGACAGGAATAAGTGAGCAGAGAGAATGAATTGGCAGAAAGTCTTCCTCTGTCTTACCTGGCAGAGAGGGCTAGGGATACTTGGTGAAGCTCACAGAGCCACCACATGTTCGATACAGGACTAAAACCCTGATTTTTCTAAGAATGGTCAAGGGTTTATTTATAGAAAATACATTGCCATATCTCCTCATTCTTTCTTACTCTCAATGAATAAGTAGCATTTTATTTTATTTTCATGCACAATCATTGTTCATCTTGATAGGAAAATTGATACCTATTTACTATAATAGTTGTTAAATTAATGGAGAGCATAAGGAAATTAAGGAGTAATTAATAATCCTCCTCTCCATGAAACTTTTACTTTCATCTGTATACTTTTCTTCCTCATTTTTATTTTTTAACATAAGTATACATTTATTTTTATAATCAGGAAATATAGGGAGTTATATCTCTGTGTGAAGAATTTCATTCCTGGGAAATAACAGCTGGTGATACTTTAATGAAATTTATTCTAATACTTGATGGGTTCGCTTGCAATTTGTAGGCTATGAATTTCCATAATGTATGGAAAGACATTTCAGAAGGTACTAACTGTAAGTTTAAGAAAGTAGACTTCATAATTTTAAACATGGCCCACATAATTAATAAAGATAAGAAATTTGCATACTATTCCTAATCCCCTGAATTCTAATAGCAACTGGTTCTAAGAACTGCAAAATAACAGCTATAGAAACTTAATTGTTTCTTAGAAAAATCCTTTGAGAAAGGGAAAATAAACTTTACAGCTTTTTTTTTAATCAGGGAATGTAGCAATGCCATAACTCTACCTATCTATCCATATCTATCTTCTGAAGCCACATTAATATCTATAAAATATTTGACATTTCCCAGAGACTTTCTTTGCAGCTTGTTTTTGGATATATGTATAAAGCTCTGAAGTAATTTTTCAATTTTTAAAAGATTTTTATTTATTTATTATCCCAGAGAGATCACATGCAAGTTTGGGGAGGGCAGAGGGAGAGAATCTCCAGCACACTCCCTGCTGAATGGGGAGCAGGGTTCAGTCTCAATACCCTGAGATCATGACCCCGGTGGAAATCAAGAGTAGGAAGCCTAACTGACTGAGCCACCAGGCACCTCATGAAGTAATTTATAAACTTCATCTCTGGTTTCCACATATTGGCAATCACTCATGTGAAATATATGCTTAAAATTTGTATAATTGCTTTAACATTTGTTATTAAAATAAGCATTCTTACCTAATATGTAGAGGAATAAATTAAAGAAATTTTAACATCAAAGTTACACTTTCTTAATTCAACAAGAAGGACTATTTACTTTAAAATTACCTATCATACTCAGGGCGCCTGGGTGGCTCAGTGGGTTAAAGCCTGTGCCTTCGGCTCAGGTCATGATCTCAGGGTCCTGGGATCGAGTCTTGCATTGGGCTCTCTGCTCAGTGGGGAGCCTGCTTCCCCCCGTCTCTCTGCCTGCCTCTCTGCCTACTTGTGATCTCTCTCTCTGTGTCAAATAAATAAATAAAATCTTTAAAAAAAATTCTTTAAAATTACCTATCATACTCAAACTGCCTTCAAAGGTAATTTTGTTTTCCCTTGTCCACATTTTAAAACGGCTACTGTTTTCTCATTGTTCACCTCAGTTCTTTAGGTGCTATCTATCCCTCACTCCAACCACACACATGAACCCCAATTTACATCTGAATCATTTTAAATAGGCCAAAGAACTAATTTCATAGCCCAGTTTTCAAAAGCATTTGGACCTGTATCCAAAAAATGTATTTCTGATCCTTTCAATCTAAAATTAAAAAAATAAATAAGTGTTGGGGCGCCTGGGTGGCTCAGTCATTAAGCATCTGCCCTTAGCTCATGTCTTGAGCCCAGGGTCCTGGGATTGAGCCCCGCATCTGGTTCCCTGCTGGGCAGGAAGCCTGCTTCTCCCACTCCCCCTGTTTGTGTTCTCTCTCTCACTGTCTCTCTCTCTCTGTGTGAAAGAAAGAAAGAGAAAGAAAGAAAGAAAGAAAGAAAGAAAGAAAGAAAGAAAGAAAGAAAGAAAGAAATCTTAAAAATTAAGCGTTTAGCATAGTATCTGGCACAGAAAAAACACTCAATAACATATCTCACAATGTCTTTGTGATCGCCGCTTTTTACTGATGACGTATATTGGTCTTGATGACGTAGATAAGGCTAATGGGATGCTTGTGTCCTGAGCCATGATATTATCATTAGGGTGACTATATGTCATAGCTGGGGGACTTCTGGGGGAATCATGGTTTATGTCCATTGTCCCTGTGTCCTCTCCAGCTTCACATTTTAGCCCTTTCCAAAGTGTCCTGACTTGGACGGTCAGTTGTCTGGTCGCTGACTAAAGTGCGTCACCCACCTCGTGATCTGGCCTCCGCACTCTCCAGGCCAAGTGAGCATGAGCAGCCTGAATGGCAGCAAGCTTCCCAAATGTGAGAAGGGACTTTTAAAATTCATATACACACTCCAGTGCCTCTTTACACTTTGTGGATGAAGAATCAGACAACATTTGAGAAACGGAGACCACAAGGCTCTATCTCCCATCACCTTTCTGCCTTTCTGGTCACGGTATATATATATATATATATATATATATATATATATATATATATATATGTATATATATATATATTTAAGATTTTATTTATTTATTTATTAGGAAAGAGAGAGAGTGAGAGAGTGCATGAGAAGGGAGAAGGTCAGAGTGAGAAACGGACTCCCCATGGAGCTGGGAGCCCAATGTGGGACCCGATCTCGGGACTCCGGGATCATGACCTGAGCCGAAGGCAGTCGCTCAACCAACTGCGCCACCCAGGCGCCCCTGGTCACAGTATTTTTTAGTAGGGATTTGGTTTTGGATAAAAATTTAAAGATATTTCTTTTTTTTTTTTAAGATTATTTATTTATTTATTTATTAGAGAGGGAGAAACAGAATGAGAGGAGAGAAGGTCAGAGGGAGAAGCAGACTTCCCGCAGAGCTGGGAGTCCGATATGGGACTCGATCCCGGGACTCCGGGACCATGACCCGAGCCGAAGGCAGTCGCTCAACCAACTGAGCCACCCAGGCGCCCCTTAAAGATATTTCTTAGCAATGTCCACCTTCTCATTGGGTAGACAAGGTGGACCGGAATCATGGTCATAATGATGTTTGCAGATGGTGATAAAACTAGTGACAGCCGAGTGGCAATCTTTTCCATAAGAGCTATGTGTGATTTGAGGTTGTAGGCACTACTTCCATTCTTGCCTTTTCTTTCCTTTTTTTTTTTTTTTTTTGCTCCATGGTCTGTCTAATCTGTCAACTCAGAACTGTCCAGGTAATTTCTTTGCCATCCTCCAGTCCAGCCCATCTGTTGTTGCTGTGGTTTGTCAACACACCTCAAGGTAGTCCTGTAATAACTTGAAATTGTGTTCACTCTGTCTCCTAGGTCTTGGTGACCATGTCACAAACTGTCCTCTTCACTGTCCTCTCTTAGAGAAAGCTCAGTGTGGCTCCAAAAGCTCCTGGATTTAGTCCTGGCTCTGTAATTTGTGGGGCTTAGTGAGAATGGAAAATGTAGGTCCTTCTCTTCAAAAATTATTAAGAATTTCAAGATGGCAGGGACCCTGGGTGGTTCAGTCAGTTAAACTCAGGTCATGATCCCATTGTCATGGGCTTGAGTCTTGTCTTGGGCTCCATGCTTGGCAGGAACCTGCTTCTCCCTTTTCTTCTGCCTGCCACTCCCTCTACTTGTGTGCTCTCTCTCTGTCAGATAAATAAATAAAATCTTAAAAAAAAAAAAAAAGAATTTCGAGATGACAAGAGCAAAACATTAAATCAATCATGCAGCCCTTCTGTTTCTGGAGTCCTGTGTCCATAGACATTGCGTCTGTGCAGTTGTCCCTACTTACAACTTTCATCTATTAGTTTCCTTCATTCTCCTTCCAGCTAACAGTTATGGGCCACTTACTATGTATGAGGCGCTTTGCTGGCTATTGAAAATAAAAAATATGCTTGGTTTAGATTCTAATATCCCTACTTTTTAAATTCTGATGGCTAATATCCCCACGAGGCTATATTTTTGTTTCCTTCAGATCAACTGCTCAGCTGTAATTTCCTAGGTACATCAGCCTTAAATTGCCAATCCTGTCTGCCATGTTCTTGTGATCTATGTATTAACTATAGGAACCTGGCAGTCTCTGTCTCCCTGGATCTCTTACTGTCCCATGCTTTGCCTGTTCCATTCCTACAGACGAGTTTGTTCATGGCTGGGTAACAGATCATGCCGATAAAAGTGTTTGTTGAAATGAGTTTGAGGCGGGGGTTCATACTCTGATGTCTCCAGGGATTGGGCAGGTAATATGCCATAAAAAGTAAAACCACCACATAGGGATTGACTCGTGACGGCAGAGAAAAAAGATGCCTACGCGGCCACAGAAGATCATTGCCATGTGTGATGTGGTCACAGTGCTGTCAAGTCTTCTCAAAGAAAAGTTAGAAATTTAAAAAATTATATGAAATGCTCTTTTTCTGTTGCCGATTAATTTCATTTTTAAAAAGACTCAGTGTGGGCAGAGAAAAAGAACAGTGGCCTGAAGTTGACCCAGGAGATGTCAGTTTCTAATTTTTATTTTTGATCAGATTTATTGAGATATGATTCATATGTAATTAAAATTCACTCTTCTATGTGTATAGTTTTAAGTTTTGACAAACATCTACATTTGTGTAACAACCGCCACAAGCAAGATATAGGACAGTTCCATCATCCCCAAAAGTTCCTTCTGCCTCTTTGTGGTCACTTTCTCCAGCTCTTGAACCACTGGTATGTTTTCTGTCTTTATAGTTTTGTCTTTTCCAGAATGTCATAGAAATGGAATCATATAGCATGTAGTCTTGAAAACAGACTTCTTTTACTTAGCATAAAGCATGTGAAATTTATCCATGTTGTTGTGTGTATTTGGTTGGTTCTTATCTAATTTTAAAAGGCATTTTCTCTTCCTTCCTTCCTCCCTCCCTCCCTCCCTCCTTCCTTCCTTCTTAATCCAATTTATAAATCTGTTCTTTTATGGATTGAACATTTGGTGTTACCTCAAAAAAAAATTCTGCCTAATCCATAGTCTTCTGTGTTTTCCTCTAGAGTTTTTTATATTTTTAGTTTTTACACTGGGCCTATGGTCTATGGTCTATTTTGAGTTACTTTTTGTATATGGTATAAGATGCAGATTGAAATTCTCTTTTTTAATGTATGTATATCCGATTGTTCCAACCTCATTTATTGAAAAGACTATTCTTTCTCCACTAAATTGTCTTTGCACCTTTGTTGAAAATCCTTTGACCATATGTGGGTGTGTTTATTTCTGATTTTTCTCTTCTGTTCCAGATGCTTTGGATAGCCTGTTGGCTTCTCAAGTTCCCTCTCAGTCTTGGGTCTCTCCCATAGCCTCCACCCATCCCTGGGATTTGTCAGTTTCCCCCAGATCAGCAATGGACTCCCAACATCATAAATGTCTTGTCTTATGACTGTCTTCAGGATGAGTATACCAGGTATTGGGGGATGGACTGGGGTATCTTGGCTTGCATTCCTATAGTGAATGTGGCCTGATCAGGGCCTTCAAAGACAAGGCAAACTGATATAGTCAGGAAGCTTCCTTTGGCACTGCAATCTGGGTGTTCGCCCCCATCAGACTACAAGGTTTTTATCTCTCTAATACCAGAGAACATATTGGGCATTGGCATCCTACAGTCAAACTCTGCAAACGTCTATCAGTGAATTTGCCTTTGGGTAAGAGTAATCAAACCAGTACTGAGGGGAAACACCAACTGGGAACCCCAGCCAAGAGTGGTAGCTGGCAAACAATGTAAATTGCCTGAGGGCCTAAGGGAATAGGAGAAACTATCTGAGAACGGCACTGACTAGGTATTGTACGCTCTACCCATAGTGTTTTCAGTAGCCCTACTGGCTGGTAAAAGAAGCCAGATGGCTCATGGCAGTTGACTGTGGACTACCAAGAAATTAAAGAAGGCGACAACCCCACCAAACAGCTGTGCCCTACATTGCATTTCTGATTCCAGAAGGCACTGTGGCAGAGACAACAGAAGGAGAGAGTGCCCCTAGGATTTTTGTCCCAGCTTTGGAAGGGGCTGAAGCTTGATATACTCTCATAGAGCACAGTTCCTAGCCGTGTCCAGAGTGCTCCTCCGGGTCAAGCCTCTCATGGAGTAACAGCAAGTCATGGTAAGAACTTTCTTCCCCTCGAGGGGTGGGCTGAGAATATGTTCCACTGACCCTCTGCTGTGGCTCAAACTCCCAGCTTGGTTAAGTGCAAGCCTATTTGCAGCAGTGGGCACCCTGCCCGCCAGGCCACTGTCTCTAGAAACTCAGGCACTGCTGGGCCCTGCTGAGTATGTAGAGCCCCCAAATGCCCTTCTTCTATTCCTTTGGTGGCCCCTGCAGAAAGTCAGGGAAGGAACCTCCCCCAGAAACCGGGTACACAGATGGGTCTAGTGGAGGCAAACCACCCACAGGCGCTGTAGTCACTCTTCAGCCCAACACTGACACCATCTGGATGGAAGCAGGAATGAGTCACAGCAGCCAATAGGCTGCGCTCTGAGCACTTTGGCTGGTGATTGACTACTCCTGCAACCAGGTCATGAACCCTTTTCACTCAGGCTTGGGCTACTTAAAAAAGAGTAAGCTTACGGCTTGGGAAGCCAAGGGCTGTGTGATCACGCATAAGTCTTCATAGGGTCCTGATAAGTGGAAAGACATTGGCTCTGCCTGCAAGAGCCCGAGGC
The DNA here is from genome assembly GCA_028533885.1 of Nasua narica. Lineage (NCBI taxonomy): Eukaryota > Metazoa > Chordata > Mammalia > Carnivora > Procyonidae > Nasua > Nasua narica. The sequence continues at coordinate 12,381,149 of CM052813.1, forward strand.
AGTCCTTACTTCTCCATATTCCGGCTCATAAGGCCTTGATACTCCCTGGCAATCAGGTAGCTGATGCCTTAGTTTGGGCATGAGCCCTAGTAACTAACCCTTCAGTAGACACAGCAGATAGGGTGCATGGAAAGAGCAGCCACTGGAGTGCCCAGGCGGGATGGCACATTGCCACGAGTGCTTCGTTGCCCTCAAAACACAGCGCCGTGGTCCATGCAGTAACGAACAGTATGTCCTGTGTGATCTGAACAATGTCCAAGGCCACTACCAAAGGAATCTGGGGGGTCATCCACTGGAGTTCTCAACCAGTGAGGGATTGGCAAATTGATTATATTGGCCCCCTGTCTCCCAGTGAGGGTCCTAAATATGCCTTGGTCTCTAGGTACAACGTATTTGGCCTAACCCCAGCTTTCCCCCATTGCCACGCAAACCAGGCTGCCATTAGCAGATTAGAGAAACTGAGTCCCATTTATGGATACCCTTGCTGAATAGACAGTGGGTCACATCAGGGGTCACATTTTAAGAATCATGATGTGCAAGACTGGACAAAAGAACATGACATTGAACAAAGATTCCATTGCCCCTGTAACTGCAGGCAGCAGGTTTGCTAGCAAGGAAAGTCATGGTAAAGCAGCAGATTAAATTACTAATAGGTAAAACCACCTTGGCTGGGCAAATGAAAGTAAATCACCTGCTGAAACACACATTAGAAATGTATGGAAATTGCAGGAGACAGTCATTGCCCCAGCTCTCACTGTGGACCCACAAGCCACACCGTGGAAAATGCCACGCACCTTCACGCCAGGGAGAGGAGTTTTCTACTGGAATCTGCAGGAGGACATCCCAGCTGGATAGGTGAGTTACTTTGTATCTCCGAGTGAGGAGGAATTGGTCAGTTTCTACTGGAGCTGTGTTTTCTAGCAGGACCTGTTGAAACACACTCTACCTGGATTGCAACATGCACCTTTGAAGGATGGGAAAGGATGGGGGTCCTAGTCTGGCATAGCCCACCCCTAGTCCATTTCCTTATGCCTGACAGTGCTGCTTTCTATGACCAACATGCATGGTGTGCACAAGCAGGTCAAGTTCCTAAAGCTGCAAGCCACATTAACTTCCACAAGTCTAATTCTTATAGAAGGGAAAGACCCTCCCATACAAGTTCATACTGAGTATCTGTCTTTTCGACTTTAAACTTCCGCGACTCCTGTAGTATCCAGTCACGGGCTTATGACAGAAATATCTTTACTGTGGGCCCACTTGTATGCCTGACAAAGGAATCGGCCCAACTGCTGATATGTGGGCAGGTGCCCCTCTGTAGCTTTGCAGGACAGCTCTGGTGGTCATCTCCCTGCCAGGCTGGGGATTGGAAGGCACTAACGCAGTACATTAAGGGAGAATTGGCACTAGGATTGGCACTCTTAATTCATGATATTACCGATACTGACCCAGACATCTGGTTTGTGGCACACACTATTAATAACATTGGACATGGATATTTTTTTTCTGCCAATCAGACTACACAGGCAGCCTATCAGACTGCTCACCGGAGGGGTCCTAAACATAGCACCATCAGAGCCATGGGTGGCGACACTCAAATTTGGGACGGGTTCGGGTGGCTTACCCTAGGTAGCGAACATTTGAGCATGTGCTCCTGTTTTGAGAACAGAAAAAACACTCTAAACAGAGCCAACCCGGTTGTACCAGGGATGTAGGATGGACATCACAAGAACCACACAGTCATTCTGTCACATGAAAGGATATGGGCTGGGCTGGCAGTGACAGGCCACGCTGCTCAGATATTTACTGGGTGGCCCCAGGTGGATCCCAGTGGTTGTGTAGCACAAATCTTTGGACGTGGCTTTCATCCAGGTGGTTGGGTTACTGCACCCTGGGTTTTCCCTGGACATGGGAGAACCCACCTAACATTAACAAGAGTTGCCAGCTCCCTTCTCCTCTAGGCCCGATGGTCATGTTCTGTTTTCCACTGGTACAATCATCTGGCCACCATCTTTATTTCCTATATCGACCGGGAGGACATGGTACCACAGACAGCAGCCCTTATTAACTTCACCCCACAAGCCTTATGTGATAGCTGACAAAGCCTATCCTCACCGAACCCTGAGATGTCTCTAATGAGAAAAGCTCTGAAATGGGACGGCCTTGGTCATTATTACTGCCTCACAAGAAAGCACCTGGGCCATTATCTAAGCAATATGTTTGTTGTGTGTTCATAGCTGAGGAGTCTGCGCAGGTATCATCTTTTTCAAAGCACAAGAGGATACAAACAAGCACCCCGAGTGATCTGACCCCCAGCCTAGCAGATTTAATAAATCAGTGCTTCAGATCATAGGACTCTCGGTGGAAAAAAAAAATTGTTAACTACTTTGGGAATCATTTCCTTAATCTGCCTTCATCTGTGGAATCTGCCTCCAGTATAGTGAGTCATCTCCAAGCTAGTGAACCCCCGGCTGAGCGTTCAGGGCTCATCGTGAAAGAGGGGGAAATATGCACGATCCCAAGAGCCAGTCATGAGGGGGGGAGTGTTGGAGGAGGTCATCCAGAGGACGTGACTGCGGGTTGACCCTCAAGCTGGCCTTGGGCGATTGGAGGCTCCTCTCCTCCTCCCCTGTTATTGCGACATTTTTTGCCATTTCCATGGCTGTTTTCAAGGGCACAGCCTCGAGAGAGCAATGCGTGGTTGAGACCGTTTGAACCCCATTAAGGCCTCCTCCATATGAACTGTGAAGATTTTGGTGGGCATGTGCAGAGATTTACTTGTCTTGAGGTTGCCCAGGACAAGCCTCATGAGTACATTCCCTAGTTTTTCAAAATTGCCACCTACTAGGGCACCTGGGTGGCTCAGTGGGTTAAGCGTCTGTCTTTGGCTCAGGTCATGGTCTCAGGGTCCTGGGATCCAGCCCTGAGTTGGGCTCCCTGTTCAGTGGGGAGCCTGCTTCTCCCTCTCTCTCTCTCTCCTCCTCCTCTCCCACTGCCACCCTAGCTCATGCTCGCTTTCTCTCTCAAATAAATAGAATCTTAAAAAAAACAACTACAACAGGGACGCCTGGGTGGCTCAGTTGGTTGGGCGACTGCCTTTGGCTCAGGTCGTGATTCCAGCGTCTTGGGATCGAGTCCCGCATCGGGCTCCTTGCTCCTCAGGGAGCCTGCTCCTCTCTCTGCCTCTGCCTGCCTCTCTGCCTGCTTGTGGTCTCTCTCTGTTAAATGAATAAATAAAATCTTAAAAAAAAAAAAACAAAAAAAAACAACTACAACAAAAAAACAAAACAAAACAGAACAAAACAAAAAACCTGCCGTCTACCCATCTTCAGTGTCCTGCTTCTTTCTTCCTTCTCTCCCGTCCCTCCGTGGACCTGGGCCTGTTTCAAGTTCACCCCGAGGAACTCCAAGGTTTTGGGCCAACAGACCCGCCCTGTTAGTGCTCTTGAACTGTGTTTCGCTAGATAAGATTGGGCCTTTCTTCCTATGTCTATTGGCTGTATCTTTCCTTCTTTTGTGGAATAACCTTTTACATTTTTATTCATTTTTTTCCCCCTTTGGGTTATAGGCCATTTAATATATATCTTTATTTTTATTTATTTATTTATTTATTTATTTCTTTATTTCTTTATTTATTTATATATCTTTATGTGTGAAATGTTTGTTCAAATGTTTTTGTGATTATTTTTTTTTCCCTTTTGGGGTTCATGTCTTCTGGTTGACAGATAAAGAGTCTTTGTTTTTTATACTCTTACAAAGTACTGTGTGAGATATAAATCCATCTTATTTTCTTTGAAACATCTTTGGGTGAATAGAATATTTTTATTTTAAAGCAGTGGAATCCATCAAATTTTTTTTTTAAAGATTATTTATTTATTTATTTATTAGGAAAGAGAGAGAGTGAGAGAGAGCAGGTCAGAGTGAGAAGCGGACTCCCCATGGAGCTGGGAGTCCGATGTGGGACTCGATCCCGGGACTCCGGGGTCATGACCTGAGCCGAAGGCAGTCGCTCAACCAACTGCGCCACCCAGGGGCCTGAATCCATCAATTTTTAATGTTATAATTTCTGTCTTTAATATTTTGTTTAGTTTTTTTTGTACAATTTTCTGAATACAAGGCTTGCAGAACATCTTTTGTTATCTTACTCATAGATTTATGATGGCTTTTATTAGAATAGTACTTAGAGTTATTTTATATATTCATATTTAATGTAAATTAAATTACATATTATTCTCACTCTAGGTTATACATCCAATGATTTACAATAACATTTCTTGATGTCTTTATAAATTCTCAAGTTGAAGAACCACTGTGGGCATTTTTATTTTAATATTTATTAACCTTTAAGATTTTATTTATTTCAGACAAAGAGTGAAAGACAGAACACGAGTTAAGCAGGGTGAGGGAGAGGGAGAGAGAGAAGCAGACTCCGCTGAGCAGAGAGCCCCATGTGGGCTCCATCCCAGGACTCTGGGATCATGACCTGAGCCAAAGTCAGAGTCTCAACAGACCGAAACACCCAGGCATCCCTGGGCATCTTTAAATATAAGTTCTTGTATCAGCTGTATCCTCTTTTACAGTTAAGACATAGTGTCTGAATAGAGAAAATCTAGGCGAGTATCATCCTTTTTTTTTTTTTTTTTTTAAGATTTTATTTATTTGTCAAAGAGAGAGAGAGAACACAAGCAGGCAGAGAGGCAGGCAGAGGCAGAGAGAGAAGCAGGCTCCCTGCCAAGCAAGGAGCCCGATGCGGGACTTGATCCCAGGACGCTGGGATCATGACCTGAGCTGAAGGCAGCTGCTTAACCAACTGAGCCACCCAGGCGTCCCTAGGTGAGTATCATCCTTATGGAGCTTTGTTTTAAGCCGCAATTTTGAGTGTGCTACACACTACTTTGGCTAGAATCTGTGTACTAGTGTTTATATGCTCAAAGGGTCAGATGTGTGCAACAAATCCATTTGTGAAGCCAAAAGCTACTGTGGGGTAAATGTGCCGTGGGGATCCATTTCAAAACACTCCTTCTTCTTGCCAAGGTCAGTGGCTATCACCGAAGTAACCAGAGAATGCCAGTGTCCTCGCTCTCAAAAAGGCAGCCTCTTTTGCAACATTAAATTACAGCTCTTTCTGTCCCTTCCTTTCTTTTCAATGGTAGAAATCTTTTTTGTTTATCATCTTAAGTCAAAGATGACCACTTTTCTATGAGAAGATTTGATAAAGAGAAAAGTTTTAAAATTGTGTCGGGAAAGTAGCAACTTCCTCTTACAGCCAGTTTTATTGTCCACAAGTTGAGAAAATAAATACAGTGTCTCCAGGTTTCCCCACATTGGAGACTGGGGGCTAAATTGAATGCTCTGTAGCTTTGCACTTACACCTGAACTCCAGATGTAGGAGCATCTTGTTTTTTGCCTCGTTTCATTTACCAGTACACTTAATGGTCACTGTTTCTCAGTGAGAGTCAGTAAGAGCGTACTCACACTGCCCTCAGTATTCGTAATTGTGATAAGCCCTAAAATGGAAGGCATTCAAAACAAGGCAGGTTAGCACATCCACACTGGGCTGAAGCCAGATTTGCTTTGAATACAGCTTACACGATCAGTTTAGTTTTCTTTCAGACATGAGCCCCAAATACAACCCCTTTGACCTGAGTGCTCCATCCCTAAATGGCAAACTAAACATTCATGAAAATTTAATGGTGAGGAAATTAGTACCTTCTTATGTTTCAGACTGTGAAATGGCACCAGGGAGCACTTTCAGCGACAGGCAGAAGTATGCGGATGTGCTGGCCCAAACCTGAAACAGTTGTCATCCTTCGTTAAGTCAGCGGGCAGCTAAGACACTCTGACAGGACACCGCCTTGATGCCACCCAAGAAAGGTATTTCAAAATAAAGACCTGGTTCTAGAATACTCTACCTTTCTCAGAGATTGGGAACTTTGTATAGTTTTTTTTTTTTTTTCTCCCCACAATTTTTCTTCTTTGTGACTTTCCCTTCTTTTTATATTTCCGTGGTTAGAGACCTTTTGTGTCTTGAGAAATTGGAAAGGACTTATTTTTTCCTCTAATCTCTTTTCTTTAATGCACATAAGCTTTCACCAACTAGTAAGTGCTCAAACTGACCTTTCTTTCATTCAGGGAGACAGTGAAGGGAAGCAAAATACACTGAGGTTCTACACAACAACTGAAATTGGGGTTTCTGTGTCCCAGGAGGGACCTCTGTCTTGTCAGATTGATGTGGGGGCAGCTTTGTGAAGGGACCAGTTCTGCTGCACTCTGTGAATTAAATACCGCTCTGAATTAAGGAAAGCTTAAAAGGTGAGGGAAGAGTAATAAGGCAGAGAAAGTGAAGAAAAGAGGCATAAAACCTTTGTGTGGGGGGATGTATGTGAAAGGCTAAGTGATACAGTGACACACATTTTTGGTTGTTGTGACTTGTCGCAGGGGTACATTCTCAGTACCCTGGAGATAGCGTGCGGCATGTTTGGCCATCATTCTGTGATGTTTATGGAGTTTACATTGGCTCTGTTTGCAGCCTCCTTTCAGTCCCCAAAAGACAAACTGGTAGAATTTTCAACTAGGGAATAACCTGGAAACACATGTTTGCTTTTCAGCAATCCAGATGGCCTTGGTCCTGGTCCTTTCTTCCGCTGACTTGTTGAAACTTAAAATGGAAAGTGGAGGCAGAGACCTCGCTTAGAGATAATCTATTAAAGTCAGTGAGCTTCATTCAGGCTTGTGTCTTGAGAATGTGAGCAGGATCCTATTTAATAGGCTTAGTTGTTTCATTGACTTCAAACATCTGGACAGGCTTAGGAATATCATTATCAAAATAGGTCAAAGTTGGTCGCCTGGGTGGCTCAGTTGGTTGGGCAACTGCTTCGGCTCAGGTCATGATCCCGGAGTCCCGAGATCGAGTCCCACATCGGGCTCCCAGCTCCATGGGGAGTCCGCTTCTCACTCTGACCTTCTCCCTTCTCATGCTCTCTCTCACTTTCTCTCTTTCCTAATAAATAAATAAAATCTTTAAAAAAAATAGGTCAAAGTTTTCAGAAAACAAACAAACAAAAAATAAACTACTTTTTTGAGGCCCTACATGCATTTCCAAAGAAACTGTTAGAAATGGCCCAGAGATGCATAATTGGCTGTTAATAAGGTGGGATTGGTTTTCCATTAATAAGGACAGGGCTTAAATCTTATTAAGATGTTCAGTTTCAGCCCTTTTAGGATTTTCCAACCTGGGGTCCTCAAGTTCCTGGTTTTGGTAGACTCATTTCAGATCTAACTATTCTTACAGAAACTTGCGATAAGAATGCACAACTTTCCTAAATACCAACCATTTCATTAAAAAGTAAGATTAGAATTGATTATTCTTTTTTTTTTTAAAGATTTTATTTATTCATTTGAGAGAGAGAGAGAGAGAGCATGAGAGGTGAGAAGGTCAGAGGAAGAAGCAGACTCCCGGTGGAGGCGGGAGCCCGATGTGGGACTCGATCCCGTAACTCCGGGACCATGACCTGAGCCAAAGGCAGTTGCCCAACCAACTGAGCCACCCAGGCGCCCTGGAATTGATTATTCTTGCTGTTTACTCATGCTCTTATTTATCATTTATTTTCAATCTTATTGCTTTCATAACAACAGATGTTTTAAAGTTTTTTTTTCTTTTAAAGATTTTATTTATTTATTTGACAGAGAGAGAGAGGGGTCACAAGTAGGCAGAGAGGGAGGCAGAGAGAGAGGGGGAAAAGAAGGCTCCCTGCTGAGCAGAGAGCCCGACGGGGGGCTCGATCCCTGGACCCTGAGATCATGACCTGAGCCAAAGGCAGAGGCTTTAACCCACTGAGCCACGCAGGTGCTGCTAAAGTTTATTTTGATAGTGGATGGAATATATGTTGTTGCAGAAAATATGTAAATTTTAGAAAAGTGTATTTTAAAAAACAAAGAATCCCAACCACAGATAGATTACTGTGGACATACGGTTTTCTTCTTCCAGACTTTGTCTATGAAAGTTATGTTTGGTTTATATTTAACAAAATGGATACAAATTAATTGATACACAATGAATGTAGTTTTTTAGACAATGGTCTGGCTTCATAAGAAATGAAAAGAACAATAACATTGCCTGTTTTGGTTACATAATATCATAGTAGCACAATAATTGTTTCCATTATTGAGTGCTTATTACATGCCAGGCTCCATATAATACGTAGGGACGAATTACCATGATGTTTAGATGTGAAGGGATGACAAGTGGTATCTTACTGTGATGGCTCCCACTTTCAACACACTGGGAAGGGATGGACATAGCAGGTCAACTGACAAGTGTACTGCTCAGCACACTGAACTTCTCCAGACAGGGCGCAAGGAAAAACTGTGCTTACGGGTAGCCCATTAAGAGATGAAGGAAGGCAAACTGATCTGCTTAGATCCCCCCTGTCTCCTGTTTTCAGCTCATGGAGTTAGGACTACACATTACTGAGTTGTGTTACCTGCCCCCTGCAACAGGGCATCCCCGTAAAATGCCAGATCCCACACTTCATGGTGTGCTGTTCCATTCAAGTCGGGGAGTGGCAGAGATCCTAACACTCTGGGCCTGCGGGTGGTCAACTCTGCTGGGTGCTTGGCACTTCAAGGTCAGGTGATTGGTTGGGGCTGGAGTGCTGTTGGTGTCAAAGGAAAGAAGAAAACATTGGAAGGAATTTGATGAGGCACGCAAGGTTTGTGTCTGGTACGGAAAGGAAGGATTCCAAAAGCATTTAGAATATGAAAATATTAGTACTTGGTGAGAGCAAATGTGGGAAGATGGGGGGGGCGGTCAAGAATGGCTCTCATGATTCCAAGTTCAGCAACAGAGTAGAAGGAAACTCCAATAAGCAAAAGACTCTGGGGTTGGGGAAAGGTTTGGTTGGGCGTATGGTTTGATTATCTCTAAAGTATTTTCTGGTTATAGAGATTTTGGCAACATCTGGGAGTTGAAGTTCCTAGAATCACATAACTTCCCAGGGAGAATATATAGCATAGCAAGGAAAGACAGACAACAATGGAACCCCAGGAGGACAACTTCCACACTTAGCTGTGAGTGGAGGAGGATGATCCCAAGCGAGAAACAGTAAAGATGGATCAGAGGGATAAGAGGAGAGCCTACAGAGAGTTGCAGAAGCTAAGGGAGTGGAGAGTTTCCAGGAGGAGGGCTGATGGTCAATTAAGAACATCAGTACGGGGCGCCTGGGTGGCTCAGTTGGTTAAGCGACTGCCTTCGGCTCAGGTCATGGTCCCGGAGTCCCGGGATCGAGTCCCATATCGGACTCCCGGCTCTGCGGGAAGTCTGCTTCTCCCTCTGACCTTCCCCCCTCTCATTCTCAATCTCTCTCTCTAATAAATAAATAAAATCTTTAAAAAAAAAAAAAAAGAACATCAGTACGTTGCAAAGAAATACCTTGCAATGCAGACTAACCATTTGTAAAAATGATAATTCCGGGTTGTTATTTAAAATGTAATCATGTTGATCTCTGTCTCTCTGTGTCTTTGCTTAGAACAGATTAACAAAGTGTTAACTAGAAAAGCCCTTAGAAATTTTTCTTCCAGCCTGATGATTCACAGACATGTACCCTGGGGTAAATAATAAATTATACGTTAATAAAAAAATTAAAAAAAAAAAAGAAAATTTTCTTCCATACATGGGTAGATTCTGTTATTTATAAATAGAAACTGCCTGTTGCTAAAATAGTGCTCCTAAATGGCTTAAGTGAATTAATGCTTACGAAGGCCTCTTGTAAGCCCTGAGATGACATGCAGGATGAAGGTGGTGACCATTGTCATGTTGCTATGCTATTGTTTGATCATATGCTTTTTTTCCCCTGACAATGCAGAGATAAACCCCAGCTCTGCTTGTACAAATTCTTCAAGGTTCTAAATTTGTGATGCTCATATGGTGTCTTACTATATTTAAGGATGAATAGATATCATTTCCTAAAGAGGGAAATATATATAAGGAGGGTTGGAATTAGAAATTATCACAGAAATTCCTTCCATTCATTCATTTATTTATTTGGTCACTTCAACACACAATGCATTTGATTCTTTTCGTGTGCACTGAGAAGAATGTGACTTGGCAGAGTCATCGTTCTCAAAGAGTTTATAGATTAATATATTCCGGGCAGTACTTAATGGTTATCGGACCAAAACCAGAACCAAAACATTGCTCTACAAGGTACAGAGGGCCTTTAAAAATTAGGAGCATTGATGCATTTGTTTCTCACCAGGCCTGTGATTTCAGGATTTCTCTGCAGTGGACAGCACTTCTTGGGTTTGAAAATGCCCATCAGTGATGACCAAGGGATGATCTGAATGATAAATTATTGACACTCTTTTATTTCCGCTTCTTTAATTCCATTTTAAAAACCAGCCTTGTTGAGATACCATGTATGTACGATAAACTGTACACATTTAAAAGGTACAGTTTAACAAGCTTTGACAAATATATACATAGTACTGTAATGACCAACACAATCAAGACTTCTTCCCCTCCCGAATGTTCCCTAGTTCTCTTTGGCCTAAATCCATACATTCCACCCTCCCTCCCCGACCCTCCGACTCTCCACCACTGGAGCCAAGCAATTGCTTTGCTGCTTTTCTGTCATGGATTACTATGCATTTTCTAGAATTTCATGTAGATGGAAACAGGCAGTAGGGACTCTTTTGTGCCTGGCTTCTTCCGGTTAACATAATGCTTTTGAGATTTACTCACGTGATTAGATATACCAATAGTTTGTTTCTTGTTATTGTTGAATAGCTTTCCATTATATAGTTTGTTTATCCATTCACCTGTTGTTGAACGTTTTAATTGTTTCCACTTTGGGGTCATTATGAATAAATCTGGGGTGAATATTTGAATAGAAGTCTTGTGTGAATGTATGGATTGAAATTGCTGGGTTGTATGGCAAGTGATTGATTAACTTCATAAGAACCTTCCCAATTGTTGGGGCTCCTGGGTGACTCAGTCGTATAAGCCTCTGCCTTCAGCTAAGGTCATGATCTCAGGGTCCTGGGACTGAGCCCCTTGTGGAGCCCCCCATTGGGATCCTTGCTCAGTAGGGAGTCTGCTTCTCCCTCCACGCCTCCCTCTTCCCCTCCCCTCCCCCTACTCATGTGCATGCACACAATGCTCGCTCTCTCTCTCTCAAAAAAAAAAAAAAAAAAAACTGCTCAATTCTTTTCCAAAGTTGCTGTAGAATTTTGTATTTTCACCAGCAATGTATGAGAGTCTAATGATCCACATCTTCACAAGTTGATGTTGCAAGTAAATCTTTTTAATTTTAGCCTTTTGAGAAAGTGTGTTGTAGTATATCCTTATGATCCTTATGACTTTTATGTGCATTTCCCTAATGATTAATGATGTTCAGTATGTTTTATGCTTTTTTCTTTCTTTTGTCCCATCTCTTCTTTGTTCTTTATTTTCTTTTCTTACCTTTTTCTGGATTAAGTATTTTTTTAAGTCATTCTATCTCCACTATTGTTATATTAGCTGTATCCATTTTTGTTACTCTATTTTAGTAGGTTTACAATATGCATCTTATTATAATATGCATCTTACTATACAATATATACAATCAATACAATATGCATCTTATTATATTATATTAGCTTATTATATTGCACCTGCAAATAATGGTATATCACTTTACAAATATTTTAAGAAACATAACTGTAGTATAATTTCATTTTCCTCTTGTGTCTTATATTATTGTTTTTTGGTACATTTTGTTTCCGTATATACTATAAACTCCACTATCATTCTTAATTTTGCTTTAAACATTTAATTTTCTTTGTAAAGAAATTTGGAAAAATAAGAAAAAAGTCTTTTGCATTTACCCATATATTTACTGTTTCCAGTGTTTTTTCTTCCATATTTAAGATGCATTTTTTTTTTCTTCTTCTGGCATCGTTCTTCTTTTGTATGTCTTGTAGGTCAGGTCTGTGGGCAATGACTTCTCTCAAGATTCGTATGTCTGAAAGAGTCTTTTTTTCTTTTTTAAGATTTTATTTATTTATTTGACAGAGAGAGAGAGATCACAAGAAGGCAGAGAGGCAGGCAGAGAGGGGTGGGGGAAGCAGGCTTCCTGCTGAACAGGGAGCCCGATGCGGGGCTCGATCCCACGACCCTGAGATCATGACCTGAGCTGAAGGCAGAAGCTTTAACCCACTGAGCCATCCAGGCACCCCATCTTTAAGAGACTTTATCTTAATTTTCGAAAGATATTTTTTGGTGGGAATGGAATTCTAGGTTGATAAATTTTTTTCCTTTTGGTTTGTTTGTTTTCCCTTTTAGTGCTTTAAAAGTTTCTCTTTTAAAAGTTTCTCTTTTTCATAATTTCTGATGAGACATCCGTGATCATTCTTATCTTGTGCCACTTTTGTCTGGTTGCTTTTTTTGTATTCTCATTATTACTGTTCATTCTGGCAATTTGTTTATTCTGTGCCTTGGTATAATTTTATTCATCTCTTTTTCTGTTTGGAGTTCACTGAGACTTTGGAGCTTTCATGTGTAGTTGCAAGCAAAAAAATTTTTTTTGAGGAGAGAGAGCACACACACGCATGAGTTGGTGGAAGGGCAGAGGGAGAGGGAGAGAGGGGAAGGCTCTGTGCCCAGGACGGAGTCCGTGCAGGGCTCAATCCCACAGCCCTGAAATCACAACTCAAGCTGAAATCAAGAGTCAGACACCCAATTGACTGAGCCACCCAGGTGCCCCACTTGCTATCAAATTTTTAAAACATTTTTGGCCATTACTTTTTTCTGACTCCCCCTTCTGGAACGTCAGTTACATATATTTTAGATAATTTCATCCCACAGGTCAGAGACACTCTTCCATTTTTTTAAATCTTCTGTTTTACTTTTTTCATTTTGAGTAAAATCTCTATCTTCAGATTTGATGCTCCTGTCTTCATCAATGTCAAATCCACTGTTTATTGCATCCAGCATATTCGTCTTTTCAGATATCCTATTTTTCATGTCTAGAGTTTGAGTTTTATTTTTACAATCTTTTTTTATTTTTCACACCACGTTCTTAAGCACATGGAGTATATTTATAATAGCTGGTTTACTGTTAATGTTTGCAAATTCTATCATCTATGACATTTCAGGCATTTCTGTGTCTTTTAATTCTTTTGGTTGCTCTCCTGGTTGGGAGGTATTAATTTCCCAACTTCTTTGTCTGCCTGGTAGTTATTTTATTTGCTGTTGGAGATATTGAATTCTACATTTCTGGGTCCTGGATTTTTTTTGGTATTCCTTTAAATATTGTTGGGTTATATTCTGGGATGCAGTTAAGTTACTTTGAATTAGCTAGATACTTTTGAGTCTTTTTTTTTTTTTAAAGATTTTATTTATTTATTTGACAGACAGGAGAGAGGTCACAAGTAGGCAGAGAGGCAGGCAGAGAGAGAGGGGGAAGCAGAGAGCCTGATGCGGGGCTCGATCCCACGACGCTGAGGTCATAACCTGAGCTGAGGCAGAGGCTTTAACCCACTGAGCCACCCAGGCACCCCACTTTTGAGTCTTGATCTTAAGCTCTGTTAGGGTGAACTCAGAGTAGATTTAGTAGATTTAATTTAGTTTAGACAATGATTTTATAAAGGCTCTAACCAATGCTCTGTGAACTAGGAGGTTTCTTCGCCATGACTATTGGAAAACCTGAATTATTCCTGTTTCTTGTGACCATAGAGTTGGGGGTCCATTTCTGGGCTCTCTATTCTGTTCCACTGATCTATGTGTCTCTTTTTATGCCAGTACCACCAGTGGCCTGGTGTATGCATCACATACACCAACAGCAAAGCAGAAGAAAGAGAAATTAAGGAGTTGATTCCATTTACAATTGCACCCAAAACCATAAGATACCTAGGAATAAACCTAACCAAAGAAGCAAAGAATCTGTACTCAGAAAACTATAAAATGTTCGTGTAAGAAATTGAGGAAGACACAAAGAAATGGAAAAACGTTTCATGCTCATGGATTGGAGGGTCTCATGTCTATGCTACCTAAAGCAATCTACACATTTAATGCAATCCCTACTAAAATAGCATCAATTTTTTTCAAAGAAATGGAACAAATAATCCTAAAATTTATATGGAACAAGAAAAGACCATGAATAGCCAGAGGAATGTTGAAAAAGAAAACCAAAGTTGGCAGCATCACAATTCCGACCTCAAGCTCTATTACAAAGCTGTAATAGAGGCGCCCCTGTAATTCTCCTTTTTGATGGGGTCTTTGTCTGGTTTTGGGATCAAGGTAATGCTGGCCTCATAAAATGAGTTTGGAAGTTTCCCTTCCATTTCTATTTTTTGGAACAATTTCAGGAGTATAGGTATTAATTCTTCTTTAAATGTTTGGTAGAGGGGCACCTGGGTGGCTCAGTGGGTTAAAGCCTCTGCCTTCAGCTCGGGTCTTGATCTCGGGGTCCTGGGATCAGGCCCAACGTCGGGCTTTCTGCTCAATGGGAAATCTGCTTCACCTTCTCTCTCTGTCTACTTGTGATCTCTCTCTCTCTCTCTCTGTCAAATAAATACATAAAATCCTTAAAATAAAAATAAATGTTTGGTAGAATTCCTCTGGGAAGCCATCAGGCCCTGGGTAGAGCCTTTATTTTCTTGTTGATCTTTTGCTTAGATGATCTGTCCATTTCAGTAAGGGGGGGTATTAAAGTCCCCTACTATTATCGTATTATTGTTGATGTGTTTCTTTGCTTTTGTTATTAATTGGTTTATATAATTGGCTGCTCCCACATTAGGGGCATAGATATTTACAATTGTTAGATCTTCTTGTTGGATGGTCCCTTTAAGTATGATATAGTGTCCTTCCTCATCTCTTATTATAGTCTTTGGCTTAAAATCTAATTTATCTGATATAAGGATTGCCACCCCAGCTTTCTTTTGATGTCTGTTAGCATGGTAAATTGTTTTCCACCCCCTCACTTTAAATCTCGAGGTATCTTTGGGTCTAAAATGAGTTTCTTGTAGACAGCATATTGATGGGTCTTGTTTTTCTATCCATTCTTATACTCTGTGTCTTTTTGATTGGGGCATTTAGCTCATTTACATTCAGGGTAACTATTGACAGATATGAATTTAGTGCCATTGTATTGACTGTAAGGTGACTGTTACTGTATATTGTCTCTCTTCCTTTCTGGTCTATGTTCCTTTCAGGCTCTCTCTTTGCTTAGAGGACTCCTTTCAGTATTTCCTCTAGGGCTGGTTTGGTATTTTGCAAATTCTTTTAGTTTTCGTTTGTCCTGGAAGCTTTTTATCTCTCCATTTATTTTCAATGACAGCCTAGCTGGATATAGTATTCTTGGCTGCATATTTTTCTCGTTTAGTGCTCTGAATATATCATGCCAGTCCTTTCTGGCCTGCCAGGTCTCTGTGGATAGGTCTGCTGCCAATCTAACATTTATGCCTTTGTATATTACAGATTTCTTGTCCCAAGCTGCTTTCAGGATTTTCTCTTTGTCACTAGGACTTACAAGTTTTACTATTAGATGACGGGGTGTAGACCTATTTTTATTGGTATTGAGGGGGGTTCTCTGTGCCTCCTGGATTTTGATACTTGTTCCCTTTGCCAGATTAGAGAAATTCTCTACAATAATTTGCTCCAATATCCCTTCCGCCCCCCTCTCTCTTCTTCTTCTGGGATCCCAATTATTCTAATATTGTTGCATCTTATGGTAAGATAAGAATAGATGAATGAGAGAACAAAATACTAAAAGGGTAGCAATGACCCAGAAAAATCAGAAGAGAGCTGAAACCAGGGATTGAAGAAAAAGGGGGAGGGGAGAAAAAAAGAATAAAATAAAATAAAATAGAATAAAAAGGAGAAAAAGAGATATATATATTAGACTTGTGATTAGAACAGAGCCCCACACTTGATTTTGGGTGTTTTTTGGTCTGTTAGAAGAAACTACCTCCCAAAATTTTAAAGAAAGAAAAACTTATAAATACACAAAAATAAGGGTAAACACTACAAAGGGATGGAATATGAGTGTAAAGATGAAAATTTAAAAAGAGTCTAAAAAAGGGATTGATAAGAGGTTGATTAAAAGAAAAAAGAAAAAAGAAAAAAAAAAGGAAAGAATGTGATCAGGCTGGAGACCAGAACGAAGCTGTGTGCTAGATTTAGGGTATATTTTGATCTATTAGAAGAAATTGTATCCCAAAATTTTAAAGACAAAAAAAACCCCTTTATGTATACAAAAAATAAGGTTAAATACAATGAGGGGATAAAATATGAATGTAACAGTGAAAATTAGAAAAGATTTTTTTAAAAGTATTGATAAGATAGTAGTTAAAAAAACATTAAAATAAGAAAGAGGAAAAATAAAATAAAAAATAAAATAAGAAAAAAATAAAATTTAAGAGCATGGGAAAAAAAAGCCAAGAATCCTTTTTTTTTTTTTTTTTAAGATTTTATTTATTTATTTGACAGAGAGAGAGATCACAGGTAGGCAGAGAGGCAGGCAGAGAGAGAGGAGGAAGCAGGCTCCCTGCCGAGCAGAGAGCCCGATAAAAGCCAAGAATTCTATGTGTTGCTTTTTTCTAACTCTGGAGTTCTGCAGTTCTTACTGATCGATGAACTTGGTCTTGGCTGGATGCTCATGCTGATCTTCTGGGGGAGGGGCCTGTTGCAGTGATTCTCGAGTGTCTTTGCCGGAAGCGGAATTCCACCGCCCTTGCTGGGGGCGGGCTAAGTAATTAGCTTGTGTTCGCTCTCGGAGCTTTTGTTCCCTGAACGCTTTCCGTACCGCTTTGGAGGACGGGAATAAAAATGGCGGCCTCCCAATCTCCCGCCCAGAGGAGCCAAGAACTCGGGGCCCCGCTCCTCTGTGCGCCCTCAGAGAAAAACAGTCATTCCCTCCTGTCTCCTTAGTCTCTGGCCTTGCTCTGTACTCACCCAGCCTGTGACCGAGCATTTCTGTCTCTGGTGCACGGCCCTATTTGGAGTCTCCAAACCCAGCTGATTCCTGCAGCGCGCTCCTGCACCGCTCCTCCCAGAGGAGGAAGGTGAGTCTTCCCGTATCTGCTGTTTGTGGCAAAGGGCTTTGGAGAACGGCAATTAAAATGGCGGCATCCCAGTCTCCCGCCCAGCCCATAGGAGCTGAGAGCTCGGGGCTCGCTCCTCTGCGCCGTTGGAGAAAAGCAGTCAGTTCCTCCCGTCTCCCTGGTCTCTGACCGTGCTCCCAGCTCAGCTGGCCTGTGACCGAGCATTTCTGTCTCTGGCTCATGGCCTCGTTTGGAGTCAAAAACCCAGCATATGGCTGCAGAGCGCTCCCGCGCCGCTCCTCCTGGAGGAGGAAGGACGGGGTCTCTCCGGAGCTGCCCCTTATGCTTGAAGAGCAGTGGCTTGGCTGTGCCTTAAGTCATGGTTTAAGGTAAGCCGGAGTTGATAGCCCACCCCTCAGCTCCTTCTCTGTCGTTGGCTTCCCCGTTCTGATACCTGGGGGCTCTACCACACTCAGCACCGCTAGTCTTTTTGTGTCCCCGTGGGTCCTGAGACCACACTGTCCCTGCGAGGGCTCCACCCTCCGCTTAGCCTCTGGAGCAATGTCCCTCAGTGGAGCAGACTCTAAAAGTTCCGATTTTGTGCTCCCCTGCTCTACCGCTTGCTGGGAGCTGCCCCTCCCCCCGCAGTCTATCTTCCCGTCGCTTTGGGTTCACTTTTCCATACGTCCTACCTTCCGGAAAGCGGTTGATTTTCTGTTCCTAGAATTGCTGTTCTTCTTCTCTTCTATCTCCTGTTGAGTTTGTAGGTTTTTTAGAATGGTTTGATAACTATCTAGCTGAACTTCTGGGAACTGATACTATCTCAGCCTCCTACTTCTCTGCCGTCTTGCTCCTCTTCTCCTCCAGAAATTATTCTGCCTACTCTTTTCTTCCTGGTATTTCGCCTCAATCATTCTAGCTGCTTTGGGCTCCCTGAAAACAGAACTATGTACCCTCAGCTCAGTGCGACCACAAGCCTCTGTTTAGGTCCCCCCTCTCTGTGTTGCAGCCTAGGAACTGCTTAGGCAAAGTGATCAGGGAGTGTCAGGGAGCTGACATTGGAATGCTCGCTTTCTTTCCAGGATCCTTGTCATGGGCTGTCTATTCAGCAATGTCTGAAAAGAGATGTTTCACATATTTTGTTTGGCTTTCTAGTTGCGTAAGGTAAGAGGGTTAATTCATTCCTATTTATTTCATCGTGGCTGGAAGCAAAATCTTAGTATGCTTTGACTTAATTATTTGAGGATTCCTTCTAGTTATCAAAACTTTTAGATAATATAAGCAGATAATTGAGAACATCTTCAAAACATCTTTCTCCTTTGGAGCATTCTCACGGGCCTGGTCTTTACTAAAGATATAAACTTTCAGTATCTGAGTTCCATATGCCAGGATTCATAAATATGAAGTTTATCCATATGGTATGTTCTAATGGGGAAAAAAGATGAACTTCCACTCTTGTCTGGTGTCTTTATAGGTCTTGGAGAGACTTCAAGAAGAATCATGACGTCCATAACTCTTTATTAAGTAAGAAGTTAAAAGGATCCAAACCAAAATGGTCCTAGACAATGACACATACCCCTATGAAGAAGTTGAATCTCTAAGGCTTTTCCTCCTGTGACATATTCCACAATAATTGCTCCAATTTGGAGCAATTTATCCCTAATACTAACTAAATATCTCATGTTAGTATGTGAGAATTCTTCCTCTTCTTCTTGGTTGTGGTATGGAGAGAAGTCAGTTCCCATCAATGCAGACATTCATAACAAATTTTTTTTTTAAAGATCTTATTTACTTATTTGACAGATCACAAGTAAGCAGAGAGGCAGGCAGAGAGAGAGAGGAAGCAGGCTCCCTGCTGAACAGGGAGCCTGATGCGGGGCTTGGTCCCAGGACTCTGAGACCATGACCTGAGCCGAAGGCAGAGGCCTTAACCCACTGAGCTATCCAGGTGCCCCATCATAACAAATTATTAAATTGTTCTCTTAGTCCCCCGTGTATGAACAAGCTGTGTACCTTCAATTTTAGCTCATTTAACACAATATATATTGTTTATTGAATACAACAAAAAACATGACATTGAGAAGCTCAGAAACTTTTTGGGGGGAGATGAGACAAAGAAAATGTTAAAAAGTTTAAGACTGTAATGAGAAAGGTATTTGGCTGCAGGATAGGAAGCATCAATTGAATTGTAGAGGCAATACATACTATGTGCTTTTTCTCATTTCCAATACTTTAATCTTCTTTTATGGCTCTCTAGTGAACATTCTTCAATCATTTGAACCATTCCTTAGCTGCAGAGCTGAAACATTCAGAAGATATGAATTTGATGAGTTCTGAGTGTGTTTGGATGATTACTTCAGTGTCCTGACCACTTAGAGTGCTGTCTACGCACCCGAGACCTACACTTGTTCTTTTTTTTTTTTTTTTCCCTACACTTGTTCTTATCAGCACATCATAGTATTATCTCTTTGCAATGTGGGTCGTGGAACAAATGTTGGGATCATGCAGGCCTGTGTTTGGAGCTTTGCTACCTTTGCAGCCTTTAGATCTTGAGAGGGGATATTAGTTAAGGTTGATGACTTGGTTGAAGACAACATATTCCAGCTTAGCTCGCTCAAGCTACAGGAGAGCAGGGAGTAATTTGTGGAACCCAAAGGCAAGAATGCAGTTGAGTCTCAAGCTTAGATAGGACCTGAGACTGTGACGGTCCAGGATATATGCTTCATTCTTCCTTCTCGCTGCATATGGTCTTCTCCTTCCTACGGTAGACATGACAGTAAGGCCAAGGCCGAGAGTGACCAAAGCCTACATTTTCTCAGCCATGTGGGTTGTTGTTTATGTCAGGGTGCAGTTCACAGAAAATGTTGGGGAAGTGGTAGAAAAGTTTCTAAAAAACAGAGTAACTGGGATAATAAAATGATGGTCATTCTCCATAATGAATCATTTCACCTCTTTTAGTTCAACTTATTTATATATAGGAGGTCCTCCATAAATATTAACTCTCTTCTCCCCGACTTCCTTTCCAGTCAGTTTGCATTCTGTGTCCTAGACAATTTTCTGTTAAGAGTACACAAGATGTACTGCCCACAGATAGGAATATGTCTTGACTAAACAAGTTACATTTCCATAATTTATCAAGGCAAGGATTCATATGTTTCTTCTGGGCCAAACTGATGCTGTGGAAGGTAACAGAGATTGGTTTTGAAGATTCTTCACCCACGACGGTTGCTAGCTGGGGTGAATATTGTGTAGATACAGGGGCTGCCTATGGGCTGACCTCGTGGGGTGTTCTTTGGGTATTGCAGAAGGCCCTCAGGAAAATATATTAACCAAGTCAAGAAAACATAGTGTGAGGGTTTGCTCAGGGCAAAAAGGATAGTTTTTGAAGAACTCACAATCTTGCCCATGCAATGGCCATGCATGGTTACAAGACATGGTGGCTACCCACTGTGAGTAAAGATAGTTAACATTTTGCCCTTCTAATACTCATTCCAGGCCAGAACTGGAAACTACAAAGTGAGTAGAAAAGGAGGCATAGGTCAGGAAAAATGGTCAAAGATATGTTTCCATTTCTTTCCCCATTTAGGTTTCCAGGCCTCAATTGTTGGCATGAGTAAGGAGAGGGGAGAAGCCTTGAATAGGCTGTGAGATTGCAGTTTTAAGTTAGACTGGACTGGGTATTTTAATACCTTACTACCAGAAAATAGATACGAATTATCAAAGTGTGGTGGTTCTTATAACTATAAAACCTACAGAATCTGTCTAAAATATTATCCAGGGCTGGGAAAATGAAATCCAATGGTGCTTGATTTAAGGTAGCATATATTTACCCTTTAATTAAATGATCTACACTTACTGAGGTGAATATATAGTTAGTAGGGCATACAGTAGATTTTGATAGAAATACTCCGTTCTTTGTCTTAAGGGAACAAGTTTAAGCAAGACAGCCAAGGAATTGCTTAGGGGGTGGTATGGCTCATCCCCCATTCTCTGTGCTCAATTCTGCTCCTGGCCTGATCTTAGCTGAAATCTCTAGTTGTGATTCCTGCTTATTAACAGCCTATGACCAGGTGTTCACAATCTTTGCTTTCTAACTATGAGAATGACTTCATGGTGCTGCAAGTCTCTTTCTACTCCTGAGGACTAATGTTCTGTCTTCTACCTCATGTCTACCCTTCATCCTTGAAGGGGAGGGTTGTGTACATACTGTGTAGATCGAAGAGGACTTTCTCCCCCTTTGATGTTAATGCTATTTTCTGCTTAAAGTCTGAACTGGTAATGGGTCCCTCACTTATGCCACACTGTGACACTTTCGAGTAATAAAGAATTAAACAGCCTTCCCAGCAACAGTCACTGTTTTGGT
The DNA here is from genome assembly GCA_028533885.1 of Nasua narica. Taxonomy (NCBI): domain Eukaryota; kingdom Metazoa; phylum Chordata; class Mammalia; order Carnivora; family Procyonidae; genus Nasua; species Nasua narica. The sequence continues at coordinate 12,402,531 of CM052813.1, forward strand.
TTTTTTTTTCCTTTCTTTTCACTCTATAGCCAATATTGTGTGCAAGTTAACATTACAAAGCCCAGGCCTTCACATATGGTGATTTTGTAAAATGGAATTCTCGACTTCAAATATATTTCCTTTTCACTGAACCTACTGAATTGCATTCAGGTCAGTTCTCCAGTTCTTAACCATCTGGTTTTTGAGAAGCAGTGACCAATACGATAAACTCTCTTCCCCCAGTTCTATCTGCCTTAAAAAAATTTCTTTTGACTCAAGGAAAATTTTCTTGCCTTTCTGCCCTCTCACCAAATACACAGTTTTGCAGAGCTCCAGAGTTCCTATGACTCCACAGAAAAGATTTTGCATATAGATACATTTCTATATCTTTTTGCAGATAGATACATTTCGGTAATACTTACCTGCAGAACACTTCTGAAATAAACATATTCTAGTCTTTAGTATCTTCCTGGCAAAGATCTTCGTGTAAAACTGTCTCCAGGACCCTGCAGGTGAGGACTTGCAAGTTTTAGTTAAAATTGTGAAATAGCCCAGGATTCATATCCTTCCCCATATCACAATAATACCATTGTGATCTAGGATCCAGTCTTCCAAAACTCTCTGACTTCCACTTTTCATTTTTATACTTGCTTTCATGGCAGTATCTGGGTGTCTTAGAAAAATTCAATACCATATTTTCACACTACAGTGTAAATTATCAGTAGCTAAAGAGTACTTTTCAGTATTCTGCTCTGGCTCATTTTTTGGCCTTGCCTAGTTCCTACAACATCATTCCATTATGTCCCCTCCTTCATTGGAAAGCTTAGTTGGTTTCACATTGTTATCATGTAATGTTTAGACTCCTCAGTCTGGTATGCCATGTCCTTTTGCCCTTTGGACTTAGTCTTATTTTAAGTTCATATCAAACCCATTTGATCTACTCTCCATTTCCTGCATACTGAACACATTTTTCTAACCTCTATGTTTTAATTTTTTTGGAATAATTACCTTAGCCTCTCACAATCTTTGCTCATCATTATCCAATCCATCCTTCAAGGGTCAGTTGATGAGCACCTCCTCCATCATGCTTTTCTGGATTTCTTCCGTAAGCCACAATTTCTTTCTCTTCATATCTCCTGTGGCATTAAGTATTCATCTCTTTTTTTTTTTTTAATTTTTTTTAAAGATTTTATTTATTCATTTAACAGAGAGAGAACACAAGCAGGCAGAGAGGCAGGCAGAGGCAGAGAGAGGAGCAGGCTCCCTGTGGAACAAGGAGCCCGATGCGGGACTCGATCCCAAGATGCCGGGATCATGACCTGAGCCAAAGGCAGTTGCTCAACCAACTGAGCCACCCAGGCGTCCTAAGTATTCATCTCTTATATATTACTCTTTTCTGAGTGCTTTGGAGTGGATGTCATTTATATCCTGTATATGGATGGTGACTACTTTTTCCAAACCAAATATTGACATACTTGACCAGATCTTTTTTTTCTTCAATTTGTGATTTTCTTTATATAGTTTTTAAAATACACTTACAAAATTAACTTGTATTCTGTTGGGTTATGAGCTTGAAAATTTTCAAGATCGAAGTGAGCTTGTTGTGGCCAATTGGCTAGTTGCTAAACTGATGGTTTGTGTTTGCCGGCCAACACATGATTGCCTTAGAGAAAATTTACATGGGAAAGCAGATTGCAGTGCACATATTGCTTGGAGAGCCCATGAAAAGACTTGGGGGATATTTCAGCCAGGTCTGATGGAACATTCCAGTCTCGCCAGCAGAAACACACACACACTGGAATGGCTTGTCTTCCCCAGGATTTGGGTCTCTTTAACTGGATAAGGTTTAATAAGCACTAACATTGTATCTACCTTGACTTCCCATTTTCTGATCACTTTCTCTCTTTTGACCCCATTATTTTCCACGTGTATCGATACTACCATTTTGGCTCTTTATTCTGCTTTAGGAGCCATTCTGTCTCCTTAGGAGGGTTTTGGATGTGACAGATGTCATCTCTCATGTTTTGATGTTTAATAGCACTCAAAAGTTTTAGATTTTTTCCTGTTTTTTTTTTTTTTTAAATATTGGAGAGAGTGTGCTCACTTAATAAGCTATATGATCAACATTTTCCTAGCTTTCTAATTAAAGTAGAAAAATCTGGAATAATATAGTTTGTAGAACATTTGTAATCAGGACTCTTCTAGAGACTCAGGATGTATCATCCTGTCACTAATTGCCCTGGAAGCTCTGGGAAAGCAGGGACATGGCCAACTTTTTTTTTTTCCTCCCCAAATATGTTTATTTTAATTTTTCAGTGTTACAAGATTGATTGTTCATGCACCACACCCAGTGCTCCATGCAATACGTGCCCTTCTCAATACTCACCAACAGGTTGGTCCACCCCCCCACCCCCTCCCTTCCAAAACCCTCAGTTTGTTGCTCAGAGTCCACAATCTCTCCTGGTTCATCACCCCCTCCGATTTCCCCCCATTCACCCTTCCCTTCCTTCTCACAATGCTCTCCATGATTTTCTTTATACTCCACACATAAGTGAGACCATAAGATAATTGACTCTCTCCGCTTGACTTATTTCACTCTGCATAATCTCTTCTAGTCCTGTCCATGCTGATACAAAAGTTGGATATTCATCCTTTCTGATGGAGGCATAATATTCCATTGT
>CM052813.1:12405690-12417139 GCA_028533885.1 Nasua narica
CCGATATCAGCTCGAGTGTTCCCACTTTGCTTTTACCTCTCCACTGCTGTCTTCTGCTCTCGGAGAGATCCCGGAGTGAGAAATCTTGCTCCTCAGGGTGATTTCATGGGTGTTCAGCATGTTCTGGTAGATTTCCAGCTCACTTTTGGGAACCTGTTGCTGCAGGATCTCTTACTTCTCCGCCATCCCATGGCCTACTTTTTTTTTTTTTTTAAGATTTTATTTATCTATCTGAGAGACAGAGAAAGCGAGAGAGAACATGAGAGGAGAGAAGGTCAGAGGAAGAAGCAGACTCCCCGTGGAGCCGGGAGCCCGATGTGGGACTCGATCCCGGAACCCAAGGATCATGACCTGAGCCGAAGGCAGTTGCTCAACCAACCGAGCCACCCAGGCACCCCCATGGCCCAGTTTTAATACCACATATCCCCTACTGCAACAGTAACAGTGAAGACCTACTAAATACTTATTGAGTGAATGGCCAACTATAAAGCATAAGTATAAGCATAACGAGTGAGGGAAACTAGGTTTTTGAAGATACCTCCTGAGACTTGCTTTCAGGTGGTTTTAAGGGGAGGTAATTGAAGTCTGGAGCCTCACTCCCTGTCCTTAGCTCATGCTTGTAGGAGGCATTAGAAAAGGAAATTGGCCTCTGGTACTATTTTCCTCTGTTATATGGAAGCAAAGGCAGGACTTAAGCAAGTAGGTCTATTTTTAGACTCAGTGACATATTTAAATAGGTTGTGATAGAAAGTGTTGCAGAAGATATTTCACAGGTAGAATATCACATCCAGGGTGCTTTAACACTGTGTTCAAGCAACCTGGGATGGGATGGGTAGAAGCATCTGTAAACTGAGATAAGTCACAACGAGCTCCTCTTTGGAACCCACAACTTCAGCAACGGGTGACTCAGGCTGTGGGGACAGGAGACCTGGGTGTTATGTCTAGCACCATGATGCCACTTTAGTTTACAGACATGGAGATCAATCTAATGAACCTTCAGTAGTTTTCCCCATTTAAAAAAAAAAAAAAATCTGTCTAGTTTTTTGTTCCCCTGTAAATTTCTCTTGGTCTATGTCCAAATGTCAGTGAGGGCACTAGAGTCCATTGAGTGAGTGGGACCAATTGCTAGGAGGGAAGATTATCCCACTCGTGAATGAGTGAAATTTGCTTCCTCTGTGAAGACAAATTATCTGCATAATGCTGTGGAGAAGTAGGGAACACAGTCTGTAGTTCCCTCCTGTGACTTGATCCCCTGCAATTGTATCTCCTCTGGATGGAGGGATGGGCTCTTTGAGGGATAGAGCCGCCAGCTGGCATGGATGCTAGGGCACAAAGATGGCAAACTGGAAATTTCAAGGGGAAAGATTTATAATAGCTAATGAAGAAGTACATTGATATTGAGAGCTCTGAGAGGTCCAGTGAAGGAAAGTAGAGGATCTTCTTTAGGAAAATTATGAAAGAGTCCCACAGAAGCAGACTGCAGAAGCAGTCTTAACCTGGTGTGGCAAATCTTGATTCCCTCCATGGCCTGTGCCTCCTTCTACCTTGTGACTTTGCTCATGATCTTCCTTCCTCTTGGAAAATTTTCCTCTACTAATCCAAAGGCCCCAAGATGCAGGAGGAAATGTGCTAAGTCTGTGAAATACCTGTTTTATTCATTGGTGGCTTGGTTCATCCATCCATCCATCCATTCATTCATTTACTCATTCCTGTCACAAATTTCGGCTGAGTGCTTACTCTTTGCCAGGCACTAAGGAAAAAGAGTTGAAGATCAACCAAGGTCCTGTCTTCCTGGAGTTTACTTGCTTGTAGGGAAAATAAGTAGTGGATCAGTGAACAATTAACTAGATAACAGAATGTCAGGTGTGACGGTGTTAGGAAGAAAATCAAAGAAGGGTGGGAGAGGGGCGCCTGGGTGGCTCGGTGGGTTAAAGCCTCTGCCTTCGGCTCAGGTCATGATCTCAGGGTCCTGGGATCGAGCCTCGAATCAGGCTCTCCGCTCGGCGGGGAGCCTGCTTCTCTCTCTCTCTGCCTGCCTCTCTGCCTACTTGTGATCTCTCTCTCCCTCTGTCAAATAAATAAATAAAATCTTAAAATAAAATAAAATCTAAAAAAAAAAATAAATTAAAAAAAAAAAGGTGGGAGAACTAGTGATGGCGTAGTTTTTGGATTCTCCATCTGTCTGGCTGCTCTTGCCCCCTCAGTGAGAGGGACTGGCGAGGAAAACATGGTGTTGACTTTGACATTAGCAGTTTTCCACCTCACGTCTCATCCCTACCCTCTCCCTCCAGCCTCTAAGATCTGCAGTGTAAACCAGCTCCCCCTCTCTTCACTGCCACCTCACTGCATAGTTTGGCCTAGATGAACCAGAAACCTCTTTTCTTTTTCTCACGTTCACAGTGTTCCAGAAATCTCCCATCTGTTGGTGTCCCTCCTTTCCTTTTGTCTTGTGCGTCTGTACCTTCTACGATCACTTCAGTACCACGTGTAGCTGAATCTTGGGAACTCATAAAGACAAGCCCATCTATGCAATCCACCACATCTAAATGGATTCTTCCACTTAACCTGTTGAAATTTGAGATAACAGCACAGCCTTCACTGAGTTGGCTGTCCTTCCTCTTTGCCTATTCTTTTTTAGAGACTCGTTTTATTTTTTTATTTTTTTTAACACAAATAGAAATTTATTAAAATTGCTCAACTATTTCTTTTTAAGAATATAGATAGAAAGGATTTACTTTTAACCACTTGCTTTTCTGAGTGGGAAAGAAAGGTGTGTGTGTACAACTAGGTTGTTGTTATTTATAGAGGTTTTGCTACATGTAAAATTTAAAAATCATCTGAGAGAGTCATCAAAGTGGCAGAAAGCCTGTAACTCCAAATGGTGGGGATTCTTTGCCCATGACTAATTGATGGATATTGATTCTTTGCATTAATTTGAGATCTTGGGAGAATATTTTGAACTTTCAGAATGTTACAACTGTGCAGGGATTACCTATAAAGGGATAGCATAACAGCCAGCAGCAGCAGATAGTAGAGACTAGTTTTAACTCTCAGGGTTGTCCACATGGAGACTCCAGTAATTTGTCAATTACAGTTTTGGTTTTCCTACCCGGTAACAATTCCCACAGCGGTTTCTGCTTGTGCATTTCTGCCCTGGTAAGCTGTCTTTGTTTCTGCCTGTTTGTCTCTCCAATTTTGGGAGCAATGGTTTTCCCAGTGAAGCTCAATTCTCCGACAGATCTAAGAAGAGTTGATTTTCAGTTCATTCAGCTTTTCTCTTATAGGATGGGAGTGATGAGTTGAATGGATTAAAAACTGCCATTGTTAACAGCGGTGGAAAAAAAATTTTTTTAAAGGTTTTATTTATTTATTTGACAGAGAGAGAGAGATCACAAGTAGGCAGAGAGTCAGGCAGAGAGAGAGAGAGAAGCAGGCTCCCCGCCGAGCGGAGAGCCTGATTCGAGGCTCAATCCCAGGACCCTGAGATCATGACCTGAGCCGAAGGCAGAGGCTTTAACCCACTGAGCCACCCAGGTGCCCCTGGAAAAATTTTTATGTATGAAAATGGCAATAGCCTTACACTGAGTACAAATAATACTTAAAAGCATGTGAAGATGTGGTTGTTTGTGATGTTACTTATAAAAAAAGTATACATATCTTTTGAAGTGTTGAAAGGAAAATAGCATTTTATATACTTTATCACTTTTTTTTTTACTTTATCACTTTTTGTAAGTATTGAATATATTCCTGTGTATGTTTCTATGTTCTGTTTTGTAGCCTTAAGAACTATTTTGAATGCATATGAATATATGAAGCAAGAGTACATGTCTTATGTGATGTGTTGCTGCATTGCATATAAAATTGTGTACATATATTTTTAAAAAAATCTTCACACATCCTGAGATTCAATTTTAAGTCTACATCCTCCAACCATTTCAGCTCCTTGGGATGTCTTCCCTTTCTTGACTTCTATCCTTGATAGTAAATTTTAGGATGCTCAATTATATTTCACCTACAACAGCTCTTTTATTTGTGCATATCTTGTCTTATAGCCAGGTGGGGACCTCTTGGAATCAAAAGAAAATATCTTACTCAGTTACGGCTGCCCAGGATTTATTGGATGAACATAGATTTGAGTGCCTTCCATATGCTAGATACTGCTACATATATTTTGCTTCATGATCACATTACTTCTATGAGATACTTTGTTTTCATGATTTGTCAAAATGCAATCTGATGCTCAGGAGGGTTGCAAGTTTGCCTGTGGTTACTCTTTTTGAAGTGGCAGAGCTAGGTTTTGAATTCAGGTCTGTTTGAGTCTAAAAACAAGACAGTGCTCCTTCAACTATAAAAGAGCCATACTGCCCTACTTGGTGCTTTATCTCCATAGACACAAGTATATTCTCGTTGATTGAGTGAATTAGTGGATGGCTTCTCTGGACCTCCTTTCTACTTACTGTTCTCTTCTCTGTAAAATGATCGTGGAAGGAACCTGACCTAAGAATCAAATAGTCCACTGAGATCTCTTAATTTGGCAACCAAGAGAAAGTGGGGTTCATTAACTAAAGCTCTCTCCCGTCAATTTTCTTTAAACTTCCAGAATGTTTCAGAAGCATTTTCCCGAGTTCCATTACAAGGTGGAACATTTTAGCCATTACTGAAGAAAGCACTATTAACATTTTATGAGTTGGCTCTTTTCTTCCTAACACTGTGAGAATAAAACATTGTTTGCTAAATTCTGGCTGCTCAATGCCTATTTTCATGATGTTTTATAATCTAAGCCTTCATTATAGAAACATAGGGGTATGTTTAATACTGCTACACCAAGCAAAAAAGAGTGCCCAAGCTCCTAGGAGACATAGCTAAACAGTGAGGTTTGACTTTCTGTAGCTTTCCATCAAAATTGTCTCTCATTTTTTGTCTCCCTAAATTTCATTCTTAAAAATAAAAACAAAAGGTAGTCTTTTTAAACATAATACACATCTGTTATAATAATTTGGAAAAGACAGAGAAAATCCAAAGAGGAAGAAAATCTCACAATCTCCCCATCCAGATATGGCTGCTAACATTTTGGCATATTTCATATCACTCACTGCTCTTCCTCCCACTTTTTTTGCATAAGCAATTTATTTTAGATGTATAGAATTTTAATAATCTTTTTGCACAATATAGATTATAAACATTTCTGCCTGTCATTAAAATATTTATAAACATTATTTCTACTTAGTGGATACATAGTTAATCGATGTAACTATTCCCTCAAAACTGGTAATTCCATGTGGAATTACCTGGAGATAATTGGTTGTGAAACCAAAAGAAAGGAATAGAAGGCAGCCAGAGTTCTTGACTCATATTTTTTCTCATGGACTAAAAAAAAAAAAAAAAAAAAGAAAGAAAGAAAGAAAAAGAAAAAAAGAACTCAGACACTTCTAAAACATTTAGAATGAATAGATTCCTCATGGTCAGGATGGAGTACAGATACTGAATTTACTCTTTATCTGAAACAAATATAAAATGGGCAAAATATATGAAATAATAAATTTCAAGACATTATACTTCATAAACAAAGGGCAGTGACCTCTGAGAATGGAAAATAATTGAGGTGGACTCCCCAGTTGCCACAGCTGACTGTCTAGAGAGTTTCTGGACAACAGTACAGGGAACGGGGATCTAAGTGGAGACTAGGGAGCTGTCAGAGTTGAGGAGATGGCGCTGAGAGTTTGGGGAGATTAAGTCAGCTAACATGCCCAGGGAAGTGTCCCAGAGAAGAGAAAGCTTCAACTGACTGATGATCAGTGTATGCACATGGTTGGGAAGAAACCAACCAGTAGGATTAGAGGGAACAAGCCCTAGAGCTCATACAGGCCTGGGAGGTTCCTCTTCCAACCAGCAAGAGTATAAAACCTTATAATTAATGGGATGCCATGTGGAGTACTCAGAAAGTGTTTGCTTCAGCAACAGGAAAATATTAGTCCTAGGATAAACATTTCTCTGGTCTTACTAGCAACTTAAAAGTGAGACTCTAAAGGATAAAACTGATTTATCCCTCACAATTTGAGGCTATCTTCAATCATCTGAAAAAATATAGCATATTAAATTAGGAAACTTAGCCTGAGGTAGTCTGAGCCTACACTCTGGAATTAGAATGTGGCTTTTCTCAACAACCAAACTAATTCCATCTTATGGAAACGAAAAGAAGGGATAACGTGGAATTATAAATGTAAGAACACCTGATCTTACTTGTTGCTTCTTTAAAGGGGTCTTTCTTTATCAGCATCAGCCTTCTTTCCTACCTTCTACCTGGCTATTATAGACCTGGTCTAGATCTAGTTTTTGACCATTGTCTTTCCCTGTGGGGTATGATAGTTACAAGTACAGTCCCAAACTTTAATCAGGATGAAACTGATAGCCTTTTTTTTTTAAAACTGGATTTGATTAATTTTTATTGAGGATTTTCTTTTTTTTTTTTTTATTGAGGATTTTCATTGATTATATTCATTATTCACATTAAGGTAGGCCCCATTTCTGCCATGGGGTCAGAGTTGGGTATGATTAGGAAGATATTGGGAGAACTTCATTGTGTACGTTGGTGTTTTTGTTTTTGTTTTGTGTTTACTTTTTTTTTTTTTAAATTAAAACGTAATGTATTATTTGTCCCAGGGTTGCAGGTCTGTGAATCATCAGGCTTACACATTTCACAGCCCTCACCATAGCACATACCCTCCCCAATGTCCATAACCCAGTCACCCCATCCCTAACCCCCTATCTCCGAGCAACCCTTAGTTTGTTTCATGAGATTAAGAGTTTCTTATGGTTTATCTCCCTCCTGATCCCATCTTCTTTCATTCCCCCCCACTCCCCACGACCCCCTGCCCTGCCTCTCAAATTCTTCATATCAGAGAGATAATATGATAATTGTCTTTTTCTGATTGACTTATTTCACTTAGCATAATACCCTCTAGTTCCATCCACGTTGTTGCAAATGGCAAGATTTCATTTCTCTTGATGGCTGCACAGTATTCCATTGTATATATATACCACATCTTCTCTATCCATTCATCTGTTGATGGACATCTAGGTTCTTTCCATAGTTTGGCTAGTGTGGACGTTGCTGCTATAAACATTTGGGTGCACGTGCCCCTTTGGATCACTACATTTGTATCTTGAGGGTAAATACCCAGTAGTGCGATTGCTGGGTCGTAGGGTAGCTCTATTTTCAACTTTTTGAGGAACCTCCATACAGTTTTCCAGAGTGGCTGTACCAGCTTGCATTCCCACCAACAGTGTAGGAGAGTTCCCCTTTCTTCGCATCCTCGCCAACATCTGTCGTTTCCTGACTTGCTAATTTTAGCCATTCTGACTGGTGTGAGGTGGTATCTCACTGTGGTTTTGATTTGTATTTCCCTGATGCCGAGTGATGTTGAGCACTTTTTCGTGTGTCTGTTGGCCATTTGGATGTTTTCTTTGCAGAAATGGCTGTTTATGTATTCTGCCCATTTCTTGATTGCATTATTTGTTCTTTGGGTGTTGAGTTTGAGAAGTTCTTTATTGATTTTGGATATTAGCCCTTTATCTGATATGGCATTTGCAAATATCTTCCATTCTATACATCTTTTGGTTTTGTTGACTGTTTCCTTTGCTGTGCAAAAGCTTTTCATCTTGATAAAGTCCCAGTAGTTCATTTTTGCCCTTGCTTCCCTTGTCTTTGGCAATGTTTCTAGGAAGAAGTTGCTGCGGCTGAGGTTGAAGAGGTTGGAGCCTTTGTTCTCCTCAAGGATTTGGATAGATTCCTGTCTCACATTAAGGTCTTTCATCCATTCTGAGTATATTTTTGTGTGTTGTGTAAGGGAATGGTCAAGTTTCATTCTTCTGCATGGGGCTGTCCAGTTTTCCCAACACCATTTATTGAAGAGACTGTCTTTTTTCCATTGGACATGATTTCCTGCTTTGTCAAATATCAGTTGACCATAGAGTTGAGGGTCCGTTTCTGTGCTCTCTTTTCTGTTCCATTAATCTATGTGTCTGCTTTTGTGCCAGTACCATACTGTCTTGATGATTACAGCTTTTTAATAGAGCTTGAAGTATGGAATTGTGATGCTGCCAGCCTCAGTTTTCATTTTCAACATTCCTCTGGCTATTTGCGGTCTTTTCTGGTTCCATATAAGTTTTAGGATTATGTGTTCCATTTCTTTGAAAAAAGTTGATGGTATTTTGATAAGGATTGCATTAAATGTATAGATTGCTCTAGATAGCATAGACATTTTCACAATATTTGTTCTTCCAATCCATGAGCATGGAACGTTTTTCCATTTCTTTGTGTCTTCCTCAATTTCTTTCATGAGCACTTTATAGTTTTCTGAGTACAGATTCTTTGCCTCTTTGGTTAGGTTTATTCCTAGGTATGTTATGGTTTGGGGTGCAATTATAAATGGAATCGACTCCTTAATTTCTCTTTCTTCTGTCTTGCTGTTGGTATATAGACATGCAACTGATTGCTGTTCATTGATTTTATATCCTGCCACTTTACTGAATTCCTGTATGAGTTCTAGCAGTCTTGGAGTGGAGTTTTTTGGTTTTTCCACATAAGGTATATCATCTGCCAAGAGTGAGAGTTTGACTTCTTTGCCAAACTGGATGCCTTTTATTTCTTTTTGTTGTGTGATTGCTGAGGCTAGAACTTCTAGTACTATGTCGAATGGCAGTGAGGATAGTGGGCATCCCTGCTGTGTTCCTCATCTCAGGGAAAAAGCTCTCAGTATTTCCCCATTGAGAATGATATTTGCTGTGGGTTTTTCATAGATGGCTTTGATGATATTGAGGTATGTACCCTCTATGCCTACACTGTGAAGAGTTTGATCAAGAAAAGATGCTGTACTTTGTCAAGTGCTTTTTCAGCATCTATTGAGAGTATCATATGGTGACTATTGCTGTATATTTTCCCTGTTCCTTTCTGGTCTGTTCCTTTTAGGCTTTGTCTTTGCTTAGAGGACCCCTTTCAATATTTTCTGTAGGGCTGGTTTGGTGTTTACAAATTCTTTTAGTTTTTGTTTGTCTTGGAAGCTTTTTATCTCTCCTAATTTTAGTGACAACCTAGCTGAATATAGTGTTCTCGGCTGCACATTTTTCTCGTTTAGTGCTCTGAATATATCATGCCAGTCCTTTCTGGCCTGCCAGGTCTCTGTGGATAGGTCTTCTTTCAGTCTAGTATTTCTACCATTATATGTTACAAACCTCTTGTCCCAAGCTGATTTCAGGATTTTCTCTTTGTCACTAAGACTTTTAAGTTTTACTATTAGATGATGGGGTGTGGACTTATTTTTTTTGATTTTGAGGGAGATTCTCTGTGCCTCCTGAATTTTGATGCTTGTTCCCTTAGCCAGATTAGGGAAATTCTCTGCTATAAATTGCTCCAACATACCTTCTGCCCCTTTCTCTCTTTCTTCTTCTTCTGGGATCCCAATTATTCTAATATTGTTTCGTCTTACGGTATCACTTATCTCTTGAATTCTCTCCTCGTGGTCCAGTAGTTGTTTGTCTCTCTTTTGCTCAGTTTCTTTATTCTCCATCATTTGGTCTTCTAGATAACTAATTATTTCTTCTGCCTCATTTATCCTAGCAGTAAGAGCCTCCATTTTTTATTGCACCTCATTAAAAGCTTTTTTCTTTCAACTTGGTTAGATTTTAGTTCTTGTATTTCTCTCAAAATGGTTTTTATTTCTCCAGAAAGGAATTCTTTAATATCTACCATGCTTTTTTCAAGCCCAGCTAGCACTTGATAATTGCCATTCTGAACTCTAGTTGTGACATATTACTAATGTCTGTATTGATTAGGTCCCTAGCTGTCGGTACTGCCTCTTGTTCTTTTTTTTTGGTGTGTGTGTGGTGAGTTTTTCCGCCTTGTCATTTTATCAAGATAAGGATAGATGAGTGAGAAACAAAATACTAAAAGGGTAGCAGCGACCCCAGAAAAATATATACTAACAAAATCAGAAGAGACCTGAAACCAGGGGGAAGAGAAAGAGGGGGAAAAAAAAAAGAAAAAGAAAAAAAAGAGAAAAAAATATATATATATTGGACTGGTGATTAGAACAGAGTCCTACACTTGATTTTGGATGTATTTTGGTCTCTTAGAAGAAAGTACCTCCAAAATCTTAAAGAAAGGAAACTATATATATACAAAAATAAGGGTAAACACGATGAAGGGATGGAATATGACTGTAAAGGTGAAAATTAAAAGAGATTCTAAAAAAGGAATTAATAAGAAGTTGATTGAAAAATGTAAAAAAAAAAAAAAAAGGAAAGAATGTGATCAGGTTGGAGACTAGAACAAAGCCGTATGCTAGACTTAGGGTATATTTTGATCTATTAGAAGAAATTGTATGCCAAAATTTTAAAAAAAAACCCTATATGTATACAAAAAATAAGGTTAAATACAATTAGGGGATAAAATATGAATATAACAATGAAAATTAGAAAAGATTTTTAAAAAGGTATTAATACTATAAAATAGTTAAAGAACATTAAAATAGGATAGAGGGAAAATAAATAGAGTATCAAAAGATAAAATTTTAAAAATTTAATATTTAAAGTCTTCCTTTGAAAGACCAAAGGATCATGGGAGAAAGCCATGAATTCTATGTGTTACTTTCCCCTATCTCTGGAGTTCTGCAGTTCTCATTGATTGGTGAACTTGGTCTTAGCTGGATGTTCTTGCTGGTCTTGTGGGGGAGTCTCAAAAGTCTTTGCCTGAGACGGAATTGCACCACCCTTGCCAGGGGTGGGCTAAGTAATCTACTTGGGTTTGCTCTTGTAGCTTTTGTTCCCTCATCGCTTTCCATAACAGCTTTGGAGGAGGAGAATGAAAATGGCGGCCTCCTAATCTCTGGTTTGTAGGAGCCGAGAGCTTGGGCCTCCACTCCTCGTGTGCTCTCAGAGAAAAGCAGTCAGTCTCTCCCAAATCCTTGATCTCTGGCTGTGCTCAGAGCTCAGCCGGCCTGTGACTGAGTGTTTCTGTCTGTGGCGCACAGCCCCGTTTGGAGTCTCCAGACCTGGCAGATTCCTGCAGTGTACTCCCATGCCACTCTTCCTGAAGGAGGAAGGAGGGGGTCTTTCCGGATCTGCCCCTTGTGGGGTACCTGGTCGAAGAGCAGTGGACCAACTGTGCCTTGGATCACGGTTTAAGGTAACCGTGAGCTGAGGGCCCACTTCTCGGCTCCGTCTCTGCTGTTGGCTTCCCCTCTCTGATACCTGGGAGATCTGCCACCCTCAGATGCCCCTGGTCTTTTTGTGTTCCCGTGGATCCTGAATCCACACTGTCCTCGCGAGGACTCCAGCCCTTGCTTAGCCTCTGGAGCGACGTCCCTCAGTGGAACAGAGTTCTAAAAGTTCCGATTTTGTGCTCTGGGGCTCCAACGCTTGCAGGGAGCCGGGGGGGGGGGGGGGGGGGGGG
>CM052813.1:12417239-12524955 GCA_028533885.1 Nasua narica
TCCTACTAACTACTCTGCCATCTTGCTCCTCCTCAAAAACGGATAGCCTTTAATTGAAAGCAACAACAACAACAAAATCACTTAAAATCAGGATACCAAGATATAAGCAAGGGAAAGGTCGAAACTCTTAGTGGACTTGGCAGATTGTCAGGCTCCTATGAAATGCTCTTCACCCTACACCTTTTTTATTTCTTGCCACACAGTTATAATAATCTGTCCTCTGGATGCCAGGGCACTGCCATTTCTTGAATTTGGAAGTAAGGTGAGAGAGAACATGCAAATCTCTCATTCCAGAGCCTATTGACTTTTGTCTCTGTATGGAACTAATCTCATACTTTTTGTGTCACTCAAAAACCATTGTTCACAATGGCTGCTAATCCTCTTTTCTTGAGCCAACCTCAGCCTGTGGTAATTGCTCCTTAAGTTGCTAACGTGCAAGAATTGAATGGTTAAGCTGACCATTGGTTCAAGCAGTATGACTTTCCACGTCGGTTGGCATCATCAACAGGCAGAGTAAGGAGGAGCTAAGGGTACCAAGAGACAGAGGTTAGGGTAATATTTTATTCCTTGTCTTTATCTTTTGGCTAGTGGCCTTTAATACAATTCAAGACTGAATATTATGGTGATTTTTCTACTTGCTGTGTCTAAGATATGAAGGTAAAGATCAGAGTAGATGTGTCTTCCTTATTTTTCTAGACTTTTAGGTGAAAACTGTCAAAATTTTGTATGTAGATACATATAAAGCATTTTAACTGCCCTTGGAGATTATTTAAACCTTTGCTATGTGCCAGGCACACTATATTGTTTACATTGCCTTTATCTATCTATCTATCTATCTATCTATCTATCTATCTATCTATTTATATGTTTAATTTTTTTTTAAAGATTTATTTATTTGTTTTAGAGAAGGTGGGAATGGGCAGAGGGAGAGAGTCCCAAACAGACCTCTTGCTGAGTGCAGAGCCCCATGGGGGTTTGATCCAATGACCCTGAGATCATGACCTGAGCCGAAATCAGGAGTCCGGACATTTAAGTGAGCCACCAAGGTGCCCCCACATCACATGCATTTATTATTACATTGAGTTTTCACAGAAACTCTGTATTGTGGTTATTGCTCCTTCCTTTTTCGAAGGCATAGAGAATTTAAATAAATTATCCAAAGTTATGAGATGGCATAAAATTATAGCAGAGCCAAAACACAAATATTCTTCTAACTCAAAAACTGAGGATCTTTGCACTAAGCCAGTTGCTTTACTTGAAAAGTCTGAGTTTTCTTTTGTAGTTCTTTAGTATGAATACACTAGTTTTAGGGACCCAGATGAACAAAAGTCCTTCTTTCTTCATATTTCTCTGTACTTGGCTCATGGAAACAAACTTTCTTCTTCATGACCGTGGTCTTGGAGGAATTGGTATTAATCCAGAGGAAATCAGATAGTGAAACATTTATTTGTCCTGATTAGTCTTCTGCCTGTTTCCAGAAATATTTAAAGAACTGTAACAAAAAGCACATATCCTGGAATTCCCTAGTGAACATGATTGCCCCCTCTGTCTTATGAGTGCTACTAGATCTTCTGCTTGTATTTCTTAGTGGAACTTGTCAAGTTGTATCTTGTGGTATTGTTTCTAGTATTTGTCTGGTTCTATCCTGGTTCTATCCTGGTATTCTTGAATAGAAAGACTGGATTAGGGTTCTCCAAAGAAGCAGACCAGTGGGTTATCTCTCTCTCACTATCATTTACCATCTATTGAGAGACTTATTAAAAGGAATTTAATTAACTTATTTTATTTTATGTATTTTCCCATTTGTTATTTTTAAAAGTATTTTCTTATTTATTTTAAGGACTTATACATAATATATATCCATGTAATATATATTATAATGATTCAGCTGCATTTAGGTTATAAATTAACGTTTCACATTCAGTGAAACGTTTCATTCAGTGAAAATAACGTTCACTATGTGAACTATTTTGATAAGATTATTATTTTTTTTTAAAGATTTTTTTATTTATGTATTAGGAAAGAGAGAGAGTGAGAGAGAGCATGAGAAGGAGAAGGTCAGAGTGAGAAGCGGACTCCTCGTGGAGCTGCGAGCCCGATGTGGGACTCGATCTCGGGACTTCGGGATCTTGACCTGAGCTGAAGGCAGTTGCTCAACCAACTGAGCCACTCAGGTGCCCGATAAGATTATTATTTTTTTGAAAAATCATTTATTTATTTAAGAGAGAGAGAGAGATCACAAGTAGGCAGGTTGGGGGGCAGGGGAAGCAGGCTCCCTGCTGAGCAGAGAGCTCAATGCGGGGTGGATCCCAGGCCCCTGAGGTCATGTCCTGAGCGGAAGGCTGAGGCTTTAACCTACTGAGACTCCCAGGCGCCCCTATTTTGGTAAGATTGTAGACCACATACAAATTGCTTACAGGTTGAATCTTATTAAATATCATAAATTGAGTCTGTAGGGAAAAAGATCGCAGTGGGTAGATGGGTGGTCACAATTCTCACAAACTCATGAGGACACCTACACCTAGAATTCAAAATTCCTTTTCCTTTGATGTTAATTAATATCTGTAGTTGGGTAGCAAATTCTGTGAAATACAATTTTTCCCGAACAGCTGAAGAGCAGGAAAAGAGGAATGATTCATTCTAGTTAATGACTTGATTTTTCTTTATTTCCTTCCCCTTCTTTTTTTCTTAGAAATAGAATGAATGAAATAATTGCATCCTTCTTGGCGTTTTTACGATTTTGTCAGGAAGACAGTTCTTCCAAATTTTAGGAAACCACCAATGCCTTCCTAAGCCAGTCTCATTTTCTGTTTCTCTGTCTCTGCCTTCCGCGCGGCAGTCCTTGACTTACAACTCAGCCAGCATCCCTCCTCGATGCTGCCCCACACTGCCTTTGTTCTTTAGAAGACACTCATTAACATTTGCTAATGTATGCTAATGAGAAGTAATTAGCATCTTCTGTGAGGTGCTGGGAAGGAAAGATGAAGACCCAGCCGAGTTCAGCCAGCCTTGCTTCCTGCTTCTTTATGCTCTGGGAACAATTGTCTGCTTTCAGTTATTACACATTTCTTTAGTGCTTTTTTTGTTTGTTTGTTTCTTGTTGTTTGTTTATCCATGAATCTTGACAAGCATTCTTCTTTGAGGCTTGGAATATTGCAGAAATGCTTGTGGGGGAGGGAAAAGATTCATTTCACTAAGCAATCCACGGATATAAGCGGAGCTGCCAAGGACTAACAACACATTATTTTCATCTGGTTGTTATTTTGGTATCCTATTACTATAAAAGATTTTAGCCACAAAAACTCACACAAGAGAATGTATTTTCATTTTAGCACACTTATTTACAGTGGTTGCTCTTTATGGTGGTAATTGAAATGTGAGAACACGCACTCTGAATATATATGTTATGACAGCATGGTTAAATAAGAAATGTCCCTTCCCCCAGAATATTCTAAATGCAAAGAAAAAGCAAGACTCACCATTTAATTTTTCCGCAGCCACGGAGAGCTCTAAAGGCCTTTGTAAACAGCTATTTATTTAATATGAATAGTTAAAAAAACAAATCAGCCCCCCAAACCAGATAGAATAAGAGCTGTTTTTTTTTCTGTAGACCAGTGGTGTCGTAAAATATCTAATTACAGTTTCTCACAAATACTCCAGTGTATAATTCACTATTTGAAGAACTGTGCTTTAGCATTTCATATTTCCTCTTCCAGCTCAAGGATGGTAGAATTTGGAAACAGACCAGCTACCCACTCAGCCTGTGTTTAATTTTAATTTCATGTACAATAAAAACAGAAGGAAAAAAGTACAAAAAAAAAATTGGTGTGTGTCCCCTTCCCCTCCTTCTTATGTATATAAAAAGGTTATTGTCATTGTAAAAGGACAGAAGAGGGATTTATATTTTGAGTGAATCTCCTTTTTTTTCCCTGTCTCTCTGTTCTCAGGGTTGGCCGTTCTCTCTCCAGGACCTCATAGTAAAATGTGTTTCTCCACAGAATTCATCCTCTTCTGTTTGGCAGCTACAATTTTTTATACTGCGTTTTTTAATAAACAGACATCAGCAGCTATTTATTCTCTACTTCTTAAGGGCTTCGTAGCCTCAAAAAATAAATATAATCTAGAAGGAAAAATATTGGAGAATGACAGCTACTATAGCAGTTGAATATCTGGCCCACTCCCTTCTTTGGGTAGTTAAGTCTTATCAAAAGTCAAAATTATTATTATTTTTGTAATTTTATAACCACTGTAATTTTAAAGAACTATTTCGTATCTCCAAGGTATTACAGTGATTGAAAATATGACCAGCCTTTTGGCACTTATTTTAAAAGTTTTCATTAGGGTGATTTCGAATGTATGTGCTCAGTGGTCCATTTTCTCAGTGGCCTTAAGGAAGATAAGAAAGATGCTGACACCTAAAAAAAAAAAAAAAAAAAAAAAAAGATGCTGACACCTACAGGAAAAATATTAGCCCAAGTCTGTCAAGTTAAACCTTTCCCCCAGTATCCTTGATATTCAAATGTAATGATCTCATTTTGGTTTTTTTTTCCTTCACTCCAAGGATTTTGTAAATGTCTTACAGTTTACAGGTTTTTAGGGTATTTGAATGATAGAGGAACTCAATAAGTTTTCTCTGCTCAATGGTTTCCAACCATTATTCTTAATTCCATCATTTGAAGGAGTTAGGATTGTTTAAACAAATGTCACAAGCATCTTCTTGTCCTTCCCTAAAAGTAACAAAAATAAAGGGAGCTACTGATTTAAAATGAATCAGATATCATGTCTGGGGTAAGTCCTATTCTTGTGGAAGAAGAATCTCATCTCATCATTTTTACTCAATTTTGCAAGCAGTGCCTTCTGTTCCCTATTTTGCGCCCATCAATAACTGAGTGGAAGCAGGATGCTGGGGCATTCTCTCTAGGGGAGAGGATACCTCAATGTGGTTTGGTGACTTGATTTAGCTTCAAAGTGTCCCACCCTGGTGGGAAATTGTTCTTTATGTGTAACTTTACTCATTCCTTTTTGAAATTTGGGTTGGTTTACCTTCTGTTTGGTTTTTAGAAAAGCAAAATATCTAAATGTTGTTCTTTGCTAAAACTTAAACACAGCTTATACATACATACATATATACCTATGATTTTCTTCATATCATAATTGCATCACCATCATCATTGTCATTACTATAATCAAAAATTAGCAACTTGAGCAGCTACTAGATGGCACCAGACCTAGAAATTTCAGAACATAAAATTTACAGTGTCTATTCCTAAGGAGTCTACATTTAAAAGAGATTTCTAAAAATCATAGCTAACTTTTCATAGTTTCACTGGTCAGTTTTCTCTCTTCTATTTTTTTTCCCTTGAAAAAAGAGATTTCATGCTTTTGGTAAGGGGATCATAAGTCTTCTTCCTTACAGAGCAAGGCAAACTTTACTTTGGAATATACTGTCTTAAGAAAAGAGGTACTTTTATTTTGTTCATGTTTTCTAGCTCTTTGACCTTCACATTCTTTTAAAAAAGTATTGATGGAAGAAATAGTTGAAGACAGTCTAGATTTTGTTAACTTAAGATGTTTCTAAAATATGAAATATCATTGGGGCGCCTGGGCGGCTCAGTTGGTTGGGTGACTGCCTTCGGCTCAGGTCATGATCCTGGAGTTCCGGGATCGAGTCCCGCATCAGGTTCCCAGCTCCATGGGGAGTCTGCTTCTGCCTCTGACCTTCTCTCCTCTCATGCTATCTCTCTCTCTCTCTCTCTCTCTCTCTCTCTCTCTCAAATAAATAAATAAAATCTTTAAAAAAAATAAAAAAATATGAAATATCATTGAGTACATGAATTTAGAATTTGTAATATTTTATACTTATAATTATTTACATAAGAATGCACATATGTTTATAACAGAGAGGACAAAATGCAGTGTTTTACTTTATATTCGTACTTTTTTCCCTCTTATTTACTGTAATCTCAGCTTATTTTTGCCCTTTTACCTCCCTTTATTTGCTGTATTCTTTTCTTCTCCTTACTTTTGCCCATTTTTCTTTTTCTCTCTTCTTCCTTTACCATCCTTTAGTCCCATACTTTTGAACTGCTATACAGTTGACACATATATGTAAGTAAACGGTATAGTAGTAAGTTGCCCCATCTCTTAACAAAGTCTTGGTCAGAGACGCACAGCCCAGTAACAAAGCCAAAGCTTCACCAATGAAATAAAAGAATTCAGAATCTAATATCTGTTGAGTAACATCTTTTCATAACCTACATCAATTTCTCATTCTCACTGGATCTCTGCCATCAGCATGTAAGTGTATTTTGGTTAGCATAACTAGCTGTCTCCTCTTCCTCACTGCCCATTCTCTTGTAAAGCCACTGAAATTCAGGCTTTTTCTTATACTGCTACACTCAGTCCCTGCTTGCCAGAGTCAACATTGACCTCCACACTGTCAAACCCAATGGTCAATCTTTAGTCCTCATTATACTTGAGTTATAAGCCTACGATACATTTCTTATTTTCTTCCTACTCCACTGATGTTCATTTTCAGTGTCTTTGGTTGGTTTTTCTTCTTCTCCCTGTCCTCTCAATTTTGGAGTCTCCCTTTTCTGTTTCGTTTATATTCATTTATGTGGAGATCTCATCTGGTCCTATGGCTTTAACTAACATCAATGTGCTAATAATTCCCAAATGTGTATTTCCAGGCCAGACTTTGCTTCTGAACTCCAGACTTATTGTGTACTCAACTCAGGCATGAATGTCTAATAGGCAACCCAACTCCAACATGTCATATTAAGCTCCTGATCTTCAACTCCTCCCACCGAAACTCTTCTTCCTATAGCCTTTTCATCTAATTTTCCTCTGACTCTACCTTTCTACGTGCCAGTGATGAAAACGTTCTGATTGTCCTTGATTCTTCTCTTCCTCTCACATTCCACACCACACCCCATAATGATGGCGTGGGTTCTTCTGCTAAGATTCAGAAGTGTCCTTGTTACAGCATAGATGCATATCCCTTCCAACACAGTTTAGTCTGAGGTGACATGTATCCCATTTATATGGGAAGGATCAATGTTGACATTTCCTCACACATTAAAAAAAAGAACCCTGAAAAGAAACATACAAAAAAGTCTAATAAACATAACTAATACATTGCTGCTACAACCCAATGAAGCTAGGTAAGATACTCATATGTAATCTTGGATCTCATTTATAAAGTCATTCTTTGGCATAGAGTAACAAGATTTCTTAAAGACTCCTTATATTTCCTTTTACAATCTACAAACTCCCTCCCCAGAGCATTTCGCTCTGTACTCCCTTGCAAGTGTACAATATATGCTAATTGGATAAATGAGCTCTCAGTTTCCAGAGTGACCACCTAATGCTCCAGACATCTCTTCAAGAGCTCATTGTGGGTTAGAGGAATGGGCAACACTGCTTTGCTTTCCTGACCACTTGCCTACCTTGAACCTGAAGAACCATAAACTACTTTTAGTGCAGTAGATTAAAAAAGAAAGCCTAGAACAACATCCACTTCTTCGAATGATTCTGATGCCTCTAAAATGTGACATTTTGCTGTTGTTTCCTTTATACTGTTTTTAATTACTGGGTCTATTTGCATGAAATGAGGATCTGGGTTGCCTAGGCGTTCATCTGCTCTGACTGCATATTCCTCTCTTAAATAGCATTCTTCAGTGCAGCTTTGCTCTCTGCCTCCAACGTTTTGACAGACCTCCCCCTCCTCTCCTTTCACCATCCTCCCATCACTCCCTAGGAGAGAAGTTATTTTTAAAGGACATAATCAATAGACTTTGGGAAGCAGCCAAAGCATGAGGGGGTCATATGATTGGGAATAAGCTACTAGGGATCGCTGAGAGAAGGGATGGCAACAGGCCATGCCAAAAATCGTCTGAGGAGGGAAAGTCTGTAGCTCCCATTTAAATATTCTGAGGTATTCTTTTGCATGGGGTTTTGTCTTGGAGGGGTTTCTGATCTCAGTTCTTTAGCCTCACTTTGAGTTGCAAGGGATACGGACCACCACTGACAGTTGCTTTTCAGGTCCAAGAACGTTCCATTAAAATCAAGGTTGGTCTGAGGCACTTGAAGGAGTCTTAAATCTGGCCACAGTGCAGTTGCTTAGTTCTTGATGCTGATGATGCCTTTGCTGAGGGTTGGATCAAGAACAATCCAATTATCACAGTAACTATGAAGACAACTGTTTCATCGCCCCTGACTCAACTGCCAAGGGGATGCCGTTGAGTAGAGAAAGCACAAGTGAGAATGTGCAGGTGATCGTGCCCAGGTGAACATCACTGTCAGAGGGTAACCTCAAGAGGAGGGAAAGGGCTATTTCTGCAGCGCTCTCCATTACATCACTTAGAAACCATAGCTCTTTTTTAGTTCTTCACTTGCAACCACAAGGATGTTTCCTCTGATGGATTTTTAGGTTTTATTTAATAGCCATTTCTTACTATACTTCCTGTACTTGAGAAGATGATCCATACTGGCTGCAGCCTTGCCTTGCCTTCCTCCTCCCCTGGTTATCAGAGGAAATGGATTTGTTGCTTATCTCCTTGGCTTGGGATATTTCATTCTGTGTTCTTATTTAACATATGATCCTTTCTAAAGATTTGCTGGTATTTTTGTTCCTTTAATATTTTTTGTTTCATTTCGTCATGTCTAGTGAGTTATAATATTTCGGGTATAATATTTTGCGTGGCTCTCGCTTTGGCTCTGATGTTACAGAATAGTGTGTGGGTCAGTCTTTGCTGTTTGTCCTTAGCTGTCCTTACATTATACACACAGATCGGACTCTGCTCCAAGGCTAATCTTCTATGATGCAAATGCCTTCCTAGGGAATTCTTCCTTGTCTGCAGAAGCGTGGTGGTGGCATTAATTACAAATAAAAGACCAAGACCGATTGTTAAATGCCAAACATCTTCTTAGAAGTGTCTGCCTTCGCTCTTGCGGACTCTCGGTAGTGACATAAAGATCTTTGTCCTGTGCAGATCCAGTTACAGCCAGTAACAGAAGTACATGTCCCACGCGGAACAAAAGCACACTTATTTTCACATTGCGTGGCTGACGTTGAGTGATAACATTTTTGCATATCCTAAAAATTTTTATGCAGATGCTGTTTAAAGGCAAAATGTGCTTTTACAATAATCTTCTTTGTGAATGGAATTTAAACTCCTGGCTTGCATTCCATTTTCAATGTGCCTGTCAAGTTCTGAAAAATAACCTTTGATGGTCCGCGAGCAGAAACAAAACGGAGGTTGTCGCCTCCGTTCGCAACGACGTTGTGTTGTCATCTTTACTTTCTCAGACTCAGGCTTCATCCGACTTAATAAAAAAATATGATATAATTATTATGTTATAAACAAGGGATGAGACTACCGTTTTAAAGAAATAGGTGACTCCCATTTTTACATGGGCAAATTGCAGAGCTTTTTCTCTTGTTGAGACCTGTGATGAATGAACAGTAGATGACAAGTGGAAAAATATGCCAATGAATATATTTTCACATATTATTGGACAATTACAATTTTTTTTAAAACCCTTTGATGCTTTTGCAAAAATAGAGGAAAACTAAAAAGAAGACACTGTCTTGAATAGGAAGTGAGGAATATGCTGAAGAAATTGTTCTTTGTTTTCGGAAGAAGTGCAAAATACCCCTGTTCCCACCTCGTCGAGGTAAATCATATATTGGAAGATTTAGGCTGTCTCCATATGCGACCTACAGAATCCATTGAAATAGGAAATATCAGTCTTGCAACATCTTCTGAAAGGCTCTTTGACACTGGTAACTGGTTAGAATGAAATGTTCCCTATTTTAATAAATTAATTAGGTTCTAATAACCACATTGTGCATGTGGATATAGCTTTACTAACAATGCAATTTATCATGGAATGCAATGACCCAGCAAACCCCAAGTCTACTCACCGCAACACAGAATTTATTTCGGTAGCAGTTATATTCAGTTGAGCTGACAGCCTTATAATTGATATGTTTTGCAAGTCTTTGAAGGCAATGAAGCAGAAAAGTCTTTGCACAATACTGTCTAGGAGGCTGTGGCCGTATATCTTTAATAAACAATGCTGTTTTTGACAAAATTGTTGAAAAATGTTTGCATTAATGGCACAGAAAACTTTATGATGAAAATAATAACAGTAAAAACCCGTTACTGCTCACTGTACCATCATTTAAAGAATTGCTGTATTTTCCTTTCTTCAACAGTACAGATTCAAGTGGAGGAAAAAGAAGATGACACAGAAGAAAGTTCAAGTAAGTGGGGTGGGACCCACGTGGAATGTGTTTCGTGTGGAATTGCAGTGAATTCGGGGGACTCGTCCTCTTATCTTGTGGGATTATGCTGCCACATATAAGCCCATGGTACCACATGTGTGGGAAACTTGATGTTTTCACAAAAGACGTCAAGTCCAGCAAATGGAATCCCTCCACTCTAGATTCCATTCAGTAGGCACGCACACATTCTACCTAATGTATAAGTTACTCATGATCAAGTAGATGGTAGTCACAAAAATTTGCTTTTTAATATTTCTCTAGTATTTTCCCTATTAAGGTCTTTGTCCTAAAAGCTCTTCTCTAGGGCTAAGTCTATTATAGTAGAATAGATTGGCTATTTTGACTGAATTGATCAGGGGGTTCGATTAAAATGAAAACGCCCATTCTTTTGTGCTGAATTCATGGGTATTTTGTTGGAATTGCTCTGCTGTCTTTACTTTGTGTAGGTTTAGCTTAAGAGTTTGGGGTGTGATCTCTCACATGCAGACCACTGATGGAAAAGATCATTATATGAGCCAAAGCTCTGAATTTACTAAAACTGAAAGGAAGAGCAGTATCTCAAGAAGAGTTCCATTAGCAGATACATCAACGCCATCCAGTGTAATAACCTGGGCACAATATGGCAGCCGGGGAATGTTCATGATGCCAGGTGTTGCCAGTCATTCAGGACATTTTACATATAAACAGCTGAGTCACACAGACTCTGCATGTCATGGCTTGGGGACTGGAAGAGAGGAAGATTAATTTTCCCTCTAGCCCTTCTGAGTTGTTAGCTGAAGCTTCTGTAATATAAAACAGTTTAACAGGAGAAAAAAACAAATGGAAGTTTAGTAATATATATACCTCATGTATACGTGAGAGATACTCAGGAAAAATAAGTTAACTCTCTGAGGTGGCTTAGAATTTAGACTTAAATATTACCATGTTAATAAGGAAAAAAGAGGGGGTGGGTAGACCTTTTTAAGAGAGAATAAATAATTTTTAGGAATGGTGAGTGGGCCCTTCAGAAACTAGATTAAGAGTTGGAACACGATTGGGACAAAGTTTATCTGGGCGTGGTGTTGCCTTCTAGTGTCTTCCCTTGTGATGAGTCAATCTTCCCTAAGGGTGAAATTCTTGGTGATGGGATTTATGAGAATTCAGTTCCTCTTGGAGGATTGGTGTTTGAGCAGAGGGGAGTTCAGGAGAAACCTCTCAAGGCATTTGCTGTTTTTCAAGTGCCTACAAGATGATTTAATCAACATACCAAAGTGGCACAGTTTGGGGTGGTATGTCCTGAGCTCGCACAGTGATATCTTGAGGTGGCATATTTTGCTACCCTTCCGTACTGAACGCAGACCATCTCAAACAGTAAAATTGCATGCAAATCTGCATTTAGTCAGCAACTGTAAAATACTGATTATTTGTTTTAGAATTTGAATATTTGGAAACTAGTGAAGGCACTAAGAATAGCCTTTTTGTTGCCAAGTGGTAAAAGAGAAATCTAAGACAACACTTTTCGTCCATGGCGAAACTAGAAGTTTAATAGTTTAGTCTTAATACAAAATATCTTAAAATGCAGAGTACTAAGTGGCTGGTTGAGTGCTTGCATTATTTGTGGGAAAATTGTTTCAGTCTTTATCAAGGGTGTGTCCTTTCTATAAATAGCAATGCATATGACTAATAAAGACTGGGCAGATTTTCAGAATGTCAGAGGGGGGGTTCACATAACATACAGCAATGCCACATATTTAACAAATGGAACATCATTCTTGGTTTTGATGACAGTGTATAATTCTCACTATACAAGCCTAGTTTGAAAGTTAACCTTCTGTTTTTCTCTCTACTAGCCAAACTTTAGTACTGTAGGTAACATTTGGATCTTGGATTTGAAATATCAATAAAAATATTTCAGTAAGTAATGTTAAAATATAATTAGGGGTGCCTGGGTGGCTCAGTCAGGTAAGCCTCTCACTCTGATTTTTTGGCTGAGGTCATGATCTCAGGGTCATGAGGTGGAGCTCAGGTGGGGCTCTTTGCTGGGCGTGGAGCCTGCTTAAGATTCTCTCTCCCTCTGCTCAGCCCCTCCCCCAGATAAAAGTAAAAACCAAAAAATAAAATCATGACACACCTATATAAGAATGAACATATTTAATGAACAAACAAGGACTCTAGTGACGGATTGCAATCAATTCAAAGGAAAATCCAAAGAAACATATATTTGTAGATCAGGGATATTGAAAGGGTTGTACAGTTGGAAGCATGACTGTTCTGTGGGATTTTTTTTTCTGGTGAGGGAAGATTGTCTCTCCACTGTACTGAGTTCATGTACATATCAACAGATAAGAATTATTTTGCATTGCTATTTAGCGATATATAACTTTTAAAATTAGAAACTAGCTCCCAAAGAATCAGAATCAGATAACACAAAAGAGTACGTTGCAGACAATTCATAATTTTCCACTAAAGTACAGTTTTTCCCTATAGTAGCTTCTGTTTATAAGGGTATTGATAACTATGAGTTGATTTTTTTAATATTAGGTTATTCTAAATATCACAAGATGCACAAAAATGAAAGTGAAGTAAGATCGTATGTTTTAAACTGTGAAGAAACTAGATTCTTTCTCTACTCTATCTGGAAAATTCCAGTGAAGTTATGTCAGATGAGGCATTAATTATTGGTTGATGAATAAAATAAAATGTCATTTCTCTCAGTTTTACATTAAATTTATATGTTATCTATTTCTATTCCTAAAGATACTATGATCAAGCAAGTATTTATGTAAATAAATATATTTAGTATCAATTTCATTTAAGAAAGGAAAAAGTATTTAGGAAAAAGAAGAACAATCTTGGAATCAAGAATATAGATAATTTGAATTAGGAGAAATCTCAAGGGCTGAGTTAGTTTCTTCAAAATTATCCTAGTTTGTTGCATTTTCTTGTCCTTCCTGTCCTGTGTTCTAAGATAGTAGTAAACATATAGTAGCTAACCACTTAGTCCTTATGTGTTAGATCAATAAACTCTAAGCCTGGTCTTAAAGGTCATGGTATATTAAACTCTATGTCATCTAGCAACCCATGTAAATGAAGACTGGATTTCTAAGGATTATTAAAATTTGGGGATCCACATTCACATATTTGAGTAGATGAACCACAAAAGAAATGATTTTCTAGATAAGAGTATTTGAATGGCAGGCTATGAAATATGTATATGGTCCATCTTTTCATGATGTGGAGACTTGCTGGATTGTGATCTCATGTGTGACAGTGGTCATTAAGACACTAAGCATACATCTGGCAGTGGGAGAGAGAAGTTTCTGATATCGCTCATCTAAGCACTCACTGCTGTGTTTAGGTGAAGAGGAAGAGGAGGAGGAAGATAAACTACCTCGAAGGGAGAGCTTGAGACCAAAGAGGAAACGGACCAGAGATGTTATCAGTGAGGATGACCCAGTACCTGAACCAGAAGATGAAGAAACAAGGAAGGCCAGAGAGAAGGAGAGAAGGAGGAGGCTGAAGAGAGGCGCGTAAGTAAGCTCTGACTGAAACTGTGACTGACTCAAAATTGTCTGACTCTGAGAGAAAACTGCTCCCTTGAGCCACTCTGTGGCCTTAAAACTGGTAATTAAAAACAACTTTTAAAAAGATGACAGGTTTAATCTGATGCTGCCATTTCACTCCACTTAGTTAAATGTATTTTAAAATTTAAATAGAATTTTAAAAATGAATATATGTATTAAGAATGGGCTAAAACAGATTTCCTTATGAGAGATCTAAACTGTTATAGATTATTAATATATTATAGTTCGTTGAAATATTTTGAAGTTATTCCATTAATAATATGCATTGTTATCAAAGTTAAGTGGGAAATTCCTAAAAAGTGAGTCCAAATCACTTTACCTTATAGAGCAATGTTTGGCAAAATATGGCTAATTCCAGCCCAGAGCAAAGAGTGGTTCTTTGATTTAAAAACAGAAACAGGGACGCCTGGGTGGCTCAGTTGGTTGAGCAGCTGCCTTTGGCTCAGGTCATGATCCCAGTATTCTGGGATCGAGTCCCGCATGGGGCTCCTTGCTTGGCAGGGAGCCTGCTCCTCTCTCTGCGTCTGCCTGCCTCTCTGCCTGCTTGTGTTCTCTCTCTGTTAAATAAATAAATAAAATCTTTAGAAAAATAAAAATAAAAAAAATAAAAACAGAAACAAAAACAAAAACCAACCAAGAACAAAACCAAAGACAAATAAGGGATAGAGCCACATGTGGCTCTCAAAGCCTAATATATTAACTATCCATTCTTATATAGAAAAGAAAAAAGTGTGCTGGCCCATGGTACAGAGTATTGGTGTTGTCCTTTCCTTTTTAACAAAACCCTACATCCATCATTTCCACCAGGCAAACATTTCACTGATTGCTGACTTTGTATAAAATAATATATTAAATATCCTTTAGAAAAAATCCAAGAAAATAATTTTTGAGGCTTGGTTTTCTGGAAATTTGCAGATGGCGGGCCAGTAAGAAAAGTGTGCCTGTGACACACATCAAATAATAGAAACCCTAGACTCCTGGAAAAGGCTTTATGAGAAGAGCTACTCTGTCATTCCCAGGTAATAGGGCCATGCCATGGGGAGCCACCATGGGGTGAGGGGATCTCCTCCAAAGCACTTCTAGGACTTTGGATAGAGAGGAACTTTCTAAGATGCCCTCCCCAAATGACACATTCTAGTGTCTAACAATTAGCTTTTCCTTTTCATAAGTCATTATGATTAAATACAGTTGCATGATAATTTTGGCACGTAGAGAAGCTTAGCATTGATAGATGGTGGTTCCTTTTAAAATACAGGAATAACTCCTCCCACTTCTTCATCATATGTTTGTTGATTGTGGTTTTTTAAATCTCCCTCCGCCTCTTCCTTTCTCTTCTCCTCCCCAAGCTCTTTTCTTCCATCTTTGAATACCAAGACATCACCTTCTTTAAATTTTGCCTCTGGTATTCTTTTTTCTATTTTCTTTTTAAGTTTTCTTATGCTTTTTTCTTTTAAAAAAAAAGCAAAAAAAAAAAAAACACCCCATCATCTCACACTTTTAAACGCTATGTCTCACTGATGTCACTACAATGATGTAGTAATATTTCCTCTTAGCAAAGCCTGCGCTTACTGACAGGGCTGTTTAATCAATAGACCTACATGTGATGTAGGCTGTGTTCCAGAATTTGCTTTTACTCTTCACTCGTGTCTCAGAGAGGTCCTTTTAAAAAAGTGAATTCAATGAAAATTTCTGTGCTCTCTCTATCTGCTTAAGACTCTCATGTGAACTGCTCAACCCCTAGAAATAGGACCATAGAATCAACTGGGTCTTCCCTAGCACCCGAAGGAATGTTGTCTCAGCGACAGTGTCTGTCCTTAGCAGGTACCACTCTCATCCTCTTTCTAAGAATCCCACAAGCACCCTTGCCACCTGTCCTCCTCACTTCTCCACACAGCCAAATTTGGCTAACGTGAACTTTATCTCCAAAGGTTTTTCAAATTATATAAATACTGCCGTAATTTGGGCAACTAATCTAAATAGTATCATAAATTATTTGTGATGATTGATAACTCATTTTCTATTGTTCATTTTGAAAATAAGTATTTTTTTAAGAAAACATCAGCAAATATATATTGGAAAAAAGATTTGTAGGCAAATCCAAGCACATTTATTTAGATTAATTGATTTATGGCCTTTTTAAACTTAAATGTTCAAGTAAAACACCTAAGGGAATTTCCCCCATACTGACAAAACATTTGAAGCCAACTAAAACCAAGATTCTAATGCTCACTATCTTTGGAGAGTTAAAAAACTCAGCCTTGTTAGACATTTTGGAGAATTTCTAATAATATGACAGGCTTTTCCTGACCCAGTTTTAAGTGACTAAGAAATATGTTCATAGCAGTGAGCAATTCAACACATTATGCCTTTTTCCCCCTTAACAACTGTTGTTTAAATAAATCAAACTTAACATAGAAAGCCATTCTTGCACAGATTAGCCCGACATTTTTGAAGACGAAGCATATCTATGCGATATCTTTTAACATGATTAGCACTTTTTCTTTGAGTAATTCCTGGAAAAGTGGTTCCCTTATATACTGGCAAAAGTAATATTTTAATTACCTGCCTATCTGAAGATAACTCAGGAAACAGCTATTCCTGGTAGCACAACATTATCTGTCTGGAGCAATTAACAACAAAGACTTTAAAAATATACCCATCTGGGGTTATTTAGCATAAGGATTTATTCTTATCTTTCCATACCATACTAATCCTGGAGGACGCTATTCTATTTTAGTGGACTTTGAGCCCTGGGTTTATTATGATAACCCTGTCATCCAGAAAGATTCTGTATATAAACATGTATGTAATTAATATTTATCCAGCTCCACGGCTGTGGAAGCTAATTGGCTAATTTCTTTGGAAGACATGTGTATGAATATGCAATTGACTGTATTCTCTAGGAGTTCATAATAGAGTAAGGGAGGGGCCACTTAGACACAAATTATTGTGAAGTAAGACAGTATAAATGTGCCAGAGAAGAAGGACGAAGTTGTTTGGAGTCTTAGAGAAGACAAAATTCTTTGTTATATGGGGTGATATTTATATATATGGATAATCAGAAAAGGGGGTTATTGAAGAGATTTCATATGTTTTAAGGAATCATAGAATAGGTTAAATGCATAAAGTACTGAATTTAAGTTAGCAGGAAACCATGTAATTAGTGTTAGGAGGGTTTCCATTAAATGGTTTCTAAAAATTGGCATATAAAGAAGTAAATCCACATACCTAAGAGATCATTTTAAAAAGTCTTCTGATGACTCTGGATTAAATGAGATACTATTTTTTTTAAAGATTTTGTTTGTTTGACAGAGGGACATAGCAAGAGAGGAAACACAAGCAGGAGGAGTGGGAGAGGGAGAAGCGGGCTTCCTGCTGAGCAGGGAGCTGGATGCGGGGCTCGATCCCAGGACCCCGGGATCATGACCCGAGCCGAAGGCAGACACTTAACGACTGAACCACCCAGGTGCCCCTAGATACTGTTTTAGATATGATTCTTAACAGGAATTCATGAATATAACGCTTTAAGATACTTACATGTAGATACAGTTGACCCTTAAACAACATGCTTTTGAACTGCATTGGTCCACGTACACATAGATTGTTTTTTCCTTTTTTAAAAAAAATTTATTTTTTTCCCCAAATATGTTTATTTTATTTTTTCAGTGTTACAAGATTGATTGTTCATGCACCACACCCAGTGCTCCATGCAATACGTGCCCTTCTGGATACCCACCACCAGGCTCACCCATCCCCCCACCTCCCCTTCAAACCTCTCAGTTTGTTGCTCAGAGTCCACAGTCTCTCATGGTTCATCACCCCCTCCGATTTCCCCCCATTCACCCTTCCCTTCCTTCTCACAATGCCTTCCATGAATTTCTTTATGCTCCACACGTGAGACCATAATTGACTCTCTCCACTTGATTTATTTCACTCCGCATAATCTCTTCCAGTCCCATCCATGTTGATACAAAAGGTGGATATTCGTCCTTTCTGATGGAGGCATAATATTCCATTGTATAGATGTACCACATCTTCCTTATCCACTCCTCTGTTGAAGGGCATTTTGGTTCTTTCCATAGTTTGGTAATTGTGGCCATTGCTGTCCTTTTTTAAAAAAAATTTTAATTGCACCATCGTTAACATACAGTGTTATATTAGTTTCAGGTCTACAGTATTGCGATTGACCAGTTCTGTATATGACTCAGTGCTCATCATGATGAGTGTGATCTTTAATCCCCATTCCTTATTTCCCCCGTCTCCCCAGCCACCTGTCCTCTGGTGATCACCAGTTTGTTCTTTGGAGTTAAGGGTCTGTTTTGGTCTCTTTTTTTCTTTTTGGTTTCATTTGTTTTGTTTCTTAAAGCCACAGAGGGGGGCGCCTGGGTGGCTCAGTGGGTTAAAGCCTCTGCCTTCAGCTCAGGTCATGATCCCAGGGTCATGGGATCGAGCCCCGCATCAGGCTCTCTGCTCAGTGGGGAGCCTGCTTCTCCCTCTCTCTCTGCCTTTCTCTCTGTCTACTTGTGATCTCTCTCTTCTCTGTCAAATAAATAA
Source organism: Nasua narica (assembly GCA_028533885.1). Taxonomy (NCBI): domain Eukaryota; kingdom Metazoa; phylum Chordata; class Mammalia; order Carnivora; family Procyonidae; genus Nasua; species Nasua narica. The sequence continues at coordinate 12,435,651 of CM052813.1, forward strand.
AAATAAAATCTTTAAAAAAAAAGCCACATAGGAATGAAATTGTATGATATTTTTCTTTCTCGGACTGACTTATTTTACTTAGCGTTAGACCCTAGATCCATCCATGTTGTTGTAAACGGCAAGATTTCATTCTTTTTTTTTTTATTGTTCAGTAACATTGCAGTGTGCTACGTCTTCTTTATCCATTCATCTATCCATGGATACTTGGGCTGCTTCCATAATTTGGCCATTGTAAATGATGCTGCAATAAATATTGGAGTACATATATCTTTTCAAATTAGTGTTTTCATATTCCTTGAGTAAATACCCAGGGCTGATTTACTGGATCATATGGTAGTTCTATTTTTAATTTTTTGAGGAAATTCCATACTGTTTTCCACAGTGGGTACACCAGTTTGGATTCCCACAAGGGTGCACAAGGGTTCCTTTTTCTCCACATCCTCACCAACACTTGTTGTTTCTTGTGTTGTTGATTTTAGCCTTTCTGACAGGTGCAAGATGATACCTCACTGTGGTTTTGATTTACATTTCCCTGGTGACTGGTGATGTTGGACATCTTTTCTTGTGTGTGTTGGCCATTTGTATATCTTCTTTGGAGAAATGTCTATTCATGTCTTCTGCCCATTTTTTAAAAACTGGATTATATGGGGGTTTTTTTGGTGTTGAGTAATGTTCTTTATATTTTTAAATACTAGGCCGTTATGAGATTATGTCATTTGCAAATATCTTCTCCCATTCTGTAGGTTGTCTTTTAATTTTGTTGATTGTTCCTTTGCTGTGCAGAAGCTTTTTATTTTGATGTAGTCTCAATAGTTTATTTTTGCTTTTGTTTCCCTTGCCTCAGGAGACATAGCTAGAAAATGTTGCTATAGCTGATGTCAGGGAAATTACTACTTGTGCTCTCTTGGGATTTTTATGGTTTCAAGCTTCACATCTAGATCCTTAATCCATTTTGAGTTTATTTTTATGTATTGTATAAGAAAGTCATTCAGTTTCATTCTTTTTCATGAAGCTGTCCAGTTCCCAACATTTGTTGAAGAGACTGTCTTTTTCCCATTGCAGATTCTTGCCTAACATGGATTATTTTTAATAAATACAGGATAGTACTATAAATGTATTTTCTCTTCCTTATGATTTTCTTACCATTTTCTTTTCTCTAGCTTACTGTATTGTAAGAATACAGTATGTAATACATGTAACCTACAAAATATGTATTAATTGACTGTTTATGTCATCTGTAAGACTTGAGGTCAACAGTAGGCTATTAATAGTTAAGTTTTGGGAGAGTCTAAAGTTATGTATGAATTTTCAACTGCACAATGGTCAGTGTGCCCAGGCCTCTTATTATTCTAGGATCAACAGCGTTGTGAGTTTTTTCGGAAGGATGGGCAAGTTTAAGACTTAAAATATCAAGCAACTGAATTATCAATCTTAAATCTTTCTGTTGCTTTTTTTTTTTTTCTAATTGAATCCATTTGTAATAGTTTCTTGAAATATTTTCTTTTCCTTTTGATAGTTTCCATACAGGTTTTAATGAAACAGTTATCTGTATAATCTAGGTTTAGTCTGTGTCTACATAGAAACAATTATTTGAGTCATCTCAATAAAGCAATCTTTTCTTTCAACTGAAGTATAATTGACAGACAGTGTCACATTAGTTTCAGCTGTACGACAGTGATTTGACAAACAAAACAATTATTTTTACTAAAATATACATCTTCCTCTTATGACCAACCAACACACACATTATTATTCTGATTGGCAAATTAAGCAAACAACTGTGAATATATAGATGTTGTAAAATGTCCCGAGGTATTTTATGTCATAGTTGTAGAGCACCATAAGATTTTATATACTAAACATCAAATAATTAAAAGGGAAACAACCTAATGGCAATCAGAATTATATTTTAGAGTGTACTTCCATAGTTCCCTTACCATGAATTACTGTTCTAAGCCAAATACCTGAACTGGTCAAAAAACCAAACTGTCAACAGAAAGTGTTATTTTAGAAAATTAGGATGAATTTTTATTTCATGACATGATTAAAAACTGGGTTGGTGGGAAAGGAAGAGGCAAAGTCATTTTGTATGGTGGGGCGTAAGATTATGGCTTTGTCCTCCTGTGCCTCAGCTGGAATTTCCCAAAGGCAGCTCTGCCATAGTCCTACCGTTGCGGAGTCAGGACGAGTAGAGTGAGCAGCAAAGTGTGTTTCTGACTAATGCTGTGTCAGATTACAATTTCTTTATCAGTCAGCGGTTCGTTTGGAGAAGGAAACTTCAGCAATTAATTGAACAGAAAGTATTTACTCAGAGAACTGTTGAGAAGGTATAAATAATTGTTAACTAGGTTACTGGAAAGGTGACAAGAGAACTCTTAACATATCATGGTGACAGCAAGTATGGGAAGCAACTACACTTCGAAGGCTGGAGGAATGGTGGAAAGGGGTTGAAATTTAAACTTAGAAGCATAGAGGACAGATGCCAGGGGCTGAAAGCACTGAGGAGGGGGTGATGCTGAAGTCATCTGGTTTCTATAGGGCTGGCAATGAAGCTGGTTCTGTGAGTGTTGGAAAAGTTGGCAAACTAGATTCAGCTGCAGCTGTGGGAAGGCCCTTCAGTTAGTGGGGTGAAGAGGCATTAGTAGGGAGGACCTGCCACCCCAAGAAGCCAAAGGAAAGCCTGGGTTCAGCCTAAATTCCTTCTTAGTATCTCCTGTCCGTGGCCTACCATTGAGCCAGCCACAAACAAAAGGGTCCCCCACAGAGTCCCAGCCCCAGCATCACCATATTAACTACAGAAGGGGAGTTTGAAGTTGTGTGACAATAACTTAATAAATAAAATAATCTATCACTAAAACAATTGATCGTTACAATAGGGCATTCCATTCCTCGATTTAAAATGATGTTGCTCGTGTTTAGATTTTTTGTTCTATTTTGTTAATTCTGGACCATGTAATATTTTTGCAGTCCTAGGAATATAGAAAAGATACATCTCATTTTTCAGTGAAAAACTAAATTCCTTTGAAGGTCTCTTCAAAGGATTTGCTTCCACCAAATATACTTCAAGTTGAATTTTATCAACTGAAGTTTTGAATTTAATTAACAGATTAAGTTACCTTTGAGAAATAGATTTTTTATTTTCCCCTAGTTTAATTTTTCTCTTTCTCTTGAGACATGGCTAACAAATTTGTAAAGGCACTTCAAAGACATCTTCACCTCTAATGTACTATCCTTATCAAAAAGAAACATTTTTCAATGAAATGTAGACTCAGTGGGGGAAAGTGTACAAGGGAACAAAGAAGAGAGGAAAATATGTTGATAGATCTGTAACTAATCTTCCACAGATTTTTTTTTAGTCCTGAGACTCTGAGACTGTGGAGGTGAAACAGTTTCAGAACTTCAGAATCCAAACACTATTGTTTAAAGTTGAAATAATTCCGGAAATCCTATATCAGCATTCACACAGATACAAGCTCTAATGCTTCTAAATCTCAGCATCCTCTACGTACAACCGAGTTGATTCACATTGACTGAGTATCTGATAACATTCTTCTTTAAGTTTGGAAATCAAGTAAAGCTTAACTTTTTCTTTTCCCTTTTAAAGGGAAGAAGAAGAAGAAATTGATGAAGAGGAATTGGAAAGACTGAAGGCAGAGTTAGATGAGAAGAGACAAATGATTGCTACTGTCAAATGCAAGCCTTGGAAAATGGAGAAGAAAATTGAAGTTCTCAAGTATGTTGTTACTTTTCATAATTAGACACACTTTCCTGATTGCCGATCTCCTAAATCCCCTGAGTATTACCTATATCTTATACATAGTGCTGTATACAATATATCATATATATAGAAAACTCATTATATATAATTATTATATAATATACTATATATATTATATGTTATATATTGTAACATAATATATAATATATAATGTTCATGGTCATAGACATGCATATAACATGTCTGCTGCATGTCATGTATGTGAACATATATCACATTTTTGTGATATATATCATATATATGTATATATATGTAACATCATTAGAGAGGCTGAGCTAATGATTATATTTTTTAAAAAATTATGAGCAAATCCATTGTTAAGATTCTTATAACCTCTGGTCACTCTTAGTCATTTGTTCCTTGAATCGAGACTTTCTTCAATTTCTTAATTTCTTTTTTTTGTAAGATTTTATTTGTTTATTTGACAGAGAGAGATCACAAGTAGGCAGAGAGGCAGGCAGAGAGAGGGGGGAAGCAGGGCTCCCTGCTGAGCAGAGAACCTGATGTGGGACTCCATCCCAGGACCCTGAGATCATGACCTGAGCCGAAGGCAGAGGCTTTAACCCACAGAGCCACTCAGGCGCCCCCTTTCTTCAGTTTCATACATTCATTCCTATCTCTCTGAAAGAGATAATATATTTGACTTTTACACATTTGTGTGGTTGCACATTCATTTTCTCTGCAGGGTCCCAGCCTCAAATGATACAATCAGGTGACAGCTCTCTTTAAAGCACAGGGAGGATATGAAGCCAACAGAACAGCACACAGGATTCCAATTAAGGATTATGCTAATAGCTGTTCCATGGTGACATGTCGGTGACCCAATTTCAGTCCTCCGTTGGGTGTTGATGAGAGTACAAACACACTCAGAGGCACATGGATCTGCCAACTCCCTATATGAAAAGACAGATGATTCTCTCTTTCTGAGGGATGGGAGCAGAACCACTTCTGATCATTTCTGAGGATTGCACTTTTATTTCCTTGCCAAGGTCGCTGGGGAGGTGAGGCATGACCACGAGGGAACACGTCTGTGATAATAAGCATGTTTATATCTTTCTGTTGTGCTACCCATTGCGTTTTCCCACAGAACCATTTTTGTAAATGGTGGTAAATCTCCAAAGCTGTCTCTCCAGCTATTGAACTAACTGAACTAAGACTGTTAAATATTATAGTATAGTATTATTGTCTTTGGTGATGTGAGACAAGAACTGAAGTAGCTATGAGGATAATTCACTTCTAATCTTAGCTTTGCAAAACAGTACGTGTTATTAAAGGACATTGCTTAAGCTTCTGGGGCCTCGGTTACCTCATATCCAGAATTAAACAAGATATTCTACATCTATCCTGTGAAATGGGAACCTAGCCCATCATTTATAATGGCATCATTTTGTTTTGTGGAGCGAGGTTTTCCAAGTTCCAAACAATGGTCTTCCCAGCAAATTCTAGAACATCGCAGTTGTAGGCTGGGAACTCCATGTGCATTGGACACGCCAGCCATGAATGAAAGCAAAGCCAAAAAAAAAAAAAAAGAAAGCAAAGCCAAGCAGGGTGCCTGGTTCCATGGAGCCAGTCATGTGTGTGCACGTACATATGCATGTGTGCGGGTATGTGTGCGTATGTCTGTTAAAATAGTTTTCATTCAGTGAAGTGATAGTGATGCTAAATGCTAGAGTTAAAAGTGTCCTTACTTGGGAAAACACAAGTTTGGCAACCACATTATGTTGCTTCCGAAATATATTTTGAAATATTACTGGTCATAAAATCCCCCCAAACTGGAAACCACAGGTAACTGTATGTAGGACACTGTCAAATTAGAAAGCGGTGATGCTGTGAACTTTCAAAGCCTGGTGTGAAATTGAGTAAGAATGCCAAAGAGTGGACCTTCAGAAGGCATAGAAATACCCACCACTCTCCCTTCTCTGTCTCTGTCGAGTAGGGCAGTGGAGCAGGAAGGGGCTTTTGAATTCGGTTTGAATCTCAGACCTTCCACTTAATAGCTGTGCAAATTTGAATGAGTTGTGTAGCTCTCTGCCACTCAGGTTCCTTATGAAATTATGCTAATTTACAGGGTTATTGGCATCATAAAGTGAGATAATTTACATAAAACACTTAGCACGGCGCCAGAACATAGCACATTGCCGGGAAGCACAAGTTGTAATTATTATTTCCTCTCAGGACAGAGTCAATGATGCCTGGTCCCCTGCATTGTGACAGGAGAGATGGAGAGAGTGTGAGACAGGCAGGGCTGGGTGGAAGCAGACCGAGCCAGGGACAACCTCGGGAACCCCGGGGGACAGTGACACATTGGTAGCAGTCTAGATGGGCAACTGATTTTGACATGCCAACAAAGAACAGAGCATCTTGACAATTTGGCAGAATCTGGGGCCAAACTACTTTCCTGTCTTCCAAATGTACCCAGGGTAATCCTGTGGCAGATTCCAGGACCTGGGGCCTTGAGCTGAGTTCCAGAAATGAACCCATTTTTGGAAGAGGGGATACAGAGGGTTTGGGATGGCACCAAGGGAATAAAAGGCCCTATTGCTAGGGCAGAGATTGAAAATGGGGAGTCTGCAGCTCAATCCCGGTCTTAGGTATGAATGTTAGGTTTTTATTTGGCCCACATGCTTTTTGTTTCTTTTTCTTTTACTATTTTTTTATTTTTCATCCATCTATATAACACAAAATTTACGATTTTAACTATTTGGTGGTATATATATATATATTTTTTTTTTAAAGATTTTTTTTTAATTTATTTATTAGGAAAGAGAGAGAGTGAGAGAGAGCAGGTCAGAGTGAGAAGCGGACTCCCCATGGAGCTGGGAGCCCGATGTGGGACTCGATCCCGATCCCGGGACTCCGGCACCATGACCTGAGCCGAAGGCAGTCGCTCAACCAACTGCGCCACCCAGGGGCCCTGGTGGTATATATTTTTTATAACATTCTTTTTTTGTCGTCAAACATTGAGAATAGATTTCACATTGAAAAAATCCAGCAGCGCTTGGGTGGCTCAGTCGGTTTAGCGTCTGACTCTGGATTAATCTCAGGATCATGAGTTCAAGCCCCACATTGGGCTCCGTGCTGGGTATGGAGCCTATATTTAAAAAAAAAAAAAAAAAATCTAGACCTCCAGCTTCTGCTGAACAAGTGGGAAATTCCTACAGGGAAGTAGTGGCTGGGATTCAGCAATAGTTGCCCCTACAAAAAGGACATTCACTTTTCATTGTGCATAGTTCTCAAACAATTCATGTCACCTGCTCATGCTACTTGGTTAAACCTTGTATGCATTCCAGTCTGCTGTCTCCTACCCGTGCAGCCAGGGAATAAGTTAGGCATGTTACCAAGACAGTGATTCAGAACATCAGATTCAAAGCCGGCTTGCAGAATGGAAGCACAGATGCAGGCCCAGAGAAGACACAGCGATGCCTCTTCACCTGTCAGTCACGCTCACTGTCTTGCGACGATTCTCCATGGCCGGCAGTGGGTCCCGCTTTGTGGCTTTGCAGTTCTCTGCACAGCTGGTGGTCACGGTCAGCCTGACTCCCTTGATTTCAGCCTCTGTGATCAAACTGTTGGCACTCTAGGGCCCAGCTGTCTCCCTCTGTGGGTTTCTGAATGTTGTATTGAGCTTCTCCCTCATGGATTTCAATCACACAATTAGAGCGAGCGGTCAATACTTTACAGTATGTAGACATAAAGTTTTCTCCACCCCAACGTGGAAGTCAGGGAGTCTTTCTCACCTACCCTTTATCTCTTTCGGGGACATCTAACTCTGAGAGAACGTTTCTGAGGATAATGTTATTTCCAGAATTTACCTCCAGTCATCAATCCTCGCTAAGTAAATGGAATGCAAGGTGTACGGCTCAATAGAACGAGAGCAGATACTTTGATCACAGGTTTGGATCTGTGTTGAGGTCCCAAGGCTTTCCATCTGGCTCTGGACTCTGAAAAACTGGTGAAACTTCCAATGCAGATTTAACAGAGGGTCAGGCTTTCAAGACATGTTTTAGGGGAAAGCATCAGACATAGACATAGTATGTCTGAGGATGCTGTCGGGGGTGAGGGGCGGTGCTCGGGGCTAGTTCCCACATTCTGAAAGAGGGTCCACCACTAGCAACATGAGCATCTTCAGAGATGAGGGCCAAATGACAGTTAAACTAAGCAGTTAATACATAAGCAAGAAGCCCTAAAAATGGGTTGTTAATCTCGAAGAACTCTCCAACATGGCTCAGGAAGTGGAACTCAGTATTTTGAAGGCAGCGGTATTGGCTTTTTTGGCTGGAAGAGAAGCCACATCTTTTCCACTGTCACTGTGGAACTGTGTTTTTCAGTGTGCTTTCCTGTGTGTTAATGCAGTTTCGTACATTCATGTGGCCTTAAACCTGTTGAGTGATGATCTCCGGGGGGAGGAGCAGGTGTGTCTGGCCCGGACTACAATATGCATATTTTTGTTTTCTGCTCTAAAAGTCCTTGATAGTCAGGATTGAGGGCCACCGTCCTTTGATTCTGAGAAACAGAAAACCTCATTAAGCAGAACGTCCTATTCCATAAACTGTTTATTGAATGGGTGAGAATATGTTGAGGGAGTGGGACAGCGGAAGGGAAATAGTGGTTTATTTTCCAACTATTTGAAAGTTAATTTCTCTTTTTTATTAGTAACTAACCGAAAAAATATCCAACAGCGAGGATTTTTAGGCATAATCTGTTTTTAAGCTGTTGATGTGTTTCTCTCAGAAGTTGGTTGACTAGATCTTTCCTCCCTGTAATCGGTCGTTGCACTAACCTGGTAGCAACCATCATAGGTGATATTAAAACACCTGGATGGAAAATAACAGGTCTACTTATTACTCATCCTGAAACTTCAAACCTAACTATACCAGAACATTCTACGTGGTAGATTTAAAGCCTCCCTGACTAAATCTGAATGAGCAACCATTGTATTTTGTTCCAGTAGGGTAGGGTAGGTAAGGGATTGAAAATTAAGAGATGTGGACTCCTCTCTAAGCTCTACCTCTAACCTCACCTCTCTGAGCCTCCTGTATTTATTTATACAATGACAGGATTGGATTGTGGCTGGTGGTTTTCAAACTGCTTTCCTCAGAGTTCCAGTGGTTCTGTGAAATCCCTTCAGGGGAAGGGAGGCAGAGGTTAAGAGTGGTGCTTGCCACACCACCAGCTTCCAGCAGAGACTTCACGATTTCCTTCTTCTACACAGTGTACTCGTGTATAAAGCACCTGTTTGCAGAAAAAAAGAAAACTTTCTGTGCCTATTATATAAGAAATAATTAAAAACCCTCCCTTACCTGGATATTTAAAGAAGCCGATTTGGGGGAGGGAGCAGTTCTCACATTTCATGAGTCGACAAAGTAGGGTTTGGGAATACTCCAGTATACTTTCACATGGAAATGGCTCTTGGGTAGAAGCCATTTTAAATTTATTTATTTTGATAATAACCATGTTTACTTAGCTATTATACTGACTGCTTTAATTTCTTATCTTTGTGGCACCCTGACCCAGTGTTTCTGGGAGTTGTCCATTGGCTGACTTGGCCTGGTGATTTATTAATGGAACATTCAGTAAAGCCAAGAAAGTAATTCTTAGGATTTCACTTACATTTAACCATGTGCTTTTAGTGGTCAGCTAGTCATTAAGGTAATATTCTTCCTTACTCAATCTTCCTTCACCCTCCAGCATTCTTTTTGTTTGTTTTGTTTTTGATTTTATTGTATTTTTTCAGTCAGGGGAAAGAATATATTTCTAGGACAGTAAGAATAGACTGGAGTTGATTTCCTTTGCCAGAGCCATATGGGAAAACTAGCCCCCTGGCTCCCATCCATTCCTCTCAAGTTTCCTTGGAGCTTGAGATTTTTATAGGTACGAATCATGATTTCTCCTTTGTTTCACAAAGGCCTCTCCTTCATCATATTCATGAAGGAATAAGGACTTCCACACAAGAAGACCTTTAATCACGTGTACACACCTACTAACACACCCTTCAACCATTTGGGATTCTTTTTAAGCAATAAATCAACCAAAGCAGTGGCTTTCAGTTCTTGTACTTTATAGGCACCTTATGTATACTGATTTTCTCATCCAAAGAATGAAGACTATTGGAAATCAGTACATCTGAATTTTGTTGATCAAAATGTAACATTGACATCCAATTTTTCTTTTTTTTTAAACTTAATTTGATTTAACCTTAATTAATTAAATAGAGCATATGTGTGAGTGGGAGTGGAGAGGGACAGAGGAGGAGTGAGAGAATCTTAGACTCATTCTACTGATGGTGTGGTTAAGGTTAAGAGGACTGAGGTCCTGGGGCACCTGGATGGCTCAGTCAGGTTAGTGTCCAACTCCAGATTTTAGCTCAGGTCATGATCTCAGGGTTGTGAGATTGAGCCCCACATCGGGCTCTGTGCTGAGTGTGGAGTCTGCTTAAGATTCTCTTTCCCCTCTCTCTCTCCTTTTCCCTCTGCCATCTGCACCCCACTACCTAAGTGTGCAGGTGCACTTTTTCCTCTAAAAAACAAAACAAAACAAAGCAAAAAAGAGGGCAGATATCCCAGAAGGTCCCATAGAATGAAGATGACAGACCAATAATAGGCATTTGCTCTATCGGAATGTCATAGAGTAAGTATGCTTGACTACAGTAGTACCTTGTCAATTAGCCTTTTGAAATGCTACAAGTTGTAGCTCCTTTTCTTGAGCAGAACACACGCGAGGAGAACAGAAACATATTGGATGACACCAATGGGTGGTCAGTTTAGTGGTGACAGATAATCATTCCTAAAGTGACAGTATCATAAGCTGATCTTTCCATCCACTTCTAACTATAATATTCTTATTTGTTCATCATATTTTCCATCTATTTTCTGTCTTTCTTCAGTGTAGATGCTTTTCTTGAGCAGAACATATTGGATGACACCAATGGGTGGTCAGTTTAGTGGTGACAGATAATCAGTCCTAAAGTGACAGGATCATAAATTGGTCTTTCCATCCACTTCTAACTATAATATTCTTATTTGTTCATCATATTTTCCATCTATTTTCTGTCTTTCTTCAGTGTAGATGGTTTTCTTGAGCAGAACATATTGGATGACACCAATGGGTGGTCAGTTTAGTGGTGACAGATAATCGGTCCTAAAGTGACAGGATCATAAATTGGTCTTTCCATCCACTTTTAACTATAATATTCTTATTTGTTCATCATATTTTCCAACTATTTTCTGTCTTTCTTTGGCAGGTATTACAGGTTACTAACTTACTATCTGTATTGGAATACATCTTTTTAATTATGCCTATGTGTCACATGCTACAGGTTTATTTATTAGCTATACTTAACACATCCTGTGTCCCGAACCAGCTACAAAATTTGCAGGATCTGGAGCAAAATGAAAATGTAAGGTCATTTGTTAAAAAATAGTTCAGAATTTTATTATGAAGAATTTCAGGACACCAATGGCAGACCATTAAAGTAGGCACTGGGCCCACCTGAGTATGGGGCCCTGTGTGACTGCATAGTCACAGACACACTAAATTTACCCTGCCTGTGAGTTTCACCTGCATTTTATGAGCCAAGAGCTTTCTTATTGTTCATGCTTAATACTTCTGATGAGTTCCTCCATTACCATAGCATAATAAAACGGTCTCAATTCAGCAAACTCACATAGCAGAACGCAAGTCTATATTACTCCAAAGACAGTGTCCAGGATGTTCTTTTTAAATACCGCTTTGAACATCCCTATGTTCAGGGCCTTCAATATATACCTAGGAATTAACAAGTTTACAAGCTTTTGCTTAACAGCTGTACAATCTGGATTCACACTCTGAAGTCCAGCTTCTTTTCCAAATCATGCGTTACCGATAACGATGACCATGAGGTATGGAGATAGACGATACTGTCTTCAGTTAACCACCTTTATCTATTTCACCCATCCCCCATCCACTGCCCCTCTGGCAACCAGCAGTTTGTTCTCTATATTTAAGTCTGGGGCGCCTGGGTGGCTCAGTTGGTTGAGCAACTGCCTTCGGCTCGGGTCATGATCCTTGAGTTCTGGGATTGAGTCCCATATCGGGCTCCCAGCTCCACGGGGAGTCTGCTTCGTCCTCTAACCTTCTCTCCTCTCATGCTCTCTCTCACTTTCTCTGTCTCTCAAATAAACAAATAAAATCTTTAAAAAAAAAAAAAAGAGTCTGATTTTTAAAAGAAGTCTGATTTTGTTTACCTCTTTTTTTTTCTTTTTTCTCCTTTTAAAATTCAGCTTAAAGAGGAAGTTTTTTTTTTTATTTAAGAAAAATCGAGTCTTGATTGGGATCTGAAGTCTCTTCTGACTTATCATTCACATTTGAGTTCACCTGTACCAATTGCTTCTCTTATAATTTTCATTGCATAAAAAATAATCTTTCCTATTAAACAAGAACAAGGTTTCTGACAATTCTTTCTTTTTGGAGTTAGCCTGTTAATATTTGCTGTGCTATTGTGAGTGGTCAGAAAACTCACCAGGGGTAATTTTAATAATGTTTTTCAAATAACATTTTGAAATTCTCCCTTAAAGGATGCTGATAGGAACCACATGAGAAAATTGTTTTGTTGTTGTTGTTGTTCTTGAGATTTGAAACTTTTTCAGTTGCTAAGGAAGTCAGTTCTGAAACTTTAGGGTTACATATACTTTTGCCTACCAAAAGTTCTTCTTTATTTCTTTTGTGATTTATTGAATCTACAGTGTACTGTTTTACCAGTTACCTGGAGATGTTCTATTCTTCACCTTGGTTTTGCAAGCTCTTCCGGTGGCCCACTGGGCTCCAGCTCCTGTCTCTTTTAGAGAATTGTGAAGGCATTTATGCCTTTTATACCGACCTCAAAATTCCAAACACCCCCTCGTTAAATCAGCCTGAGATTCTGCCCACATGCTTGATGAAGAGTAAGTAATGGTCATTGGAAAATGGGTCTAAAATATGCTAATATTGAGAGTTACTCACGAGACTCTTGGCAATCAATCTTACTCACTACCTTTCGCAAATATCTGCTTAATCCAGAATTCAAATAATCTCACACTTTAAATAAACAGATTTTTTTACAGTATACCATAAGATAATAATAATAAAAAGTAATGAGACAAAAGAAAGTTCTGAAGTTTTCTTCTTGATAGATAAAATGTGGTTACTATCATCTTTTTGACTTCAGACACACTGAATCAGTTTTCCCGCATTGCCAGAGTATCCTACCCTCCAACCATTTTTGATAAATAGCAATTTACCTAACTTGCATTCCTTAGAATGTCAGCTACTGGTGACAGCTAATTTTCACAACTTGTTATTAGACTCTCCATAGATGTCTTATCTTTGAAAGGTGATTAGGAAGAGAAATTCACTAATTACCACTTACAATTATCTAGAAAATGCTTTTAAATATGTTTGACATAATACATTAACAGTAAAAGGAAAGCAAATGTGTACATGATAAGCACAGAATACGATTAATTTGAGAAATGTGCCTTTTTTGTTTAGGAGAATTGTCATCCAGATCTTGGGTAAGGTATGAAATCTGAAAGTAACCCTTTACTTTAACAGGTTTATAATAAGAGAATAACGAAGGTATTTAAAAAAAATTATTTATTAGAGAGAGAGAGAGAAAGAGAGAAGATGAGTAGGGGGAGGGGCAGAGAGAAAGGGAAAAGCAGACTCCTTGCTGAATGGGGAGCCCAACCACGTGGGGCTCGATTCCAGGGCCCCAAGATCATGACCTGAGCTGAAGGCAGATGCTTAACCAACTAAGTCACCCAGGTCCTCCATGAAGGCATTTTTGAGGGTATTTTTATGTATACGACCAAGGAATGGCAAGTGGAGTATTACTTTGGGAGATTTAAATAAGCTTGTTGCTATAGAATAAAAGTGGCTAAGCCTTATTAAAATGCATATACTACAGTAAATGTTTGGAGAACATTATATTAGAATATCATGACAAATTAAATGGAAGGAGGAAAGGGGAATAGTTTTATATATTCAATATAATGTGTCTAAAATTTCTTTCTACAGTCTTAAAAATTCGAAATTTTAAGTACTCTAAATCGCTTCTTTCAAATAGCTGTTAATTGTGCGTTAACAGTATACATGCATGAATTTACATATATATATGTATATGTATATATACATCCATGTTATTTCATATTTACATACCCATACATACTGGGATATCTACATAGAGACATGACTCTCTGGATGAATTAATCTTTCATTTTATGCATATACTATTACAGTGTTTCTTGACCAATGTTTGGTCACAAGCATCAGGAAAGCTTAGAAGGGAGGCTATGCAAGAAAACAGTGAAATAGTATGACTTCAAGTCACCTGAGTAGAAAGCCTAGTTGCTTCCTTTCTCACAGAATTCTCTGTGGGTAGCCTCACCTAAGTTGTGTTGTCAAGTGCTCAGGACAGACCTCCAGATCCAAGTTTGCCATGTGGCAAGTGGTCAAGTATACTAGGTATACTTGGTAGTCTTGATTATTTGCAGAACTCACTGAACTGCCATCACTTGGAATTTCTTGCCCACTCACAGATCAAAAGGCAGAACACACTGTTCCAACAGAAAACTAAGGCTCTTTTTTAGCACTCCTAAATATCACAACACAGCATTTTGAAAATGTATTCCATAGTACTTAGAAATGTTTAGCATAGGGTAGAAACATGAACACACGGGTATTGTGCAGAATCATTTTACCCAGCCTTCCAAAGCAGAATGGCCTCTCTCACTCTGAGGCAATGACTTGTAAATCCATCTGTTTACAGTATTCAGAATTTACTGCATGTGTTTGATTCAAATGAACATGAACCAAGCAAAATCAGGGTGATCTGTCTGCCAAGCCCTGTCAATGGCCTGGTAAAGAGCTGAATGTAAGTCTATCTAAGAATATGAGCTGTACATGTGCTCCATGGTGGAAATATCTCCTTTGTTAGAAAAATTCCTACAAACCGATGCCTAGAATGCCTTTCTCTGCCTACTTGAATTCTATTGGCGCTTCGATGCCCAGTTTAATTCTTCTCTCATCTACATCTTCAACAAGCTCTCAGGCCTCCAGTGTCCTCTCCCTTTTCACTTTAAAGCTGTTGAGCACTGTTATATAACAATTTTATGGGCCCGTATCTCATTTTTCTCAGTGGTGTTTAAACTTCAGGAAGAAATCCACGTTTCTTTTATTTCTTTTCAAAGCACTTAACATATTGCTAAGAATAAACATATAGCTAAGTGTACCATATCCTCTCTACTTTTATGTGTCCTTGTGCCAATCACACAAGGTAGATAATGATGTTTTTCTGGGGAACTGGGAGCCCTGAGCTCGAATCCCAGCCAGGCTGGGACACTTACTCTTTGGGAAAGATCGGACCCTGATTTCATTAAGCTAATCCTCAGTTTCACATCTCTGAGATGGGGATAACCATAGTCACTACCTTGCTGGATTTTATAGGAATTCCATCAAATGAGGGGCATAAATAGTCCCTGGTAGATGGCAAGCGTTCATTATATGTTAGCTGACACCACCATTATTGTTGCCCATCACATTTTATAGATAAGAAAGCTTAGCTGGGATCCATATGTCCCATAACTCTCCCAAGAGCACACAGCTGGTATGGGGCAGAGCCAAGATTCAAACCTGTGTCTCAATGATGAGACGCAGATCATAGAATTGAATAGAATGTAGTTGTACTCAAGGGAGAGACATCCCTTTTTGCCTCTTAGCACAGAGACGGCCCAGCTGACCTGAGCTCTCTGGAGTAGCACAGTCCAGCTGGAGCAGACGTCAGGCTACAATTCACCCCTGCGTCCTCTCAGGCTGAGGCATAACTGGGTCTTCCAAAGCTGGACACTAGGGTCCTCACATTGGGTCTCAAATGCGGGTCTGAATCCCCTCCACTCATTTAGTGGCAAGAACAATCCCCACTCTTTCCACATCTCATCATCTGATGGGAAATGGGCTGGCTTTCTGAGCGGTTTTGCCTGGAAATACCTTGTCTTTTCTCAACTTTGTAATTTGGAGACTCAGACATAAAAATTGAAGTCAGCACTGTTAGCACTATTGCTATTAATAACAGTTCCTATTTCTAGTGCTCTTACTGTTTGCCGTGGACACATTACATGTGTTATGACTAAACGTTCTGCATGCATTGTTTCCCGTAAAACACAGGACAACCTGTGACAGAGCTATTAGTATTTCCATTTCATAGATGACACAACTGAGCATCCAACCATTACCACCACTGCCACCAGCATCTCCTTTAAAAAACAAACAAACAAACAGGTGTTTTGAATAATCACTTCCGGTATTAGAATGATTTTAAATAAGGCTACCCATCTAATTATGGAGTTCTATTATCTAGGAGGCCATAGTCCTTATTTCCAATCTCTGTGTGTGAAAGTAGCTTCCAACTTCTGCAACTTCCTTTCAATTACTCGGTGCTATTTTTGGAAAAGTCAGAGTTCTGGCTTGGAGTCCATTTAAATTGGTCAATTTTTTTTTTTTTTTTTAAAGAACAGTGTTTACTAAGAAAAGACTTCTCATTCTTCTGATCTCTTTTACCGGGAAGGGCTCATGAGTACAAGTCTTGATTACAGTTGCCTTAAAGACCAGTTTTGAAATGTCTTTCATTTACTTGAGCAATACATTGGTTGCCTAATCATACTATCCAACTGAAAACAAGAGGAAAAAAGAGTCAACTTAACCTAACCCAAAGAGGGAACATGCTTCCTGAGATGAGAATGCTTCAAAGACAGCATAGCGTGTCCTGACTCCCCTGTGTCTTCAGGGCTGTATCATGTATTGTGGGTAAATTATCTATTTTGTAAGGTAGGCCAAAGTGTGCTCTTTCAACAAACTGTGAAAACATTCTCGAAAGCCCATGAAACCTTATTATTCTAATTACCAACACAAGGGGTTGATAAATGAATTATGAGGCCAGGTATTATTGCCATTAAATAGGTCTCACTCAATTATTTATCCTTGGGTCTGGGGTTACAGAGCAGGGAGCTGTGCAGACTGTACCAGGACTGGCTGGAACTCCAAGACCCGGAGAGTGGATTACGGACTTGGCAGGCAGCTTTTGTTGAATGTAATTCAAAGGAATGACACACATTTTTCGGTCAGATGTTTGGATGGTTTGAAGCCAATGGATATTTAAAGTTTATCCAAAAAATCTTCTTCATTTTATCTGTGCAAAAAAAAAAAAACAAAACCCTTTAAATTATCCAGTTACGTACAAATGGGTAGGAAGATGAATTACCTCTAGGAAAAACATAGACGTTCTCTTGCTTTTTAGTCTTCAAAGGCTCTGCTCTTTATTTTTTGGATTCTGATATCTGTAATGGGCACATTAGTGTGATAAATATCAGTCAGTGCTCTTCTCCATATTAGTTTCTTTTTTTATCTTGTTCCTAATAGCACAGTGAAAGATGTTGTCTTCTGGTTAAGAAATCTGTTATTGGAGAAGGTGGGATTGGGAAGTGCTAGGGTTTTGTTTGTTTGTTTGCTGTTTTTCTTTTTTCCTGAAATCATGCAACTCATCGCAAAGGTTAGCCTGGAAAATAGTGTTAAGAGATGTTCTCTCACTGAGTCACCATTTCTTCCTGTCCAGCAGGCTACAGAATTGCTCCCTTATATCCCAAGAGCATCCTGTTAGGAGGTTCAAGAATCTGTTCTTGCTAAAAAATTATTCTCTGCCAACCCTGTAACTCCTAGCTTTGTTTTAACATCACCCCCTAGACTTCTGATGAGTTGAGTCCTATACTTATTTTGGCAAGAGTGAGCAATGGGGAACAGAAGGAGCTAGAATGACTCTTCAAGGATCTTTCTGGTATGAAATTTGGGGAAGGTTATTTGGAGAATTGAGAAGGTGGGTAAGGCATTAGGGCAGAGAAGAAATTTCTACTTGAGATTACATGGAGTTGAGTGAAGTCCAGGTTTTTATCTGAAAATCAATGTTAGAATATGTATGTTGAGGATGGGATGGGGTAGTGCTTGGGAGAGAAATATGAAACTTGTCAGTTGAAGAAACAAATGATAAAACCTTGTTTAGATTGCTCTCAGGAAAACCATATTTATAATAACTGACAAAAACCTTAGGAATGCCACGTAAATAGGCTTCTATATTGTTAGATGAATTTATGATTAATTTCGTGGTGATTATAATTTGATTATAACCCTGATTTCCCTCTCTCTCTCTCTCTCTCTCTCAAATCTTGCTAGTTTAATGATCCTATAACATAATCATCAGTTCACAAAATTAAAAATCTTGTCAGAAATATGAAGTAGAATAGCTTTTTCTTTACACTTATGGCTGCTTAGAGCAGTCATGTTTTCTAATTGGCCACTGATCTAGAAAGCGATGTTACTCTAAAAAACCAAACTGAGCATCTTTTAAATTATCTGCTAAGTATCCAGAGTAGCAAATATGCCCATAAAGTAGGCACTTTACATTTGAAAAACAAGTTTTTATTTTACTACTAGGAAGAATGTTTGATTCTCTATTTATATGTGTTTATTAGAATGGAGTAGTGTGATGATTCCCATGTATACTTGGTTGTATGAATTTCAACATTCTTGATGTCAAATAATTGAATTATGGCGAGTTCCACTATAACACCATGTGTGGGTTCCTAAAACCCACCACACTGTGCAAAACAGGGCAATGAAAACCAAAGGGCTTATAGGAAAACTGGGGCTAGGGGAGTAATATTCAGAAATATCATCAATGACACATTGACAAAGATGGGTATAAAATGGCAGCCAACATTTTACATAAAATTTGTGTTATGCTTAAATTGTTCTGTAACGCATCAATCATGTTAGAACAGATTTGCAGTTTTGAAACAACTGTTACAGGAGAATCCACTGTGTAATAACCCCATTCAGCAGTTTCACACTTATGATTTCATCTTCTTGCTACCACTGGGCGAGCAGGGAAGCCGCCGCTCACCCTCTAGTTTGCGTGTTGAGGAATCTTGACCTGTCGAAGGCCACGAAGTAACTGAGGGAAGCTGCAGATTGTGCTCATGTGTGTGTGAGTCCTGGGCGTGCGTGCTTTCCTCTGAGAAACAGGGCCCTCCTGAACGTGTGTACAGGGGGGGTCAAAAGCACCGGCAAAGTCGCAGACAAATCACAGAGGCTGGGTTAGAATTCAAGTTAGAGTCAAGTTTAGTTTAGTTCAACATTTTTATTTTATTTTATTTTATTTTATTTTATTTTATTTTATTTTATTTTATTTTATTTTATTTTATTTTAACTTTTTTTAAAATATATTTTTATTTATTTATTTGACAGAGAGAGAGAGAGATCACAAGTAGGCAGAGAGGTAGGCAGAGAGAGGGGGAAGCAGGCTCCCCCCCGAACAGAGAGCCCGATGTGGGGCTCGATCCCAGGACCCTGAGATCATGACCTGAGCCAAAGGCAGAGGCTTTAACCCACTGAGCCACCCAGGCGCCCCTATTTTATTTTATTTTTAAAGATTTTTTTTTTTATTTATTTGAGAAAGCGAGAGAGAGAGAGAGCACGCGAGCATGAGAGGGGAGAAAGTCAGAGGGAGAAGCAGACTCCCAGTGGAGCTGGGAGCCCGATGCGGGAGTCGATCCCGGGACTCCGGGACCATGACCCGAGCTGAAGGCAGTTGCTCAACCAACTGAGCCACCCAGGTGCCCCTAGTTCAACATTTTTTAAATGTCTTTCAGGTGCCATGCTCACTCCTGCCATATCATTTCTAAAATATATTGTTACTGTTTAAATGGGATATGTTTTCTTGATTGCATGGATGGAGAAACCCAGCCATGAGATCTTAGTTTAAATTTTTTGATATGGCTTCATTAAACATTTTAGAATGTGTAGAATGTTTTAGAAATCATTTTCAAATTAATCTTCATAGCTCAGAGGTGATGTCAAATGTCAGGCTGGTCTAGTAACCCTTCCCATTTCCGGGGGTCTACGCTAGTAAATTTTTTCTTTTCTTTTCTTTTTTTTTTTTAGTAAATTTTTTCTTTTCTCTTTTCTTTCCTTTTCTTTTCTTTTCCTTTTCTCTTCTTTTTTTAAAAATTTTTTAAAAAATATTTTATTTATTTTTTTGAGAGAGAGAGAGTGAGAGAAAGAGAGAGAGCATGAAAGAGGGGAGAGTCAGAGGGAGAAGCAGACTCCCCTCTGAACCAGGAGCCAGACTCCAGGCTCTATCCTGGACTCTGGGATCATGACCTGAGTCGAAGGCAGATACAGTCAACCGAGCCACCTAAGGGCCCCCTGCCCTATTAAGTTTCTGAGAAAACTCACGTAGAAGGGTACAATCCCAAAGTTTAGGAAGGACTTTGCTTTGGAGCATTAATTAATGGGGAAAATACAATTATTGGATACTCCCCTGTCTACATGTATCTCAAGTTTTGCCTCTTAGCATCACTTCTAGAAGGTTTAGGTTTATTAAGTACCTCCTCTGCTCAAAGTAGTAGTCAGCTCTGTGGGGGATACAGAAGGACAAGATCCTGTCCTTGCCATCAAAGAACTCATCTGGGGGGTCTGTTTGATGACTGAAGAGAACCTGCTCCATTGCACTTGTGTTTTTATGGCAGAATATGGGCAGATGCATGGGCGCGGGTGAGTGAGAAGGCCCCACTGTGGAGTTACTGGCTAAGTCAGCAGGTGTGTGTTGGGTTCTGATCACTGGGTATTATAAAATCACGAGTTTAGCACCGTCACCTTACCAAAAATAAAGTCTCCTTCACTGACTTCATTTTTTCAAAATTTACTTTGTATGTTTAGCTTATTTATAGTCCTATGTTGAAGGGTCTTATTCTGTAAAGTCACACATTTCAGGAACCATCCAACTGACAATGTTGTAGCTGTGAAAAGGCAGTCCAGGTTTGGGTTCTTCGGGACGATGCCCTCTATAGTCCCTAAAAGGTCAAGACAAGCCTGGGCCACCTCTGTTTATAAAATTCTTTTCTTATGTCAAGCACACAGCAATAGAAAAATTGGCCAAAGTTACAAAATTGCAGTACATTTAACATTAACCATTTTGCTGAGTTGATGCTTTTCTACACACCCACAAAGACACTAATGTGATCGCTCTAAATGTGTAACTATTTGGGAATAATGTTAAAGTTTATATTTGAGGCCCTTTGGGAATATGAGGCTAAAAGTATTCCTTTCCTTTCCCTTCTTCCCTCAACCCACTTGCTGATTCTTCTGTTTCAAGTCATAACTGGTTTTATGAAATTAAATACCAGGTCAGTAAAGTGTGTTCTATGTCAGTTTGTCCTAAACTCTTTGACTTTTTTTTTTTATTTAAGTAATCCTTAAAAAAGAAGAAAAGAAAATATTTTAAAATAAACATTCTGACTGCCAGAATCTGAAGTCAGCTCTGCATTCAATTTTATATGTGGTAGAAATGAAAAGAACTAGCATTCTCCATTTTGACACTTCGCATAAATTTCTTGCTTTTCGATGACTTCAGCTGATTAATAATAATAAGTGAGACTAAAATATCTTATTCTTCCTGGCCAGAATTAAAAAGCTTAAACATCTATTACAAGTCCCAAGTTTGAAATAAAGCTTAAATTCATGTGCTAAGGGTCTAGAAGAAATAAGGCTGCAAAACTAATAAAATGAAATGTCCATTACCTCTCTCTATGATTCTCAACCGATCCCTTCTTTACCTATTATTTTATTTTCCCAGGGAAGCAAAAAAATTTGTGAGTGAAAATGAAGGAGCCCTTGGGAAAGGGAAAGGGAAGCGGTGGTTTGCATTTAAGATGATGATGTCCAAGGTAAGCATTTTCACAACTCAGTTTGGTTAATGTCATGCATTCTCAGTGGCTGCCATATTGATTCCAAGGGGGAGAAAAGTGGTTCTGTTATGGAAGAGGGAAAACGTCTTATATTTTCTATGTACAAAGCAGGTACACACATAAAGTAAATACACAGTATATCTACGGGTATTAAAACTTGGGGCAGGGCGTGATTCAGAAAACAAACAAAAAAGCCCCAAAATACTCCTTAAAGGAGTTAAAATGAAAAATAAGTTGAGAAACATTGATTCATGGCAAAGGACTTGTGCGATTTTCTCACCCCTAAATGGCAAAGACTGTGCCCCTTTTATTTTTATCCCCTGGTAGTGAAGGGGTTCTGGATTAAAGTTTCTTTCTCAAATGTTTACAAATTCTAGGTCCATATAGCTCTTCTCTATAAGGAACATCAACTATAAATTGAATAGAACATGAAAAAAAGCAAGTGATATACCAATATAAACAGATTCTTGGAAAAGATAGAAAAGAAACCAACTTTATTTAGTATTTACTATATGCCAAGCACTGAACTGAATCCTTCTATTAAGTTATCATATTTAATTCTCAAAGCAAAGTAGGTATACAGGCATTATTATCCCCTCTTTACAATTGTTACCCCACTTGTAAGCTAAATGCATTTCCATATAGATGAGGTTTTGTGAGTAAAATTCATAAATCTTAAATAGGAAATAGAGATAGAAAAATTTATGATACATATCAGGGATTAATTTTGCCTGTTCTTATAATTTAAATTAATATAATCATCTCGTATTTATATTTTTATTTCTGTCTTCTTTGATGCAATATGATATTCATAAGATACATTCATGTCGTGGCCACTCTAGTTCATTTTTATCAATGTGTTGTATTCCATCATATGAAGGCACCACAATTTGTTCATCCATTCTCTTATAGATGGACATTTGGCTGGCCTCTAGTTTGGGTAATCTTTTGAACCTCAGACTTGTCTTATAGTGTTATTTGGGCCCTACATGCCTGTCCATCTCCCACGTTATCTCCGAATAATGCACACTTACGCAGAGTTACCCGCCCCATTCCCATTCTTCCGTGTGGTCCTTGTGGTCCTCTTGGCCATGGATAACCCAACGTTGTGGAATAAAATGAAAGGAAAGTCTTTTATGAAAACTAATGTGTGATTCTTTTTCTTACTCCCTTTTCTATGAAACTATGCCTTTTCCATTTAGTTAGCTGCTCTACTTGTACCAGAATAAAAAGTGTTCTATGTCCTAACCCCTACCATCCTGTGTTAAAGTTATTTGTTTATGTCCAGCTTACTCTAGGAGACCCAGAAGCCTTTCAAGGCAGGAGCTATGTTTTACTCATATTTCATCAATTTCTTCTGCAATGAGTATTTAATTTAACACATGCAATTTGTTGATCGCCCAATAACAGGTGTGGACTTGGTCCCTGCTCTCTTATTGTTGAGCAGAATACACAGGTCTGTCTCAGCCTATTTGCTCTAAATCAGGGGATCCACCCAAGCCGTTTTAATTGAATTGGTGTGGGGGCCGGTAGGGAGCAGGGGGGCAAGTAAAACCTACTGTTTTCTGTTTTTACAAAAAGCCTCACGTGGCACCAGAGAGATCTTTCCAAGCTCATTGTCTTGTGATATTTTGGATAGGGGCAAAGGATAAACCTCATGGCAAACAAGAGGCTGGGTTTTACTATTGTATTTGGCTTTCTTTTCAGAAATGGGCAAAATTTCTTCGTGATTTTGAAAACTTCAAAGCTGCCTGCGTCCCTTGGGAAAATAAAATCAAGGCAATTGAAAGTAAGTGCTCATGAGATCTCATTAGATGGGAAGGTTGTTTCATAAGCTTATCAGATGCCTTTCTCCGTTTCTATACTATTGGAGAGTTAAAAACAGGAAAACAAACAAAAATAACCATTTTTTACATTCTCTTTGTTGACTATGAAAATTTGCGAGCACTTACCAGTCACAGCACTGGAGACTCTGATCTCCCTTTTCATGTTAGAGCAAAATATTCTCATTCTGACCTTTTCTCTTCTCTACAGGGAAGTCAATATTGTGCCCAATGACATTGAGTCCTATATATCACCAGGAAGGCAGTGATTTTATATTGGCAGTGAATATGACACTGAAAAATATATATTCTTGTGAGAGTTAGACAGTAATCAAAATGAACAATGTCTAAAAAGACTGAAGAAATCTTAAAGCCTCGTTTTCAGATCTGAAGTAGAATGAGTAATCATCATCCAGGAACTTGCTATGTGAATGTCATATTGTGCCTTCATTTGATACAGTATTCCTAGGGTGGAGAGAAGTCAGGAGAATATATGTGATCAAAAGCCTATTTAGAACAGTGCTCTAGGCTTGGAATAAAGCACGTAAAAATTTTAAAATATTGTGGATGTAATAAATAATGTTTTAAACTATATAAAGAATATAATAAGAATAAAGAATATAAAGAAAAAGGGATAGTATCTCAAACAATTCTGAGCGCAATCTTGCCATATTTTGGTTTCTAAGAGTTTTGACTA
This sequence comes from Nasua narica, assembly GCA_028533885.1. Classification (NCBI taxonomy): domain Eukaryota; kingdom Metazoa; phylum Chordata; class Mammalia; order Carnivora; family Procyonidae; genus Nasua; species Nasua narica. The sequence continues at coordinate 12,459,756 of CM052813.1, forward strand.
GGATCTGCTTTTCCTCCCTGACTTTTCAGATTGAGAGGCAGGTTTTCCTGCTGGTTAAATGTGGCGTTGCATAATTAAAATGGAGGCTCCATAGGGAGATAACACAGTTGATGGATATTTCACGGACATGATTGGGCATGTATTAGGAGTGCCTACCCTCAGTCCTCTGTCTCTCATTATCAAGTGGCAATGAATTAAAAATACATCAGCTAATTAATTGCACTTCCTCCCACAGATTGCTGTACCACCCCATCATTGCTTTATTTTCCTCCTTAACACTTGCTAGCTAAAATACTGTATTTTTAATTTAGGTTTTAAATGTAATTTCACTTCATTTTATTTTGTGTTTGATTCTTCCAGTAGACTACAAAAGCAGAGGTTTGGTTTGGTTTACTCCTGGATCACCAGACCTAAAATTTGCTTGACCTTAATAAATACGCATTGAATAAAATTAAATAGTAGACGTCTTTCAAATGTCAACCATTGTAGGAAACGGGAAAAGGAATTTAGACCCACCAGAGAAGAACAGATACCATGAAATCCTTAAGTTTCAAGTGTGCAGCTCAAATGTGGTAACTTGAGAGGCATTGAGGAGCAGAAAGCCATTTGGAACATTAAGGTCTGGATACAGTTTGTGTGGAAAAATCTCTGGATTTGGTTCTTTGCTTTGCTCTTCAACTCTGCGGCAATCATTTAATTCTTCTGGGACTCAGTCTATTCATCTATGAGATGATGGGGTTGAATCTTGATCAGTCATGAGATGTAGCCCAAGAAAATTTGTAATAATGAGAGTTAAAATCTGTACATTTGCTGATTATTTATTTGGAAGGTTCCCTAGGTTCTAGCAGGTTCTGGCTTGTCTCAGTAATAATGTCCTGCCCATTTGTGTTGCAGTGGCTTGAGTGGGATAGAAACAAATGGAATTATTTTTCTTGCCAGGAATTTCACACACGAATGAGTGACACATACGACCACCATCCAGCATGTGTGTTACTGGGGGAAAGACAGATGGAGAGCCACTCAGTTATACTTTTAGTTATCTTCCTTCCTCCCCTCCTCCTCCAAGAAATTTGGAACAGTCAGCTGGATGTGGATTATTTTCTCTTCCATATGCAATTTCGGGTTTGATTAGGTTGTTCTGATTTCTCCACCTCACTACTTTGCCTCACCATTAAGAATTGATCCTTATTTTTTATTTCATCAACAAGCACCACAAACACCACTCTTCACGTGTCACCTAGATACCCTACAAACACTTCGTATAATCTCGAACATGCCTGCAATGTGCCCATTAGCCTTCCCATTTTCAAGTTACAGTTAAATAAAGGTCCCAGAATTACCAAAAGAGCCGAGATGTCAGATGAAGTCTCTCTGGGTCCACAGCTTGTGGTTTTTCTCAATGGGGCTTGCTTATTTGTTGCTTGAAGGAAGATTTTTATCAACTTTTTCTTTTGCCTCAGGTCCCAGAGTGGATTCTACCAGAGCAATGGCAGGATGAGCAGTTAGAGATTTTCTTGATCGTTATCTTATTTGGGGAGTTGTGCCCCATTTTCTCACCTGTTTGTTTTTGAATGAGTTATTTATTTAATTACTTAAGCTTCTCTAAGATGCTTAATGCATTATGATCTTAATGGTAAGATCATACCATATGATCTGCACCATATGTTTTTGGGCTATTGGAGTAGTTGAAAAGTAGTGTATTAATAAAGTCATTGGGACGGACCAACCATCTCATAGAAAGTACCCTATCAAAGATGGGGAGGCAGGTATCTGTGATGGTCTTTGAATCTTAAGAAGATGGAAACTGGAAAAGAAATGGGACATGCAATCAGTTTTCTAAAGGTTGAGGTCCTTTTGTCCCTGACTGGCTCTCTGGTATAGATAATCCTTTTATATCTGGGGCCCTCTGTTTCCACATTTGGAGCTTCCCCTAAATTTGGGGTTTAGCTGGTTACTACACAAGGCAATTTCCAACCCAACATTCTATGATTTATAAGTTACAATTACTTCTAGATTTATATGAAAGCAGATGAAATTCTTTATACTTTTGGGTAATAAGTAATTGAAACAATTAAGTGAAAAACAGACTTACAGTGAGAGAGGACTGCATAATTTACCTTCTCTGCTAGTTCTTCTTAGAAATAAGCAGATTAAATATGTACCCTATTTATAAAATACATATTTCATATTGTAAAATAATACCAATGCTTTTCTCTTACAGAAATGACCATTTAATCTTACAGAAGTTTCAGAAATATTATTGTGTTTCTTTTGAAAGTCAGAATAATCTAACATGTACTACCTCATTTAATCTTCAAAATAAACTTGGCTGGACTGATTAATTAAGCAAATACTCATGGAGTACCTGCCATTATTAGGCCTGTCTCCAGGCACTGGGCATGCAATGCTGAAAAGGACAGTCAAGGCTTAATCTTACATCCAATTGGATTAATATGCATGTGGGTGGGGAAGACAGGTCATAAAATATAAGCAATTAAATCGTGAAGAAATTTCAGATTGTGGTCAGAGGCATGTTTAAAACAGGAGCAGCAAAACTCCATTTCAAAGTCTTTCTAATCCATTTGCCCTCATTCTCTGCTCATCTCTAGAGAGTACTGAACAAGTATTTTTTAAGTATGGTTTTAAGCGAGTCCCAAATTACCAGCTTTCTCCGAGTTTCCATAAAACTCTAATAATTGGCAGAATGGAGAGGGGGAACTTAAGTCTAAAACTCATGCTCTTTCTATTTTGATTCCAATAAGGCCTGGATCCCTTCGCTAGTGTGGACCAGGTACTTACTTAAGGACTCCAGGTTTGTTTTTTTTCACATCAAAAATAGATTTGATCATTCCTGCTGCAAAGGGATGCTGTGAAATTCTACATCACGTGGTGCTACCATGGAATTATACTGTCATGTCAGCCTTGTGAAGAGGCTATGCTAAAAACCCTAAGATTACCTATAGGATGTACCTTATTAACTACATTGCATTACATATTTTGCTGAAAACGCTGTGTATTTGTACTCCTAGGAAATATAATCTATATCCATTGTGACTCCAGAACTATTATCAAAACCATGGGTTGAATCATGGAATGCCCTTCGATCTGGAGATTACAAGTCTTTCTCAAAAGTGAAATCTACTTCCTCCTAATATTAATAAAGTATGGCATTAAAATAAGGTGTGATGACCTATTTTTCAGACCTGAAAGATCTGCAGATAGACAACCCTAAGAACAGAGTTTCTTCAAGTTTCATGTCTTCATGTTTCTCTCCCGGCCTAAAAGCTGCAGAAAATGGAAATAAAATTTGCCACATTTAATTCTCGTAGACCAGTTTGAAAGAAACTATGCTTCATGTCCTAGCCTAACGAGATGGTATTTATACTGTGTTCATACAGCAGGTGATTTAATTGGTCTTTTCCCATTTAGAAATGCTCATATTTGTCTGCCTGTCTTATTACCCATCTGTTCAAGAGGAAATTATACATGATGACAGACTACAAATTACTTTGCCTTAGTAATAAATAACCAGAGGGAGAGGTGAAACTTTAACCTTAATTTAAAAGGAATGCAAGAAAATTCGGCAACAAGAATATTGCATAAGCTTAAAAGGCCTCACTTGAATGTGTACCAAGGACTCTGCTTTACTATATTAATAATTCATTATGGAAATAGAATTTATTAGTCAGACTAAAGAAAAAAAGAATTTGTCATTTCTGGGCACCGTTCCAATTTATGGATGTGAATGGCATTAGCTGATTGGTGGAAATTGCCTCTGTTTTTTCAGACATACACATTCGCGGCTTATATATTCCATATATTATAGTTTTTTAAAAAAACAGTGTTATTACTATTCCACTTGAGTAGCAATATAGCACTGTGTTTAAGAGCAATCTGGATTTGGAGTCAAACACCTACAGATCAGGGCTGCCTAGCTTAGAACTCTGGCTCCACCATTGACCACCTATTACTACATAACTCCCTATGTAACCCCGGCTCTATCATTTACTAGCTGTGTAACCTGTGGGCCTAAGTCTCTGTAAAGTGAGAGTACGGGAGTTCTCTTCTTGCAGGAATTCCATGATGACTGAAGGAATTAATACACAAGCTCAAAATAGGTATTGAAACAAAATTCATTAAATGTTAGCTATTGCTGCTATTAATCAAGTCTTAGTTCAGTCAAATGCTGTGTTCAGGTTTTTGGTTCCCCATCCACAGTGGGATTCACAACACTTAACCTTATCAGGTTCTAGAAGCGATAAAATGAGTTGATGCTGGCAAAGTTGACGGTATGCGTGATTGACCAGCAACATACGTCAACTATTATTACTATTATTACTACTACTACTGCTATCCATTCCTGTTCTTTACAAGAGTAAAACAATTTTATTTAAGAGACTAAGAACATGGAATGACCATTCTTTTTAATTATGATCTCTTAGCTACGTTACAGGAAGGTTTCTCTTTTCAATGCCAGATTTAGCCACCTATCTCTGATCAGAAAGAACCACTAGGATAAATGGATATCAAGAAGGAAGATTTCTCCTTTTTTATTTTTGTGTTGAGACAGGGAAAGGTCCTGTGGAGCTTAGATGCCAACCAGGTGATTTGTGTTCTTTCCTTTACAATCTTTCTTTTGTTACTGTTCTCTGCCCTCTGCCATTGATAAGTGTTCTGTAGAAGGAACAGTGTCTTCTGGATTTCTTGGTCTCTTTGACCTGTGTCTGGGTCTTTCGTACAATCCCTACTTTAAATGAAATCTGTTTTCCTGAAATTCATTTCCTTTAGACTTAGAATTCTGAAAAAAAAAAAAAAGAAAAAAGAAAAAAAGGAGAGGGACTGCTTAATGGTTATTTCTTTACTTCCAGTAAAATAGTGAAAAAATGGGGCTTGAAAGCTTTGGAGTCTAAAGTATATTTCATCCATAATGAATATAGATTATATATGGGGTGGGGATAATTTCTGAAATATTATAATTTACTTCTCTTTTTTGCCTTTAGGTATATTTGCACTCTGTATTCAATTTAAGAAATTCATTTGCTAGGGGTTGGGTATGGAGACTGAGAAAGGGTGGGCCATGGGTGCTAATCAGAAGAGCAAAACTAAGAAGGAAGGGAAAGGAAGGAGGGAGGGAAGGGAAGGAGAGAGGGATTAAGGGAGGGAGGAAGAGATAGAGGAAGGGATGGGGAAAGAGGAAAGGATGAGTCAGCACCCTGTGCTTGGGACTATACCAGAAGGTCTTTGCATTTCAGGGAGAACTTGCTCCGGATAGCGAGAGACCAAGTTCCTTCTCCAGTTAATGAGTAACTGTAATGACTAGTAAGCAGGAAGTCTACTGCCTTCAATAAAACATGACAAGTGAACCTGGCCAAGGCTGTCCTTGGGCAGTTGTTACCAGAGAACATAGATAACAGCCATGAAATGATCTGAAATCACTGGGAGCCAGGTGGATGATCAGATGTCCTAGGAGGGGCAGATCTGCACAGCCTTTGTGCAGATGGACCTATGCATCTGGTTACAGCACCTGTGGGCATGTTTATCAAAACCACACGCTTTTAGAAATCCATTATAACTCTGCCTGTCCCTACGAAGGGAAATGAACCCAAATATTCAGACTTGAAAATAATTGATTTTTTTACAATGTCCATTTAGATGCTGACTTTTTTTTTAAGTTCCTATAAAAACGGTCACTATGTTATGGGAATAGGTGAGGCGGGTCCTAGAGAATGAATAGACCTGAGTTTCAGAAGTGGACGTATGACCCTCGTGTGACCTCAGCCTCATCTTACTAAGCAGAGACTGGAATTCAGAGAATGTGAATTATGAATCCACATTCATAAATTGCTTCACCTGAACCTCCTCCTTTCTGCAATAATGTTTCCCTACCAGTGATGCTGCAAAGCCAGAGGGCCAAGAAAGCCATGGGTCCTTGGAGGTGTTTTGCTGAACGAGTCAGGAAGAAGGGCCTGATGCGGTGGGAAGCTGTGGGTGCTCATCATTTCTTCTTGGGCAACTGCAAAGGGGTATCGAGAGTTGGGAAGAAAACTAGCAACTTGATGTTGAACTTTAAGTGATAATCAAAGAAAGTGTGGCTTCTGTTAATAGATGAAAGCTCAACCTGAGACTCCGAATTCCTGTTCTTTCTTCCTCTTCCATTCTCTGATTTAAGATAGTTTTGTGGGGTTTTTTTGAATTTTTTTCTCGGAAATACAATTTGAACAGATCACTTTCTCTTGGGGCATGTGCTCGTTGATGGCACATTCTTGCCTGTCCCCTCCCAATTTGTTTCCCAAAGCTGAAGAGACTTTAAATGTCCCAGTCTACTTCCCACTCCCCCACCAATCCTGCTACTCAACACCTATTGGGCGGCTTTCTCAACAATTTTTTTTTTTTAAAGATTTTATTTATTTATTTTTAGGAAAGAGAGAGAGTGAGAGAGAGCATGAGAAGGGAGAAGGTCAGAGTGAGAAGCGGACTCCCCATGGAGCTGGGAGCCCGATGTGGGACTCGATCCCGGGACTCCGGGATCATGACCTGAGCCGAAGGCAGTCGCTCAACCAACTGCGCCACCCAGGGGCCCCTTTCTCAACAATTTAAAATAAAAGTCGAAAGAGAAAGAAAGAAATGGTGCCCATGGGCCAAAGAAAGAAAGAAAGAGAAAGAAAGGGAGAGAGAGAGAGAGAAAGAAAGAGAGGAAGGAAGGAAGGAAGGAAAGAAAGAGAAAGAAAGACAGACAGACAGACAGAAAGAAAGAAAGAAAGAAAGAAAGAAAGAAAGAAAGAAAGAAAGAAAGAAAGAAAGAAAGAAAAAGAAAGAAAGCCTTACTTTTCATCTGTCCTTAGGAGGCCCTACACAGTGTGGTTTGGCTTATCTCTTCATCATCATCTGTCACCACTTTCCCTTTTTATTGGGCTCTTACCGCATAGCCCTTCGGTTTGTTCCTCAACTGTCCTGAGCTCTTTCCTGCCTCCAGGTATTTGTTCTCGTTCTTTCCTCTGCTTCAGCTGTTCTTCCCCAGCCTGAGCCTTGCTGCCTCTTTCTGTAACTTCAGACATCTGCTCAAATGTTACCCTGTCTAATATACCTTTCTCAACGAGCTTATTGAAAGCAACCCTCTCAATATTTTACCTTCCTCTCTCTAGGACCTATCTGGTTATAATAATTGCATATATCTATAATTGTTATAATAATTCAATCATATGTGATTTGATATATAATGCATACATATCCTATATATACTACATGAATATATATCATACATAATATACAGATACTATACAATGTATATGAATATGCATATATACGATATATAATATGACACAAACTGTATATACGTATAATATATATCATAGAATGTAGCATATATTATGATAAATATATGTATTTATTTATTTTTAAAATTCCTCCCTCTCTGTTGTTTCCATAGCTCACTAAAATGTAAGTTGCACTAGGGCAATAACCGTCTGTGATTTTGTTTCGCATCTCAGGTAATTGCTGACAGAAGATACTTTAAATATGTGAAGAGCGAGGGAATGAATTTCAGCTTCTACATGGTACCTAAAAAATGTCCATGGCAAAAGCACAGAAGGGTCTGCAGGTGCACACTTTCCCTAAAGGATTTGGGAAAGGAGAAGGGCATTGTTGCTGAGAGAAAGGAAGCAGAAGTTCAGTGATTATAATGATAATGGTTGCTAACCATTATCTGGCAGGTCCTGTAGTAATCACTTTACAGGTATTCGCCCACTTAATGTTATTAACCTTTACCTCTGGGAATAAAATGGGCTCTTGGGCTAGCAATCCTAGCTGCTGAGCCCCAGGTAGCTCTCCCTTGGATGGGCTCTGAAGGTGGAGGTCACAGTCATTCTACACAACTGTGTCTACCTAGTAGAGAGCACTTCATTACCAATAACATTTTCTCTTCCTGGATAGAAACAGAATGCTGAGGACCGTCAATGTGGAAAGGACCAATGTGTTGTGATGAGCACATTTATTTTTGAAAGCACCAAGACATGGCTTTTGTTTCGTTCGGTTCTGACTTGCCTTCCAACCTTCTCATTTCCTTTTTGACAGGTCAGTTTGGCTCCTCCGTGGCCTCATACTTCCTCTTCTTGAGATGGATGTATGGAGTGAACATGGTTCTCTTCATCCTGACATTCAGCCTCATCATGTTGCCAGAGGTAAGAGTCAAACTTTCGGTTTACCAAAAAAAAAAAAAAAAAAGAAAGAAAAAAGAAAAAAAAGCTAAAATGCAATCACTGTCCTAGAAAAGTTCTTTTCTCTTCTGAAAATAGCACGATTAACTGGCGATACCCACCCCTTGGAGTCATAGAGCTTACAACAAGGTTAATCTTCAAAATGGTGCCCATGGGTCAAAGATCCTAATCCTTGCTCCAAAGGGTAGATGAGCCTCCTGAAATCATATATAAAATGTCATGTGTATGTTTAAATGTACATTTTTATATGGAATAGTTCCTGGCTTCTATCAGATTACCATGGTGGCCCCTGTGCTCAAATGTTAATTGCTCAAAAGGAAGGCTTTCACACCTTGTGAATTGTATTTATTTTGCCAAGTTTGCTTTGAAAGACATGTTCTTAGTGCAACTCAGGGCATCTAGCTTTTCTATCTGAAGAAACACAAAGCGAGTAGGTTTTTTCCAGATGTAAAATAAATAAACCAGACCTTCCCCCTCCCAACCGATGCACATGCACAGACACACAGTGGGGTGGGGGTCTTTTAGGATCAAAGGCAGAGAGGAGAGGAAAACAGATAGTGCTTCCGGATTGAAGAAGAAGGCAAAGCCTTGGGCTGATGGGTGTGTGTGTGTGTGTGTGTGTGTGTGTGTGTGTGTGTGTGGCAGGGAGGTGGGGGGAAGCTCCATCAACTAAGGCTAAGAAGCGAGACTGAGGTTGGAGCCTTTATCCATAAGAAGTTAAAGGACTCTGACCATTGGATGCTTACTTATACAGAAGGCAGATTAGGCTTTACTCAGGCTACAAAGGGTCTTTTCAGGTACCATTATTTCAAAGCCAATTTGTTCAGAACAGCTTTGCCCACAGCCAGAACTAAGTGTTTTGAGGGACTTGTTATCCCCAGGGTTTTGAATCAGGGCCAGTTTCCATATCAAGCCTCCCCAACGGTATAATTCCTTACATTCATGACAAGTTTTAGCTTTTAATAGTGCAAAACTTCCTTCACTTCTTTTATTTACTGAGCCTCACAACAAATTTATGAGTTTTCTTTCCCCATTTAAAACTGTGGAAACAGAATCACGCATTGCTTTTTGGGCTTCACCAATATCTCAGAGTGAGGTTTTTTTAATGCTGTTCTGGGTGTAGGACCATGATTGTACCCTTTGTCACAAGATTTTGTAACCTAATCCATTAGTTTTAGAATCCCTGAGATAATTCCAGAGGCTCTGTGGCTGGGAGACCGTCACGCAGATCAGGAGTCCTGTAGAGTTCATCTCTCAAGTGAAAACCTCCGGGCAATGAGGCAGAATGCATGTTGTCGATTTCAAATTAACCCCAGCTTTCTTTCTGCTCATCTCTCTAAGGAACCCTGAAACTCCTTCACGGGCTGTCATGACGCCCCTTAGTGTCAGACTCCGGGTCTCTGTGGAGCTCTGTCAGCTGCGTTTGCTGGTTCCCCCACAGCACACAGCCACCATGGAAATGGAAGGTTGTGGCTGATTTGCTCGCCTGTAGGAAATTACAGAATGTCTGAGAGAGAGAGTGGAGGGAGCCCATCTGTGTCTGATGGGATGTAGTCCTAGAACGAAGAAGCGTATTGTCTTTGGATGCTTTCTTACAGGTTTGTGTTAGATGCTGACGGGCATCCCGTTTTCCGGGCAATAGTTGCTAGTTCCAGCAAAAGAACAAAGAAGGATGTGCTAGCTTTGCAGAAACACCAGAGGCCAGGGCTGGTCCCCTCCCGGCAGCTCAAGGCTCCATTTTGCCTCTGCCTCCTCGCACCACCTCATTCACCGTTCCTTCGAGGCAGATGCCCTTTTGCCCCGAAGTTCCTGTGTCCCGGACAAGCCTGAGACCTTAATCTTTGTCCTTTGAGGTCCCCCCTCACTCGCGGTGAGACAGCATGGATAGGACCCACCTTCTGCTCTTTTCAGTCCTAGGAAGTCACGAAGCTTCCATGAAACCTATGCCGCTTGTAGGGAGGGTAGGAGTAGGGGCTGCACTTGATCTTAGCCGATAGGGTTGGCTGAGAAGCGATAGAGTAGGGGCTGATTTCCAGCCCTTGCCCAGTCAGGCTTGGCACCCAGGCCTCCAGCCACATTCACCCTCCACCTCCAGCCCCAGGGAAGGAAGGTTTTCATGTTACATAAGAAGCAGCATCTGCTTGGCCAGCCATGTGCCTGCCCTGGGGCTAGAGGGGTGCTTTTTCCAGTTCTCACCAAGACACCTGCTGGAGCCCTGTTTTTGCTCCTCACTGGCTGGCTCTGCCCCTAATAACTCCTCTTTGAATCTAATAGCATCAGATGAGGGCAGTAAACCTGAATTAGTGGTAAAGCAAATACAATCAGGGTGCAATCTTTCCTCCTGTTTGACACCCTCAAATTGCATGAGTGATTCACTTGAGTCTTCTCTTCCTTAACGTGAAGGAGAGAGTCTCCCTCCACCCCCACCCCTAGGAGGTAGCCCCATATGAAGATGTGGGTAGTATGGGGTTATTTTTGAACACTCTAGTTCCCCCAAAGGCTTCTTTTCTCCTCTCCAGACCTCCCCTTAAGAAAGACCAGTTTGGAGGTGGTCGTGGGTAGTGGGGCTTCTCGGCAAGCCTCTGGGCAATGTGGTTGGCCCAGCTGCTGGTGGTCCAGTGAGCTTAGCATGCAGGGTTCTCAGCATTGCCTTTGTTCTTCACTCTGGATTTAGTAGTCGATTCCCAGAAAATGGGACCCCATGTGGAGACCCACAGAGTCGCCATGAAAACGTGTAAGAAGTGCTTTTAAACAAAACCATTTGTGATCACATGTGTGGCTCAGACTTTGTTTCTAATTATTAACTGCTTTCTTTGCTTCTCTGTATAGTACCTCTGGGGGTTGCCATATGGCAGTTTACCTAGGAAAACAGTTCCCAGAGCTGAAGAGGCATCTGCGGCAAACTTTGGTGTGTTGTACGACTTCAACGTAAGTGTCTCCACCACAGCTGTGGTGATAGGAGGACGCGTTTTTTCCTTACTCTATGAAACCCCATGGCCTCTTCTTCTGGGGCTGGTTGAAGGTCTAAAGAGATATGTCCCTGCCCCCGTTAAAAAAAAAAAAAGGAAAGGAAGGAAGGAAAGGAGGGAGGGAGAGAAGGAGAGAGGGAGTGAGGAATGAGATGAGAGAGAGAGAAAGGATTGGCTTAAGAATATGATAACATGATTAAATGGGGATTATAGACTACTGAATGAAGGTGAACTCAGAGATCAAAGGCTTGAAACAAACATCTTTATCTCTGGCTTTGGAAAAGAACAAAGGGAGAGTTTGCAAATGCACTTTTTGAAAAATCTTGTAGGATTCTTAGGGCATTAGAGCTTAAATTTAACATTTTATATTAGCCTCTTTGTTTCCTAAACAAATCTATTTAGTATTGCTGAATAGTCAGTACTCTTCAGTAATTATTCAATAAATAAAGCTAAATATTAAATACTAAACAGTACTGGATTCTAACTTCTAAATAATACTAAAATGAATACACTTGATTGTGGTACCTGTATGAACATTACTCGACTGTAGTATGAGAATAGTATTACTCTTTGAGCTGCCCTGGGTGGGGATTATTGTTATGACAGAAACTCATTTTTGCCCATTGAAAAATTATTTCAGAAACTGATTCAAGTCTAAGGCAACTACTCAGTCCCACACCTTCTCTTTTAAAATAACGACCAGATCAGAGATGTTTGAAAGTGTACAGGATAAGAAAGTAGCAAGGTAGGAATTGGGGAATTGATAATTCAAGGAATTTTTGGAGAGTAGCAAATGAGAATAAGATTTTATGAAGCCTGGGGAATATAAGAAGGAGAGAAAAACTAATAAACACTCTTCATGGTCATAGTATTGATAGGTTTATTTCACAGATGTTTTGAATTCTACCCTCAAACCCCTTAAATTGTGAGCTTCCTAAAGAGGGGATCATATCTGTTATATCTTCTTTGAAGCCCTTATATAATACTCAACCAACAGAGGCTTAATGCATCTTATTGACTGACAATGCTGGGTAAGGGGAGGATTTGTGGAGCCCTGAGATAAGAGCCATAGAAATTAATTTATGTGAGCAGTTCCAGAGAATGTAAACTTTCGGAAAGGTTCCCGGTCTCTGAGTAAGCTGGGTAAGCTAGAGAATTAGCAGAAGGCATGGTGTCAGCCCTGATTTTGTGGCATTTGGAATCTCCAGTCAGCCCTGTCCATTCACTTTTCATTTCAATTCAACATTTATTTGTTGAATATAAACATGCACTGGTTTTACAAAGATAAAGGTGACATGATTCTTGACCTCAGGGCACTCATGATGGTAGAAGATAGTCAACTAGTATACCACATGTTCTGTGCTATGGTAGCAAAATAGAAAAAAGAAAAAGATACTGGGGAGCCTTGAGTTAGGGATTGTTAATTTTGCCTGGGAGGTCTAGGATTTGTGAAGAATGCAACCTCCGAGTTAGATTTTACTTACCTTTTATTTCTCCTTTCTGTTATCCTCCATCCATCTTTCTCTCTCTCTCCCGACCCTCTCTCTAAATTTCAAATAATTTTTTACTGCGCTTGCCTGAAACTGCTTTTGTCTCGTTCTCTTCTTCTGATTGGCAAGATGATAAACTTCCAGTCTGGTTAATAAGAACAAGAACTAATAATATCATTGGCATTTTCTGATGTTTGAGTCACAGTAGGGAAAAGAAGCACTGAAAGTATGAACAAAAGGTTTTTTTGATTTGTAAACATATATTTAATGAAGTTTAAACACTTATAAATTTGTCAACTAACTGATAAGTGAATAAGTTGGGGGGAAAAGTCCATTAGAGATTTGGAAGATATTAATCAGCTGAGGAAAACAAAGAGGAAAGTGGCTCAAAGGGGCAACCCAGGGGCTCTAACAGGTGGATACAGGAGGAAGTCAGGAGAGAAGGTTTGGGCAATAAATGGGCTTACCAGGATTTTATTACTGCCCTTGATAGCTTTCTCATGTTCAGTTTTGTGAAATACTACGTGTAGGTAGATAAAGGAAGTCAGAAACCAAAGTAGTCTGTGATACTCATTTTCCTTTATAATTCCAGGCCTACCTAAAAACAATTCTAAAGCAAAAGGAGAATATAAATGGTCAAGAAAAAAATAAGAATGCCATTAAAGTGATGTTATTCATTTATAGCTTTTCTTAATTTTTCTGCATACTGTAACCACTCAATTATTTGGCATCTGTCATAAAATAAGAGAGTTTTAGAGATAGGATTGCTTTTAGAGCTCTTCCATCCCACATTTCACACTATAAAATGAGAGGAACTTTGAGTCACAGAAGCATGTTCCGGGTCGTATAGCTATCGAGTGGTTCCTAATCTAGTATTCTTTCTATGCCCCGTATTCTCTCAGTAATTTTGCTGCATCAATATCCAACAGCATTCTCACTGACTGTTTCCAGAACACAGACTGTTTCCAGACTGACTCCCTTCAATGCCATAGCTATCTCAGTGGGGAGAAGGAGTTGAAACAGATTCCATTTTCACCTTTTATAAGAAACATACAATTTGCAAAGTAGCTTCTCAAGTAGATGGTAGGTTCAATGTTTACTCTTGCCCGAGTTCTTTACTTGGTCCTCCGAACAATGACCTCATAAAGGTGCCCACCCTGTATTATAAGATGATCTAATGGCACAGTATTCAATCTATCATGGCATCATGGAGGAAGTCACTTACGGAATATCCTTGAGCTCCCTAAAAGCAGACTTCTGCACTTCCAAGGAGCCCAGAGATGCCAGGAGGAAAAGACACGTTTCAGGCCTGAGGCGGAGATAACAAGTGCCTCAACAGTCTAGTTAAGCCACGGGTTAGTTTGCTGCATCCAGGAAGGTTAACGTGCCCGCTTAGCTAAGCAATTCCGTATACATGTAGGTGAAGAGAAACAGAAAAAGATTTATAGAACACTGTGAAAAAGGAGCAAGCATGACCTCTTGTGGTAGAGGAGCTTATATGACGTGAAGAGTCAGAAAACCTTTGAGGTGGGGGTGGGGAGGTGGAGTGTTGGAAACTCAGGACTTCCCTCTGGACAGCTCCCCCACCCCCAAAGTATCTCTCTAGAGCTCCGTGCTCTGTCATTTGTAAATACATGTCACAACTTGGGGTGCCTGGGTGGCTCAGTCTGTTAAGCATATGCCTTCGGCTCAGGTCATGATCCCAGGGTCCTGGGATTGAGCCCCAAGTCAGGCTCCTTGCTCAGTGGGGAGTCTGCTTCTTCCTCTGCACCAACTTGTGCTTTCTCTCTCTCTTCTCTCTCTCTCAAGTAGATAAATAAGATCTTTAAAAAAGCCCCACATGTCATAACCCATCAAAATTCCCTTTAATTAATAGTAAACAAATGCCATTTGGTTTGGGCCAGATTGGCCAGTTTTATGGCATCTCAAAGTCACAGTTTACAAAGCACCATATCTTTGATCCTTTTATTGAGTACCTCCTGGTAGGTCTTACTAATCTGGAGGAAAACGTATTTTATTAAAGTCGTAAGAAATAGGGAGATTGTCTGGTATGAGTGCTATGAATTGAATGGGCAGATATGGTATTATTTGAAGCAGTAGAATTGGAAGGACAGGTGGAGGTCAGGAAGAAGAGGGTGTCTTTCTTGGCAAATACATGGAGACACAAGAATGACGTATGAATGATAAAAAGAAAAAGATTATGGTTTTGATGTTCTTGTAAGCGAGAGGGAGGAGCTGCGGTGGCTTTTGGAAGCAGCTTGAGCTGATATCAGACGGTGAGATCATTCGGGTAAAGATTTGAGTTGTGAATAAAGGGAAATGCCCTCAGTTTTCCAGCTCGTGAACATCCTGTACATTGCGTGCGGCTAAATGGTGAGTGAACTTTGCCTCCCCTTTTCTGTCGGTCATCATAGATGTTGGTGGGATGAAGCCCTAGACGGGACGGAAGAGGAGAGTTAACACTTAAGTGTTAAGTAGGCACATACATTAAATTTCATCTTCGTAACAACCCTTCAGAATGAAGATCAATAATCTTCTTATAGGGGCGCCTGGGTGGCTCAGTTGGTTGGGCATCAGGCTCTTGATTTCTGCTGAAGTCATGATCTTGGGGTCCCAGGATGAGCCCCGCATTGGGCTCTATGCTCAGCACAGGGTCTGCTTGTCCTTCTCCCTGTGCTCCTACCACACCCCCCGCCCCCCGCTCTCTCTCTCTCAAATAAATAAAATCTTTAAAATAATAATCTTTTTATTTTTTAAGATTATTTTTAAGATTTTATTTATTTGAGAGAGGGAGAGTGTGCACACAAGCTGGGGAGGGGCAAAGGGAGAGGGAGCAGCAGGCTCCCCACTTAGCAGGGAGCCCAATGCGGGGCTCCATCCCAGAACCCCGGGATCATGACCTGAGGCGAAGGCAGATGCTTAACCAATTGAGCCACCCAGGCGCCCCAGTAATCTTTTTATAGTTGAGGAAATTGGGGCTCAGAGAGGTTGGTCACTTGGCAAACACAGCACAGGTAATTAAAGGAGGTACTGAAATTCAAAGTAAAATGGGGCTGATTTTAATGTCACATTTTTGGTTTACTTCTAACACACCCCAAGCTGATTCCTTCTGTCCTGCCCACTTGTGCCGTATATCACCCTTGAAGTCTATCCTCAGAGGAAACTGTCACAGACATTCTGAATGTTTCCAAACAGCAGTTCCCCTCCTGATTTTATCGGCAGCAACTGTTCTTCTAAATAATAATCTTCCAGAGCGACAGTGTCTCCTCGCAGACATATGTCAGTTCTCTAAAGTTCCTTCATCTCGTATTGTACTGGCCACATTTAGAAGAGCTATTTTTGTGATATACATATGGAATAACATCTTTTTTTTAAGGGCTATTTCAGTAGTTCAATTGCATCTTTATTTTCAGGGAGTACCCCCTTTTTTACGGAGGTATAATTGATGTACAACATTATATTAGTTTCAGGTGTCCAGCGTAAAGATTCAATATTTGTATATATTGTGAAATGATCACCACAATAAGACTGGTTAACATCTGTCAACATACACAGCTAGAGAATTCTTCTTGTGATGAGAACTTTTGAGATTTACTGCCTTAGCAATTTTCAAATATGCAGTACAGAATTAGTAAGTGCAGTCTCCATGTTGTACGTTGCGTTCCCATGACTTGTTTATTTTATAGCTGGAAATCTGTACATTTTTACTTCCTTCACGCCTCGTGCCCATCCCCCACCTCCTGCCTCTGGCAACCACTACTCAGTTCTCTGTATCTGTGAGCTTGTTTTTTCCTTTTCCTTTTTCTTTAAGATTCTACATACAAGTGAGATTATACATTCTTTGTCTTTCTCTATCTGACTTATTTTACTTAGCGTAATGCCCAGGGTCCATTCATACTGTTGCAAATGGCAAGATTTCCTTCCTTTTTATGGCTGAATAGTATTGCATTATACACACACACACACACACACACACACACACACACACTCCGCGTTTTCTTTATCCATTCATGCATCAACAAACACTTGGATTACTCCCATATCTTGGCTGTTGTAAATAATGCTGCGGTGACATGGGGGTATAAATATCTCTTTAAGTTACTTATTTCATTTTCTTCAGAAAAATACCCAGCTGTGGAATTACTGGACCATATGGTATTTTTATTTTTAATTTTTGAGGAACCTCCATACCATTTTCTGTAGTGACTACACTAATTTACATTGCCATCAACAGTGCACAGGGTTCTTTGAAAGGGCAAATACTCTTCATTTTGGGTTTCCTATGAAATGGACATCGAGATAATATTAGATGAAGGATATGTTTTGAGGGAAATAATCTACAAACAAGGAAGGGGGGAGAGGGAGCACAAGTAGATGGGAAGAGTCTCCAGGTAACAAAGCCAACCTCGTTCCTGTGAAGGGAGAGAAGGCGGGAAGATTGAGTAGGAAGAGTCTCGGTCTGTGGTACTCTTCTGGGAAAGGTCTTGGCCAGGCGAATGGTGAGTCTCCAAGCAAAATATGTCCATTGGAGAAATCCCCTTCACTGGCTCTGGTATTTCTCATCCTTCTGGGTCAGGGGCCACCTGGGAAGATGTGGTCTCAGGACTGTTCCAATCTGGCGGATCCAAAGTGATGGCATCTGGAAGCCGGCTCATGAACGCTCTCTGAGCAGCACAGCTGTGTGGCTGCTGGAGGGGTCTATTGGCTCGGAAAATGTGATTTGGTTCCTCTACTTCAGATCAGAACTGTTACCGCTATGCTGTGCTGCTCTTACTTCATCTCGACAAGCTTCTGATAACTAGCATAACCTCTTTGTTTCCGCCATTGTCTCAGCCTCACCTGGGGCCAGCTTGGCAGAGACGGAATGCCTGGATGACAGACAATCTTTTGGTGAGGGCAGAAGTATGACCCCCAAGCCAGGCTGCTAAGCCTCCTGGGGACAAAGCTAAGCCTGTAGATTACCAAGTCCTACTCAGACATATGGTTCTTCTGTGGAGTAGAGATCCTACGATGGGAAGGGGTAAGGATCCTCTCCTCTGTATCGGCAGTGAGACTCCTTAGAAGACTTCACTGAACAGGGTGGGTGCTGCTCAGGCATGTGGTGCTGGGGCTGGCGGCATCCAAAGGCTATTCCTCCCTGGCTCCCATATTTGCTTTACTTCCTCAATGTCTGCTCTAGGTATCTCTGGTCTAATAGGCTCATTAGGTTTGACTAACAGAAGAGGCATCTCAAATTCTGCTTTCACTCACAGGCCTCTTAATCTGCTCCTCCTGGACTTCTTTACACACGTCGATAGCTTGTGGGAGAAGAGATCCCTGGGTCTGCTTTTAGCTTTCTGGGTATGCTTTTATTCTGTAGACCTGGGACACTGATCCCTTAGGGTCTTCATTTCTCTCAGTGCTTTCTTCAATTCAGCCACCTCTTCTGGTTTTCACCACCTCCCTCTAGCTGCACCTGGCCGAACCAAAGCGGACTTTTCTTTTTGCCAAAATTTGGGGTGACTGTGACCCCCATGTCACACTTGCAGCACGAAAAACAGCATCCCTTCTTCGGATGTGATCACAGAACCACGTCTGTCCATTAATTTAGTGAGCGCTCAGTGAGCATTCATCAGATGCCAGGCACTGCGGCAGGCAGCCAGCCAAGGTGAGCAAGACCCAGCACGGTCTCTGCCCTCCGACACCGAAGGTCTATTGTAATCAGATAATCACAAAAATAAATGTAACTAGGACCGTGCCCAGCTCCACAGAAGGAAGGTAAACAGTATTAAGAGAACACGTAGCGTAGATCCTGACCTGGTTTGCAGCCTTAGGGAGGGAGGCAGAGGAGAGCAGAAACTTTGCTGAGAAAGTAAGACTTGAATTGGGCTCTGAGGAGTCAGTATCAGCTCCCAATTTGAGAGAGGGGCGAGGCATTCTGGAAAGCAAGCACAGCGAGTCAAAGGGCCTGTCGTGGGAGAAGGTTGCCCTGCTCAAGGGACTGACTGGAGGTTAGTAAAACTAGATGAAGGGGTCCCGGGGTGGATGGCCTTGCAGTGGTATCAAGACGTGGGGGACCCTCTAGAATCTAGGCCGTGACAATTTATTTTTTCTCAGAGCAGCTGAAAGTAATGCAGGTCAGTGGTGGGTGAGTCGTGGCATTATTTAACTTGGAACTGAAAAAGGTCAACGGAACAGAGAGGAGGAAATTGAATGCCAGGGCACCAAGGAAGAGTCTATCAATACGTGAGAGCATCATGTGTCGATAAATATCGGAAAGCAGAGAGACTAAGACTTTTTGGAAGAGCTCAATTTGCCTGGTAGGAATTTGCTGATATGTGAATATTAGCTGCCAACCTAATAGATTAAAGGCTGAGCCATCACATCAGATTAGAACTTTACAGTCTATTAAATTATCCCATATCCCAACAAACAAATGGCACCAGATTTTGAGTCTGATATGTCTGCTGTGACAGTAGATTATTTAAAGTTACAAACACTTGAAAACAATTCAGTAAAAACTCTAGTATATGTTCCAGCATCATGTACTTCCAGTAGATTTATTTGCTTATATATTGTACTTGAAATTAATTACATTCATTGATCTTTTTTTTTTTTAAAGATTTTTTATTTTATTTTTTTAGAGAGAGAGACTGAGAATGAGAGGAGAGAAGGTCAGAGGGAGAAGCAGACCTCCCGCAGAGCCGGGAGTCCGATATGGGACTCGATCCCCGGACTCCGGGATCATGACCTGAGCCGAAGGTAGTCGCTCAACCAACTGAGCCACCCAGGCGCCCTACATTCATTGATCTTAAATGTTTGAAATAAGATATATGCTGCTCATATAGGATTGAAATTTTCTGAACTTCATTTTTTCCAGATAGTTTATTTTCTTTTTTTTTTTTTCATTTGTTCAAAAACTCCTTTTAAAATAGATAAAGTAAGGTAAGGTAATTCCCAGTACAGGCTGTGTCCATATAACCAGGTACATCTCTCTTCACATATGAATTCATGATGCTTCATTTTTCATTACTTTTAAGAACTAGTAGACAGATTTAGAAGACCAGTAGTCAATTAAACAACAAAAACCCGGGCGCCTGGGTGGCTCAGTTGGTTAAGCGACTGCCTTTGGCTCAGGTCATGATCCCGGAGTCCCGGGATCGAGTCCCATATCGGACTCCCGGCTCTGCGGGAAGTCTGCTTCTCCCTCTGACCTTCTCTCCTCTCATTCTCAGTCTCTCTCTCTAATAAATAATAAAAACAACAACAACAAAAACCCCATAATACAATGCTTTTAATCTCCACCTTGTGAAACAAAAGACCATTTTTCCCATTTGGGAAGAACCTATATGTAGAAGCTCATTTTATGGCATTGGGAATTTCTTATGTTCTAAGAGTTTTAGGCAATTAGACAGTAGAAAAAAAATTAAGGAGTTTTGGCAGCGTTAGTTTCTCAGACACTTTCTTGGTGTTTTGATTCATTAAATCCCAGCATAAGGTTGCTATCATCGTGTTGCTGTCTTGAATGATTTACTCTCTTTTATTAAAATGGGTAGCAGAGAGAAGAAAAACAGAAAGAGGTGGTTTAGATGATAATTTGAAAGAGCTTAATCTCACTGAGGATTGCTAATGACCACCAGAAACCATTTTTCTGGTTGTTCAGTCATTCCGCAAACGTAAATTGAATGTGAGATGCTGGGAATACAAAGATAACTAATATTTTTTCCCCTGCCCACAGGGACCTTTTGGTTTAATTGGATGTGCAAACAATTGCCATACGATGTGACAGTCTCAGGCTAACAGATACGTGTCCTAGGCACATGGAGGCATAAAGGAGGGAGGGTTCTGTGTGACACTTACTGGAGTTCAGTTTACTAGAGACCTGAGAGGACCCAATAAAGCAATAACTCTATTTTCCATCTGAGTTATGAATAATTTGTTTGAAAGGGGAGGCAGATGGGCACCAAAATTTCACATTCATTACTTGTGGGGGCCAAATGGGAGAACTAATCTGAGAGTCTTATCCAAATGGGGCTGCTAATATGGGACTCCAAATTAGACCATCTTATCCTGGGAAAGCTTATTTCCTACAGGAAGAAAGTTATATTTGGGCTAGGCAAGTACAGCTAATTCATTCTAAAAGTATGGATCCGAGAAGTCACTCTGCCTTCCCTGGGAGGGAGTGAGTAGAGGGATAGTGGGGGCCTAGGGAGTATTTCATGAGGTGGGGCTCTGTGCACCTGAAGGAAATAAGCATTTCCTGGTAACCAGTAGCTCTGGTCTAGGGGTCAGTAAAGGCTTTACAGAGGTAGTTTGAACTGGTTTTAAAGGAAGAGTATAAATAAAGTAGACTCTGAAATAGGGAGGATAGCTGGGAACAGCATTCCAAGCAGGGGAACCTGCATGCACCAAGGCATGGAGGCAGAAAATGGTGTCATGCGTTCAATACCCGTGAGTAATTCAGCAAGGCTGGTGTTTAGGGAGTGACATACTTAAAGATGGGTGTCCTCAAGAAGGACAATTTCATTCATTTTGCGAAGGAGTCAGACTTTATTCTGTAGGCAGTGGAGAGCACAAAGGGTTTTCAAGTAGGCTGGAAATGTGTCAGTTACCCTTTAGGCGGTTCTTTGTGACTATGAGGTGAACTTGGTTGGATTTGGTGTAAGTTGCAGGATGAGAGGCCTGGGGATGGCAGTGGTGTACAGAGAAGGGATCAGAGTCACGGAGGATCGTGAGGCAGAAACTTCAGGATTCAACTAGTCACTGCAAGTGACTTACAGGTGAACATGGGAAGATGACGAAATACCTAGGTTTCTGACTGAGGTGACAGATAGGTTTGGGTGTCATTCCCTGGGAGAGGAGGAAGAAAGGCTGGCTGCTGGCCTTTGTGAAGTTAGCTGAGGTTTGTGGTGGGTGTTTTTTTTAGCCTTCTCACTCTTTGCTTTTGTCTGCTTTATGAGATATTAAGTGATGCCATGCCCTATCTTTTTTTTGTTGTTGTTCCTTATCTTTTATCTAAACTTGCAACTTTATTTAAGGCTGAGATGTAAATGACTGGTAACAGTACAGAGAAGGGTAGAAACATACCCCACGGTGTGGTGCCCCTCTCCTTTCAAGTGCCCTTAGCAGGCATGGTCAGAAATTATGCCTTCTTTCCCTCCCACCAGTTTTCAACTTCAGGATTTTTTTTTTTTTTTTTTACAAAACCATGGTCTGGCAGTTACTACAAACTGAAAAGAGTTGCTAAGGACACTGAAACTCATTTACCATCCTGGGGATGGAGTGTGGCGTCTCGCAGTGACTGCTTATTTATCCACATGAGGAACACCAAAAGGGGTGGAGTTCTAATAGAATTTCAGGTGACAGGTTCTCAATGAAGAAGTCTTCGTGCAGGCACCTCAGCCGTCCGGGATCTTACTCCCTCTATGAATCATGTTTGGCAAGTAGTCAATTCTCAATATAAAAGCTAGTTAGCCAAACAAATCCATGAGCTGATTCCTAGCAACATCATCACAACGTTGTCTTTCCTGGGGAGACATGCCGGTGACTATGAACGAAAACCAGCTGCAGCACTCAAACAGAAATGAGACTCTTAATAGACGATGCGCAAGCATGGAACCCAGGGTTGGACAGGAATGTTTCGTGCTCATTTGAAACTTGGCTCTGACTGTGGCTTCTCTGTCACAGATTTTGGGATGGGAGAGTGCCCCCACAGGGAAAGCAGTGCACGCTGACATGGAAACTGAATAGGACTTTGGCTAGGCTAGGAGTCATTGCTATTTTAGTCACTTCCAGATGTCTGCTGGTGGAGTTTTAAGGGAAAGGGAAAGATGTGTGGAGTGCGGGGGGCCCGTGGGGTGGGAGGGGAGGGCTGTTTCAAGTTACCCTTCAATATGCTACTAAGATGGATAGGCTAAAGCTTGTTTAAAATTGTGTTCTTCAATCGTGCCTCTTTTATTTACATGCTCGATGGCACATGGAGTCATAGGCAGACTGGGGAAACCTTTGTGAAATCATCAGGATTCCCCCCAAAACGAACTTTATGCCTTTGGGTTGCCATCTAATATTTATGAAGTGCCAGGCATTGAATGGCACACACACCAGATGAGCCATCTGGCCCAGGAGCTCTTGTGCTAACCTAACAAGCTCACCAGATGCTCATTATCTATCTACTTTCTCCTTTCATGTTGTGTTGGAGGTGTCTTTTAATCCCGGTGCTGCCATTATAAACTAGAAAATGATGTCACGTTGTAATGTTTAAGTACATGGAGATGAGGCCCTTTGGGATCTTCAGAAGGGGTGTTCAGGTCCTTCTCAAGAGGTTCCGGTACCACCATGGGTCAATCCAGGGGTGTAGGTCAAAAGACCCTACTGGGTTGGGAGGGTTTCTTGTGTCTTTGTTTCACTGGGAAGGAATGGCACTAGCATGACCCAAGGCATGGAAGGCAAAGCATAGGAGGAGCAGTAGAGCTTGTAGAGTTATGGAGTACATGGATTTGAATCAGACAGACCCAGTTTAAGTTCAGACTGTCACTTGCTAGCTACGTGAGCATGCACAATTTACTTAACCTCTCTAAAGATCAGTTTCTTCATCTGCAAAGCAGGAATAGGACTACTGAGTCTTTGCTGGGTGGAGGAATCATGGTTAGATTCCTCGCGGGTCCAAAGACCCGCTACCTTGTTTAACCAGGTTGTGAGCTAACCAGAAATAAGACAACGCGTTAGACAGATGGAGGTCAACATGTCACCTGTATTATTTTTAAAGCTGGTATGAAAGAATGTGACATCTTTCTCTGGGCACGTGAGCTTCACAGCCAGAACTTTCTACACAGCAGCCCCAGCCCAGGACAGGATGCTCCCTCGAGGAGTAGGGCACAGCGTGTGCTGTTGCGGGGTGGAGAAGAGAGGTGGCATGCGTCATCCCCATTTCTTCCTCCCCGCTCTGCTATCAGATTATCATGAGGGGACAGCATGAGGAAGTGGGGAGAAGCTGGGAGTAATTTCATTTATGGGTCTTGCCCTCATGGAAGGCAACACCAAGAGAGGAGGAAAATCCATTGCCCCTAACAGGAGTAACTTCAGAGGGTTCTGGTAAGGATTCTTTGAGACGAAGGAATGTGTTAGGAAAATGCTAAATGCTCAACAAAATGTATTGATTGATATTATTGTATTATCTCCAAGCATGGGGATAATGACAAAGAAATGAGATGAGGGTCATTTGCAGGGAAAAGCAAAGGTGTTTGGAAAATGAAATGTGTTGTCCTCACGGGGGAAAAAAAAGAAATACTTTAGGATATCTTTAAACCAGACAAGAGGCAAGTGCCTATCCTTACGAGGCTCTGTTACTGTTGCTCTGTTACTGGACAGGAAGGCCAGCCTGAAGGTTCGGGATGGGTAGAGGAGACTGGATTTAAAATAGCTTAGAGGAAGCAGAGTTTTCAACTAGATGAATGTGAAACAAAAAGATCCTTCCAGTGATTATTTTCCTGGGGTGATTTCTGGATCTTGGGCAGTTGACCAATCCCTCTCTGTGTGGTTTCCTCTTTGGGGCATGAGATTAGCCCATGTGTTTCCCCAGTCTGAGGTTTCTGCTTCTTTAGTCCCAGATTTTTCTTTTGGGCAGGATTTCTTTTTTCTTGAGTTGAAAAAAAAATAACGCGAACAAAGGCTGGTGTGGTGCTGGGAAACACTTCCGTTTTTTACCTATAACCCACTCATTCCATCCTGACCCTACTCAAAACCCATGAGCTCTCCTGAGATTTTCTTTCTTTCTTCTGAGATTTTTGCCTGCTAATTCTTACACAGTATTAAAACATAAACTTGCTGCAAATTTCAAAAGCAATAATTATTCCAGATCTTTGTTGGCCTCTGTGTTGAGCTGGGCATGATCTCCATTTAAGGCAATTTTCTAAATTGCTTCTCTTAAATCTTCCTTCGGGGAATTAGCATCTGGGCGATTTTCTCCTTTCCTCTTCTACCCCGCCTCCCCACTTCTTTAGTAGCAGGCCTTAAAGTCCCTGGCTGTGCATAAATGATGTTAAGGGTAGCCAATTGGGCTTTCTAAGATTCAAGAGTGACTCACTTGATCTCCAGAGGAAGCCTCTCATTGGCAAGTTATTATTGTCTCACTTCACAAAACACAGTAATTTCAAGTTACCGCCAGAGAGATGAAGTCAGAGGGAAGCTGGGGCAGTGGAAATGTAGTAACACAGAAACATGCTTCAAAGCTGAGAGTGAAAAATAGTGAATTCAAGGAGAGAAAGATGAAGACCGTGACAGAGGAAAGAGCATCAGAATATGCCAGTGTTCCCCGTGTAAAGAGGGTTCCTCAGGTAGCTTCGGGCGATGGTAATTGTAATTTACCTGGCAGATAATTTTAAGGAAAGAGCATGTAATTGCACGCATAAACATGCTTGCTCTGAGAGAATGCTCTAATAGTCTTGATGTGTACAAGGTTGTGCAAATCGGTTCTCTTGACCTCTCACCTGCTCTTCACCTTTGCTCAAAGTGAGCTGAGTGTGCGCTGAGACACAGCCTCCATGGTTGCAGGAGAAGCAATTTAACTGGGGCTCAGGTGACTGGAAGTGGAAACTTGCCATGACACTTTGGGGAAACACATTTCCGATCCTCCCCAAATGTTAAGCAAGCTCTTAAAATTGTAAATCTAATGACACCATGAAGTGTGTTTTGATGTTTCAATCAATGGGTATTTCACGGTAATGGCTCCACAGCTGAGCAAGCCTATATTCGGTTAAAAATTTGGCCTATTTAGATGTCCCTGAATTTCAAGTAAACCAAGAGGCTGCCAATCAGTGTGGCAGGTGAAACATTTGCTTTACGAAGCAAAAACAATAGGACTCAACTCCCAAGTTTGAAAATTAATGCCATTTTGTTGTTTCTCTTAAAAGTCAATCTTTTTTCTTTGAGTTGCTCTTCATAGCATCTGCTAAGTGGCTTTGTTGTTGGATTTTAGGGCTTGGCGCAATATTCCGTCCTCTTTTATGGCTATTATGACAATAAACGAACAATTGGATGGATGAATTTCAGGCTGCCGCTCTCCTATTTTCTGGTGGGGATCATGTGCATTGGATACAGCTTTCTGGTTGTCCTTAAAGCGTAAGTTTCACTGGCCTCTTGGGAAGTGAGCTATGATTTCTGGAATCAAATAGTATCATTAATTTAAGAATTGGATATAATTTTTATCATATTTTATAGAGAGAGGATACTGAGTCTGTAAGAGATAAAATGTGGTTTTAATACCAACACTAATGTTAGACTATGACATTCCCCAAACAAAAGGGTTGAACACAAGCTCAGGCCTTTAGATCATCCTTCTGAGTTGCACTCCTGTGTTTAAGCCGATTTTGAAGACACGCCTCTTTGAACTTCAAGGTACGAATCCGTGTTGCTGAATCCATGTTGCAAACAAGGCAGGGAAACAGCTGCTGGTTCCCCCTTCTTTGTGTGCAGAGAGGTCTGCAAGTTGCAGAATCAGCTCAGTAAGCAGAGTCTGTTATTCTTTGTTCATTAAAAAAACAAAACAGAACCAAAGTAGTCACTCAACCAAAAAAAAAAAAAAAAAATCAACTGTGTGCAATGGCGAAAACAATGGCCCCCAACGAGACCGTTGCGATCAAATGCAGAATCATGGTCTGTCTGGAAGGACATTTATTAGAGAATGGAGAAGGATTTCATCAGAGAACTGATGAAGCTGCAGTTCATTTCCCCCCTGCCTAAAATGTATGTGTAACAACCCAATAAAAGACACAGCAGAAACCGGGCCCCTGGGTGGCGCAGTTGGTTGAGCGACTGCCTTCAGCTCAGGTCATGATCCCAGAGTCCCGGGATCGAGTCCCACGTCGGGCTCCCAGCTTCATGGGGAGTCCGCTTCTCACTCTGACCTTCTCCCTTCTCATGCGCTCTCTCTCTCTCTTTCCTAATAAATAAATAAATAAAATCTTTAAAAAAAAAAAAAAAAAGACACAGCAGAAACCCGCATCTGGGGCTGTGAGTAATCTCCATAATCCATGAGCCACTTCCCTGAACTAGCATGGAAGTCTTCAGAGACTTGAGAGATCAGTGTCCTGACCCTTTTACTGGACCATGAAAAAGGTGAATGGGCCTTTTGCTTCATCACAGGAAAGGATCTCTGCCTGAGGGTCCAGGTCACCCCAAGCAGGAACTCTTTGGAACGGTCTGTGACACACTTTGTGCCTTGTCGCTGCCAAACTGACTGGTTCCACCGGAGGACACTGTCATATTTAGTTTTCAAGATCTCATATCCACAATATTCATCTACCTGTCCGAATGTAATCCAGGATCCTAAATAGAAGGTATCTGTCTGTCTACCTGATAGAGTATTACCACATTCCCCAATCTATGCTATTTCTCCATTCCGTTTTGCCAAAACTAAAATAAGAGGTGCCAGTTACATTATAGAGGTCTTGGGAGAACTATTTCTATGCCAGTCCATCAGTCAAGTGCTCATTTCCGAAATCATAATTCATATACTTATTATTTAATAACTATTGAGCAATTACTATGGTCAATTACTATGGGCAATCTGAAGGGCTATCTAGTGTCTAAGGATTTAATGGTGAACAAAATAAAATCCCTGCCCTCAGGATGCTCAGTTGAAGAAACAGTCTGTAAACGAAGGAACAAAGAGTGGTTGTGGTCAATATAGCATTAATACATATATTATATCTTCGTGTTATATATACGTTATCCATGTATTAGGTGTTATCCTTTGCTGCCTAGTATTTGCTGCAGTTTCTTCTTTTTCAAGGATGTAATATGTGCTATTTAGTATAGCATAGCCCTTGCTATAATTTTTTTCCCCTTGTGTAGTGGGCTTATCTGTGAGCTTCTAGAGAGTTGCTTCCTACCTCCCTTTCAATCTCCTTCCTCTTCCTGACTTTCTTTTTAGCAGAGGCTACATTACAGCAACCCAGTTGGCTTAGGATTTGTGGAGTTACTTCTTTGAATAATTAAAAACTTTCACATGCATCCATAAAATGACCAAATAACCCCAGCGTGTAAACAGAGATGTAAACTTGGGGTCC
The DNA here is from genome assembly GCA_028533885.1 of Nasua narica. NCBI lineage: Eukaryota > Metazoa > Chordata > Mammalia > Carnivora > Procyonidae > Nasua > Nasua narica. Next base: position 12,487,472 of record CM052813.1, read on the forward strand.
TAGGCGAGAAGTCGAAGCAAAAGCATGAATGCAACCATTGCTTTCTACCTCCCAGCAAAGCAAATGATATGCGGAGGTTGCGTCTCATAGACACAGTGGTTCAAATCTATAGCGTCTTTGAAAAAGGAAGAATTTTCATAGGTATAGGCATTTTTGTCCCTCTGTGGGCAAGGGCTAGAGCTGTCCATGGAACATTTAATAGGTATCGGGGGTCTCTCTGAACAAAATGTGCTACAATCTCTCAATTTGTCTTTCCTTCCTTCTTTTAGCATTCCCATCTTTCTCGTCGATTCCCACGTGCTGGGTGTTCCTGACTTGCTTGCCCAGCTCACGCTCCCTTATCTAGGAACCTGTCTATAGCCACACAGTTTTGCCAGGGAAGCTCCATTTCAAAACTTCAATCTGTCAAGCATCCATTTTGACTTGGAACCTTGCCCTTTGCTCAGTGAGAGTGCAGAAACGGATGGTGGCGTATGAATCAAGTTAGTAATTTTTTCCCTCAGTTAAACCAGTGGGAATCTTAGACTTCAACCCCTTTTGACCTACAAAGAGGCATTTTATGTGATTCAACCTACCTCCATGCGGTCCTAGCTTGGCACCAGAGTGAAGTCAGAGAGCCTAAGCCCTTGACCTACATCCGTGGTTAACTCCTGGAAAGTGTCCAGCAAATCACTTCATAATGCTCATCCTTAGCTGCCCCATCTATAAAAAGAGAATAATATTAACTCCCTTGACTTTATGCTCAGTTGTTGAGGAGGGGAAAAAAATGGTGATACACAGAGGCACCATTTCAAAGGCCAAAGTGATAGACTGATGTAAGGGATAATTATTTTTGGCAATTTTTTTTATGACCCATTGACCTGTTTAAAATATATAAGCCTCTATAAGGAGTGAAGCTAATAGTAGGGGATGTAGGACACCTCAGAGATGCCTGCCAACCTATAATGTCAGCTTTATGGCGTGGCGCTTCTTTCCTTTTTGGTTCCATATCACTATAATACTCATAAAACCAAAACCTTATGGGATCATTTTATAATATGTATCATATGAAATTTTAATTTTGCTATTTATAGTGATAAGGGGAAAAGAAAGGAAGTGGAGTGAGTGAAATATAGATCTCTAACCACTGAAATAAACTGTAAGTAAAAGCATTTTAAGCTCTCCAAGCAAAAAAAAAATATGTGTGTACATATGTGTGTGTGTGTGTGTGTATACACACACACACATGCATATATTCTAATCAGTTACATGTATTAAAATATATAGATTAGGATATATGTAACCAGTTGGCATGAATGTATAAAAATTTTGATTTTTGTTCAAGAGTTGTAAAGTATGGAGAAATTTCATGCATTCAGTTTATTCTTTGGGAAGAGATTCTTGGGAGGGGTTGGATCTATGCAGGAGTTTCCTGACCTGCTCTGGGTTAGTTCATTCCTAGCTGCAGGGGGATCTGGAAATAAGCTAAAGCTGCCTAGAACAGTTTAAGGGTGTACACATATTTTTTTTTTTCCTGGGGAGGGACCCATTGGTTTTTGTCCTATTTCTAAAGAGAGCCTTATCCTGCAAAAGATTAAGAACCAAGTATATGATGCTAAGAAAACAGTTTAGGAAAACAAATAAAAAATATGTGCTTTTGGGCGCCTGGGTGGCGCAGTTGGTTGAGCGACTGCCTTCGGCTCAGGTCATGATCCCGGAGTCCCGAGATCGAGTCCCACATCGGGCTCCCAGCTCCATGGGGAGTCCGCTTCTCACTCAGACCTTCTCCCTTTTCATGCTCTCTCTCACTCTCTCTCTTTCCTAATAAATAAATAAATAAAATCTTTAAAAAAAAAATATGTGCTTTTATAGAACCTGTTTAATTGCTAAAATCATCAATGCTTCGTAGTCTTTTAATCTCAAAAGGCCTGGAAAATGAACAGTTCAAAAAATTAAAATAAAACCAAAATTTAAAGATAAACTTTTACTTTCTGGTGATAAGAACAAACTGTGTTTGAATTTACATGCTTTCAGGATATTGCTTCTCCAGGCTACTTATAATTGTACTATTTTGCTACTCCCTGCCCTTTCCCTTTCTTTGTGTATCCAGGGGCGGGGGGTCTTGGATTAAACCCTGTGTTTTTACAGGATGACCAAAAATATCGGGGATGATGGGGGTGGTGATGACAACACATTCAACTTCAGCTGGAAGGTATTCACGAGCTGGGACTACCTGATTGGCAATCCGGAAACAGCAGACAACAAATTCAATTCTATCACCATGAACTTTAAGGTAAACACATCAACTTCAAGACCTGTGCCTTTGGATTTCTAAGACTAAAATTGGAGCCATTCCATCCTGTTTAGCTAGTGAAGTATCCTGACAATTAAAAGAAAGATTAACTCATCATTTCTGCCTACCAGGATCCGGGCAGAGTTCTGATTGTGATTGGAAAATATCTGATGACCCAAGAAAGCACGATTTCTTCTCTAAATTTGGTAATAAATATACTGCCATTGGCTTGAAACAGTAGGTCATTAGTAATCAAAAATCAGATAGTCTAAATAATAGAACAATGCTTACAAATTATTTACAGCAATAAGCTAGCTCCATATTTAAAATGACCCTAAGGTATTATTTTGTAGCTTCAAAAAAAAAAAAAAGACTTTATCAGAAAAGAAGTTTGTCCTCATATTATTAGATCAATCAGAGTTTGTAAGAATTCTCCCTTCTTTCTCTGACTCATTCTCACTTGCTGCTGATATCCACCTGGTTTGTGGAATCCCAGATAGAGTGTACATTTTCATTCCTCATTGGATGTTTGCAAAAATATCTTCTGAGTAAATGCTGGTTTTTGTAGCTCAGATACATTTTTTTTTCTGTTTTGCTTGAGTACAGGAAGCTATCCTAGAGGAAAGAGCAGCCCAAGTAGAAGAAAACGTCCACTTGATCAGATTCCTGAGGTTTCTTGCTAACTTCTTCGTGTTTCTAACACTTGGCGGGAGTGGATACCTCATCTTTTGGGCTGTGAAGCGATCCCAGGAATTTGCACAGCAAGATCCTGACACCCTTGGGTGGTGGGAAAAGAATGAAGTTCGTCTCTGCATGCTTTTTATGTGCTTAGAACCTGACATTTGAAATTGTGTGGGTTATGCTTCTCTGGTGCAATGTTAAATAAGGCCATCCTTGACCTATTTACCCCACACTGCCCTGTCACACATTTTCCACTCCATTCCAGCCTTATTTCCAGATCTATCTATTGTCTGTCTGTTTTTCATTTTGTGACTTTACGGAAAGCTAGAGTTGAAAGAGATATTAGAACACATATATTCCAACCAGTATATTTTACAGATGCGGTTAATGAATGTCGGGGTGGTGGTGGTGGTGTGTTCAGGTCACAGAATCACGGAGAAGAGTGAGTTAAAACCCAGGAATCTTGATTTCAAGGCCAACACTCCTTCCATGGCTCTATGTTTCTTTCTCTGTAGATTCTGCATCTGTCACTGAAAGATCCAATTGTTGCCCCAATTCTTTGAAGCAGCAATGTTAGAGTCCTTGGTTCCTATGTTTATCTCACCGGAAACGTTCAGATTACCTCCTCCACTTTCGGCAGGTCTGGGATTCTCTCTGTTTCTCCCTAGCAGTCTCACTGCACACTTTCCACATTTTCTTCACTTTGCCTTATGTCCTCCCTCTCTGAAAGATAGCCAAATGAGGAAGGCCAGCTCTTTGCCTGGAATTAAATCTGATTGTGATGTGTCTTCAGGATATGTGCCCATTGAGCAGGTCAGAGGAAGGAGAGCAGATATAGAGAATAAGGAAATTCAGATATTTAGAATAAGGAAATCATTATGTGTTGTTGCTAGGGCCAGTTGCCTTTCATGAAATGTCCTGGCATACGATGTGTGGCATCTTTTTAAGCTTGAGCATTTTCAAAGTATGTATAGATGGAGGCTGTGGGAAGTGTAGACTGCCCACACTGAAACTTCTACCGAGCCCTGTAGACCAAAAAGATTCAGAAAGTCCTTACAAGCATAGAATTTTCTAGAAATATCTTGGATAAAATATAGCCTATTTACAACAAAAGGCTCCAAACAAAAACCTTCCAGGTAATCCTGGAGATGGGGGACCATACATTTAAGAGACTATAACAGCACAGACATTTCATGGAAACCTATAAAAAGTCATTAGGTAGAGGGATTTTATTTATTTAAAACAGAGGAGAACCTCAAAGCATTTATCAAGTTCATTATGTAAGCTTCTTCTTATAGTTGTGATAATTTCTATTATAGGCGAAATTATATGCCACTTTGGTCCATGGTTCATATCAATCATATTTTTGTATAAATGAACCATAGTGAAGGGTGGATAGTTGCTTTTCATTAGGTAGAAGGGTCATTCTATGTAAGAGTCTGTTTAAAACCTATGTAAGGGGATCCTGAGTCCTAAGGGCCAACAAAGGTTGTAATGGGGATTCACGAATAACTTTATACATTTGATGAAACAGAATTTAAATTTACCTTATAAAAGATTGCACAGGATCTGCTAAGTTGTTACCTTAGGCTGAAATTATTCATACTGATTTTATATTATGCCATGCTGATTTTTATCTCCTCTTGGTCATGCTCATATAATGTTATTAATAAAAATGGGAAAAACCATACTGACAATTATTTTCTCCATACAGTCTAGTAGTTGTAATCATTCAAAACACGGAATCAAGAAATGGCCATAGGAAATGTTTAGTAGTGACATTTTGAACCAGGTATTTAGGAAAGGCCCCTGCCAGATTTGGGCTCACCCCAAAATCTTTTTTCATTTAGGGAAGCTTTTTCCCCATCACAAAAGCAGTAAATGCACTGGATTATTTTCCTTGATTTAATTTAGCCTACTATTTTAATTATAAAAGTGTCAGACAGGAGATATGGACCGTACATTTGCTACTTTTCATATTCTCTCCCCCTCCCCCACACTAGCTTAAAAACGAGTTCTTCATTCCTAGAACTTTCCTACCTTGGTTTTGATAACATCGTGCTTTGTGTTCTCCTTTTGTTTCTCTGAATGTCCTGGGTTTTTTTTGTGTTTTTTTGTGGGTTTGTTTTTTTTGCCCCTAATAGGGTGTATTCCCCAGAATTCAGTATTTAGTTCTAAGCCCATTTCAGGGAGTTCATTTATTCCAACTGAACTAGCCCATATGCTGGTGATTATCAATTTAGTATTTCCAGTTTGGACCTCATTCCCCAAGAAGATCATTTTCCCTTTCCATTGGAACTCTTGTTGCAAAGTATTTTACCATATCGGAATCAGTTCCCACGTACAACAGTATGTGTTCATTGGGTACAGGGTGATGTAAATTACTTCCCTCGTTATACTAGGAAGCAGATTTATTACTGACACATACACAAGCTTATACACAAGCACACCTTGAGAATGGGAGTTGAATATTGTCTTTGTTTTTTTAATTAAGATAAAATTTTACAAGTGCATGAGATAATCTTCTTTAGTCTTATAAAAGATGAAGGAAATAAAGCTGAAATCTTGCAAAATCCTGGAAGAAAGCAATTGTTTTTTAAATACCATTAACTGCGTTAATTCCTCGTATCTCCCTGTAGATGAACATGGTCATGTCCCTCCTGGGGATGTTCTGTCCAACACTGTTTGACTTATTTGCTGAATTGGAAGACTACCATCCCCTCATCGCTCTGAAATGGCTGCTGGGACGCATTTTTGCTCTACTTCTAGGCAACTTGTATGTATTCATTCTGGCCTTGATGGATGAGATTAACAACAAGGTGAGTCTCGTATCTGGATTGCTTTCGGCACCCGTGTGTTGTTACATTCCCAGTCTCCAGATTGCTAGGAATGCGTTGGAAATCTGTGCTGTCTCCATCTTTACTTCCATCACTTTGCATCCTAGATTGAAGAGGAGAAGCTGGTAAAGGCCAACATTACCCTCTGGGAAGCCAACATGATCAAGGCCTACAATGCATCGCTCACTGGAAATAGCACTGGGCCACCTTTTTTTGTGCACCCTGCAGATGTACCTCGAGGACCCTGCTGGGAAACAATGGTGGGGCAGGTAATGTCACCAACAGAAGTGGATGACAATAAATGGATGAAAAAAGAGCAGAATCAATTATGTCTTTCATAAAGGTGGCCTATTTTTTTTGTTGCTTCATAAAAAAATACCAAAGATTTATTGAAGGCTTACTATGGTGCTGGCTAAGAATTTCATATATAGTCTCTCATATGGTCCTCACTCCATCTATTGAGGTAAGTACTACTTTTACACCTTTTTTTTTTTTTTTTTACAGTTGTGTATAAAGAAAAGGTATTTTTAAATGGTGTGAGGAGAGGTTCATCTTCTATTTGTGTTGTAATAAAGCACCTAGATTTAGATGCAGGCTCCAGCGAATATTTAAATGGAACTCTACCTATTATTTCCAGTTTTCCATAAAAAAGATATTCTTTGGGGAGCACACATGAATACTACTTTCAGCAATGTGCATTTTTATCAAGTAATTGTTCCTTAAGTGTTAAAGGAAATACTGTCTTAGGTGAGTTGTTTTCATGATGACTATGTAAATGGCCCCAGTCCAAGACTACTGGTGTTTGACCAGAGGAAAGAGAGAGTGTTTCATATGGGTTTGTGTCCAATAAGGGAAACCAAATTAAGCAAAAAGAACAGTAAACTATTTCACATCCCTTATTTCTATACAGATCCAATTTTTGTTTTGAAAAGCCTTTAATTCGATCTCATTAGAATTGACATTGCAGCGGTGCATTTCATAAACTGATTTTGGACTTGGGTTCCTCGGGGAGGACCAAATACTTTTAAATATGTCATCATGCATCTGCCTGCCTATGGGACAACAGTCCAGTCTCAGCAGTAATGTAGTCTTGTGGAATTATTTGAATAATTTTTTTGCTGTGTACTTCTTTTTTGTAATCTAAAAGGAAAAATTGAAAGTTAGTGTTAGTCTTATGAAACGGATGCAATTTAAACAAATGTGGCTATCATTAGATGCCCTCATGCTCTATTAGATGCTCACCAGACTTAAGCCAATCAACTGTGATTCTAGTTGTGGGGGAAAGAATAAAAACAATGTATGTGATGCTAGACACATGTCCAAAAAGTATGGTATGATTAAGGATTTTATTTTACTTTATTTTTATGCTTTCAGGGGCCAGATAAGCATCTCCCTTTCCAGTTACATATTATTAAATACTCCATTTTTCAGACATGCACATTCCATACATGTTTATAAAACGTATTATATATGAAATTATAAATGAAGTGAAATGTAGGCTGCCTTTACTTAAGAGAGAGGTATGGTAGATGGGGTGATGGCCCTTCAAAGATGTCTGTGTCCCAATCCCTGGAATAGGGATTCCAGGGATTCTGTTACTTTACATGGGACAAAGTGAAGGATAATTATCCTGGATTATGTGGATGGACTTAATGAAATCACAAGTAGGAACGAAAGAGTCAAAGTCAGAAAAGCCAGATGTGACAGCGGAACCAGGTTTGAGGGATGAGCTTTGTAGATGGACAGAGAGGGGCTGTGAGCCCAGGAGTGCCGGCAGCCTCCAGAAGCTGAACAAGGAGGGGACCCTGCTTCCTCCCTGATGCCTACACCTTGATTTTAGATTTCTGGCCTCCAGAACTGTAAGAAAATAAATTCATGTTGTCTTAAGCCCCAAAGTGTGTGGTAATTCGTGACAGCAGCAACAGGAAGGGAATGTACATAGATTTCTCGGTTTCAAGGATCCTTCCTTGAAGTGGAGCCTGGTCACGGTGCTTCGTACAAGTCTTAGCTCATCTAGGCTGCTCCTTGAGTCCTCAGCTAAAGTGGAAAGAAATGAAAAATCAGGGGGAAAAAGCTTTTTTCACAAACTCAAAAAGTTTGAGATGTTCTCTTCTTTATGTCCTAGGATGCAAAATGGCAGGTGGGCTATGAAATCTCCCCTCTAACAGTCTTGCTAGAATGGACCGTCAAGGTTAAGACTGAGGCTGCCCTTCTGGGGGAGAGAGAGCGATCAAGTAGATAGGAATCCCAGTGTAATCAAGGAGGATACTTATTTTTTTTCCAATTAATTTTATTTTTTCAGTGTTCCAAGATTCATTGTTCATGTCCCACACCCAGTGCTCCATGCAATACGTGCCCAAGGAGGATACTTATGCCTCCAATTATGCAGAAGCTTCTGTGTTGGTCCCACACATGCTGACTTAAAGGAAAAATCACTTATTTAATTCTTCTTTGGACTTTGCTGCTTGTCTTGTCCTTAAAAAAAAAAAATCCCATCTTCAGTGCTTTTCCCTGCTTCATCATCTCTCCTTACTGCCCCTCTTCTCCTTCACCTTCTTTTCCATAAGGGGGCATTCAGCACTCCTGGGAAAGTCTGCAGGAGCTGGACCAGAGGTTGTGGTTCTGAACAGAATGTTGACGAGGGAGGTAGAGTCTATGAGGATAAGAGAACTCAGGGGTCATAAAAAAGCCTAAGGGCTGGAGAGACTGGTCTTTAAGAGATCAATATCAATATTTACATCCACATACCTAGAAAAATTTCATTTAACCATCAAAAAAAAAAAAAAAAAGTGGCTCCAGGGGCGCCTAGGTGTCTGTTGGTCAAGGGCCCGACTCTTGATTTTTTAGCTCAGGTCATGATCTCTTGGTGGTGAGATCAAGCCCTGAGTCAGGCTCTGCACTCAGGATGGAGTCTGCTTGAGATTCTCTCTCTCTCCCTTGGCCCCTCCTCTCTCTCTCCCTTGGCCACTCATGTGTGCGTGCTCGCTCTCTCTCAAATAAAATAAATAAATAATATCTTTAAAAAAAAAAGTGACTACAGGAGAAATAGTAAAGGCATCTGCTTTGCATGTCATGTTGGGGACCCATCCCAAACATTCACTGTTCTGTAAAAACATTCCAGAAGTTTCCTCTTCTCCTCCACGGATGCCCTCTGCTTTGTTTCCTCAAGGAGGATATAGGACTCAAACCTCTCTTTGAGTCTGATTATAAGATAATTTGGTGGCTCCTTTATCTTTCCAGGGAATCTCAAGATGTAACCACTTAGTCCCATGTCCAATAGCATTTGATAGGTAGCTAGCAAACACGCTTGGGAGATTGCTATTTAAACCTATATACTGAGGTCTGCATTTTGGGGAAGGAGAAAGCAGCCAACAACTGAACAGGACAGCAGTGGCTAACATTTATCAAATGCCCATAATGTGCCCAGTGCTGTTTCCTTGAATTTCTAAATTATCCTTTGAGAAAAGTTATATTTCTTTTTTTTTAAAGATTTTATTTATTTATTTGACAGAATAGAGAGAGATCACGAGTAGGCAGAGAGGCAGGCAGAGATTGGGGGAAGCAAGCTCGCTGCTGAGCAGAGAGCCAATGCGGGGCTCGATCCCAAGACCCTGAGATCATGACCTGAGCCGAAGGCAGAGGCTTGAACCCACTGAGCCATCCAGGTGCCCTGAAAAGTTATATTTCTATCTCTATCTTATAGATGAGGAGGCCATGACCTAAAAAGCTACAATAATTTGCTCGAGCTCTTAAAGGAAGTCAATGACAGGAGCCCAAATTTAACCCACAGAGTCTGATTAGAGTTTACATCCTTGTCCATAGTGCTGAATTGTCCCTAGAAACATAATGAGCATCAACACATACTCTCTAAACTCCTGCCATGGGACATCTAGAGTCTGTGATCTTTTGTGATGCCCCTTGACCGTTGTGTTCCTGTTACCTGCTAATGACTCTTAGGTTTGCTGATCAAAGCTGTCCAGGCATTTTAACTAACCCATGAGTGGAAAGCTGTGAGGTGTGGGGCACAGTGCTCAACAGGGGGCCTGTGGAAACTGTGCTTGCATCCTCACTAGCATGCTAGGGACTGGGAATGGTGTTCCTGAGGTGGGCTGGGCCACTGTTCAGGGGGTTCTCTTTATTATGGAGCATTGTGTTGGTCCAGTGGTTTGTAAATAAATCTTATGTTTCCATATAATGCTTCAATCCTCTTCTAGTATTTTATATGACAGACCACTGCTTAGGAAAAACTAGGATTTCAGCCGTGGGGATGAGGATGTGGGGAACTTTATAACTACTCTGAAATTTTCTCTTACCTGAGGAAGCCCTTCTGACAAAGTGATGGAAGCCAACAAATATCCCTCATTGACCTACCTCTAATTGATACTAGTTAGAATATGAACTGAAATGGCCAGGAGAATGAAAAAAGAGAATAAGAACAAGAAGAAAAAAGTTATGCCAGAAATAACTACAGGAATTTTACTATCATTCAACCATTCCTTCCTTATTTATTGAGTGTAAGCTGAACAACAGGCATCATGTTGGCTACTAGTGGTCCAGTGGGCCCCAAGGTGGGCTAGTTTCTTGTTCTCATGAAAACTACAATTTCTTGAGGGCAAACAAAGCCATTAATTAAGGTCATTATGCAAAATTTGCAAATTTACAATGCTAACCAAGCACTATAAGAATGAAATGCATGGAATCAGAAGTTTTCTAGGGAGGCTCGCCCTTGTCAGCGAGGTAAGTGAAACCTTCTTGAATCAGTGATGCTGTACTGGTGTGTATTCATTGGTATAAACTGAGTCACAAGTTGAAGTAACAATGATTGAGTGGCGTAAATACCCTCACAAAGGCCCTGTGGCCCGAGGAAGTATAGAGATTGAGGGTCCGAACGAAAGCCAGGGAGCTGGAATGAAGAAGAAGGATGAGGCAATACCAGCAGAATATGGGGAGCTAGACAGGAGCTGGATTATACAGAAATTACAGATAATGCAGGAACCTCACTCTCTCTCGGCCCATCTTCTACTCCACCTCTTCTGCACGCAGCTGTTACCTGACAGCATCTCAACAGCTGTCTGCTTATTCTCTCTGCCTTCAAAGTTCCTCTGCTGTCATTAAGTGGGGTGTTAATACCGCATGGGGACACCCTTGACTAATGGAGCGGTTGCTGGTGGATCAGTATGTCCTTCTTCTGTCACTGGCATGGACAGTTCTCAGGTTTATTCTATACAACGTCTAGGCTTCCAGGTGGGTCCCCAGAGAATAAGGCTCACTTCCCCCGGTAGTGACAGATTTTAGCACGCTCTCGGGCAAAAGCTTTCCTTCCTTCTGTTTCGTTCTTCCCAACCTCTACTCCTGTTCTTTGACACCACTTCCCAAAATATACTGCAAGCCTACAAGCCCTTGTCATAGGCACTATGGTTGGTGAAAACTAATGATAAGTTTTTAAATTTATATTTTTAAGGTTTTACTATAATAATTGTTGCTTCAGTTTTATGTATGTTTTAGTTAACTACTATTTACAGCAGATTATATTTATAATAGCGGCAGTTTTTTTATTTTATTTTATTTTATTTATTTTATTTTATTTTTTAATTTTATTTTTTCAGTGTTCCAAGATTCATTGTTTATGCACCATACCCAGTGCTCCATGCAGTACATGCCCTCCTCACTACCCACCACCAGGCTCACCCAACCCCCCACCCCCGCCCCTCCAAAACCCTGTTTGTTTCTCAGCAGCAGTTTGTTTCTCATGGCAGGTATGTTAAAGTTAAAAGAAATCTGAGATACATTATATGTCATATGGTCCTGGGACATACCAAGAATCACAGAGGTGGTAGACTATCTGGCGTTCAGAAAGCATTGCTCTGAAGTATGAGCCTGGAAACTAATCTAATGATAGCTAGTCAAACAGCCCCTTACCCCATGAGAAAATTCTTTCTCACTAGTTATTTTAGAGGGGAGATTATGTAGGTAGCTGGAAGTAGAAATCAAAAGACTTCAGAAATTATAGAAGAACACTAGTATTTCTGGCAAAATATGTATTACTAGATGTTCAGTGTCTTCAGTCTTAGGACATAAATTATTGAGAAGGAAAAGAAAAGGAAGGGCAGAGGAGAACTCTCATAATGAAATTTATAATTATGTGTCTATTCTTTTTTTTTTTATTCCATATATTACTCAGTGCTTATCAACATAAGTGTATTCTTAAATCCCTTCACCTATTTCACCTACCCACCCCCAAACCATCCTCTGGTAACCCTCTCTGTTCTCTATAGTTAAGAGTCTGATTTTTTGGTTTCCCTCTCTCTCTTTTTTTTAACTTTGCTTGTTTTGTTTCTTAAACATATGAGTGAAATATTATGACTGACTTATTTTGCTTTGCATTATACTCTCCAGATCCAACCATGCTGTTGCAAATGGCAAGATTTCACTCTTTTTTATAGCTAAGTAATATTCCTTTTGTGTGTGTACGTGTGTGTGTGTGTGTGTGTGTGTGTGTGTGTATCACATCCTGTGTGTATGTGTCTATTCTTATATTTATCACTGATTGTCTTGGGGGTTCCACAAGGAATTAGCAAACTTTCCCTCTAACCCACAGCACACACCCTTTTGCACATAAATTTAAGTCTACACCACTGAGATAGCCAGTTTCTAATTTTCCAGAACTTTCTATCCCTATACTTATATACATATATGCATATATACATAGGAATTTTTGTTAACAAATGAGTTCATGCCACATATCCTATTTTGTAAATTTTTAAAGATCCATTTCTTATTAGAGCATAGCGTTTTAGAACTTTTTAAAATTTACTGAGGTATGATTCATATACCACACATTCCACCCATTTAGCATATACAATTCAATAGTTTCTAGTGTATGTTCACATAGTTGTGCATCTCTAACCACAACTTCACTCTTTTTCTTTCAAGAGCTCATGATAGTCCATTGTGTGGACATGCCATTCTATTTCATTAATCTCCTGAGCGTATTTGAATTGTTTCCAATTTTTATCTAGAAGAAGTCCTACTTTGATAATCATGTGTATAGATCTTGCTCTTGTGTGAATATTGCCATGGGATACCTTTCTACAAGTGGATTTCCTTGATTATATTCCACTCTCTTTAAAATGTGATGGGTCTCTACAAATTTCCCCCCAAATGTTGTCGGGGGTTGACATTCCCCCATCGGTTTATGGCGGTGCTTATTTCACCACACTCACCAATAAAGAGAAGCCTGGATTTTTAAAGATTTATCTTTCTGTGAGTCGACAACTCATTGTTTTAATTTGTACTTTTGTGTGTGGGGTTTCGGTGTTTTTCAACATTTTAATTGACTGCATATTTCCTTCTGTGAATTTCTTATTTGTGCCATTTGCCAACTTCTTTCCTTATTGGATCCCCCATCTATTGTTAGGCTGATTTATAAACATTTTTAACATGTTGGAAAAACTAATCCTGTATCACGGAGGCTGCTAGTACTTTTCAAAGGTCGTCTTTTAACTGCATAAACATTGCTGTTTGCCAGATCAAATTTAGAAACTTATGTGTGGTCAGTATATTCCTGGTTTTGTTTCTTGTGCCATGCCATATAACAGTTTCTCAGTAAGAAGACTTTTGATACAGCAGTTTTGGAAGTGGGGATAATTACTTTTAGACTAATAAAATAAGGGTGAAACATTCTTCACCCTTATTGCTAGCTATGCGTCACTATTTTTTCATTATTAATGGCAGTTTCTAAGCTAATACCAAGCAGAAGCATAACGAACTTGATGCCAACACTAGGGCTGTTTGAAGGGAGAGATCCCCTTTTTTAATCTGGATAATATCTCGACAGGAATTTGTGCGGCTGACCGTTTCTGATGTTCTGACTACTTATGTCACCATCCTCATTGGCGACTTTCTCCGGGCATGTTTTGTGAGGTTTTGCAATTATTGCTGGTGCTGGGATTTGGAATATGGATATGTAAGTATGATATTAATTTTTCTCTTGTCAGATTAGTCCTTTGTGGTTTATCATTTGAATAAACTATGCCAGAAGAATTTAGGAAGTGGGACCACGTGTTAGATGTTATTAAATGAAGACCCATGGGTACCGTTTGAATTCAGGAGGGTGGCAGACTGGAGGATCATGGTTTATGATATTCTAGTAAAACAAGCACAGGATGGCTTAAGCGGTAGATCTCAACCTATCCATGAATATGGTGAACTCAGTCAATCTGGGACCCATAGCCAGCCCCCTCCCCATGAAGCTTGCTGACATTTCTAGAAGCCAGGCAAGATGGGTAGTATTGACTGCACATTCTATTCATTCCTTTGAATTCTACTAAACATACTCCTAGACAGTTACTATGCAGTGCAAGGGGTGATAAATGGATCCAGTAAATATAGTGCTTGTTGCATAAAGCTCCCAGGCCAATAAGAGCTCAGCAGAGACACAAGCAGGGAGCTGTGGACGTTTTAAGGTGGGTCCAGGGTGCCGATAGGTGCAAGTGGTGGACCTGAACTCTGGCAAGTTGATGTCCTTCCAGCACCACAGCAAGAACCCAGATTTCTCTGAGCCCCACTGATGTTGACTCCATTCCCAGTTCACCCTCTGCGCACAACCCCTGGTCCCCCCCCCCCCCGCCCCCCCAAAGTTCAAGGGAGGCAACAGAGCACATATCACTCTGCAGTCTTCCACATTGCCAGGTGACCATGGTCCCTCTTTTGCAACTGTACCAGTCATCTTGGGAACTATGACCTGAAGGGTTGGCTGTAATCATGTGCTTAAAATCTTCCAGTGGTTAATAAGTATTTAGAATGGATTCCAAATTTCTTTTTAAGGTCTTTGGTATCTTATAGGATCTGTTTGTTGTTTTTTTTTTTTTTTTCTCTTTCTTTCTTTCTTTCTGAGCTCATCTTCTACCACTTTTGTTCTTGAGTCGTAAAGTCCATAAATGTTGGAATTCTTTCTTATGCTTAAACACAAGATGACCCTTGCATTGGCTCTAGCTGTTTTCCCCTGTAGGTGTGCAGATTCCTGGAATTTGGCATGGCTGATGCCTTCTTGTCATTAAAGACTCCACTAATATGTTGCCATCTTCGAGCTCTTCTCCGACCTTCCCATCTAATGTAGCCTACCAGACTCTCTCCTTCAACACCGTGCCCAATTTTCTTCATAGGATGTGTTAACTATCTGACATTTCCTTTTAAAAACCTGCTTATAATCCATCTCCCTCTGTTAGAATGAAAATCCTATGAGAATAGAAGCCTTGACCTCCATGCTTAGAGCTATGCTTGTCACTTGGTGGGCATTATGTGTTGACTGTTTCTGTGTTAAGCCTCTACATTCTAGCGCCATCCAGGCAATGCCATCTCTTGACAGAGTTCTGCCTTCTTCCAGGGTTGTGCCCCTGGAGTCCTTCCTGGTTTAGTAATGTCAAGCCAATGACGTTTCTCTCCTCACTAAGGAAGGGCTGTCCTTTAGTGCCGACCTCTTCCCAGCCCCATGCCCTCTAGTCTCTGGACAAGTCCTATGCTCAGGACTGTTTTCAAGACACCGGGCTGGATCCTTGGCCTGGCTATCTGACTTTGAGAGCCTACCTTTGATTAGGTCATCTCTGACATCCTCCCTGAAAGGGCCTGTGGGACGTGCCAAAGTGGTTACATAAAGCTCTTTGGTGAGCACCAGTGAGGTAATGCTATGGACCCAGGATGTTCTTCCTCGGCTTTCCCCTTCCCCGGTATGAGGTATTCAGCTGGCTGAGTTTCATTTCTATTTTCCTTGTCTGATTCAGCTCTTCTGAGGCAGACATAAAAATTGCCATTTCTTTCTGAGGCCCTTGCCTGGCTTATACTTGCCTTTTATCCCTTGCTGCTCTCTTCCTAAGTGCTAGAAAATTTTGCTTCGAATATGAAGTCAATAAAACATGACCTGGATGCATAAAAGCTGTAATTAAATGACTGTCATTTATTATTTATTGAGTGCTGACAGTGCTCTTGGGTTAGTACAAAGTACAGGGGGGAAAAAAAAAGACAAGTTCCTGTTTTAGGTCACAGAGAATTTTCTTCCACGTTACCTTTGGAAGGCTCTGCAGAAAGCAAGCCAGCATCAAAACAATTTTGAAACAGTAAAGGGTAGACGGGGGATCTTTGATGCGGATCCTATCATCGTTGGCTCATCTGGTGGATAGCGGACACAGTGGAGTGCCTACTAAGTGTGAATCAGTAGAAGCAAAGCTCTGGGCCAGGCGATAAAGGGGTAGAGATATGTAAAAGATGTCAGCCTAAGGAGAGGTTGTAAACTTGGCCTTGCCGCCTAGAGTCAGCTTGCTGATATATTTTTCTTTATTTGCAGAGTGTTTTCATTTGTTTGTTTTGTTTTAATGAGCTCATGTTTTAAAACTAGAAGTTTTACATTAAAAAAGAAATAGGGATTTCTTGCTTTTCTTGACATATTGGAAGGGCAGGCAACATTCGATCCGTGTTCCCACTCAGGAGAAATGCGCTGCAGTGAGAAACCACTGCTCTGTACAGTTGGAATATTCATCCACTAGTTCCTCACACTCTTGACTGCCCTTTAATCCTGCAAGCCCTCTCCTTATCAATACAGAGCAGATAATGTAAATGCCATAGGAGAAACCAATGGGGACATGACTTTGGGGGTGGAGGGAAGGAAGTAAGGTGGGAGGGAGGGAGGGAGAGAGAGAAAGACAAAGAGAGAGAGAGGGAGATCAGAAATGCCAAGATGCAAAGTCATGCTGGAGAAAGAGGCACTTGAGCCAGTCGCGGGAAAGGATCAGAATTTCAAAGATCCAATAGAAGCAAGGATCCTTGGTGGAGGGACCAACATAAGACAGGGCCCAGTGGGTATGGGCAAAGTATGGGCAGGTGGAGATGCAGAAGTCTCCACTGGGACTGTTACAGAGGAGAAGAGGCTGATGAGAATGTGTCTCTGATATTCTCCTGGACATCCTAATTAAAAATATGAGTCCAGAAATTACCTGTCATGGAGTAAAGGAGAACCCCAAATGGACAGAGAAGATACTTTTGAGATGCCTTTCAGAAATCAAAGAGAAAAATGTGTCCATTTCCACTACCAAAAATTTTTTTTTTCCGAGTTCCCAAAGTAATACCAGTTCATTATAAAAAATGCAGGTAATCCAGTGTAAGTTAAATATGAAAATAAAAATCACAGGTAATTTCACCATTTAAGGCATTTCTTATTCGGATTATTTGAATCAGATAGTGTTAGTGTTTATATGTAAATAAACAAGTACGATAGATTTTTATATAATCTTATAGATTTTTATAAATATACATATTTTTATAAAATTTTTATTAAGAAGTATATATTTAATGACTGGTTACCTGCTTTTTTTCACCCATGACCATTTCCCTAGGTTAACTATTTTTTTTTTAATAATTTATTTTATTTTTTTAGAAGGCAGAGGTTTATTTTTTTATAAGGCAGAGGACTCATATTTTTAATTAGGATGTCCTCTGAGCCACCCAGGCGCCCCTTTTATGACTGTTTTTTAAATGACTGGGATATTCTGTAAATGAACGAATGATAATTTAATTTTTAATGGCTGTCAGTAAAACTTTATCTAATTTTTAATTATTATAATAAATATTGCGGCTACATTTATTTATTTATATCCATGTAGTTAAATATCTTCACAGATAAATTATAGTGGTGTGCACAGATAATTTCCTTATGAGAAATTTCTCTACGTTTAATTGCTCATTCCTAGAGAACATACCTTTTTAAAAAATCCATTCATTTTTTAAGATTTTTATTTGTTTATTTGACAAAGAGAGAGAGATCACAAGTAGGCGGAGAGGCAGGCAGAGAGAGAGGGGGAAGCAGGCTCCCCGCTGAGCAGAGAGCCCGATGTGGGCTCGATCTCAGGACCCTGAGATGATGACCTGAGCTGAAGGCAGAGGCTTTAACCCACTGAGCCACCCAGGTGCCCCCCCCCATTCACTTTTCTTAGAACAACTTCCATAAAAACTAAACTCTGCAGACTCTAACATCAGATTCAGTGATCCACAGAATATTAATGTTGGGTGGAATTTTCACATAATCAGTCAGGCATCCTTTATTTCACATCTGAAAAATTGAGGGCTTATGAATTGAAGTGAGTTGCCTCTATTTGTGTCACCAGGGAATAAACAAGGGCAATGAAGTGTCCTTCTGGACACAGCCATTACATTAAATATGCTGAATTATATACTGGTTGTATCAGAGTACATTAGAAGTGACCCTGTAGACTTTTCCAGCTAGAAATTTATGGCTAAGGTATTATCACAACAAACCTATAAAGATGGACTGAGGTGGGGAAATTACTGGCTAGGAGCAGGTTGTTAGACCGTGTAATGTAAGTTAATCTTTCCTAAGGCTTCTCCAATCATAGCAGACTGTTCTCGATGTTTCTGAAGTGTTCACTGCCTCATCGAGAGTGGAACAGCTTCTCCCAGGAGGGATTTTAACCACCCAGATGCAGCATAACTTCCCTAAAGCCTCTTGTAAACTCTGGGTTTCCTGCAGTAGCTCAACACAGAATGCCCTTACTTTCAGCCTAATTTGTGTTGATACTGTCTTTGCCATTTATCAATAAAATAGGGAACAGATACCGAAGTAGAAATAGAATTGAGTACACAGCATGGGATTAGACTATGTTCAACCAAAGTAAAACCTCAGCATCTTGTTTAAAGTTACATTTTTAAAGTGGTCTTTTTGAAATTTACATAAATGGAAAATATGAGAGATTTCCCTGTGCTCTGATGAAGGGGCTCAAGATTATCCATAAATAAGGGGCATATGACTGACACACCATAAGAGTAGATATTATATCATATCATATATCATATCATATTATATTTTTATGTAGTGTTTATTATATGTCAGAACTTACACAAAATACATATAATATTCCATGTATTCATAGCAGCAATACTATGAGGTAGATCCTATTTTTCCTTATATTACAGTAAACTGAGGATTAGAGGATGTTTAATAATTTGCCCAAGGACATGTAGGTCATCAGTAATGGAGCTAAGACTCAAACTCATGTCTAATCGACTTCAAAGCCATCAACCAGATTTCCGTCAGGTTGAATTTTCACTCTGATGCTTAACCCTAGAAATTTCAAGGACTCTGTCAAATCATGACTAATTCATGGGCCAGTCTATGGCATTTGTGACTCAAATCACTCCCTGGATTAGACAGGTCACTTACAATAGCATGGCGTTACAGGAGGGACTGTGATAGAGATTTGGAAATACGGATGTTTGCCAGCTGGGAATGAGATAATATTTAGCAGTCCAGGAAGATGCCAGGCTAAAGGGTCAGTAAGAAGTCTTGAGCAGCCCATCAAGGGGTGACAACCTGGAGAAAGGGACAGCACAGACTGGATTTGAAGTTCCACTTGAATACTTGTCCGAGTCTGTCCTGAGGCAACAAGGCCTGAAGTGCAAAGCCTGGAGTCCCTGAGTCATCCTAGTGGATGAGGCTAAGATCTGTCCTAGTCAGTGGTTCTCAAATTTGAGGGTATGCCAGGATCCCCTGAAGGCTGTGAAAACACAGAGTTTCTGATTCCATAACAGCTGGGGCAGCTCTCGGAGAATTTACTTTTCTAACAAGTTCTCAGGTGATGCTGCTCCTTCTGGTCTGGGGACCCCTGGAGAACCATTGACCTAGAGTATTTTCAGATGTGGAAAGTGATGTTTGTATATCAGATAGGACATTGCAATGACAGAATTCTCTCTGAGATATTCCACAATATCCATAGGTTAATGATCTTTCCCAAATAATGAAACTGGCTGAGAGTGGATGGGTTTTCCTGGGCATTTCAGTCCAGCGACAACCTTTTGTCTTCCCTATGGGTGCATGACTGACTCTAACCCACCATTAACAAAAGTCCAGAAATAAAACAAGATAATTTTCAATCCCTTGACTATTATAAAGTTATTATAGACCTTAGCCTTCTTTTGTGATCTTCTTTTGCTGGTGCCGAAAAAGCTTATTATGAATGAGCGACCCTTAGTGACTTCGCTATATGCATCCCATTTGAATCATTTCATTTCTCAGTTTTCAAGAAAACCTGTTCTTTCCCAAGCCTCATTTACCTTTAAGCTTTTTTATGTTTTAGAGGCAATTAAACAAATGTATTGCAAAATGATTTACACTTGTATTATTAAAATATTGCCTTTGAGGGGTGCCTGGGTGGCTTAGTGGGTTAAAGCCTCTGCCTTCAGCTCAGGTCATGATCTCAAGGTCCTGGGATCGAGCCCCACGTCGGGCTCTCTGCTCAGTGGGGAGCCTGCTTCCCCTCTTCTCTCTGCCTGCCTCTCTGCCTACTTGTGATCTCTCTCTCTCTCTCTCTGTCAAATGAATAAATAAAATCTTTAAAAAAATATTGCCTTTGAAACAAAAATACTATATAATCTCATATGATTTTACTAAACGCATCTCTAAAAGAATGAGCATTGAATTTTATAGTGTGTATCTCTGCGTGTGTGTGTTTGCCTTCCTACTTCTGTTTTATTTTTAGAGGGAGATTTTCTGAGTTTAACTCATATAGCATTCAATTGCAGTTCTCAAGTGTTTACAGAGAAACAATTCTTTAATAACTGGGTCTAATTTTTCAGCTAATTACAGATTTTAGATTAGAAAAGAATCTTAGAAATGATCTAGTTCAGATGTCAGCAGACTTTCTATGTAAAGGGCTGGGTAGTAAGCAGTTTCACTTCTGCAGGTGTGATGTTATGATATAATAAGGAATATATATTTTGGTCTCCATTTCCAGTTCCTGGCCAGGGCTCTTAAACCTTTTTATAGCTCCCTAAGCAATACAGGTACTAGGATCATCTTTTGTTCTAATATTTGGTCTTGTCTACGGCCATACCACCCTGAACGCGCCCGATCTCGTCTAATATTTGGTCTTTGGCCCGGGTTCCTGACACAGAACCCCTACATTCCTTGAGTTTTCCTGGGTGATAGGAACAGTGCTTATTCTAAGAAGGCAATTCTAATGAGGTGGCTTCCGGATAGCCTCAGGATGGGAGAATCGTCACCAGAAAGGGCAAGCCATGATTAGAAGATTGAAACTTTCAGCCCCATTTCCCCATCCTCCAGGGAGGGGGAGAGGGGCCGGAGACTGAGTTAGTAGTTGATCTTGCTTACTGTTGAAGTCTCCGTAAGACTCCTTAATCTATGGGGTTTGGAGAGCTACCAAGTCCCTGAAAACGCTGAGGTGCTGGGAGGGTGGCGTGCTGAGAAAGGACATGAAAAAGGACCCTTTTCCTCATCCCTTGCCCTCTTCCATCTGTCTATTCCTATATTGCATTTTTTCTTTTTTAATAAACCCATAGCCTAGTAAATCAACTGTTTTCTGGAGTTCTTTGAGCTATTCTAGCAGATTATCAAACCTGGAGAGGGAGTCATAGAATTCTCTGATATACAGCCAGTCACTCAGCATAGGAGACCCCCACACTTGTGATCGGTCTCTGAAGTGGGGCAATCTTATGGGGCTGAGTCCTGGACAGTCAGTTTCAGAACTGAGTGAAATGGTAGGGCATCCAGCTTAGGTCCACAGGGAACTGGGGCACTGATTGGTATGGGGGTGAACCCCACACGTCTGTGTTGGAAGTACTGTGAGTAGAGTGTAGAGAAAAAGGGGTTTGCATTCAGCAGGCCATATAGTCTCTGTGCCCGCCATTAAACTTTCCCATTTTAGTGCCAAACAGCCACAGAGAATGCATAAACGAAAGCAGCTGTATTCTAATGAATCTTTATTTACAAAAACAGGTGGCAGTTCAGATTTGACTCATGGGCCATAGCGTGATAACCACTGACTTCGTTCATTTCCTCAGTTTATCTGTGAGGAAACTGAGGCTTGACAAGATAAGCAACTGGCCCAGCTCACCCAACCAGGACATGGCAAGGCAAGGTCGAGTACTGAGATGTGAATCCCAGACATGTGTCTGGACCACAAACCCATGTGGCACACTAGGGATGCTCTGAACCCATGTTCTGCATCTGGTCCGTTTGTGCATCAAAAATTATTTTCCCGGGGTGCCTGGGTGGCTCCGGGCATCTGCCTTCAACTCAGGTCATGATCCTGGGGTTCTGGGATGGAGTCCCATATCGGGCTCCTTGCTCAGCAGGGAGCCTGCTTCTCCCTTTGCCTTCCGCTCCCCCTGCTTGTGCCCTCTCTCTCTCTGACAAATAAATCAAAACATAAAATCTTTAAAAAATATTATATTCCTTCGACTGCCCCTGCTGCAAACACAGTATGAGAACAAGGGTTCCCAGTGTGTCTTTGGTGTTTTCCTAGTCACCTAGTTATAAAAATATCTCAAATGGCTTTTAAGAAGCTTATATGTTTGTGAGAGTAAAGAAAATATACTTCTAAAAGGTTGAATTTTTTTTTTTTAATTTTACATAGGCTGGTGGGTTAAATGATGGCACCATTCTAAAGAGGCCAGAGATGAAGGTTTGACTCTTGGTCTGACACAGAGAAGAGCTATTCCAAGACCACAGATGGCACAGGCCACCCAACCGAGCATTTGTCATATGTGTTCTGTGAGCTCACAAGGCTTCAGGGGAAGAGAAGAGGTGGTCCAGAGCAAAGCCCGCCTGTGGTGGGAGAGACTCCAAATTAACGTTTCTAGAGATTAGAAGCAGTCTCTCACCATCTCATCAATTTATCTTGTTATTTAACCATTCTTGCTGCTTACGCCCTCAATCTGTTACAAGCCACATGACCCGCATCCTTCCCCAAACTACTCCTACCTTTTCGGAAAATGATGACTTCGAGGGCTGACTTCAAGAGCTCTTGAGGCAAAGATTCCAAAGTCTGTGAAGGTTTTGTCGGGGTTCCAAACCAGAAAACTGTTCCATCTTCTCACACGTATTTTTGGGGGGGGGGCGCTTCTTGGGTTTGAGAATAGGGACACTCTCAGATCATCACACTGAGTGTGTCTAGGTGTGAGGGCGTGGGTGTATGCTGTGTGCGGAGGTGTGTCGGGAGGGAATTCTTAACGAGGATCCATATGGTCTGAGTCCACACCTTCAGATGTCAGGGTCTGGGATGGTATTGGTCTCCGTTTTGTGGTCTTGATGCTCTCCGTCCACACTTTTTGCTTTTCTCCTTTTCTCTTGTGACCTGAAAGTTAGTTTCCTGATGGATTGTTCTCTATCTCAGTTTAAACAGGAGCCAATTCCATTGTGGTTGCTAAGTAGCATTACTCCCACTGAGAGAAGCTTTCCTTCTAGGCAGCCTCATGTGTCACCAGGAAGCCTTTGGACGGGCCACCCTGGGACACATGCCCACCTCAGTTCCTCCCGGGGGCCCCTCTGCCCAAAAAAACAGGCTCGTGTTACTGCCCTAAATGGGATGGTGTTATCTGGGGAACAAATGCTGGATATTGAGTTGAATAACTTCTCAAACTTATAGTGTATTTCTCTGTATTTGTCTTGTAAAAAATTCACATTTTTTTGAAAAATATTTTAAAATATGCAAACTTTGGGAAGAAAATAAAAGTCATAACCCATCACCTACCCAAAACACCTATTACTTTTGTTGGTCATTTTCAATTCTTTTCCTTATGCGTAATTTCATATTCCATTGATGAAATTAATGACTAATTTCATATGTTTGTTGTTTAATGTTAAGTCCTAGTTTTCTCTGTGTATGTAAATATTCTTCAAACAGTGATTGTAATTAGTGATTGTAATTGTAAATATATATTAAGTATAGATATATACTATATTTACTTAACCAATATTGGACATTTAGATGGTTTCATCTCTGTTAAAATTTGTCAGCATTTAAGGTCAATTTGTTAAAAGTCTAACCCAGTAGACTTACAGGGTTAAAAAGGATGAGATTTTTTTAATAGCTTTTAATCTATATAGTCAAAGGGTTTTCTAAAACATTACTTCAACTTTCACTTTCCCCAGCCATGTAAGGAGAGCCCACTGGTCCACACTTTCACAGCATTGAATGACTGCTTTAAAAAATGAGGTTTACTATGTTGGAGAGTGTGATTTATTATTTTGTTTATTGCTAATTATTATATCAATTCCTCTGCTATGGTTGCTGCATGGCAACAGTTGAGAGCCTAGGCAAACCTATGCAGAAAGATGAAACAGTTGGCTTTCAATTTCCACTAGTTGATGTGCTAATCCAGTGAATATCTGTGTCTCCTGTAGCCCTCCTACACTGAATTTGACATCAGCGGCAATGTCCTCGCTCTGATCTTCAACCAAGGCATGATCTGGTAGGTCAGCTGTCAGACAGTATTATCACTTGTAGCCTCAAAGATCATTATTGCATAAAGCACTGTAGCCTGGTGTCAGAGAAGTCCACAGTCTGGGTCTAACTCGACAGTCGCCTTTGCAAGGTGGATTGCTAGGCAAGGCTATATGTATATTATAGATATATAATATTATAGTGCATATAGTAGTATATATACTATATATTTTATGTATATGTATATATATATCTTGGAATATATAGAATATATTGTATATGATACATATTATATATACTGTAAAATATAGAAAAATACATTATATATATATTTTTTCATATCTTAACTCTTCATCCTCAAAGGCATTTGCCTGTTTTGCAGAGCATTCCTTTATCAAATACCAGGAGTCTATTTCTGCTGTGTAGAGTATTTGAAGGCTTTTTATACTTTTATATCCTTTGACACCAGGGTCTAACCGTGAAACATTAATGATCCCGCAACCACACGTTAAGTATGAAACAAATTATTGTAAGGCTCCTCTGAGAAACTGATTTTATTTTGTCATTGTTGAGTATATTTAGAATACAACTTATTGCTACTTTTAAAAATACTTTCTTACCAAATCCAGTAGTTGATGGAGATGAAACACATTTTTTAGGAAGGTCAAGCTAAAAATATGATCTTTATTTTGTAACTTGTTTCACAGGCCATTTGCACATCAGAATTATGTCTTTTGATGTACAAAGGACTGTCATATCTTTTATTAAATGAAAGCATTCTTACTGCCAACCTTGACAGGTTAAGACGAGCAGATACAGTAGAATTGTTTTGGAGTTTAAAAATTGAATCACAGCATGTGACTCATCTGGGGACCATGTGGTCTTGGAAATCTGTCACTTTTAACTAAGAACACCCAACCTGTAAGCAGTTAAAATTGAGCTGCTTTATCCTACCAACACGTGTTTAATATCACACTGTGCCACTGACCACACCATTGTCCTATGTCCAAGGACCAGTAACTGTACAAGATTTGCACAAGCTTCATATATTACTTAAATCCTTCAACCATAGCTGGATTGAATCATTAAACCATTGCAAGACTGGACCTCTCTGCAAATGTTTAAATTATCTTGCTTCAGTAATACAAAGACCAGAACCAAGGGCCCCATCGTCCTGCCATGGGAAATTCCTGTGCCTCCCTAGGTCAATACATACAAAGGAACGCCTATAAAAAGATGATCTCCATTATCAGGTATGTTTAAAAATTTAATTCCTGTCCTCTCACGTTCCAAATTTTGCAAGTTATGGCTCATGTGTCCAGAGAGTCATTAAAGAGCGAAATGCATCTTTCATTCTCCAAGCAGGGAGGAAAGTCAGGGTGGCCCAACCTAGGACCACCGGCAGAGAGAATAAAGGGAGCAGCTTCTGTATGTTCTGGATCCTTCCTTTTCTGGAGGGTATTCTGCAGTTACAACAGAAAAATGGCTAACATGGCACCTGGAATGATGAGCAACCGTCACCTTATATCAGTGTTAAATCTCCCTGGCTTTCATCGAGTGCCACAAATCCCTCAGGCCTGGCGGGTGCCGTTTGTGTAGACATCTGCTGCGAGTCTGTTTCTTGTTGTTTCCTCGCTAAGACAACAGATTGGCCTAGAGATTCATTTTCCTGATCAGGAAATCTGTTGTA
This sequence comes from Nasua narica, assembly GCA_028533885.1. Lineage (NCBI taxonomy): Eukaryota > Metazoa > Chordata > Mammalia > Carnivora > Procyonidae > Nasua > Nasua narica. Next base: position 12,513,197 of record CM052813.1, read on the forward strand.
ATGGCTGTCCTGATGGGTTTGCTTATAATTTTGCAGCTCTTTGGTCCACTATTGTTCATATTGAGATCCTTAAATATCTACAGACCTTCCCCCTTCTCATGGGCAGACCCATGATCAAAATCTCTCCACTGTCACTACGCTATCCCTTCCTATGTATTCATCCTTTAGATATTGGTCAAGTCTTGCTTCTTGTTAGTCTGAAGAAGACATTAGAAAGTGATGGTGGGTTTTTTGTTTTGTTTTGTTTTGTTTTAGGGTACAGAAATAACCATACACTGACCAGAGTTTCAGAAGCAAAAGAACTATTATTTTGACCTTTGGGTCCACCCTTGGTCCAGATGGTCTTTTCCTAACTCCCAGGAAGCTAGTGAAGGAGGGGATCGTGGTGTGGTGGGCGAGGTGTGGGGAGTGTGTGTTCCAAGTGCCGTAGGCTCCCCTGCACCAGGGGACTTACCACACCTGGTAAGCTACTATTTTAGATACTTGGCTTTGGCCATACAGAAACACAGGAGTATGGGAAGTTTGTACTCAGTTCCATTGGTTTGTGACTAGAAACATTCAGTTGTTGCTTTAGGGGTTTCTAATTAATGGAGGTTATTTACACAGTGCTATTAAAGTGAAACATTATAGGTAACATCCATTTTGTCATGAAATGGGCTGAAATGACCAGTCCACTTTCATATGACACACTTAATTTTAAAATGGACAGCATAGATTTTTGCAGTCCTGTTTTAAAATGATGAACACACATCATATCTCCCTTATAGCAGGGTATAGAGGCAGCAGAGAACATAGTGAGAGAGAAGATGGGCTTGGACGTTGTTCCAACACTGTCTCTCTGTGTACCCTTTCGCTAGTGTTGTCACCGTCTGCCACCTCATTTTCTTGGTTGATCAAATGCGAATAATTTACCTGACATGTCCCATGTCACTGGAGTAATAAGGAGAGCTCAATAAAAGAAGCTTTCATTTGCTTTGATCTTCTTGGAAGAAAAGCACTTTATAAGGCTAAGGTATTCCAGTGATCTTTAACTGACAGATGATGGGCTCAAGTCTGGGGAAGGGCTTAGTGAGCCGAGCTGATTAGTGAGTCACGAGCAAAGACAGGAAGTCTTTATCAGTGTGCAGATATCAGTGTGCTAGGATCCGTTTTTCTAGGTTATGGTTCTTGAACCATTTGTTCAATATTTATTTTGAAAACCTGAAATTTATTGACGGATGCACGTATACAGGTGTGTGCATATGTATGTACGCAGATGAATTAAGCAGGTACACATAGAGGTACAAATATATGTGGCTTTAGGTAAGTCTACATCTTAAACGATGTACAGAATCGTGTCTGAGGATAAGTCAGCTTGTGCAGCAGTTCAACAGAACCCCCAAACCTGAGTGGCTTCCTAAGGGAAGCGTTTATTTCTTGTTTTCTCTACGTGCCCAGTGTGGGTTGGTAGAGGGCTCTCTGCTCTTGCAAGTTACTGTCCCCGTGGATTCCTGGACTGGCAAGATCGGGTCCATCTGGAACATCACTGGTCAGGGGAGCAGAGAGATGAGAACAGAATCCATACAGGGCTTTTAATGCCTCTCTCCAGTAGTGAGACACCTCGTTATAATTTGACCATTTCATTGGTCAAAACAAATCCCATGGCCAAGCCTGCCTTTCAGAAGGGACCAAGTGTAATGATTCACAAGCGTCTCCCATGACTAACATCGGCATCTGAGAGTATAGTATAGTGCTATGTAATTCTGGCCCCTAACCTGGGCCTGTCACTCACTTGCTCACCTTCTGGAGGCTCTAGGATCTCTCTTGCTATCCCATAACAAAGATACCCTGTGCCGTTCCAAAGTCTGTCCTCCTACCTTTTTTTAGTTCATAAAATTTCTGTTTTAGAGCGGCGTTGGGTTCACAAACTGAGTAGAGAGTGCAGAGCATTCCCATACATCCCCATCCCGGGACACGCACAGCCTCCCCTACTGTTGACTCCCCGCATACCAGCAGTGTGCGTGTTACAGTCGATGAACCTACATGGCTCGATCAGCACCTGAAGTTCATACCATTAAGAGAAAAAAATCTTTTAGCTTCCTTCAGAGTCTCTGGTCCATTCAGCATGTTAAAATACCATTCAGATCTGTTGTGTGAAATCCTACCAACAAGACGATCTAAATTTCGGCGAGATTCCACTTTTCAATGAAATCGTGTAATGCGGGTTTGCATCATTTCAGTTACGGAAATAGCAGAAACTAATTTCTTCGTCTGACTCACCCCTTGCCCCCTACTGTGCCCCCCCCACCTCGTATTATACCAAATTTGCGATGGATTAGTTAAAGCAGCTACTCTACATATCCAGAAAATATAAAATGCTGAGCCTAACTAGAAGTGCCAAGGGCTTTATTACAGTTGGGACAGTTTAAAAGATAGGACTCTGCTTATTCTTCTAAAATAAGTGCACATGTGTCCTCTTTTTGGTTTTGTACCAATACATTGCTCTTGATATAGTTTTATGATGCTAATGGATTTTCTCACCAAAGAAAATTCAAATTTATTTTGTTGAAATAACCAACTAAACCAGCAAGTAAAAGTGATCTCACCTGAATACTTCTTGTTTAAAAGTGGCATTTAAAGATAGTTTTTTAAAATCAGATGTACAAAGCAGTGAATTTCCAGGACAGGCTGAAGTAAGAGAGTAAGCAGATTAAATTAAATTAAATGAATGTGTTGAATTTTCATCTCAAACACATAAAGCTTCCTATAGACTATTAAGAACACACTATTAGTGGGCATAAATACATCAGCTCTAAAACACCATAATAGTTACATAGCTAACAGAGAATAGCATCAGAAAAAAGATACATTTATTGTAATTTTTTTCTCTTCCATTAAGCAAAAATTAATTGGCCACGAGAAAAGTAATTAATCCAGATGCGAAGTTTATCTGAATAGAATGAGTGCTTTCAGGGGCAGTTATTAAAGAGAAGTTAAATTTCCAGATTTATTAATCAATGATTTCATTGAGTATTAGGGGAAATCCAGTTTATCTGAGAAGTAGAAGAGAAAAGTTAATACATGTGATACATTGTTTTCTCTGGTGTAGTTTTGGTTTATTAATGAGAGCAGGTATCAGTAGTGAATAGCATTAATTGCTGTGTGAGAATCACGTGGGAAATTCCTGGATAATGGGGAGACGGTAAATGTGCACAGAAGATGGACACTGACCAGTCGAGTTTATTTCTAAAAAAGGGTTTGTGGGTTGAATGCGGCACCACAGTTTCTGCCTTCAGCGGATAAGCACGATGTGAAGTGAGCAGGTGCCGTGTGACAGTTATGAAGGGAAGACAGGAATTGAGCGGAGGCGTGTTTTTCTTTCCAGGATGGGCTCCTTCTTCGCCCCCAGCCTCCCAGGCATCAACATCCTTCGACTCCACACATCCATGTACTTCCAGTGCTGGGCCGTGATGTGTTGCAACGTCCCTGAGGCCAGGGTCTTCAAAGCTTCCAGATCGAATAACTTCTACCTGGGCATGCTGCTGCTCATCCTCTTCCTGTCCACCATGCCAGTCCTGTACATGATCGTGTCGCTCCCGCCGTCTTTTGATTGTGGCCCCTTCAGGTTCTGGCCTTTGAAAATGCCGTTTTCTTCCAGGCGTGGGAATAGGAATAGTCTCTCCTAGGAGTTTTGTGTCCCACCCCTCCCACTCCCCAGCAGTGGCGTTTTGGTCTGTAGAAATGGGATTCTTTGGGTAGTCAGGCTTATCAGGTAACATGGAGATTCTTAGGCAAGTTCCATCAAATTTCTTATCTGGGAATCATAAAAGGGAAAATGATTTGAGTGCACCCGGGCTCTACCTGGGTAAAATACAGACAATAAATGTGAGCCATAAGGAGGTAGCAAAGAGCAAGCTTTGATGGTTATGCTGGTGAGGTTGTGAAAGTTTTCCTGATGCGAAGGCACCACGTCCAAAAATCAGAAGTTATTGCTAGGTCATATCCAATAGAAAATGATTAATTAAAAGTATATTATTCCACAAGTTATGTAGAAATGGGATCATTATTAGATAATTATGAATATAAAGTGGGTCACACATTTTATAATCCACAGTGCTACATGCTACTAAAACAGTTAATGATGATGTTCAGCATGTATAGTCTCCCAATATAACAAGGATAAATTGCTCAGGTCAGTAATAAAAACCCGGGAAGTCTCTCTGATCCAAGCTGAAATGTACTTTTCTCCAGTTCTCAATGACCAAGTTCTGTCTATGATATTTAGCAAGAAAGCAAAGTCCCTGGAATCTGGGGAATTGAGATTTCATTCCCTGCATAGGGCCTTAGAAATGAATCTACTATGGGGCCCCTGGGTGGCTCAGTTGGTTAAGCATCTGACTCTTGAACTCGGCTCAGGACATGATCTCAGGGTCGTGAGATAGAGCCCTGTGCACGTCGGGCTCCACACTGGGCGTGGAGCCTGCTTAAGATTCTTTCTCTCCCTCTCCCTCTGCCCTCTCTCTCTCAATTAAAAAAAAAAAAGCAACGAATCAACCACAAGTCCCTCCCCAAGAATCTCTGCCTGTTGAGTCATTGGTCAGCTTGCATTCGAGTTATTTCTCCTTTCCAAGTGAAAATAATGTGAGCGTGAAAAAGCCACGTGAGTGACGGGCATGAGCCGATAACGGCCACATGTAATTTCCCCATCTTGCTGTCAGATGCAAGTTATTAAAGTCAAAAGTTTCATTGCTCACAGACTTAAGTATAAAAGAGGGATTTTCACTCTAGCAACAGTCTGAGTTATTGTTGCTTTTACTGGAAAAAAAAGAGAAAACGAAAGAAAATGTTAACCCAGCTGATAGGGCAGAAACTACTGGAGTTCTCTCAAACTCAGGAAGCTGATGTTGACAAATCCTGATCCCCCACCCCACCCCCACCCACCCACCTTGGGCTGAAATAAATAATGCAGACAGTGACATCTGGAGACTAAATACGAAATTGCAGTCTTGAAGAAGAGCTTGCTCTTAATAAATCCCTAATGAATCTCCGGGTATGAAGTTCACCAGATAAGCCACTCAAAGACTTTAGTTGATTGCAAATTACCAAGTGAATATCCAGGTTGAGTTTTAGATGTACCTTGAACTTTTTAGTTACAAGTCGATCTTTCTCAGAAAACTGTATCAAACAAAGGGAAATCCCACAATGTCCACATGGCCCTGGATGGTGGTTATACAAGTGCGTTCCTGTGAAAAATAGCATTGAGCTAGACCCGTGCTGCGACCACGCGAGTTTTTAGCCTTTTGAGCCTAACTCCTCTGCCTCTCTTTATAACACACACAGTTACTATGAATTTAATGAAAAAAAGTGAGCATACTATATCTATATCTGTATCTAAGGCGCACTATCTGATTTTTGACCAAGTGTTTCCTAACTGGCAAACTTAGGCAAAATTACTGCATCTATATCACGATTTTGAGATCAAGAAAATTTACATGTTTTCAGTAACATGTCAGGAAAGGGTATCTCTATCTTATTTAAATAGTCTATTTCTCATGTCAGTTTCCTCATTTCGGAGCAAAAATATTTATGCTTCGTTTCTTTGTTTGGACTTAAAAGTTTAAAGGGGTTTCTCTGCCCTAGGAACTAGAAATGAGGTGAGAAAACATGTATTAATAGGAGCCTCACGGCTTGGCCTTCTTAGGGACCCTGAGTTTGGGGTGGTTTGCTCAGCCTGTCTAGGCTGACCCTACATGGTAGCTGGGTGGGGAGCAAACATGCATTTGAGGTATGTTAATGGGTAGCCCCACAAGGGACACAGTGATGGCTAACCCCTCCTAGGTACAGGTATGTTTTCTTCAGGTAAGGTGTCTCTGTACCTTCGAAGAAGATCCATTCTGTAAAGCAATTTGATGAGGCATTCTGGCGTGTTCTGGATTCCTAAGAGCTGCCTAAGGAGTGTGAATTTTCCAGAAAATTATTCCAATTGGCTATTAAGTGGATTTACCTTAAAGAGTTCAACAATGTAAAAACTCCTTATTTGGTGTTCAGATCAAGAAAATTCTCTCTTTGCTCCACCGTATTGGCTGATGTGATGTTTCTCTCCCAACCCCTCACTAATAATTCTGAACGATTTATAATTCTCTAGGTTCTCAATTCTCTCCCTGTTAGTATCATGGTAATTATATTTGTATGTATTTTCATCTTACTGCAAAGGTATTATGTGTTTATCCTAGAGAACCTGGAAATTATAGAAACATTTCTACATGAAAATAAACACTACTTACTCCTAACCCCAAAGATCTGAAATAACAACTCTCAACATTTCGGCATTTTGTGTTCTGGTTTTCAATTTATGCAGCTTTTTAAGATAAAACTGAGATCATACAGGAAGCGCAGATTTATATTCTATCATGAGACTTTTATATTTTTATTTATTTTTTGTTTTACATTGTGGTGCTGCTATTATATTATTTATTTGCTATTATACTTTTTGTGTTTTTTTTTTTTTTTTAATAGTGTAACTGGCTTCTTGAGGTTGGGGATAGAATATTTTCAACTCTGGGAGTCTCAACACAGCAGAGTGTTGGCCAGTAATTGGAAATAATGGGTGAATAATGACTGTTTATGCACTAAGCATTAGAGGAAATGTAGGAGTGGACTGGACACTCATTCTGGTCCTGGGATGCTCTCGGCCCACTGGCAAGACAGGTCTGCTCATAGACTATTCTAATCCAGGGTGGACGGAGCTCTGCCCACAGGACCTTAAGGGCAGTGCCATTTCATTTGACTATAGAGTAACAGACTGAAAAGGACTTCTGGGAATATTGGAAAGTGTCACACTTTGGCTAAACGGTCAGAAAAAAAAGATTTCTAGGGATCAGTAGATGCTTCTTTAGTTTGTATAGGAGTAAGAGATCTGGACTCCTGTTAAGACGCCAGACCTCGAAAGGGGAGAATCCCCAGAGAGGCTAATGACTTTGAATTTGGGACAGACTGAATGCAGAGAAGACCTTTGTGGGTAGAGAACATTTTGTAAAATTCCAGTCCCCCCATTCTAACCACAGTCATCAGCCTCAGCCCAAGAAGATGGAGAAGGGAGAGTGGATGGTTTTACGTTCTCTCGTCCTTGCCTACCTGCTCACTCGAGCTGTATCCCCCAAATCCAGGAGAAAAGCATGACCAGTTAGAATAGATGAGGACAAAGAAATTCTAGTGGAATAAACCGATCTAATCTTGAATGGTCTGCAAGCTACATTCCCCCTTAATACGGCACAGGTCTTACTAGGTGCAGATTTGTAATTTGTGAAGCAAAACTTACACCTTGGCAGTCCAGCAACTAACTCTGAACTAGACACTTGGAGTTACTCTCAGTCTTTTGAAAGCTATTATTAGTTAGACCAGGAGCAAAAAAAAAAAAAAAAAATCTCATCTGGAACTTGTGGTTCATGTTTGTTTAGTAGGTGAGAATGTATAAAGATCAGAAAACAAAAACGAAACCAGAATATCAAGTGTTATACCAACCTTTATTCTGAGGATACATACCACTTGGTGATAAGTAACCTAATCTTCTTTTCTGAGAATTACAGCTTTTCATAGTGGAATCACTATGCATATACAGAAAAAATAGCTTGACATGATGAGTATTGCTTTATAATTGTGAATATTATGTACAAAGATAAGACAAACTTCCATTCTCATTTTTCTAGCTTACAAAGGCTGAGAGCAAGCCCATTAAGGACTTCTGCTTTTTAGGCTTATTTTCCTTCTTTTCGCATTTACTGTTCCTTGCAGTGGGACTGAGCCAGCAGTCATTAAGGGCCTATCTGCAAGAAATGCAGAGAGAGAAAGGACTCATCATTCAGTGTGGTTACCTATTAATAACTCCGACGAAAGCAGTCTATGGAAAATGAGATAGCAGCTATTGCATGGGAGAGATATTGGGTTATTTGTGGACTTTATTCCGTTAAGCTCTTCTTTATGTTCATTTTCAAGGCTAATTAAACAACTGAGTGCACTATTTATTCAGCCCAAAGGGAGTGTTCCCCAACAAGGACAGCAAGCTGAGGGGTAGAATTATGAGCTATTTATAAAATGTATTTCAATCAAAATCTTAGAAATACAGCTTTAAGAAATCTTCTTCTAATGCTGTGGTTAAATTCCTACTGCTCAACTGGGTGTTTCTGTTGGGATTCCATTTCTCCTACCTTACCTGCATGTTGACAATAAGAGGTCAAAGTGCCGGGACCTGGAGCTGGACCCGAGCATTAGGTTCCCAACCTGAAAGAGCACTTAGGTGGTGTTCGAGAAAGATTTCTACGTCTTCTTGCTGTCATCGTGGTTTTTACATAGGTTGTAAATAAACTTTTCTCCCCCGCCCCTCCTTTTTTTTTTTTTTTTTTTTTCTTCAGTGGCAAAAATAGGATGTTTGAAGTCATTGGAGAAACACTGGAGCATGATTTCCCAAGCTGGATGGCGAAGATCTTGAGACAGCTTTCTAACCCTGGACTGGTCATCGCTATCGTTTTGGTTATGGTGTATGTGCTTCTCCATTCACAGAGACAGGGTCTTTGTAATGAAGAAAGCCTGGCTCCTTTTAAATTCCAGCTTTATTTACTTACTTATTTATTTTTTAGCTTTCCCACACTCTCTGAGGGTTGTGCTGTAACATCCCCAAGTTCAGGACTGATTACATGGTGGTGAGCGGCTGAAATTCATGAGCCATATTCTGATCCTATTGGATGTAATTCATAGCCATCTGCATCTGTCTTTGCCTGCCTAGGATTATAAGATTTGTTCCCAAGTAACCAAATAATTATCAGTAAACAGCTAAAGCAAGGGAAACATAAATGTTAAATGCTAAATCTAATCAGCACATTGAGCTTCCCCCTATCTCCTGGCCCCCACCTCTTGTTCTATAAAGCAAATGGCTGGAAACACATAGAAACGATGAGCCTCTGAGTTAATATTCCCTCTGGGGGCCCTATCGGCTATATTTTAGGACTGAGGGCTTAAGGGGTCTTAGAAATCACCATGTCCTTGTTCCTGAAAGGCCATCAATAAATGTGTGTCCACAATAATAGAATCAGAGGATCAGAAGGGTCTTAGATAGGTCACTTAGTCTATCCCTGCAAAAGTCAGAGGTGATATCCAAAGAGGAACTTGGGAGGGGGCTTTTGTTCCCATGTAACTTTCATTGGCTTCTGACTCTTGACCACCACAGAGATAAACTTACATTATGAGGAAAAATACATGCTTGCTATCAAAGAGCTAAAAAAAAAAAAAAAAAAAAGGTGCCCTACACCTTCCTTTCAACCCCTGAGGCCCTCCTAAACAGAGAGTCTGGAACCGCCATTGCTCTCCCTCAGTCAAGTAGGAAAGCACCCTCAGAAACACTTGAAAGACAAAGCTGATGCAAAGGGTGGGATTTGTTTTAAAAAAGGAAAAACTAGGAAAAGTCCTGAAAAGAATTCCCAATGATTTGAAGTACATGACCTGGGTTCTGGGCCAAGTTGCTAGCATCATCTTTGTGGTGGTCGTGGTCATGGGCCACATCAGAGACAATGGGTGTCCTCTTCAGTTTTCTTAAGATGCCAGTTTAGAGGGACAAAGTGATTTTCCCTAGGTAAGAAAGAGTATAGTATAGCAAAATGGTAATAGTAGGTTGACAATAAATCCAACCTCTTTACATGTGACCCCTTCTTTGAAGGCGAGCTGATAGCCCACAGGGATAATTCAACAGTAAAGCAGATTACTTTTATTTTTTAGAGAACCTTGATCGTAGGGTGGCTTTCAGAATCTGGTAGTAAGTCTCTGGTGCACACGTGTTAGAAATTGACCTGTTAGATGTAGCCTGTTTCACCAGATGGCCCTTGAAGTGATTTTTCTTTTCCAAGTTTTCATGTTACAGTGGTTTCTGGGACCATGTTAAGTATTACATGGTTTTTAAAAGTCAAGGCCATTTAGGGGTATAAATGAGATCTTATATTAAAAAAATAAAACCCAACAAAACTTAATGTCAGATTTTATGACTATAGTCTTAACTTACTGAGAGACATTTATTTTTAAGCAAAGGAGCAACATTTTTCTAATGCCACCAATTAAAGATTTAATAAGCTGTCTGGAGAGTGTGGAAGAGGAACTAACATTACTTGTGTTCCAGGCACTACCCGTACATTAATCATTTAATTTCCACTATAACCTGAAAAGGTTGGCCTCATTAATCCTATTTGTGATATTGCATGGAAGATCTACCCGACATCAAGTGCCTAATAAGTAAATTCAACCCATGTCTTATTTCCCGTCTCTAATTCCCCCGAAGTCTGTGAAGCACCAAACACTGAGTTTGGGATGAAAGGGAACATACGGAAGATCTAGAAGTCACTTGGCAGGGATGGTCTAGACCCATAGTTGGCACATTTTTTTCTTAAAGGGCCAAATCACAGATGTATTAGGTTGGATGGGTCAAAAGACAAACTTGGGGGTATTATGTAAGTACTGACCGAACCATTTAAAAATGTAAAAACCATTCTTAGTTCATAGGCCATGCAAAAGAGGCTGGGAATCATTTCTGCCCTGAAGACTGTAGTTTACCAACCCTTGGTACAGATTGTGTAGAGAAGAGCTGGCAGGATATGAGGTCAATAGATGTCCTGCAAGGCCGATGATAGTTCTGAGGTTCTGATTTAAAACCCAATTTCAGTTTATTGCTGATTTGATTTTTCAAATCCTGAGATCTCATCTCCCAGTTTATGGGGCTCATGCAATTGGCTCAGCTCTTTATTACCTTTAATTAGAGAATGTTACATGTTATAAGCATTTTGAATTTCCCCCGTGGATCATATTAAATCAGCTTGGATGGTTTTTGGGTAACTGAGTAAATTTCAGGTTACTTCTCTGTAGCCAGGTTCATTCCTTTAGAGACTGGAGAATTCCAGAACTTCGAGTGACTTGTGAGGTCTTTGAGTTTATCCTCCAAATCCATGCACTTTTCTAAGAACACACACACACACACACACACACACACACACACACACACACACACACATTTACTGAGCACCTACTTCATGCCAAATAGTATACCAAATGCTTTCTGTGTACATAATTTCATTCAAACTCCCATGACTCGTATAGGAGATAAACAAACCCGGCTAAACCGTATCAATAATTGTGTTGTTAGCACCAGATGGCTCATAAAGGATATAATCTGGCATGATCGGGGAGTAGAGGAAATGTGTTTAGTATCCAGTTATTTGCAAAGAGCAATGCCAGTTACCTTTTTTTTTTTTTAACTGCATTTTGTTTGTTTGTTTTGCTTTAAGTGAAGATGAACATATTTATTTTTACACAAATGTTTGGCTGGAATTTGCTCCTTCTAGATATGTAAATGTCAACTACAAGTTAAGAATATTCTTTATAAGACATTTTCTTTTTGAAGCAGGGAGAAATGCAAACAATACATCCTATGGAAATAAAAAAATCCATGTTAGTAAAGTATGATGAGGAGGATTACATTCTTTGCTGTAAAAGCCAAAGGTGGTAACTTAAAGCAAAGGTCAATTTTTTATTCTACACATTCTTTTTGCTTCAGTAGATTAATGTCAATTTGAAATGTTACTTTTAATTCTGATTTCAACTGATACATTAGTACATTTCCAAGAAGAAGCTACAGTTAGGCAGCGGGGTATGGTAGACAGAATGCCGGGCTGTGGAAGAGGACCCCCTTGGGTCCCATCTTCCCGGATCACCCCGAGTAATGATGCGCCAAATGTACTTCTTTACTT
>CM052813.1:12525455-12551176 GCA_028533885.1 Nasua narica
TTCATGATTTCATTTCCCTTGGATATATACCCAGAAGTAGGATGCTGGGTCAAATGATAGTTCTATCTTTAATTTCTTAAGGAACTTTCATACTGTTTCCCATACTGGCTGTATCAGTTTATGTTCCCACCAACAGTGTACAATGGTTCCCTTTTCTCCACATCCTCGCCACCATTGGTTGTCTCTTGTCTTTTCAATGATAGAAATCCTAATGGTGTGAGGTGTTATTTCATTGTGGTTTGGTTTGCATTTTCCTGATGGTGATCTCAGGCACCCTTTTTTTTTTTTAAGATTTTGTTTATTTGACAGAAAGAGATTACAAGTAGGCAGAGAGGCAGGCAGAGAGAGAGGGGGAAGCAAGCTCCCCGCCGAGCAGAAAGCCCGATGTGGGGCTCGATCCCAGAAATCATGACCTGAGCCGAAGGCAGAGGCTTAACCCACTGAATCACCCCTCAAGCACCTTTTCGTGTACAAATATTAACCAAGTGTATGTCTTCTTTGAATAAATGCCTATTCAGGTCCTTTGCCCATTTTAAATTAGGTTATTTGGTTTTTATGCTGTTGAGTTGTATCATTTCCTTGTCTATTTTAGATATTAACCCCTTATCAAATTGCATATATTTCCCTCCATTCCATAGGTTACTTATTCATTTCATTGATGATTTCCTCTGCTGTGCAGAAGCTTTTTTTATTTTTATTTATTTATTTTTTTAAGAGATTTTATTTATTCATTTGAGAGACAGAGAAAGTGACAGAGAGCATGAGAGGAGAGAAGGTTAGAGGAAGAAGCAGACTCCTCATGGAGCTGGGAGCCCGATGCGGGACTTGATCCTGGAACTCAAGGATCATAACCTGAGCCGAAGGCAGTTGCTCAACCAACTGAGCCACTCAGGTGCCCTGTGCAGAAGCTTTTTAGTTTAATGTTTACTTTTGCTGCTTTTGTTTTTGGTGTCAAATACAAAAATTATTGCCAAGACCAAGGACAAGGAGGTTTTTTCCCTAGGCTTTCTTCTAGGGGATTTATGGTTTAAGGTCTTAAATTTTGTGTTGATTTTTGTGTATGTTATAAGGATTCAGCTTCATTCTTTTGCATGTGGATATCCAGTTTTCCTATCACTATTTATTGAAGAGAATATCCATTCCTCATCGTATATATCCTTGGTACCTTGCCAAAAACTAATTGGCATTCCCCATTTCTCTATTCTGTTCCAGTGATCTGTCTGTTTTGATGCCAATACCATATTATTTAATTACTGTAACTTTGCAACATAGTTTTGCATAGATCTCATAGTTCCTGAGATCAGGAAGTATGAGGTCTTCAGCTTTGTTCTCAAGATTGTTTTGGCTGTTTGGGGTATTTCTGCGGTTCCATCAAATATAAGGATTGTTTTTTCTATTTCTTTGAAAATGCCATTGGAACTTTGATAAGGATTGTATTGAATCTATAGATTGCTTTGGGTAGTATGTATTTTTTCACAGTATAAATTGTTCTAATCTACTAACATGAACTATCTCTCCATTTATTTGTGTCATCTTTAATCATTACATAATGACCTTCTGTGTCTCCTGTTACCACTTTTGGCTTAAAATGTATTTTGTCTGAAATAAATGTAGCTACACCTGCTTCTGGTTTCCATCTGCATGGAATATCTTTTTCTATCCCTTCACTCTCGGTTTCTGTGTGTCCTTAAAGCCGAAGTGAGCCCCTTGGGCATCGTAGAATTGGAAGCACGTATGTCACATATTTCGTCACTGCTTTTGTATTTGCTCAAGATTGTGACTATAACTTAACATGATCAAATTAGTGTTTAGAATAGTGAGCAAAAGTTCTGACTTTTAAGATCTGAATTCTAGTTAAAGTTTACTGTTACCTTTTTTTTAAATAATGATATAATCCTACTGCATGCTATTTATTTGATATTTTCCCATAATTTGTACCTAAAAATGTATACAACCTTTGTAAAGGCAGAGACTATCTTATACATAGTTTTTTTCTCAGAACTTACTACATGACTTACTTTATACATACTCAGCACTCAGTAAAAACCTACTGAATTCCTACTGGCTGATGAGGAATTCTTTTATTAGAAAAACTTTAAAAGGATACATTTTTATATTATATAAACAGTACTGAATAAGGACTCTCATTTTCACTGTCCTAAAAAATAAGAAATATAGAAATATTTTGAATACAAAAATTAAATATTATCGCAACGTGGGGCACATTTGGAAGATACAGTTTTCAGATCACCTCTTTCAGAACATTAAGCACAAATGAAAGCTAAATTGTCACTTGCTTCTTCATCTTTTCTCTCTCTCTTTCCCTCTCTTGAACAGCTGCGGCTGCTGGTGGCCAGTAACTTTCACAGACATGCTGGGACTCAGAAGTACTCCTCACCTTGCTGTTTAAAAGCAATGACTCACGGAAAGGGCAAGAATACAAGCATCGTGAAGTTGGTGTTCCCCTGTTCTAACCCTCATGGATTGTCAAGGTCATGCTGGTCACTCAAGGCCTTGTCGGTCCCAGGTCAGCAGGGACAATCTCCACCTTGTTCCAAATGAAGGGTTTTGCTCCTGCGCCCCCACTTTCTACCCTGACATCACTTCTAACAAACCGAGTTTCAGAGCGAATGTGATGCAGCAAAACAGGCTACTGGTTTACCTTTTGGGGGAATTAAAAATACTTCGTTCCCACGGACTTCCGTTTTATACACTCCTTCTGCCTTCGTTTTCTTTGCCTTGGAACAGACATATTTCACCCTTTTTTCCCTTCAGAGTTCAGAAGTATCTTTATAAAGTATTCATTGTAATTGTTCATTAACTCACAGTTTGAAACCAACATCTTGTTTTCCAGTTGTTGTTTTTTTTTTTCTGTCTCCCTTTCCAGGCCCCAACAGCTATACACTCAAGACTCTTTATTTGCTGCTAGATTCAGTATGAAAAGGCTTTTTAAGAGAAAAATCCCAAGGGAAATAGGGGCCTAAGTAGCACTGGGTTGAGGTGTCTTAGCTTGAGGAAGTACATGGGTCTTAGACAAGCCACCTCTTTGTGAGTCGTGTTTTTTGTTTTTTTTAAAGACAGTTGTTCACGATTGCAGCTCCGTCACAGCCTGATCACGACCTCCAATGATCACGTCCCCTGAGTTTAGATTCTAATATTCCACAACGTGTCTGCTTTTCCGTTAAGGTTGGGAAAACACACGCCTTTACGTGGGGCTTTAGTTTATAGATGTGCTTAAGCGCTGTTATTTATTTGACGTTTAAATTGGCTTTGAAGAGCAGTACTCAGTGTCCTCAGCCAGCCTTGATGTGACTTCGATTACGTCTGCGCACCCACAGTGGCCTTGTCCAGACCTGAGCCAGTCTGCCTGCCATTCCCTGCAATTTTCTTGCTGGGTTTTGTTACCACGTTTTTGAGTTTTTCCTTCCTCACTCTTGACCCGGCCGTGAAACGATCTCCCGTTCCTCGGCCAATCCATGTGCGCGTCGCTCGCCATGACACAAGTTCAAGAGGTACTTCCTTTTGGATCTGGTCCAGTTTTCCAGATCGGCCCCCATTCCCAAATTTCTCTCTCCTCAACAGGTTTCCTTGGGCCCTAATGTCTTTAATCCAGAGTCTGTGATTTATATAGCTTTTCCTGTGATTTTTAACAGTTCCTTATTGTTTCCTGTATGCGCGGATCATCTTTCCTCTCCAGATCGGAAGCTCCCTATGCGCAGGGATCATTTCTTTGAACTCTTTTGTATGCCTAGTAAGTATAGTGCTGTATACACAGGTAGGCGCTGAGTAAATGCTTGTTAATTAAATTGAATCAATTTAACTGACAGCAGCTGCGCTGTGAAACAAAAACTTCTGTTATCTGCATGAAAAATGTTAGATGTCGGAAATGGAATGATCTGTTACTCTGCAGGTTTATCATCTCATTCGATCATAATGCAGATGACTAAATAAAGCAAGTGCTTATTCCTACGTGGATTGTATTTGTCCTCTATGGTAATAAGATTAGAGACCTGGTTTATATGTGTTGCCAAGTTTACAGTGTGGGTGACACTCCCTTGTTCTTGATCTACTTCATCACAAAGATGATGAGAGATGACACACCATCCCCCAAGGACTTCATCTCCTAAAGGTAATTTCCTTTTTTTTTTTTCAGTCTAGTTACCATCTGTCACCCTACACAGTTATTAACAATATTTTTGACTATATACTCCCTGTACTGTGCATTGCGTCTCCATGACTTATTTTATAATTGAATTTATCCCTTAAAGCAATTGTACTTTTGGAAAAAATGCTCATGGAATAAGAATTCAGGCATGATAGTCTAAGTTTTTTTTTGTTTTAAGATTTTATTTATTTATTTGACAAAGAGAGAGATCACAAGCAGACAGAGTGGCAGGCAGAGAGAGAGGGGGAAGCAGGCTCCCTGCTGAGCAGAGAGCCCCATGCGGGGCTCGATCCCAGGACGCTGAGATCATGACCTGAGCTGAAGGCAGACGCTTAACCATCTAAGCCACCCAGGCGCCCCTCTAAGTTTCAATCTTTCTACAAATTAAGTTGAATTTTTATGGTACCTAAATACCCACCTGCTTTAAGTTAAGCATTTTTAGAAAATTTAACCCTTTGAGTCTCCAGAGAGCTGCCCAAAATATTTCCGCAGTACCAGCTGAACAAGCATCTGAAAGAGTGAAGGCCATTTCCACAGTTGTCCGAGGACTATTCTGGGAATAGCCTTGTACCGGGAAGGTTCTGATCACTATGATCTAGGTCTATATCATTATTTCTATATATAATGATCAGAGCTGTAGGAAGAATTTTAGAAGGCAAATGAACAAACCAACCAGCAAGACTGCACCTTTCATTTTTTCCTGAGGGGAATAAAAAATAAATTCTGGCAAATATATTTGGAAACTAAATTTACTTTTCTGAAGAGCTTTTCAATTTGGAAACTGAAAACCTATTTTGACACATGGTTTGAATCATCTCCTTTGGCTTCTGAGAGGAAGCACATAGTTTAAACCATATCAAGGGGCTCATATTAACAATACTTTGATCTGAACTATATTTTCTTATCCTGATGGATCCCTGCCTGTACCAAAGCCATGCTGGCCAGGTTTGGAAATATATTTGGTGACCCAAATATTATCCTGTGGTGAGGTGTAGTTCCCCTGGTTGCCACGAGGGGTCAGCCTTTGCTATTGTCACTCCTCAGTGAATGAGTTTAATAAGAGTTTTTGGGTCCTTTTCTCTGCCTTACACTTTGGTGCTGGAGCCCTGCCTTAACCTAGTTGACTCTACTAGAACTTGCAATTTTTCACTTTGATTTACCAGCCCTTTCCTCAAGGAATATGGGTGGATTGTAGGGAAGTGGGCTTGTAATGCATGCTGGGACCACCCTGGGGGCGTGACCACCAAGAACCACCCTGAGGTAGTACACCTTCCTCCATCTGATAAACATTTATCAAACACTGTGTGTCACATGTTTATCAAACATAATGTATCCCAGGTATCACCTGCTGTATTTTCTCCCACTGTTTCGTACCACCTGACATATTTATTGATCTTCTTGGTTTCCAGAATCTTCTAGAATGATGCCACAACTTACGAAGTCATTTTAAGATTGAGCAAAATGAATGTTCCTTTTCCATGTCAAGCAAGACTGTCCCTTTCTTCACCATAATGCAGGTATTACAGTACATTGTCAGAAATTGGAAAAGAGTTTTACTATTTTGTATTCTCTATCAAGTGCAATGCCAAGCAAAATCCAGATGTTATCCTCACCTCTCCCAGCCTTCTTCCAAAGCTAGAATTTCTTGATGGGCAAATAACCCTGGACCTCAGTATTGGCATCACATGCTTAGTGAATGGAATACAAACAAAGGAGTTTAGCCTGCAATGGAAATCCAAGTTCTTTGGGTGGGAGGAAACCAATGAGATGGGAGTCTGAGGACTTTTATTTCCTCACTTGAGTCAAAAATATATAATACCCAGTTATAAATTTCTTTTGCCTTGTTTGGTGTACAGGGATAAAAGCATTGGTTGAGAAATATATCCCAAAAGAATAAGTAAGCAGGCTTCAAAAACAAGAGACTTAAGAATGGTATTGGGGAGGTGTTCTCAGCTCTCAGTGCAGGTATGTACTTAATTTTTTGGAAGACAGACATTGAGACTTAAGAATGTATATTTTGTTTTAATGAACTATAGTCATGGTCTCTTTTTGTCTTTACTTTCTGCGAGAAGGAAATACCATAATGTGATGGTGACAGGAGTTCTCAAGCCCCTTTATGAGATTTATTTTCCTCAGAGTTCTCTGATAATGGATTGCCTTGATACTTGGCCTTGGATGGTCCAGCTGCCTTTTCCAGGATGGATCTTGGTGAGTTAATAATTATGAATAATGGAAAAATATATATAAGAAATACTTCAGCTCTTCTGAGAACTTAGATATTATATAACACCCATCTTTTTCATACATACCAAGAAGTTTTCATGTAAATCCTTGTGGTTATTTAAAACCTCATAATAGGAGCGCCTGAGTGCTCAGTCGGTTAAGTGTCTGACTCTTGATATTGGCTCAGGTCATGATCTTAAGGGCCTGGGATCCAGCCCTGCATCTGGCCCTGTGCTCAGCAGGGTGTCTACTTGAGGCTTCTCTCCCTCCCTCTCCTCTGCCCCTCCCCCCACTGGCACACGAGCTCTCTCTCAAATAAATAAATAAATCTTTAAAAAAAATAAAAACTTATAATAGAGGTACATGTTCATTACCGAAATTTAAAAATTTTGCATAGAATAAAAAATGTAAAAACAAAACAAAACCCAAACCCCATAATTCTACCATCCAGAAAAATTGCTGTTAGTGTTTGGATGCAGTTTTTTTCCACCAGATACACAGACTTCATAAAATATTTTGTATCATAAGATCTATTTAGTTTTTTCTTACTTCCTTATTTAACATTTTCCCATGTCATGCAATTACTTCAGGACATTTTTAATGGCTATAAAATACGTCACATAACTTTAAGGAAATTGTTCAAAACCTCGTGTTTCTCATCTCTGAAAATGAGGATAATAAGACTCCTACCCCATAAAATTTCTAATTGGGATTAAAAGAGAAAACCTGCATAGAACACAGCACCGTACCTGGCATATGGTTAGCATGCAGCAATAGCCACGGATGCCATCCTTGCTTTTAGGGGGTTCTAAGTAATTGTAGGGAGGGTATAATTAATTTTTGACCATACATATAAGCTCTGTGAAGTAATTGAGAACACTATTGAAATGGGAATTAGCCAAAGCCTGGGCATAATTTTTATGGCACACTGAAAATATCATGGTGATCCCCAAGCTCTAAATATAAATAAAAACAAGATTAGTCTTAAAATACTAAGCTTACACACATGCATAAGTCAGATGCTCCTTCCTAAAAAAAGGGAAAAAAAAAATCCTGCTCTGCTGGGTCTCTAAACGCCTGCTCACTTGCTCTATCATATAATCCAGCCATGGAATTAGCAATCTGATGTGCTTATAAATTAGAGCATAAGGCTCTCCGGGTATGGTTAGCATTTTGCAGGGATTATATAAATGGGCTAAATAAGGACTGTGAGTCAACAGGGACAGAGAGTGTGACTGAGTTGAGTGTTAAAATCCTAAAATGCTTTTTTTTTTCTCTCCTTTTAGGATCAAACTTTTTTCCTATAGGAGTATATAACACAGATTTGATAATAGAAGTAAATGGAAGAAACAGCTTCAGTACACGAGTTGAGAAATCAGTGTATGTATTAAGGCGGGTCAAACTGAATGACATTAATTAAGAGAAATTTTTTTTGTGAATGTGGTCTTGCTATGCCTGATGTGAAGATACCTCTGAAAAAGGTAATAAATAAACAAGTCTGAAGGGCAAGATGCTTAGGATGTGGGCCTCAGAATTGACACATTCTTAGAGTGAAATTCAAAGCTGTGTAAGTGACCCTCCGCATTAGAAAATTAGCCTGCTGCAGAAGGAGCCATTGGCTGCATCTATAACTGATCTCGATGGGATATGGAATGAGTTGATTCCTTGGGAAATGCTGGTCCCTGGTAAAGTAATAAATGAGACCCGGTGGACATACTCAGCCTTCGTATCACAGAAAAGGCTCCATACATGTCAGCTCAACAGATTACTAGATTAAGCGTGGGGGCTGAGTGTGGCGTGGCGGGTGAGGGTGGGGGGAAGTAAAGAGCACTGACTAGGGAGTCCAAGGTTTGAGTTCAAGTTCTGTCCCTGACTAAAAGCGTTATTCCCTGGCCATGTGATTTTCTGGTTATCATTACTAGCTTTTTGACCCAGGCTAACTACTTACCCTCACTAGGCTTCCTTTATGTCATCTTTAAAATGGATTATCATCGTCTCTGTTCAAATTGCTATAGGAGTCGCATGAGATGATGCTGCTGGTGGAAACTGGCCTGGACTGGTTAGCATGATGCACCCAGGTTAGTGCATAGTTAACAGCTGGATCAATATTACCCATAATTCTCCTTTTCTTATAAATCAAATATTTTCGTTTGAAAATGTTAGGCATGTTTTTAAAAAATGAGGATGATGTTAAATGAGCTAATTCAGAGAACTGTTCATCTGAAAGCAACTGCAAAACAGGTTTTACTCAGTTGGAAAAACCCAATCTTTCACAGACCCAATAAAAACAACCGTCCGAGGGGCGCCTGGCTGGCTCGGTCCACAGAGCGGCCACTCAGTCTCAGGGTCGTGAGTTCGAGTTCCACGTTGGGCCCTGAGGTTAGTTAAGACAAATACACAAACGGAAAAACAAACAAACAAACAAACAAAAAAACTCTGCTCAGATTATTTTGGCCCATTCTTAGTATTTTTGAGAAGAATGTGTTTTAGTAGCAGAGTGGCTTAGCAGATATCACATAAGCAGCAATAAGTGAATAAAAATGTGTGTGATTGAGCCTTAGGGCCCAGGTGCTCTCATCCTGTCTCTACTACTAATGAACTGTTTGACTTGTTAGGAATGCGGCAGCCTCTCTCAGTCTCACCGGCAAGATAAAGGGGTTTTCACAACGCGATGTCTCCGACTCCTTCCTGTCCTCCAACCAGAGCTGCCCAATCAGGTAGGCACCAGACATCTGGGATGACTGAGCCCTTGCAACATAGCTGGAAATTGAAATGTGCTATAAATATCATCGTCTCCCTGATTTGGAAGACTGTGTGGAAAAGCTACTGCAAAATATCTCATTAATATCTTTTTCATTTTGATCGAGCGTGGGAAAGATATTATTTTGCAGATTTGTGGCTAAATGAATTGAATCACTAAAATTATTTTCGCTCATTTCTTTTTCCTCCCTTTAACATGGCTACTACAAAATTTTAAACGACATGTGGCTTCCATGTGTGGCAGTATTCCCTTCCTATTTGATAGGGAGTGCTGCTCTAAAAACTGTTGATGAAATAAGTTTTCGTGATGGTTTCTCAAGTGAATGGTACACAGAGCTGGGTTTCAGCTATGCTGGGACATTTATGATAAGCTGCTAGCGCAGGCAGCTCCCGCCATCTGATTTCAGCGGTTGATATGCATTGTGGGGTGGGAGTTCCTGGGTTTGAGGAAGTGGGGAAAAGAAATGCAAATGGATTAGATGAGAGTCAAGTGGAGACAGATGGAAACGGCAGACTGAATCTGATGGAGCAGGCTGGTAGAGGGAGGTCCGGGATAGTGGGTACCTGTGATACTCTGCTGGCGGCCATGGGGTCAAGCCCAACACGTAGAAGGGAGGAGAGACATTCTGCTCCCTTTGAATGGGGCATGACACCACTGTGGCACCACAGCTCCATATGGCAGACTGTTGAGACGACCCCCTCGGAAGGGTTCTGGCGTCCCCATGACAGACGTCCATGACAGGCGCTTCTCAGATATGGGTTTGAGGGCAAAATAAGAGTACAGAGCAAGCTTCGTGGTGAATGAGCCTGAGAGATCAATTCGTAAACTGTGGGTCGACAAACATAAACAGGTGGCCCTTTGCAGAATTCTAATGTTTATGTACCAAGACACGGATGCAATGCATTTGGGATCTTAACGTTCATAAATACCTCCTTTGGACCTAAGACTGGTAAAGTCCCAGAGAGGGATTTTTAGCTAAGCAGCAGTAAGTATCTTGGGGCGCCTGGCTGACTCAGTCAGAAGAGCGTATGACTCTTTTTTTTTTAAAGATTTTATTTATTTGACAGAGAGAGATCACAAGGAGGCAGAGAGGCAGGCAGAGAGAGAGGGGGAAGCAGGGTCCCCACCGAGCAGAGAGCCCAACGCGGGGCTCGATCCCAGGACCCTGAGATCACAACCTGAGCCGAAGGCAGAGGCTCAACCCACTGAGCCACCCAGGCGCCCCAAGAGCGTATGACTCTTGATCTTGGAGTTGTGAGTTCAAGCCCCATGTTGGGTGTAGAGATTATGAAAATAGAATGGAATGGAATGGAATGGAATAGAATAGAATTAGAATTAGAATTAGAATAAAATAAAAATCAGTTTCTTGAAAGCAATGACCTGCCAGGTCAAAGAGTGTCATCTTGGGAGCCTGGGTGGCACAGTTGGTTGAGCAACTGCCTTCGGCTCAGGCCATGATCCCGGAGTCCCGAGATCGAGTCCCACATCGGGCTCCCAGCTCCATGGGGAGTCCGCTTCTCACTCTGACCTTCTCCTTTCTCATGCTCTCTCTCACTCTCTCTCTTTCCTAATAAATAAATAAATAAATAAATAAATAAATAAATAAATAAATAAATAAAATCTTTAAAAAAAAAAAAAAGAGTGTCATCTTGCCCAGATTGTCTGGGGGGATGAGGAGCCAGTGAAGAGGGAGGAAGGAAATGTTGACAGACATACACTTTGACACTTTTGTGTTGCCTTTTGTTGCTTTATAACTAGTAGAATATAAATGGGGATTACAGAGCTTCCTTTTCTGGGACACAGGGGTAATATTCTTGAGGCAATGATAGGATTGAATACTAACTCATACCCTTTCCTAAGCCTATGAATTAAGAAAATTCAAATTGTTACTTTGTAATAGCCTTTGTGGTTCATTTTTCTTAAACAGGTTTGTCACATGGCTATTGATGGCCTTCTTGCGGTTACTGTGCAAGCTGATCTGTGATAAACTATGACAAATTAATAAAAGAGATCTGGCCCTAGGAATGAAGACATTTCCTGCCCAATTTTCCAAATTATTTAATTCTTAAACCCACTTTAGAGTTAGAAATTATGAAAAATGAATGTCACAAATCTGCAATTCCTAAATGATACCAGTTATTCCTAAATGAATCCAATGCATCCTTTTTGGCTTTGGCTTCATTGGGTTCATGGTCAGGGTCACACTGACTGCTGAGAAGTGTTTTCCCCCCGCTAGTGCACAACCCAGCAAAGTGAATTGTTACCTTCTTGATTGTGAGAGATCACTCTTTGTCTTCCTTAATGACATCAGCTAGATTTCCAAGACTCTCACCTCTTCTTCCTTTTCTTTTCTCCCTGGGGATGGCAACTGACACTCTACAGAACCAACCAGTCTTCAGTATAGATTGGGAAACTACCCTAGAAGGCGCATAAATATCTGTGGGACAGTTAATGCCAGGCACTGTAGTAGGCTCCAGAACCCAGAATTGAGCACAATCCTCCCTTTCCTTAAGGAGGATCCAGACAATAAACCATTACAGGGAATAAACACATGAGAAAATTGGAAAAAATAAACCAACCACTGATAACGGCCATGAGAAAGGTAAAATGAGGGAAATGTGGCTGGGGAAGCTTGTCAGGGAGGGTGACACTGGGCAGGGGACAAAGCGGATGGACACCCAGAGGGCACTTCTTTGAAGGTTTTGATTACTTCCTTTTGGGGAGTGAGAGGGACCTCACAAAAAGGGTTTAAATTACAGTGAACTCAATAGTTGGAAGCTTGATCATCATTTGCTTATTTTTGAGAAGTGAACATTGTTTAAAAAATAGTGTAGTAGCTTACAGTCCATACCTGCTCTACATACATATTCTCTTTAGTAAAAAAAAGAAAGCCCAGAGAAATTGGGTCGGATGAGTATAAGAAATGAGTACAAGAAATGAATATAAGAAATGCAGACGCCTCCAGGTAGGGACTGTTTTTCCCCAAAGTGACCCAGCCAGGAAGTGACAAAGCTGGGAACCAGAGAGACCTTTATTCCATGGTTTGTGCTCTTCCAAGGACATCGGCGCCTTTTTTGCTATGCACTTCCTGCTTTAACAGGGATCACAAACCCAGACTCCAACAGAGGCCAAGAAAATGACACAGTAAGTGGGATATGTCTAGTGGGATATGATGGAATGAAAAAGAACTGTCTTACCTTTAGGGAGCCTTCACTAATCAGGTATAGCTAATTGTTGCAGAACCAGGCCTCCCAGAGCTTCCAAGTTTTAAAGAGGACCTGGAAACTTGAATTTTTATGTCACATACCGAAATATTTTAACTATTAATAATTAGCACAAATTCATACACACACACACACACATGCATACATGCACGCTCTGTCAGCAGGATGCTGTCCAAGGGCCATCAGTGTCCACTCAAATATGAGGGCCATCGGTATACACTCTGCTTCTGATATATGTCCTTCACATAATCAGCTGTATTTCTGTATACTCCAAAACCATTTGTCAGAGCTTTGCAGTCTTTTTTTCTTCTTTAAAAAAAAAAAAATGCCTTTTTTCTTTTGGTTCCCAAAGGCATAGTCATGCTTTTCCTGCACACACACAAAGAGTTCATCTCTCGAAATATACTACCACCAGGGGGAGCCCAAACTTTGTGGGTTTTTTTGTGTGTGTGTGTGAGGTTAACACTAATTAATTCAGTAACAGAAACTGTTACCCTATGGCATTTTAGGTTACTTCTCCCTCCTGAGATTGTCTGTGTGGCTTGATTTTTGAAGAATTGTTTAATTAACTATAAAAACAGACAGCAAACAAACTCGCCCCAAACCCAGCATCACAGCATATCAGCCTACTTTTAATTTTAATCTTACTTTATATTTTGTTGTTTTTATTTTATACATTTGATTCAGGTTTTTTTTTTAAACCACACTATGTGCTCTAGGCAGAGGGAAAAGAGCAAGAAGCATATAGCACACTGGGGTCCCAGAGGCCTATAATTCAAATTTAAAATTAAAAACAAATAAAAAAACCTAGGATTCTCTGAGACAAGAAATAGATTTTCACTTAGGTAAAGGAAAATCCCTGGTTAGTCTTCATGGACTGATGTACTTGAGGACCCTTCTCCCCTAGCTGTTTCTTAGGTTTAAACCAGCTTCAGGTCCTTTGTGTCTCTTGGAGTCTCTGTGAAACTTGCTCTCCTAACATGTCCGTCTGCACACCCTGAGCTGAGATGTGGTTGGCTCGTTGATTTGTTTCCTGGTTGCTTCTGCGGTCTGGAAGGTGCTTTATTGGCAGCACCTAGACTGTACAATTGGGATTCTGTTGATGTTGTTGTTGTTGTTTATGTTTTCCAAATAACTCTTGTTTCAAGGCTCAGCGGGAATCTTCCCAGACGGTCTCCATCCACTTGACTAATCTGCTCTTCCTCCCGGGGGTAGCTCAGTACTAACTTGAGCTCTAAGCACCACACAGGGGTTCATCATGTAGTCCTCACATGAGCCTTGGAGGCTGACTCAAAGCTGTCCTCATCTTGCAGCTAAGGCAGGGAAGGTGGAGAGGCTGTGCCAGCAAGGGTAGTGGCACCAGGCTTGGGCAGGTCTCATCCGCTGGGTTAGACGGGGTCGGCACAGTAACGGCTTCATGGCCTCATCGTAGCATTTATAACTTCCCCTTCACCATCTTCTCCTTCTCCTCCCTTTCCCTTTCCCTTCCGCCATTTTGTTCCTCCTACTCCTTCTCGCTCCTCCTTCTCCTACCTATTCTTCCTCCTCCTCCTCCTCACCATCATCATTACTGCGGCTTACGGATACCTCTGTTTTTACCCCATTAACATTTGACAAAGTCCAGAGGCCAAGTCTTGTCACAGTGCCCGTTCTAGGCTGTCCACACAGCACAGAGGGAGGGGCTGTAGGGTCTTGGTCAAGAGAATGAACTCCAGAGTCCAAGGTTTGGGAAGCATCTGTCACCTGTTAACCAAGTGACCTGGGGAAAGACACACTATCATAACCTTACTGTCCTCCCCAGGAAAGCCTGGAGAATAATAGCTTTGTGAGAGGCAGTTGAATTAAAGTCCATGAAGCGCTCCATGTGGGGTCTGGTACACGGAGCTCCATATGGGTTAGGAATTCTAGCAGCCATTTGATATGGATGGATCTTGTTGAACTGCCATTCTTGAAATTCAAACTGTGGCATAGCTCAGTTTTCAAGGCAGCTTTTTAAACTTTTTTAAAAAAAGTTTTAGCGAGATTAATATTTTACTCTCTGTGATCCACCGAATACAGAAAATTTAAGAATTAGTTGGTGACTAGCCATTAAAAGACTGCAACATAAAATAAATTTCAAATAAAAATCATTTAAAAATATAAAGATTACTACATACCATATATATTTAAAGATTTTATTTATTTATTTGGCAGAGAGAGAGAGAGATAATGGGAGAGAGAGCAGCAGGGGGAGAGGGAGAAGCAGGCTCCCCACTGAGCAAGGAGACCCATATGGGACTCATTCCCAGGACCCTGGGATCAGGACCTGAGCCGAAGGCAGAGGCTTAACCGACTGAGCCACCCAGGTGACCCCACATACCACGTATATTTAACATTTAAAAGTTAACATCCTTGAATTTTAGAACACAGAACATTAATTGCCATCTTTGATAGTCTCTATCTTTTTTTTACGACAAAGATGATTTTTATTCTGCATTGATGTTTGTTTACTCATCCAAAACCATCTCCCAGTTGGGTGTTAGGATACACATTGTTTCATATAAGCTTGTTTCTTTTTTAATTAATTAATTTTAATTAATTAATCAATACTGCTTTTGCTCATTCAGATATTAGATAACTTTCTGATTTCCCAAGGGAGCATCCTTCAGTAACATTTACATCTTTTCCTCCTTGCGCTTCCTCTCTTAAAGTTTTTACGAAGAACTGTAGTCTAGAGCAAATATTCAGACACTCAAAGCGCCATACAGTATCATTGGGCAGAATATGAATGTCGTAACAGTAAGATCTGCTAGGACGTTCACAGACTGCACAGATTCACTAGTCGAATGTGCTAATTTAAGGACTTCCTTCACTTTCCAAACTCGTTATTTTTTGGCATACCATTCATTGAATTTGTTTAAAATGTGCCATGAGATAAACTGATTATTTACAAGAATAACTGTTCGCATACCAGGCCATGAATACTGTTGTTAACACAATGTACTCGAGCTACCAGAAGACTAGAGTAAATCATTCCTGCTTCTCTCTTCCATGTTTCCATTCAGGTTCCTAGAAAGCTTGCCCCAAACTTCAGGCCCCAGAAGTCCTGCTTTCTACTAGATTTAGTGAATTCCTTACAACAGGTAATACCTCCATACCGATTGCTAGCTTACAGAAGAATTAAGATGTTGTTGTTGGTTTTTTTTTAAGATTTTATTTATTTATATGACAGAGAGAGAGATCACAAGTAGGCAGAGAGGCAGGCAGAGAGAGAGGGGGAAGCAGGCTCCCTGCTGAGCAGAGAGCCCAATGTGGGGCTCGATCCCAGGACCCTGAGATCATGACCTGAGCCGAAGGCAGAGGTTTTAACCCACTGAGCCACCAGGCGCCCCAGAATTAGGGTTTTTTTCCCCCTTAATTCCTCACCTGATTTTTCTTGAGATTCCGAAAAGCATAAGCTTCGCATGGCACACTGGACAAGAATGCCCACACTGAAGTAGCTGTGTAGGACCCTCGGGGTGCCGGCCCTCCTTTGCTGCTGGAACTCTGTCACACTTGCCTGGGGCTATGAGTTTTCTTGTCAACCCAACCTATTGGGCTTTGTATTTCTAGGATTTCTCACGATTTCTTATCTACTAGAGGAGATGTCTTCTTTTTATCCTTCAGCATGGCCAAATACACTTTAAAATGTGTTTTCTGTCA
This sequence comes from Nasua narica, assembly GCA_028533885.1. Lineage (NCBI taxonomy): Eukaryota > Metazoa > Chordata > Mammalia > Carnivora > Procyonidae > Nasua > Nasua narica. Next base: position 12,541,510 of record CM052813.1, read on the forward strand.
TTTCTATGGGTTTGATGTGAGAAAGACATTATAATGTCTTGAAATGAAAGTTTAGCACTTCCATGTCTAGACTTCAGTACTGCAGTGAAGAGAGAAGTAGATCCTCTTCGTAAATGGTGTTGGAAATGAAGGAGAGGCAGGATTCCCACGTGCTGTAGAGACAAACGGTGCTGTGTTTGAGCTGTTCTTGTAGTCTGTGCCTGGGACGTAAGTAATTTGGCCAGCAGTGGTTTGATTCCCTCTTTTTTATTTGATTCCCTCATTTTATTAAAATGAGCCGTTCTCACTGCAGTAATTGCTTTAATATATTAATCAGTACTTTCTGATTAAACGCTATATTCTATTATACTGTGCTGTTGAAATGGCAGGCTGTATGATTAGAGACAACTCTCATATAATGAGCAAATCTGGCTTCAACTTTGTTAAGTTCACACCTGCCCTCCTCACGGTGGACCTGGTGATTGCTAGAATATTCCACGTGGCTTCCATCCTCGTGCTCTTTAGGATTGCCTATTTCTTTGTTACTCTGTTTTTATTTGTACAGTGAAGGCTTCCCAGGGAAAGAAGAATTAGCGAGAGAGAGAGAGAGAGAAAAGTCTCTCTCCATACCCTGCCCATCTCCAGGGCAGTTTCCATCAGCCTTGCTTTATAGCGGGGGAAGGAGGAATGAATTCAGTCCCTCACGGGAAAGGACGCGGGGCACCAGAAGTCCTTGACTTTAGCATGTTCGTGGTGAAATTTTGTGTGGTTGAAAAATGAGCACTGCAAGCCATCAGTGTGTAGCACTCCCTGTAACCCAGCATTGTAATTTGACCCAGGCAATGCGGGTACAATTGGGGTCAAACAATTAGATAAAACCTATGACATTTTAAAAATCTTATTTTATTGGGCGCCTGGGTGGCTCAGTTGGTTGAGCAACTGCCTTCGGCTCAGGTCATGATCCCGGAGTCCCGGGATCGAGTCCCATATCGGACTCCCAGCTCTGTGGGAAGTCTGCTTCTCCCTCTGACCTTCTCCCCTCTCATTCTCAGTCTCTCGCTCTCTAATAAATAAATAAAAATCTTTAAAAAAAATCTTATTTTATTAAAAAGTTGAAAATTGGAAAATTGAAGTGAGGCAAGTAACAATACAAACAATACAATTGAAGTAAAAACAAACTTCTTTAAAGATACTTAAATGGTAAACCCTGATCTATTTATAGCACTTCCCTGAGGTGTGTAGTAGAGAAAGAAAAGAATAGATCTAAGAACATGTTCAAAATGATGGAAAATTCTATTATGGAGATTTGCCACTTTTTGGCTGACTGCCATTAAAGCCCCTGCCTGTTTTAATCAGGGTTCTCCAGAGAAACAGCACAGAACCAATAGTGTGTGTGTGTGTGTGTGTGTGTGTTGGCACACATGATTATGGAGCTGATAAGTCCCAAGATCGCAGTGATCAAGCTGGGACCTAGGAGAGCCAGCGATGGATTTACAGTCCGAGTCAGGCTTGAGACCCAGAAGATCTGTTGGTCTAAATCCTGTCCGGCAGCTGCCAGGCTGAAGATCTAGGAAGAGCCAATGTTTCAGTACCAGTGGGAAGACAGGAAAAAACCAACCAACCAGCTCCAGGCAGTCACTAGTTCCCATTATTTGCAGGAAAACCAGGCTTCTTGTTCTAGTCAAGCCTTCAGGTGAGTGGGTGAGTCCCACTCATATCAAAGAGGGAAATCTGCTTTCCTCAGTCTATAATTTAAATATAATCTCACCCCAAAACATCCTCCCAGGTACACCCAGAATACCCAGTCAAGCCGGCACATAAAATGAGCCATTGCAGTGCCATGGGGGAGGTGAACTCCTGTTTGGAAGTAGTTTCTCCTCTGTGGAAGAGAAAGGGGCCACATCTTCTCTGTCTCTATTTTGATGCAGCCTGAGGGTAGGCATATGACCTAGGCTTAGCCCGTCAGAAACTTTCTTTGACTCTCACATGGGCGACACACTAAGACATGCTACCCATCGGAGGAGACCCACTGTAGGGGAAGAATTGTGTAGACACACACACACGCACACATATGTGTATCTCGATGAAATAGTTTTAGAATACTTTATCTTTCAGAGAGTAGAATTATCCTTACACCATATGTACTCAGAAGTGTTACACGTTTCTCAAGTATGTTACATGCACAAGCAGAAGATTGACTATATTTCTTTTTTTTTTTTAAGATTTTATTTATTAATTTGACAGAGAGAGACAGCGAGAAAGGGAACACAATCAGGGGGAGTGGAAGAGAGAGAAGCAGGCCTTCCCCTGACCAGGGAGCCCGATGCAGGGCTCGATCCCAGGACCCTGGGCAGACACTTAACGACTGAGCTACCCAGGTCCCCTGATTGACTATATTTCAAGAAAAGAATTAACTGGAAGGCCTCAGGCTGCACCTATATGGAATTTTCTATGAGGGGACTTTCAATGTAGATTGAAGACAAAGGAATGAAGGGAAAAGAGGCACTATGGAATTTCCTTACTTATAAATTAGGGGGAATACACAGACCTCATGAGATTGTCAAGATGAAATGTAATAAAATGAAATCTGTAGCCCTTGGAAAAATATCTCTCACTTAGAATGTGTTTAATAAATTTTTAATGTTGATGACAATGATGGTGATAATGATGATATGTGGTGAGGTTTTTGTTTTCGTTTTTGTTTTTTGGTGAGGTTTTTTTCAGGAATCGTCCAATGACATAGGTGAATGAGAGCCAGAAAAGTAAGGGTGAGGAGAAGGAACTTGTGAGAGTCTGAAACAACAGTATCAGGATACCCACACTCATTATAGGTAGTCAGATTTATTTGAAGTGGACGAGCATTGATTTTGCACTCAGGGGATAGAAAGGTTTAAAAAGAGAAAAAGAGAAAGAAGCATAAACAAGGATGACGTATCTAAAGCTGCCATCCCTTCTTCTTTTAAGCCAACAGAATGTCAGCTCAGAAATGAAGCCTGAGGGGCGCCTGGGTGGCTCAGTGGGTTAAGCCTCTGCCTTAGGCTCTGGTCATGATCTCAGGGTTCTGGGATCGAGCCCCGCATCGGGCTCTCTGCTCAACGGGGAGCCTGCTTCCCCCTCTCTCTCTGCCTGCCTCTCTGCCTACTTGTGATCTCTCTCTGTCACATAAATAAATAAAATCTTTCAAAAAAAAAAAAAAATGAAGCCTGAGATTCAGATGAATCCTCTCTTCAGCCGAGATGTCAAGTTTATCCTGATCCACAACTAATCACTTCACTAGTGTGGATTGGGCGATATGTCCGGTATATTGGCAAACAAATAGATTATCATATACTTCTTAAAAAAAGGAGCTAAAATTTTTCACAGAGAGAATGACAGAGCCAGTACGAATTCCCAAAGCTTTAATGATGAAGTCAGTAGGATGCTGCCGAAGGTCAGGGAAGTCAGAGCAAATCCAATCCTGTCTGACTGTTCTGGATGAGTTCAGGGAAGGACCCTGAACATGCAATCTTTTCATGATATTTTCCTTTCATTCCTGTGTCTTCATGACAACGTATAGCCTGAGACCTCTCTGAGAAGTGTTTGAGACACTATTTATCAACAAATAAGGTGTACATATCACCTTTGACAGATTCACTAGTAAGAATGGGAGTGTTACGGGCACTTGGTGGTTCAGTCTATTGAGTGACCAGTTCTTGGTTTTGGCCCTGGTCACGATCTTAGGGTCGTGGGATCAAGCCCTGTAGGATCCATGCTCAGTGGGGAGTCTGCTTGAAGATTCTCTCCCTCTCTCTCTGCCCCTACTCCCCACTCATACACACATATGCTCTATCTCTAAAATACATACATCTTTTGAAAAAATGCTTGTTAAATATACAACTTTCTGATCTCTACTTTTTAATCTTTTCAATTTTTTTTTAAAGATTTTATTTATTTGACAGAGATCACAAGAAGGCAGAGAGGCAGGCAGAGAGAGAGGGGGAAGCAGGGTCTCTGCTGAGCAGAGAGCTCAATGTGGGGCTCGATCCCAGGACCCTGAGATCATGACCTGAGACAAAGGCAGAGGCTCAACCCACTGAGCCACCCAGGTGCCCCATTTAATCTTTTCAATTTTAATCTTTGCTGAATGGGTCCTAAAATCTATATCTTTTTTAATAAACTCTTTAGATGTATTTCTGCACAGTAACATTCAGTTACCCCTGTCTACTTAGACGAATAGGGATCCTGGTTGAAATTAGATATTTGGAGAAAATGCTTTCTCCACTGCCCCCAACCCAAGAAGAGATCTCAGAGTTAGAGCAGGTGTGAAGTTTTCTGGATTGCCGAGTTTTTACTAAGAATCTCAGAGTTGCCTCTGCTGCTGAGGCTGCACCAAATCATGTCCATCAACAAGGTCCTAAAAAACATTTAACACTATGGCGTATTACAAGTACTCTTTTGCAGATTCAAACTGCTGCATGACTGACTTCAAATGTAGTGATGACTTAAAAAAATTGGAGGCTTGCTGGGCTCACGATCTAAGATGGCCACACTCTCATTTGGGTGGTGGTTGTCGGCTGGGATGCTTACTAACATTTTTAAGTCTGTCTGAGCCTTATTTCATTGTCATTTCAACTCTGTGCTTCTTTTCCCCTTCCTCTTCATTTTCCAAAAAAGCTGTTGCAACATTTGCTTACGTTAACCATGTATACAAAACCTGTAGAAACATGATCTACCAAAAGTAATAGGGTCCCTGAGATTCATGCTTACTCTTGGCCGAAAGTCGAATTTGTTCCTAGATTAAACATCACATTTTCCAAAATGTATATTCTATTTGATTCCTGCAACTAAATATGTAGTTGCAGGAAGTAGCAATTTTAAAACTGCATCTAATTCTGATGCAAATTTAAGGAGAGAAGGCAAAGTAATTTACAAAACCGTGTTTTATATAAATTGAGAAATGGAAGAGGGATGGAATTAACACTTAACAATTTTGATGTTATTTTCTGCCAGTTTTTTTTTTCTGCCAGTTTTTAATCCGTGCATTTCATAATGTTGTCATAATTGTTTTAAATGATGCTTTTAAAATAAGCTTATGCCACAAATAATCTCTCATATTGCTATATGATACTCAAGACATATTTTTAATGAAGAGGTGATCTTCCTTCCAGTGAGTGAACTGTAATTTATTTAACCAGTTCTCCATGGGCGGACATGCAGTTTGTTTCCCGTTATTTTTTGGTTTGTTTTCCTTTTTTTTTTTTTTTATTACTACCTAGGGCCGGATTCCTATAAGTGTAGTCAAAGCTTATGAACATGTTTATAAGATATGGCTGATATCAGTTCCAAGGAGCTGCACCAACTTACTTGCCCATCGATAATCTATGAGCATTATTATTTGAGTCTCCAGCATTTCTGGTGTTCACAAAATGTTACCGTCTTTGTAATTTCTTCAGATGTGTTTATCGAACACTTTACTATGTGTTACAGCCTACAGATACAAAGAAGTTAAAGTCTAAAGATGTTGGTGACTAAGTAGGAAATAGAGATGTCTAAAAAACGTATTTTCGGTTCAATTTTGAAAGTCCGTTAGGAGAGATTCTCAGTTAAGATGGACTTAGATCATCATGACGACAGTCTGCTTTAGATACATAACAATGATGGGCAAAGGACCAAAAGTATAACATTTAAAAGCCTTGGCTATATTAAAAGCCAAATACAGGTGAAGTTCTAGGCCTACTGGGCTCCTGGTTTCTGGTATCTATGGTGTGGGGGCAGGGAGAAAGTAACGTGTTGATGGATCCCACCGCCCCCAACCCCAGTGAATATTATATAACTTATATCAGTGTGTAGCAGTTTACAGAGTCAACTGTGTTGATCGATCCTTTAACACCACAATGGAAACTGCATGCTTTTTTACTTTGTTTAATGCTTAATTCACTAAACTTCAAACATTTCTGTTATTAACACTTAAACACTGAGCGATCACAATCTTTCTAAATATTTCTATACTACTTATAAAGCAAATCCATCAAAACTTATAAAGTTAGAATATCTCAAATATTTAAATGATTTGAGTTAAATATTTAATTAAAATCAAAACAGAAGATAGGAAATTTTCTTAACTGCCTTTAGTAACTTATGGAGCAGATAAAACACAAACAAAATATCACACCCATTACAAATATTACAGTAAAATTAAAATACATTTGACCCTTGAAAACACGGATTTCAGGGAAAACACCTGAATTGTGCAGGTCCACTTCTATGTGAATTTTTTTATAATACAGTACTGTAAATGTATTTTCTCTTCCTTATGATTTTCTTAACATCCTAGCTTTCTTTATTGTAAGAATACAGTATATTATACACATAACATGCAGAATATGTTAACCAACCGTGTGTGTAATCAGTAAGGCTTCTGATCAACAGCTAAGCTATTAGTAGGGAAGTTTTGGGGATGTTAAAGTTATATAAGAATTTTTGACTGTGTTGTTAGGATGGAGGGGAGGATAGGAGCCCCTTAACTTTGCCTTGGTTCAAGGGTCAACTGTGGCTGTAAAGGTGATGAGAACATTTACCTGCATTAATTAGTGATTTCATTTCATATTTATATTCTTATTTTTGCTCTTATGTTTTTACCTCCTCAAGATTGCAGTAATTTTCCCAGAAGGTGGAAATAATATTTTCAAACCCTAAAGCAAAAGAATACTCTGTCCGACTTGCTGAGGTCCAGGGTCTGCTCTTGAGCCGTTGATTCTCAGTCGAGTTGCAGGACCCAGGCCATCCAAAGTGATGCAAAACTGAGCCACCACCTGGGAGTCCTTTCTTTTTTTTTAAAGATTTTTTATTTATTTATTTATTAGGAAAGAGAGAGAGTGAGAGAGAGCAGGTCAGAGTGAGAAGTGGACTCCCCATGGAGCTGGGAGCCCGATGTGGGACTCGATCCCGGGACTCCGGGACCATGACCTGAGCCAAAGGCAGTCGCTCAACCAACTGCGCCACCCAGGGGCCCCTGGGAGTCCTTTCTAATGATGAAACTCCCTCATGAGATCATAAGAAACTTGCGAAACTTGATACTTTTTCAGGAATAACATACACTTTACTTATTTAAAAATTTTATTTATTTAGGAAAGAGAGAACACAAGTGAGAAAGCACAAACAGGCAGAGCAGCAGAAGGAGAGGGAGAAGCAGAAGCAGACTCCCCGCTGAGCAGGGAGCCAGATAATGGGACTCCATCCCAGGATCCCCGGATCGTGACCTGAGCCGAAGTCAGACACTTAACTGACGAACCACCCAGGCGCCCCTGAGGTACACTTTAAAGTAGACAACAATTAGTATAGATAGTCCTCTCGTTTTGAGGTTTTTTCCTTTTCCTTTTTTTTTTTTTTTTTTGCATCATGGGGAATTTCATACGTTTTTATAAGTGTTTCATGATTACTGGTAGAGTCAGCAGGGTGTCAACTCCTAGAGAGAAATGAATGAAATAGTGTGGAAGGAACAAAACTTTAAGAAATGGTGAGAAGCACTTTTAAAAAAAAAAAATCCAAATTCATTGTAAGTAGGTTTTTGGCAAAAACAGTATAATCCAGAACCACATAGATTTTTGGTTTCTTTGTCTGTGGCTTGGAAAGAGCTGTTGTCCACCACACACTGCCCCTTCAGTCCACATTAGTATTAAAGACCAAAAATTAGATGCTGGCTATAGCTCAATGGTGGGAGTAGAAAAGCACATGAACTTGACCTCCTTAAGTATTTTATCCTTTTTGATGCTACTCTAAATGGAATAGCTTTCTTAATCTTCTATGTATATTGTTCACTGTTAATGTATGGAAATTCAACTCATGTTTGTGTGTTGATTTTTAATCCTGCCACTTTGCTTAATTCATTTATTACTTCTAACAGTTGTGTGTGTGTGTGTGTGTGTGTGTGTGTAATCATTAGGGTTTTTTTTACTATGAACTGAAGTTATATAAAGTTGTATGAGTCATAGAAGTCCAGTTGTCTATGAACAGAGATAATTTCACTTCTTCCTTTCCAGCTTGGATGCCTTTTATTTCTTTTTTCTTGACTAATTGCTCTGACTAGATCTTCTAATACTGTGTTAAACAGAAGTTGTGACAGTGGGCATTTTTGTCTTTTTCCTGATCCCAGAGGAAAGTTTTTCAGTGTTCCACAAATCAGTAGGATGTTGGATGTAAGTTTTTCATCTGTGGCCTTTATTATGTGGAAGTCATTTTATTTTATGCCCAGTTTAAGTAGTTTTTATCATGAAAGGGTGTTGAGTTTTATCAAATGCTTTTCCTGAATTGTGATGATCTTTGGTCTGTATTCTGTTAATGTGATATAATACATTGATTTATTTATGTGTGTGGAACCGTCTTTGCATTGTTCCAGGAATAATCCCACTTGGTTGTATGTTTTTTTTTTTTTTTTTAAGATTTTTTATTTATTTCTTAGAGAGCGAGAGACTGAGAATGAGAGGGGAGGTGGTCAGAGGGAGAAGCAGACTTCCCGCAGAGCCGGCAGTCCGATATGGGACTCGATCCTGGGACTCCGGGATCATGACCTGAGCCGAAGGCAGTTGCTTAACCAACTGAGCCACCCAGGCGCCCCCACTTGGTTGTATTATATAATGCATTTAACATGCTGTTCAATTTGGTTTGTTAGTATTTTCTTGAAGATTTTGCAATCAATATTCACCAGGGATATTAGTCTGTAGTTTCCTTTTCCTATAATGTGTTCATCTGGTCTTCACAAAAGGGAAAAGCTGGCCTCATAAGGTGAATTTGAAAGTGCTCCCTTGTTCTTCAGTATTTTAGAAGAGTTTTAGGAAGATTGATGTTAAATTTTTTTTTTTAATGTTTGGTAGAACTCACCTGTGAAGCCTTCTGGTTCCAGGATTTTATTTGGTAGGAGGTATTTTTGATTCCTGATTCAAACTCCTTACTAGTTATAGGTCTATTTAGATTCTTTATTTCTTCATGATACAGTGTTGGTAGATAACATGTTTCTAGAATTTGCCAGTTCCATCTAGGTCGTCCAATTTGTATACAGTTGTTCATAGTGTGCTTATTAATCCTTTTTATTTCTATAAACCTGTGATAATGCCTCCTTTTTCTTTTCTGATTTTGGTTATTTGAGTTTGGTCTCTTTTTTTTCTTTATCAATCTAGCCAAAAGTTTGTCAATGTTGTTGTTGTTTTGTTTTGTTAGGGTTTTTTTTCCCAAAGCCCCAACCCTTGGTTTCATTGATTTTTCTCTCTTGCTTTTCTATTCTCTATTTTGTTTATCTTAAAAGGTAAACTTATCTTAATAAGCTTATCTTAAAAGCTTATTGCTTTTAAAATTGCTACAGTTAAGTAATCATATAATTGTTAGGAAAGTTTAAAGGTTAGCAGATAACCTACTGCTGTTTTGATATTCATTTGTTTAATAAATCTTGAAGTAACTACTTTTTTTTTCTTTTTCTTTTTGGAGAGAGAGGGAGGGGGTAGGGGAAAAAGCAGAGAGAGAGGGAGAGAGAAAGAATACCAAGCAGGCTGTATGCCCAGCATGGAGCTTGAAGCAGGGTTCAGTCTGAGTACTCTGAGATCATGACCTGAGCCAAAATCAAGAGATGGACGCTTAACTGACTGAGCCACCCATGAGTCCCAGAAGTAACTACTTTTTAAATCTTTCTTGTCCAGTAGGTCAGGGAGAAGAGTGATAG
>CM052813.1:12551676-12568207 GCA_028533885.1 Nasua narica
AATTATGGGTAAAATCCAGCAACCCTGGGATTTAATGATTATCCCGAAACACCAAGTGGAAACTATGTCTGGGACAATGCCAGAACTAGAATTATGTTCTAGAATAAATAGCAATAAGAATATGCCTCTGTTTTAAGAGCAGAGGAATTCCTGACTGGGGATTTCCACACCACTGGGGCAGAATGATGTCATATGCTCAGTCTAATCCAGCAGGCATATAACATTCCAAAGTCGAAACCCTGAAACTTGTCTTTGTTAAAAGGTGCAAAAAATGAGTTTGCTCTTTTGACCCTATACTGGAAATGAAACTATTTTAGTTTAAGTAAACGGAGAACTAAGAAATATTCAGTTAGAGAAGACTATTAATTTCAAAATAATCAACTCTACCAATTGAGTCTCCTTCCACAGCCTTTTCTCGTTATAACGGAGGGAGGTTCCAAGCCCAAGACCCCTGGCTTTGTCCCCTGGGTACCCAGGTGATACTGAGAAAGGTATCTGGGCTTCTCCAAACATATATTTTCTCCCCCGTACAATGGAAGTGATACTATTTCACCAGGTTATTTCAAGGCATAAGTAAGGTGATGCCTAGAATGTCCTTCTTATAGTGGTTGGTATACAGTAAGTTTTTAGTAGCTGGAGATAATATACATACTTGTAATAGTAATGCTGAATCTTAATAATTTTATCATAGGAAAATTACACTTTAATCACTTGCCCTCCTGATTATTTAAGAAGAATTTGTTTGATTTCAAGTCTCTGATAGAAAACACTCCACTACAGAGAGAATCAGGCTTTTTAGCATTTCCTCTGTTCTAGTTGCACAAAGAATCACATAGGAGCTTTGAAAAATACTCTTTAAATAAAAACTTTTAAATAAAAAGTCCACATTCAATCGCAGAGACTGATGGATTTGAGGGTCACCACCCTCTGCCCAGTTTAATTTTTAAAACTCCCAAGATGACTCCAAGGCACAGCCAGGGTTGAGAATCACTACTTTCGAGTCTGAAATAGGTCTACGACTCAGCTTTGATCAATGACTTAACATCACTAATTAACAAGCGGGGACCACATCAAACTGAAAAATTTCACAGCAAAGGAAACCATTACCAAAATGAAAAGATAATCATATCATATATCAAATCATATATCAAATGAGATTGACCTCTAGAATACATAAAGAACTCATACAATAAATAATCAAAAAACATACAGTCTGATAAAAAAAATGGGGAGAAGTACCTACATAGACATTTTGCCAAAGAAGATATGCAAATGGACAAGGGGCACATGAAAAGATTCTCAATATCACTCATTATCAGGGAAATGCAAATTGAAACCACTTGAGACATTATTTCACTCCTGTCAGAATGACTATTTCAAAAAGATAAGAAATAATAGTGTTGGTGAGGAAACGGAGAAAAGGCACTCTTGTGCTATTGGTGGATATGGAAATTGGTGCAGCCACTATGGAAAATAGTACGAAGGAACCTCAAAAGATTAAAAATAGAACTGTCATATGATCCAGCAATTCTACTTCTGGGTATTTATCCAAAGGAAATAAAAATACCAGTTTAAAAAGATATATGCGTCCTATGTTCACTGCAACATCATTTGCAATCGCCAAGATAGGGAAACAACACAAGTGTCCATTAACGAATGAATGGATAAAGAAGATGTGAGATATGTGTACAATGGAATACTACTTAGCCATAAAAAAGAAGGAAATCGGGGTGCCTGGGTGGCTCAGTGGGTTAAAGCCTCTGCCTTCGGCTCGGGTCATGATCTCAGAGTCCTGGGATCAAGCCCCACATCAGGCTCTCTGCTCAGCAGGGAGCCTGCTTCCTCCTCTCTGTCTGCCTCTCTGCCTACTTGTGATCTCTTTCTGTCAAATAAATCAATCAATTAATCCTTGCCATTAATGACAACATGGATGAACCTTGAAGGTATTATACTAAGTAAAAGTAGTCAGACAAAAACAGATATTGTATGATTTCACTTACATGTGGAATCTACAAAACAAAACAAAATGTAGAGAGGTACAAACTTCCAGGTATAAAATAAATAAGTCATGGGGATAAAATGTACAGCATGGCAACTACAGTACATAATTTTTTATTACATATTTGATAGTTGCCAAGACAGTAAATCATAAAAGTTCTCATCACAAGGAAAAAAAGTTAATTTTGGAGAGACTGATGATAACCAGACTTACTGTAGTCATTACTTTTCAGTGTATACAAATATCAAATTACTGTGTCATAGCCCTGAAAATAATACAGCATCAATACCTCAAAAATGAATAGGTTAAATAAGGAAAGAACAAAGTTCAAAGTAACACATTAATGTGACCAACAATGAAAAGATGATTTTATGGAGATTTGACTTACCACACTGTCCCAGCCTGCAGAGCGGAGGAGACTGTGATGGCTTTATCGACATCTTTGGTAAAGATTCCTGCTGATAAGCCATAAAGAGTATTATTTGCTCTCTTGATCACTTCATCTAAAGATTTAAACTTCATGATTTGCTGCACTGGTCCAAATATCTATACCATAAAAAATGAACGAAAGAAATCAAAGTAACAGGTTAAAACTAAATGGTTTTCAATGGTATTGTAGTTTTTTTCCCCTACAAACTATTGTAAGTTAAGATTTGACTTTGCATCGCAAAGTGGAAGAGTCAAACTGGTGGCTGCTGGAACGGGAGGCCAAGCGAGGTGACCTCACATGTTAAATGCCCTTCGGAGTAAAATGCGGTAGAAATAAATCAGGCAATACTCACTTTCTGGTTGTTAGACTTAAAAGAACTTAGCATCGTTTTAATTTTCCTATTTATTTACTGTCTGCAAATCTGATTCTGCCCTTTTCCCCTTGCTTAATGGCATTTAGGGAGGTAAAGAAAATAAACCTTTTAGATTCTCCACGGTATCATAAACATGAAACACAAGTGCAATGGGTGAAAGATTATGATTCAGTACATTTGAGTTGGCGGTGCCTTCTTGTCATAGTGCGTTATGTAACAGCTTCATAGCTCAAAGCCAGTGAATCCATCTCTGTATTTATCAAAACCCCTTGGTCCAGGGCACCTGGGTGGCTCAATTAAGCATCTGACTCTTGATTTCAGTTCAGGTCATGATCTCAGGGTCATGAGATCAAGCCCACATCAAGTCCCACACTCAGGGCGGAGTACTGTCTGGATTCTCTTCCTCTCCCTCCCCCTGCTTGTGCTTTCTCTTTCTCTCTCAAATAGATAGATAGATAGATAGATAAAATCTTAAAAAAATTAAAACCCTTCTGTCCACAAGGTAGATTATAATTCCTGAATGCAAACTAGCCTTTCCTAGTTAGATATGTATCTCTGGATAACATCTTCTTAATGTTAATTAGTTTGTGCTCACCAAATATTTAACCACAATATATTTGTCTAGGAAAATTAGGAAGTTTACAAGAGCTGAAAATAGGGCCAAGAGCATATGGAGGGTGAGGAGTCATGTAGGGGATGAATGGCCCTTATGTGGAAAAGGGCATAGTGAAGATATGAGGCCAAAAGCAGAAGATAAGGGATTCATGTGTTGTCAGAGGCGGAACTTTCTAAAGCTTAGCATTGTCCAAACGTGGAAAAGCCTAAGGAATAATGAGTTACCTAGTGATGATGCTGTTTAAAGAGACACTGGCTGGCCACTGCCAGGAGCAAACTAATGGACATAGTGGGATTGGAGAGGTGGGCTTAAGAGATCCTTCTACTTTTATGATGCTATCTATGATTCTCTAACAGTAACAAGTCGCCTAAGCTCTTTGGATCTCAATTGCCTCATCTATAAATTTGACTTTGGGCCTAAATTTCTCATAATCCTCCTTCTAACATGAACACCCTATCGCTTTTTAACAGAATGGTTCCCACATGCTCCATGGCCTTCTGCAGTGTTAGGTTAGGTGGGGTTGGATGGTAATGAAGTTAATACGAACAACAGCAGGTCACATAGAAAGAGTGGGGGATGGTGGTCATGAGATTTAGACTGTACCTCCAAGTTGCCTTTAAGTAGGCATGTGACCTACCACCTCCTTTCTACTTTGAGCCTTGGGTTTTTTTTTTTTATCTACTATTTAGGATGATAACAAGAATCATAAATCATAGTTGACTATGTGACTCAAAGGACAGCTCAAGATACAAAAGGCATAAAGATACAAAAAGGTTCCAAAAAGCCTGACATGTTATATTCACAGGGGAAAGAAAATATAACATGTAGAAACTGAAAACAACTACCACGTCATTATTTAGGAAAATTCTTGGATCAGAATACTACGTTTAATTTTATGTAGTTGCTAATCATTAAAATGTTAACATAGGAATTATACACCTTATAAATGTTCTGAGATTTTTTTTTTGTTCTGAGATTTTTTAATTGGAAAAATAATACCAGTCTAAATAGGTGAAAACAATAAAAGACAGTATTTGTCTCTGGGAAGAAAAGACTACATATCGGCTTTCTTCTTATATTGGAGAGAGGAAAAGAAAATATAATGACACTTCTCTCAAGAGGTTGTGAGAAGTAAATGAGATTATTTCATGTATATTTTAAATATTTTATATTTATATAAATATATATGTTTTATATATATTTATATTTTTTTATGTTGGAGAGATGAAAAGAAAATACAATGACACTTCTCTCAAGAGGTTGTGAGAATTAAATGAGAATATTTCATGTTTATATTAAATATTTTATAATTCTTTAAATATATTTATATACATATGTAATATAAACTAAACTTTTCAAAAATGAATAGGAATGTCAGAAATATAAATCTATCTATTACATAAAACATTTATTTTATTTCATTTGACTATAAGGCAGTAAGCACTATATCTGGCACATAGTGAGCAATCACTAAATGGTTCTTATTGTTAATAAAAACAATCAAACAAACCTACAGACCAATATCCCTTAAACTACAGACCAATATCAAACTGTAGACCAATATCAACTATAGCAAATATTCCTAAAAAGTATTAGCAAATAGTATTCAGCAATACCTACAAAGAGGTATACACCATCACGAAGTGAGAATCATTCCAGAGATAAAAGGCTGGTTCAGTATTCAAAAATCAATTAATATAAGACACCACATGGATAAAATGAAGAAAAAATACCACAAAATCGTCTCAGAAAAAGCATTTGACAAAATCCATCCTCCTTTTCCTCTCAACAAATTGGGAATAGAAAGGCACTTCCAAAACCTGAGGGCATTTATGAAAATCTCACAGCTAATATCATTTTCAGTGGCAAGGACTGAGTGTTCTTCCCCTATGACAGAGAACACAGCAAAGGTGCTCACTCCTGCTACCCTTATTCAACATAACGCTAGAATTCTAGCAAATGAAAAAGGCAAGAAAAAGAAATCGAAGGCATGCAGATGAGAAGAGAAGGAATGTAGTTTGTATTTGTAGATGACAATATTGTCTACATACAAATTCCCAAGAAATCTCTAAAAACCTCCTAGAATTTCTAAGTTCAGCCACATCAAGAAAATATACAAAATCAGTTCTATCTATTTATATTAGCAATAAGCATATGCATACCAGAGTTAAAGATTCCACTTACAATAGCTCAAAAAAAAATACTTAGGCATAAGTTCAATAAAACATGTTTAGAACTCATAACTGAAAACTATAAAATCCTTATGAAAGAAACCAAGGAAGGTATAAATAAAGAGACAGACCGTGTTCAATGACTGGTAGAGTCCATACAATAAAGATGTTAGTTCTCACCAAATTGATAGACATGTTTAACACAATTCCTCTGAAAATTCCAGTAAGATTTTTTTAAATATATATATGGACGAGTTCATTCTAAAATTTATATGGCAAAGCAGAGGAACTAGGTTAGCTCAAACAATTTTGAAAAAGAATGAGGTGAGAGGATTCAGTCTTCCTAATTTCAAGAGTACTGCTCTGCAATAAAAAGGAACAAACTCTCCTGAAATGCAACAACTTGATGAATCTGTAGAAGATTAAGCTGAATGAAAAAAAAAAAATCCAGTCCCGAAGGGTTACACAGAGTATGAGTCTCCTTATGTAAAATTCTTGAAATGACGAAATTATAGAAATGGGAAACAGACTAGTGGTTAAGGGAAAGCCAGGGGGTAGGGATGGGGGGTATAGGAGGGCCATGGATTTGGCTATCAAAGAAACACGAGGGACTCTCGTGCTGACGAAATGTTCTGTTTCGTCCGTTTCAACGTCAAGCTACTTGCTGTGATATTATGTTACAGTTTTGGGAGATGTCACCATTTTTTTTTTAAAAGATTTTACTTATTTATTTGACAGAGAGAGAGAGAGAGATATCTATCACAGGTGGGCAGAGAGGCAGGCAGAGAGAGAGGGGGAAGCAGGCTCCCTGCTGAGCAGAGAGCCCGATGCGGGGCTCGATCCCAGGACCCTGAGATCAGGGCCTGAGCCGAAGGCAGAGGCTTTAACCCACTGAGCCACTCAGGTGTCCCAGTTGTTACCGTTTTTGAAGGAAACTGGGTAAAAAGCAAGGGGATCTGTCTGCATTATTTCTCATACCAACAGTTGAATCTACAGTTATCACAAAGTAAGGGGTTTAATTTTTTAAAAATCTTGCCTATCATGTAATCGTTTTCCACTTATCTTCGAATATATTATTCCCAAAGGAGAAAAAGCAACAACGACATGAAGTTTTCTTTTTCATTACTTTAGAGCTGTGGAAGAAGCCCCTAGAGACTCTTAAGCATCCTGATCTGTCTTTGACTAGAAATTCTTGCCTGGCCTCATGACCTCCTTACTATTTTTAGTCTTTATTACAAATAGACATTTATCAAGAAGAGAAATGAAAAGTAACATTTACCAAGAAAGAGGTTAAAAGAACTGAAAATTTTAGTTTATAAAGATTTATTTATTTTAGAGGTGAGAGAGTGAGTGTGTGTGAGCTGGGAAGCGGGGGGCAGAAGGGGCGGGAGAGGGACAAGCAGACTCCATGCTGAGTGTGGAGCCTGCGGCGGGGTTCGATCTCAGGACCCCGAGATCACGACCTGAGCTGAAACCAAGAGTGGTGTGTTCAACCAACTGAGCCATCCAGGCTCTCCAAGGACTAAAAATTTTAAAGGGACACTTTGTACACACACGTGGAGGAAAGATGCCACAGAAGGGAATGGAGCAGAATGAAAGCACTTACCTCCTCTTTGGCAATGCGCATCTCGTCCGTAACGTTAGAGAAGACAGTGGGTTGGATGAAGTAGCCTTTATTCCCCCACGGGCCTCCGCCACACTCCAGTTTGGCTCCTTCTTTCTTCCCACTCTCAATGAGGTCAAGGATTTTTTCATACTGTTCCTTATCAATCTGTAGGAAAAATATCACATGGAAAGGAAAATAAATGAATAAGTAAGTTTATAAGGATACTATATTGCCCAGCCTGTTAATGAGGGTTTGAAAATGCTAGAATATTGTTATTAAGTGAAATCTTCTATCAAAACAGCTGACAGAGATCAGATTCATTCTGTGTTTATTCTCCTGACTGTTCTAGAAAGAACACTTAGAGATAAATATTTGTATTCGGCATTTGTTTTGCAGTTACATAAGCAAAGCATATCAGCCCTGCAAATAAGTGTAAATGTTTTCACACAACTGTCATCTATTTACACTAGAAAAAATGCTTGTTAATAGTCAAACGTTCTTACTTGGAAACTATAGTCCTAACTGAAATATTAAGAGGAAAAGGAGAAGAGAACTTTGAAACTGGGTTTAATTAAATATGGAAGTTGGAAAGCAGATGCTTTCGGGCTTCGAAGACTCCAAGACCCCTGTTTGCTTCTCCTCATTCCTGATGACCTCGTTGGCCAGACCCCAGCTGATCATAGTCCGGGCGTCCTCCTGTCTGGATCCCCTTGGGGCAGTCTCAGTGGGTCCGATCCCAATTTCTAGCCTGTCCTGATTATTAGCACCCTGCTTCATTACACAGAACACATCTAAATACAGGGCAAGAATTACAGAGCCTTAATGGTTTGTTAAAAAATATTTTTTATAAGAAAAAACAAAAACAAAAACGGGCGCCTGGGTGGCTTAGTGGGTTAAGCCTCTGCCTTTGGCTCGGGTCTGATCTCAGGGTCCTGGGATCGAGCCCCGCGTCGGGCTCTCTGCTCAGCGGGGAGCCTGCTTCCCCCCGCCCCCCTGCCTGCCTCTCTGCCTACTTGTGATCTCTCTGTCAAATAAATAAATGAAATCTTTAAAACAAAAGTCCAGAGTTCTGGCTGGCTTACCTGGGACACACATCTTCCCTCCAGGCACCAGAACTGGGGCTATGTATTGTTTCAGTTCCTATTTTGGGAGGGACTGAGCGACTCTTGGACTCCGAATGACTACAGAAGACCGCCCTGGGTCAGGGCCAGGGTTACGCTTTAAAGGAAAAAGACTGAAGAGCCAGGCATTAAGGTGAAGGCCTCCTGTCTCTTCTCGCTTCTTAAAAAGTGTCGCTCTTTATCTTCCTCTTGGACCCTGCAATCTCCCATTTTCCAGATCCCAGAAAAGGGTCTCAAACTAACTGCACACAGCCCAGCTCCCATATCCAAGGAAATTAAGTGCTATTTGAAACCAGAAACTGTTTTCTAAAATTTGGTACCATATTCGGTACCAAATGTTGCTCAGTCCTTCTTAATGCACGATATTTAATTGAATATTTCAGAAAGAAAAGGTTTCTTCATTTCCAGCAGGTCCAGGAAGTTGTAATGTTGGTTTAACAACTATTGGCTTGATATTTAAACTGCTGCCTCGTATTTACTACACCGGACTAAGGGGTGGTGTTAGTTCTGCCTGGTTAAGATAGCCAGGTTTGTCAGCAACTAGCCACGGATCCCAGTATCTCCATGGAAAGCTTCTCTGGCCTATGCCAAAATGCTAATCTCACTATGGCCTCAAAAAGTCATGATCTGGAGGGGGAGTTCATCTTAAGATGCATTCCCTAAGTCCTAACTGTCCCCTGCCTGTGGCCAGGGTGGATATTTACAGACAGTCCTAGTCTTGCTTATGCACTGGGAGGTAAAGGCTGAAAGGACTTGTTTGTTGGAAAACTTAGATGGCCAATAACTTCTAAGAATACAGGAATTCATAGTATAGCATCTGGGTAACAAAGATGTGGTTCTCTAACCAGTAACTCTAGCGTTACTCTTTACTCAGAGGCAAAATGCATTTCTTAGGCCTCACCCTAGACCTACTGCATCAGAATCTGCATCTTTAATGAGATTCTCAGGTGATTCACATGCGCAGGAAAGACTGAGAACATTGCAGTAGAGGTTAGTCCTACTGATGGAAGTTTTCAGCTATACCTAGGGATGTACTCAGTGTAGTCCGGCTAATTTTGTCTCACCATAAACACAAATCTTCCTCAGAAGCTCTCAGATAGGCCATAACTGAATTTGGCTTTCCTTTTGGCCCTCAGGAACTTCTCAATAAGGCTAGGATGTAGCAAAGGCTCTTTACTGTGTGATGGGCCATTAGCTCATGGGCTAGTGGATGAAATGTAATAGGGCATGGCATTGTAATAGTCTCAAAGTACACATTCTGGTGCGTTTGAATGTGCAAATTCCTTAATTCCTTAGGGTTGATGGGTTGAGAAAGAAGACAGTTTGAGAAATGACACCGAGACATCCTTCATGTTATTTGGAAACCATAGATCAACAAAAGCAATGAGAGCGGATAGACGAAGCTATTGATCTGTGATAGTAATTGTCACAGTAGGTATAAATGGAAGCATGTGATTTTCATTTACTCAGCAGACATTTGAGCATGTGCTGTGAACCAGGCGCTCGGAGAGCTGCTTTGTAGAGATTACTGCATTGCACTGCTCAATGACCCCGCAAGATTGGTGTTACTGCTTCCATTTTACAGATGAGAAAACAGAGCCTCAGGGAGGTTAGACTAAATAGAGGTTGCAATCCAACCTCTATTTCGAAAGTCCATCTCTCTGCATTAGGACAAGATGCCACTTCTGCTGATAATGTCATAACCTTCAATGTGGGTATCGTTACTTCTTTTGCAAGCAAGTGAAAATACTGGTTTTTTCCACATTCTTAAAAATCAAATTTTAAAAAGAATGCATACTTTGGGCAATTAAATTAAATTGGAAAATCACTTTACTAATGAAGAAATATATAATGTGATAAGGATAAAACAACATACACTTCATTTACCAGCTGAGTTATTTTAGGGCTCTTAGGCTTTAATACTTGGCATTGCCTAAATCCTAAGGTTTTCCTATTTGGCTATCTTGGCAGGAGATGAAAAAACCCAAGACAGCCTTTTAACTCTTCCAGAATGTAAACTCCATGAGGTCAGGTAGCATATCCTCCTTGATCCTCAGGACACTGCGAGGTACTTATCCCAGGGTTTAGCTGATAGTAGCGTTTAATAAATTCTGGATAATGAAATTTATTTTTGGCTTAGTGAGTATGTCAAGAAGATTGTTTGTTTCAAATCAACAGCATGGAACAGTGTATAATTCTTAGTGTGAAAGCATAAAGCCTCTAAGCTTAAGGTCTACACTCTAGAGAAGGATTTCTCAACAGCAGCCTTATTAGCATTTTGTGGCAGAGACAACTACCAATGTTGTCAAATAGTTCCTTACCGAGGGGCAAAACTTCCCAGCTGAGAACTGCTGCCCTAGATCAAAGTCCCAGAAGGCTGGAGTAAGTTCAGAACGAAAGATCCCGGAGTTTGCATAGACAATGGCTAGGTAACTGTGCAAGGAAGAGGCAAAGGGGAGCCTTTGGGTAAGAGGAAGACCCTCTTGTTGATAATGGCTCTAAGAAGGCAGAAGAAAATGGGAACCTGAGGGAACAAGTGGCCTTTTTCACCTAAAATGAGTAGTTTGCCACAAAACCAGGAACTCAGGACCTTCTAGGACACCCGGGCCACCATCAGAAGGCCCGTCAGAGGAAGCGAGGGCCAGCGTGCACTGAGAGGTACGCTAGCGGCCCACATCTGAGCGATGGTAGCTGAGACCAGGGATTGATCCTGACACAGAAAGAAATGCTAGGATTCTATGCGAACTTCCAAGTGGACAGAGACGGCATAAGGGGTCAGGAGGTGTGCAGCCTGAGGAAAACAAGACATTTACAGCATTTGCTTCTTCCGAAGATGTTGGCGCATCTTCAATTGCCAACATGCTTCTTAAACTGTTTCAAGACATGAAGCCAGGGACACACACCTTCGAGGTGCTTTCTTTGACTTGGGACTTAGAGTCATTGCTGTTGCTTTTTTTTTAAACACCCAACTGCTGCAGTATTGTCTCCTAGGAAGATCTGTGGTAAGGAAATAATCTTACTCAATAAAAAGTAAACCTAAAGAGGACGCTTTATTCCTGTCCCCTGTGAATGCTCCTCCTTCCTTTGTAGACTCACCTGAGGGCCTTGACTGACTCCCGGGGTGAGAGGGTTTCCAAGGACATACTTTTTAGCCCGTTCAACACTCCGCCGCACAAACTCATCATAAATCGATTCTTCCACAAAAAGCCTGGAAGCAGCTATACAGCATTGCCCTTGGTGGTAGAATAACCCCTGGTGTGCAAATTCAACGGCATTGTCCACTGCAGAGAAGATACTCACGTTGAGGAAGAGGTACTTTTTAAAGATTACACATTTGAATACATCTCTCTCAGAGGCAAGAGGGCACTATGGAAAAATTACGAGGTGCAGGGTCAGATGTAGATTCAATACGCCCCCTCTCTTATCGGCCAGGTGACACATGAACCTTTCTAATCCCTTATTGGATATGGAAATGTTAGCCACAAATATAGAATCTGAAAAAATTAAGAGAGACCCTACCAAGAAAATAGAAAGTGTCATGAGATCCTGTCCCATTGCAAATAATTTTTTTTCATTTGTTTATTTATTTTAGAGAGAGAGAAAAAAAGAGGGGAGGGGCAGAGGGAGAGAATCTCAAGCAGGTTCTCTCTGGAGTGTGGAGCCCGACCTGGGGCTTGATACCAGGACCCCGGGATCGCTCCCTGAGGCGAAACCAAGAGTGGGCACTTAACTGACTGCACCACCTGGGCGACCGACCCTGTCCATGGTTTTTATAAACATCTCTGTTTATATCAGTTAGATGACTGATTATCTCAGTCCTCAGATTTTAACTAAATGACAAAGAAAACATGAACTACCTATTGCAGTAAATAATTAAAAAATCTTTTTAGACACCCCGATCAATAGGAAAAGTGATATTTCTGAAAAAAAAAAATATTCAAAATCACTCACCCACCTTAACAGCCCTGTTCTAGGAAAAACATTTTCCACCTTTATTTAAAATATGTCATATTATTTCACATATATGCCCATACACTCTTCTTATCTATGTATTTGAGATGATAGGATGGGTCTTAAAAGGGAGAAATAAGTTGTCATTACTAAATCCTAAACAATCTGAAGAAACTTTCTTTGCATTTTAATTTTTTAACTGTTGAAGAATTAATTCCAACAATAGCCATTGAGGACTGCTCTATTTACTTTGTGAACTAAGCACACCCACTTAAGTTGTGGTGGATACAAATTCTAGAAAGGCTTGGTAAAAATCAGGACTCCTATCGTATTTGTAGAATATATAACGAGGCAGCATGTTCTGAAAAGCTTCAGCCAAGACCCATTCAGCCATTTCTGTTATTTCTGTGACAGAAAGAACTAGATGAATGCTTGACAGTCCATTTCTGCTGACTCCCATTTAGAAAATAATTGTGAGATGCTACTCGAGAATCTAATTGGAATGAGCAGGGATATTGTATAGTGGAGTCCCATCCTAATTATAGATGGAATATATGTAAATTCGACCACACTTGCTTGGGGAAAAAAAGGAGAGAGAAACATTCCTTAAATGCTAAGTATCGTTCTCTTCTGGCCATTTCATTTAATGTGTGTATGACCCCGAGCGAAGGGAAATGAGAATTGTGACCTTTGCCATCTCTCTAGTTGGTCCCAGTCCCACACAACTGGGGGTATGTTGCCATGCCTAACCCAATGCTAATATTTACAAGCATGAAATTAAAAAAAAAAAAAAATACACCATGGCTCCTAAGCACAAGATCGTTAGTTGCCTAGAGTTCAGCTGCGAAAATGGCGATCTCTGCCACACCGGGGAGAAAGAGTGTTCGCGTTCGACTCATCGAGGTGTGACCCCTTAGGACAGTTGGAGAGATTTTCAAGAGTCATTCTGGGTTCTGGTTTATGCCTTACATTTGGATGTTAGAGGCAAACCCTTTTATAAGCGTCAAGGTCACGGTCTGGCACTGCCAGACACCAGGATGAGGGGTGGAAAGTTACGGCTGGTTCTCACTTACAGTCGGCGTCGGCAAACACAATGCAGGGGCTCTTTCCACCAAGCTCCAGGGTCACCCTCTTCAGATTGCTTTTCCCGGCAGCTTCTTTGATCATCTTGCCAACCTGGAAGGGAGCAGTACAGGGCATGAGGCTGAATCTGCCCTCCTCAAGGAGGGCTTAGTTAGCCTTTTAAATGTATATGAGGTTTGGGCCACAGTTGAGTTCCACTGGGGAGAAACCTTAAATGGCTTTTCTCAAGATCTGGTGCCTTCAGATATCAAAGGCTCCCTCCCCAGCATCAACATGACGCGTCAGAAAAACACTCGTGAGAACAGACACAGAGAAGATGACAGCTGAGCCTGATGGACGGAAGTGGACAGGAGGTGTTTTTCATTTTAATCAGAACTTCGTCTTTCTACTGCTGGACTGGATGTGTCACGATCCGACCACCACTTACCTACTTGACTTTTCATCCCTCTCCGGAAATCCAGAGAGTTCTGTCCAAACTGGCATGTTTACTGCCTCCTAAACCTCATCTCTGTTTCTCATTATAAGTCCACCCTGACCTGGGCCTCCCCCAATCCTACCCGTCCTTGAGGTCCGGCCGATATCTGAACTCTTCTTTGAAGCCTGCTCTGTTGACCCTAGGCAGACACGACTTTTTCTTCCTCTTATTACCTCCCCTCCATAGAACCCTCATGAGGACGGTTTCGGAGTCTCCCTCCGATTGTATTCTTTGCAGACACATCGATTTCCCAAACAGGTATCACCCCCTTGGTGGCAGTGATAAAGTCCTATCATTGCATACTTCTCAGCACTCTCTGTCACAGTGGGGGTCGGTCTGTCTGTCTCTCTCCCTCCCTCCCTCTCTCCCCCCTCCGTTCCTCCTTTCCTCTCTCCTTCCACACCTTTGAACCCTGGAGCTAGAAAAAAGAAATTGGCTCTGGGCTTTGTGCTGCTGCTGATTCAGTTAGCTGGAATCCTACTGTTCTGGTTTGTTCTTTAATGCTAGTTGCCACTCTTCAGAGAAAGACATTGTTTTCATTTTTTTCTTTGTGGGTCATGTCCCATCAAGATTATTTGCTGTAGTTGTTTTATTTTTCCATCTCTAAGACTTGGCCTGCTTTGTAACTCTTTCCTCTCTATTACTTTTATTGAAGTCCTAATGTCCTAAATGATCTTTGTTTTTCTTTTTGAAAGCTGATTCATTTCATCTGGCTTCTGGGTTTTTATTCAACACATCAGATTTTAATAAAAATTTCTTTCCCAACTGAACAAAAGATGAGCAGGTGCTTGCTGAGCACATTTTGAATTTTATGTGGTTATTGAACTGACTGCTACTGTGCCTTACAGAGCAGAGGAATAATGAATCTGCCAATGTTTTTATCTTATTTAAAGATGTCAGACACTGACTCAGATCCTTTAATATGGGTTAATAAAAAGAACCTAAGAGTAGACTTGTGGTAGGGAAATCCTGTCTGAAATTTTTTTTGTATACCATTTTCCTTCCACGATATATTTCTTATTAAATTTCCATTTAAGATGATGATTAAGAATATTTTCTACATAATATTCTTTTCTTTTCCTCCTTTGACTTCTCTAAATTCTTTCTGCATCTTTTTTTTTTTTTTTAACTTAGAAATATTTACTGGAGAAGCTTTATTAAAGCAGATCCTTTTTGTCTCGGGGAAGAGAATGAGATTTAAGATATTTTCCTAAAAGCTACAGATGTCAAAAGAACGAGAATGAAGAGTGGTCAGAAGTATGAGTACACTTTTGCTTAGTACAAGTTTCGATGGCAAATAAAAGGTTTGTTTGAGTTTTCCCAAAGGTCTAGTTAAAGCTGAAACAAGGAGACATCGCTTTTTGTCCTATGATTTTATTCCCTTACTTGGAAAAAAAATGTAGGTTCATCCGTTTTTCTTAAAGCAGTCTGCAATGGAGAAAGATAGAACCTTCGAGACTATGGTAGGCAATATTCTCCGTGGCTGTCGCATTGCCATGTGGGCAGAAGTAGCAAGTGCTCATGAAAATGGTCTAATTTACCACATCCTGCACAGTGTGCATTGGATTCTGTTGTTTGTTTTGTTTTGTTTTATTCTGTTTTAAATGAATCTAATAGGACATTAAAATCCTTACCTTGCCAGAAGTTATTTCTAGGAAGAGGGTCATTGCTACCATGACCACAAAAGATATAATAATACATTGTTTCTTTCATGGCACTTGGCAAGCTTCCTACTCTGCCAAGCAACAAACTGGAAGCTAAAAGAGAGCCCAGAAGGACTGATTTTTCTCTGTTGCCTCAAAAATCATCTTAGTTACACTTAATTATTTAATTCTTGCTCAGAAGTAGTTACTGTACTGTTTTTGCAGATAACAGTGAATAAGATAGTCTTTGAGGATGATCAGCAAAGGAGAAAGATACATGACAAAGCAACGGGAATGAGCCATCATAATTATAGATCATGGACAATGGGGAACACAGATACGGGTGTTAAAACTCAGGATGCCCCTGGGACTGCAGACAAAGCCACAGAGGTAGCAGGTGGCGGAAACCATATTGTAGGGGGTGTGGCCATGAGTGAGCAAAAGGCTGGAGGAATGAAAAGATACATTTGAATACCTTATAGGGTACCTGATATTTTACTACTCATTAGCTCCTTCCATTGTATTTTCTACAATAAGATATTATTATTCTCACTTATAAATGAGAAATGCAAATGTAGCAATGATACTTAACGTTTGGAAGACACACTGTTTAAAGGGGTAGAGTCAAAATTTGAGCCCAGATGTTTCCTAGTCTTTTTTTTTTTTTTTTTTAGAGATTTTATTTATTTGACAGAGAGAGAGAGAGAGAGAGGGAGGGAGGGAGAGAGAGACAGAGATCACAAGTAGGCAGAGAGGCAGGCAGAGAGAGAGAGAGGGAAGCAGGCTCCCTGCCGAGCAGAGAGCCCGATGCAGGGCTAGATCCCAGGACCCTGAGATTATAACTTGAGCTGAAGGCAGAGGCTTTAACCCACTGAGCCACTCAGACACCCCTGTTTCCTAGTCTTTTAATCTCAGAATTCTACCATTTTTAGCAGGTAAATTGCCCCAAAGTGCAAAGGGGCCCAAGGATGGGTCAAGGTAAATAGGCAGTGATTCTAGAGACGGGATCAGATGAACTGGAGAATGAGTGGGCATGGGGTCTACAGCAGGAAATGTGCCTGGA
>CM052813.1:12568707-12586530 GCA_028533885.1 Nasua narica
AAAATGTATGTGTTCTCCCCTAAACAGAAGCCTTTCAGCATAAAAACAGAACCTGGCATAGTGAGATGACCAAGGTGGTTGTAAGGGCCAAGTGTCACACCTTCCTTTTCTTCCCTGAGCTATGGA
This sequence comes from Nasua narica, assembly GCA_028533885.1. NCBI lineage: Eukaryota > Metazoa > Chordata > Mammalia > Carnivora > Procyonidae > Nasua > Nasua narica. Next base: position 12,568,834 of record CM052813.1, read on the forward strand.
AAAGTGTTTTGGTAAGAACTACCTTAATGGTCTCTTTTTCTGTTTTGATTTTGTAGGCTTTACATTTGACATTTGCCTTTTAGCTAGCTGTGTGGCCAAACGTTTGTGAATAATCATCCTTCCTGTTAAATAAAATGGTTATGTGGAGTATAGGCTAATGAATGTTTGGTGTAATCATTATGAGGCCTGTTGAAATGATCTGTCATGGTGGCAACCTCATTTTCCATGTGCTGTTTGCCTTTAGCAAGTTTAGGGGGAAAGGATCATCCCATAAAAGTGGAAAAAAAAATCTTGAGTTCTATTTAACTACTATATGAACTACATTCTACTTATGAGTTTGGGACTCAGGATACTTTTGAATAATATATGTATGCTAGACCTCAGCTTAAAGTTCATAATATTGATTGGGATTTATAGATTCCTATGCATGCTCTTAGGCGTCACGTGCTTCTTATTGGGGGAAACAATCAATGGGAGTGTTGAGGAAACTTAAAAATTGATTTTTACTCTTTAAATTTTAGATATGCCAGGCTTTAAGGGACATATCATGACCTTTGATTTAAAAAAAAAAAAAGTGGCCGTTTCCTGAATGCATTTCCAAGAATAAGTCATAATTTTGGGACTGGGGGGAAAAAAAACCTTTCCAGAGTTAAAATGATTATGTCTTTATGTGATTGGTAGAAAGCCCCAATTCTAAATAAATAAGCCCCTTCCTCAAAATATTTCTGGCTTGGATCAAGCTGAATTTAACTAATAGGCAAAATAAAACCTATTAGCTTTGCCTGTTGGTATAAGATTTTGGAAGCTATTGGCTTAAAGGAGAGAGAGCCCCTGACTCCCTCCAGTAGGTATTCAGGGTCCCCTGAATTCACATCATCTCTTTGAGGCTGCAAGAAGGGCCAGTGGCTCTAGATCCTATAAGGGAAGCTAGTGCTTTCTTGGTGGCAGAGAGATTTTAAGCAGATCTCACTTTCAGTGCAAGAAGATTTTCTTTTAAGATATGCCAAGGGAGAGGAAAGTGACAGGATTCCCCATATTATGTCTCCTGTGTGAATTTTCAAACCTGAGAGCCTGGGTCACCACATGTGGAGCGATGGGTGTTGCTGTAAATGGACAAGAAGGGATGCGTGCTATAAACGTGTAAACCTTTTCTCAGCATCAGGCACTTAAAAAAGTACCAAAGACTTTGGGGGGAGGGGCTTAAATAACAAGATGAGGAGTGAATAATGAGATGCTGAAATAAAGTCAGGGATAGGTGTTAAACATTTAAAAGTATCAAAGCTAGATCTCTGGCAACTCCGTTCATCCCAAACCCTGAGGCAATAAAGCAAAATGTTGAGGCCAAAAGTAAAAAAAAAAAAAAAACACAAAAAAACAACAAAAAACAAAACTAAAAGGAAATTAAGGAGGAAATAACAGATGGGAGGAAAAAATTTAACTCGAGCCAAAGGAATGAAAACAAAATGAGAGTGACCAAAACAAAAGTAGGAGAAATAAAATTTTCCTTTCATTTCTGTTTTATATTACAGTCCGACTTCAGTAACATGAATGCATACTCTTTTTTTCTTGTTATTTGAAAAACCCCTCAGCTTTTTCAACTAGGGTAAAGAAAAGATGCTAAGTCATGTCTGTTTTGAGGCACATCTTCACTATATCCCACCGATGACAGAAATACTTGTCAAGGATCTCTTATGTCCTACATACCCTGTATCAAAGAGGTAAGATGTAGATGCCCCAGAAAGTTCTGTATATTTTTTTATATTTCACCATATCAAGATTCAACAATACGACTGCTTGCATATAAGCCTTCTTCCTTCTAAAGGAAGTGGCAAATAGCATAATTCAGTTATTTGTTGTTTGTATTCTTTCAATTTCTTATTAAGTATCAGGAAAACAGTGGAAATAGATAATGGGACCTGGGTGGGGGATGGGTAGTTGTTCAGGCAAAGTTTTGCAACCTGTGATATTTATCCAGATTCCTAGGAAACAAATTTTCATTAACAATTTCAACATTACAACAAAGTCATCAGGTAGAGATATGATGCTTTCATATCAAAGTGATATGATATGAAAATCAGAAATTCAAATATGAAAACCACTTTACATCCCTTCCAAACAATGGTTGTGGGAGGTTTGGATACACACATGTACTCAAAACGTAACAGTGTTCTGGACACTGGGTTCACACAAATATCTACTTCTCTGATTTGTGGATCAGTAGTGGCTTTAATTACAAAGCAGTTATTGCTCTTTTCTTTTGAACATGGCTCTATGTTACTACTTAAATCTGGTAAATGTAGAAGGTATTTGGCCACAATTATACTAGTGTCATGAAAACCCAAACTGCCCCCACAACCGCCCCCCCCCCAAAAGCCAGGTAATTGCTACTTTGAGACCAATGTATCACTGTTTATCAATGTCTGTATTCCCATGAGGTTTCTTTTCCGGGGATACGGACTACATTATTCTGCAGATTACCCATGCCATTTCAGAAGCACTACCTTAACTTTCGGTTCCTCTTCAAAGGAGCTGTTTCCCATAATCCTTAAGAGTTTTCCCACCCAGCACCATCATTCTGGCAAGCAGTTAATGACAAAGTCAGTAGGTGAAGTCCAGTTTAAAGAAATCATGTGAACGCTTGCAAAGTAGTGAGACTCCTGATGAAACTGGGCTAATACAATCTCTTAGAGCATGTGTTATTTACTTTAGGACTGCTATTGATTAGGTTCCTTGGGGCAGGTGCCAGAGAGCAAAACAACTGGCCAAGACACCCGTCCTTGGAGATGAGCTAAAACATTGCATTTGTAGTGAAGGGTTACCTCTCAGGAAAAAAAAAAAAAAAATTATGGTTGATCCATCATGGGTTTGCGGACACCATCTGGTTGCTTTTGGACTCAGGCACTCTCAGAAGGGGAAGGTAAGTGAATCTGACCTGTGAATGGGTTTCTGAGAAAAAGAGGAAATTTGGTCCCTAAGCAACTAGATGGTGGTCATTGCAGGTAAAAATATGAGGTTGGCCCTAAACTACTGGACCATTGCTGCTGGTCAACAGACCACCCTTGGAGTGGCATCGGCAAAATCTGGAAGCCTGTTAGACATGCAGAATCTCGTACTCCACCTCAGGCCAAAAAAATCAGAATTTGCATTTCAACAAGAACCCTTCCTGATTCACGTGCATACTCAAATTCGAAAAGTGCTACTCTATAGAGTATCTTCCTACTTGTTGGACCATCTGTCTGGGGTTCTAGTGCCCAAATCATAACTCCTTTCTCATCACCCATATTTTGACTCTCTTAATCAGAGTAAGGGATGAACGATACGAATGAAGCAATAGGTATGAAATCACTTGTTACGGACAATCTAGTAGGATTCGAGTACTACCATGGTGTTTAGTATGTGCCTCCTAAGGGCTGTAGGATCTGGAGCAAATCACATCTCTGAATTCAGGTTCCTCAGCTTTAAAATGGGACACTATTAACATGTTCTAAGTCTCTTCCAGTGGCTTATTATGAGCCTCAGATGAGATCAGTAGATGAAAGCAGTTTTAAACTACGGCAAGCATTGCAAGTATTCATTCCAGCACATTGGGAGTGGAATAAATTGAGAACTGTGGGAGTCATCTTGGGCAGGAGAGGGTTAAAAAGAGCCTGCACCAAGGGCCTAATAAGCACTGGGCGTTTTCCACAAATTACTTCACTTAATTCTCAGGCCACTTTCCAAGGTAGTTGTTATTATTCCCAATTTATAGACAGGGGAACTGAAACTCAAGGAGATTAGAAGCTTGGCCAAGGTCACAGCATTAAATAAGTAGAAGAGCTGGAACTCCAAGCCGAGTTTGTCTTCTTAAGCCACTGTACCTCCCAACCATCCAGCTCTGTTCATCTGCTTCCAAGCCAAAAGCAAACAAAATATTGCTTCAGTCAGAAGGGAGTTAAAGACATTTCCCAAATGAAAGCAGCGCCTCAGCACAATGGGTTTGGTTTTGGGCATAAGTCCCGCCCTGTTTGAAGCACCCTCCTACAAAATCCACCAGGAACTCTGGCCACAGCCTTGATCTCCAGCCTCAGCTGATCTGTTCTTGTCTCCCTCACTTTACGACATTTAGACAGCCGGGCACCTTTACGACAGTCATGGCAGCCCTTTTGATAATTCTTTGAACACAGCAGGCTCTTGCCTGCAAACATCTTTGCAGGAGCCATTACCTCAGATCTTTGTCTCCCCGCCCCCGCTCCGCTCTCCAGTGTCGCTTTGTGTTCTGCATCCCTCAGGCTCCCCTTAAATGTAAAGAGACCTTCCCTAAAAACTCATGGAAAGAAAGCTCTTCCCCCTCATTTCTCAGCCTTCAGTTGTCCTCTCTTTAGCATTTATCATAATTTATGATTCAAGTATTCACATACTTGCTTGTTTTCTTCACCTTCCAGGAACATAAGCTCCCTAAACCCTATCAGCCTTCTTCTACCATAAGACCAAGCACAGGGCGGTTATTCAGTGACGTGTTAAACTATATGGAAGGAAAAAAAGGAGATGGGAGCAAAGAGAATGGGGTAGTTGGAAATGCACGTGGCCTGAATTTGTTTGCTCTAAGAATCTAAAACGGCGATAATGGTGCCTAGCGCATAGTATGCAATGATTCATCACTCTTCCCTATCAAAAAGATATCTTTACCTAAAATATGTTAAACAACCATACCAGAAATCTAGGAAAGGAATCTTTTACTCCAACCAAAAGTTAATCTGTAGGAGTTGGAAAAACATAGTTCCCATAGAAATGGCACACCTATTTCCAAATCCTCTACATTGCTGCCTCTCCCAGCCTAAACCCCACCTTTTCAATCAAACCAGAAAAGTCTATTTGCTTCCAGGCTTCTTATTGTTCTCCTCTTTTTCTAAGTTGGCAGCCAACTTCCTCCCGTTGGCCTAGGAACAGCTGAGTGGCAGCTGGAAAGCCTCATGGTCATGTCCCCTCCAGGAATCAGGAATGGACAAATGAGAGTCAGAATAAAGAAGGACAGAATAAGATTCCAGGAGGTCCACGTCCCCATGTAAGGACATCGATCCTTAGGCCACGTAGTGTGAGAGTTCAGACTGCCCCCGTTTGAAATCTAGTTTTGTCACTTTCTAGCTACATGATTTAAGGCAAGTTAGACACTCTGGTCCTCAGTCTCCCCATCTACAAAACAGGAAAAGCAAACTCCTCACAGGGTTATCATGAGAAGTAAATAGAGTCGTTGCAAACAACGTAAGCAGTCATGGCTAAAGAGTAAACACAATGAATTTTAGCTATAATTATTTCCTGTATCTGTCAGTTTATGAAATATGTCATTAGCAGATGAAAATCTCTTCCAGTAGGAACATCTTATTGTTCAATGAATTAAGTTTAGGAGTTAAGTTAAACATTTTGGGGTTTTAATCCTGTCTGAGAAAGCTTGTCTTCTTGAATTTTCTATTTTTCTCTTTTTTTTAAATTAAGGTAAAAAAAAAAAACCGACAACAACAACAACAACAACAAAAAAGAAAAACAAAAGAAGTGTCGTAAAGGGAGAATGGAAAATGAAGTTACCGAATCCTTTAAGAGAAAATTTTTGATCCCTGAAATCCTGGATAAACTCTCGGAACTTCACATCAATGAGATCCTTGTCAGGTGGGGCACGACTGTGCAAGAAAGAATGGCAGGAAAACTAGGAGAAAAGAACGAGATGAGAGGAACACTCATGAGAAGAAATAGGTTGTGGAAGGGCTGAGTAAAAGAGGATTCTGGAAAATTGGAAAGAATTCAGAAAAATAAGCAGGACCGGGGTAGCCAATATTAATCCATCACTTCCCATGTACCAGACACGATTTCAAATGCTTTATATGCATTAAACTCATTTAATGCTTTCCTCCACCTTAGGAAACGAGGACCTTTATTATTCCCATTTTACACATAAGGAAACCGAGGCAGAGAAAGGTAATGTAAATTGGCCAATGATCACATAAGTTTTGAAGAAGCTCTTCATTTAAAGGCTCAGTAAAATGGATGAGCTGGCAGATGTGGAGATGTGGGATTCATTTAGAGCTGGGGAGGGGAAAAACGAGGTTACAAATGGGATCCAAGTTTATGTGGATTTATAATGATGTTATTGAGGTTTTAAATCCTAAAAACGTTTGTATCATTTTAAAAACTATTTCTTAACCCTGATCTCTGTTTTATCCACCCCAACAACAATGAAAACATAATCAGACTGTACTAGAGAATAAGTCAAAAAAGATACGCAACGATGACTTCTTTTGTTTGGGTGAAAACCAGTCTCAAATTTGAGAGCATGTAGTTCTACCATAGCTGTAATAATTTTTTGTTATCAACCAATATTTTTTGTCTCTTTCCTCCTCCTTGCCCCAGCGACCAATATATTTCTAGTGGTAATACCGAAGGACATTAACATAGTAAGAGAAAAATAACAGAGTTTAGGGGGTAATTCCACAGGCCCTATAAAATCCTTGCTTATTTGGTTTGCAACCAGGAAACTTAGCGAATAACTGTCATTTTTCCAACCCCTCTTGCAAGTGCAAATCCAATACAATTCTTCAGTGGGGCACAGTAAAAAGTAAATGCAAAGGCATTTGAAAAAGCTCACCCATTTAGATTTAATTACATACATAACTGGTGTCCTCCCAAGTGTGAAAATGCTGTAACCAATAAATCAGATAATAAAATGCTATCTGAGCAGAACAGATTTATAGAGATTCACTCACTTGCATTGGGTGTTTCTACCCAGAAAGTTCCTAAACGCAAAAGAAAATGGCTGCTCTTTGAATCGTACCGTCTTTTGATAGCTCAGGTCCATCATTTTCCTTAGAGCGGTGCTCTCGTCTAATGGCTTTGAGGTAAACAGCAGATTTCAATCTTAAAAACATCTCTCTGTGTTAAAGGATCACTAGATCTGTGTTTGTATGCCAGATTTTAAGGACCATCTCATTTATCCATTATTGTTTCTTACATGCTCAATTTATAGCTACCAAATGAAGCATAATTTCGTAGAAAGAATATTTCACATTAGAGCTTCCTCAAGATACACATACAGAGAAGACTGCAAACTTCTGCAAAGCCAGATTTTTAAAAAATGTGACATTCGGACTACCACAATATCTTTCCAAGTAGTATCATAGGAAAAAAAAAAGACTCTGTAGTAATAGTAATGAGATAATTTTCAGTCATTGCCAATGATTTTGACGTTTATGAAATGCATTCTTAAATGTGCCTGCTTTAGATTGAAATTTCTTGTTAATGACCAATTTGGAGTAAGAAAGTTGGGAAGATTGGAGTCTTGTCATCTTTTCAGGGACACCTTAGCCAAGTGCAAATTGTTGGAGGGTATGGACTCACCACATTTTCCATGTTCTCATTTGGAGTAAAATTAAATGAAAAAAAAAGTTTTCATTTTTAATAAAACCTTGTGAAGATAATATTTTACTACACTTTATAGCTGCTGATCAACCATGTTAAAGGCACAATCTGATCTCTGCAGACACTTTCCTAAGGAAAAGAACCAGTCAGCTGAGCAACTTCCTCATTTGTTGTGCTTCTGAAAATGAAAATATAACTGAACTTAGGATTTCAAAACCATCCATGGTTACAAGTAAGGGAGTAAATAAATACTAGCGGGGCTTTACTTTATCATGAAATTATATTGCTCCTGATTTTTCATTGGCTAATTTGGAAGGCAAAATGGCTCTCCCTGAGATGGAAGGGTTCCTTTCTTACCTTGCTTTCTGAAATGTGCCATAAAGCCAATTTTAAGTGATTTTGTTCGGATTGGTTTGTTTTCTGCTTTTATCTCTTTGCCTGGGAGTTCTAGACTCTGACAGGAAAGCAGGCATATAACAATGTGAAACAAAGTTCAGGGATACTTTTGAACTGCTCAGATAGGATCTATTTCCTGGTTCTCCCTAGCTTGTGGATTTTTAAAGTTTGGATCTAGCTCCTGCTTTTGTTTCTCTAAAGATTTATCAGTTAACAATTATGCATCTGCTCCAGTGGCAACAAACTTGGCTGAAGAGAGGTTAGAATGCTTTCTTTGCCCCAAATAGGCTAAATCATGCAGGTCCATTTGGAGTTTTTGAAACAGGAGCTTTTGCCAAATTATCCGAGGTAGGTCCTTCGATTTTGACACTCACTAAACATAGAAAAACCATGTTACTTCAGCATGCGATTTCTCCTTTTCTTAAAAAGAAAAAAAATCATTTATTTGTTTCGCTCTTTCCAATAAGTTTTTCCAGTAAGTTTTTGCCTCTCATCATATACGCTGAGCAATGCTGTAGTTAATAGAACTGCTTTAGAAAAGTCCACTGAACCCTGGGGTAAGAACCCTTCACACAGAAGAGAATTCCTTTCACTTAGACATATTTTAAGAAATAAACTTATGAAACATTGCCTGATACGATTTAAAAATCATTATTTGATCAAGACACTAAGCCCAAACCTGCATTTTGCAAGCCTTTTATTTTTGTATTTGCAAAGGGCTCCTTGCACAAGTTTACTCACATTGACCTTTTATGCTTTCTTTCAACACATGTCGTTTTTATAAATCTGAGAGGCAAACAGCAAATATAAATTGTACTAACCTTCGTATATTTATATGTCAAATTGGTGAGTGGGACAGGTAAGTCTGGCATGCCTGAGGACGACATTTCTGGTTCGGCTCCTGGAACACAGGTGACAGGCTCAGCGAATTGGTTCTGATAGAGCACTTGGCTTTATTTGTTCCTTTTTATCTGCACGGGCTAAGGTCTATTTGCATACCGGACTATGATTGGATGAACAAACTCAGAGCGAAAAGAAAACGACACTACTTATTTGTAACACCTAGGGCAGGAAGCCCTTGACTTTAAACTTAAATCCTTTAGAAACCAGCGCTCCAGCGTTGAAACTGCAGCTGGAGACAGGGCACTATTTGCAGACGAATTAATTTACAAAGCCGAAACCTGCGATAAGGATATGCAGGGCAGCTGCTCTGGCCACTAAGGCCAGTTATGATTTTTTGGCTTTTTGGGCTTTTTATGCTACTGTGAAACTTTCCTTGCTCTGACAGACTTGGACACGGAGAATTTGAGGATTGAGAAAAGAGTCTCAAAGGGCACTTGTTCGGAGCAGACGCTGGTGAGGAGAGGTCCCTGGCCAGGTGTCTTTAGGACAATGCTGTCAGCGAATCAGCCCAGGTCCCAGGAAAGCAGAGTGGGAAGGGTGTCCCTCCGGATAGACCCAACCCAAGTCAGCTTTACAAGATCTGACCGATCGAGTGTATTTTCAGTGGGTAAGCAGACCCACTGTGATCTCACAAGCTCTACATGATCATTATGTTACATGGGGGAATAGAAAAGTCAGCAGGATTTTTACAGATCTCGGAGTCCACTTTCACACACAGTCACCAGAATAGCAAGATGGCAATGTCGTCCCTTAAAACATTCTAAAATGAAACCAACCTTCAGTTTGGGAATTTGGCTATATTTATCAATGACTGAGACAGGTAACTGTGCAAAAAGAAGATTTAAACAAGACCCTAAGTAATTCAATTTCTTAAAAACGAGTGTTTCAAGATGGGAACATTAAAAAAGAATAACATTTAACTGTACTCCTCCCATGTGAAACACAAACCTTTATTGTATTGAGGCCGAAACAAAAGTTAAAATAGAAACATGATAGAAAACTGTGGATACTCTTATTTCTGATTAATGAGAGTTAAGAACCACAATCATTTTCCCCCCCTGGGAAAAACTGCCAGCTCCCCCTAATAATGGGATTTAGGTAGGGAAATGAAGGGTTATTGAACAGTTGCAACAAATCAGGCACAGGAGCCTTACTTTCTCTTTCCATTCTTACTTGGTTCCCCATCCTACAGATAGAGGGACAGCAAGTAGCTTGCTTAAGATCACAGATCTAACAAGTGCAAAACCAGAATTTCATTTCCTGTGTGGGTTCCCTAAGTGACTAGTCGCCCTCACAGACACTTATGGTTATTAGCCCTTTCATTCATCTAGGAGTAGGGTCGGCAAACTTTGTCTGTTAAAGAGACAGAAAATATTTTCCACTTTCCAGGCCAGATGGTTTCTGTTGTAACTTACTCGATGCTACATGAAAGAAACTATAGACAGCGAATACATTAAAGGGTATAGGTGCTTTCCAATAAAATTTTACTTACAAAAACAGGAGGCAGCCCAGATCTAGCTCATGGGCCAGCTCCCAATTTCCAAGCCAGCCATTTCCAAGGACCATGCCTCCCCCGCACCTCCCGCCTGAAGGCCAGATAGAAACTTCCACGTTCTTTCAACATTCTGCTCTCTTTCTGCATCCCTCCTTCTTTCTCTTGCTTTCAATTCCTTTCTTTTTGGAAAATCAAACTGTTTTGTCTTTTAGAAATGTGTTTTGAGTTAAATACACAATTACACAACAGCTGTTACATAACTTGCAGAACGGAGCTCTGGCCGTGCCCAGACAGCTGGGTTTTGCTGCTGTCTGCCTCTTCCAGCTTCGCAGTTGTCCACGGATCCAAGCACTGGTCCGTTTGATGTCCCGATGGTGAAAGTGCAAAGCTGGTGACACTCTTGGTGTGTCGCCTTACTATTTGCATGCTCATCCTTGTCTCTATTGCACTGAATAATGAATTACCTAAGAATATTTCCTTTACATCAGACACGACTGAAGGTAGGTAAAAGGAATGTCTTGGGAAACAGGTTACCATCCATTTCATTTCCACAAATATTTATTGAGTAGCCTTTTAAGAGTAAAACACGGCGATTAGACGAACAGGAATTCTCCAACCTTAATCTTCTTTGAAGGGTAGGTTTTTTGTTTTTTTTTTGTTGTTGTTGTTGTTTTTTCTGCTCAGAAACCACAGGGTCTGAGATCTCTATTTTTGAAGCCAGCGTCATCCCGTCCCTAAAGCTTGTTTTGTGGAATAGCGTGTTCCCGGGAACGGTGGCATGGATGGAAGGCTTTACCTGACCACTTCTGTCCTCTGCACACCCCACATGACTCTGGTGAAAGCACAGGGGCAAAAGAGATCCACATCAAGACCAAGCCCAGAGTTGGGCATTTTTATTGTATTTTTATACGTATGGGACTTGGATTTGGGAGTGATAGACAAAAGATGTTTGATATTCCTGTCCTCCTAACAGGCAAGCTAAATTACACATGCACACACACAAATGGGGCAGGGGGGGTGGGAGAGAAAGAGAAGCATAGTCGATTCTCCTCTTGAATCTGACTTTTTCCAGCCCTTTCTGGAAAGCTGTCATGATACCAAGGAACACACAAACCATGACCTCAACCACTGCGGAAACTACTATCTCCTTTTAAAAGGAATCTCTCTCCGGAGCTCCCTGCAAGGCTCAATTGCTGAAAAGATAATGGAGCCTACCCTTCTCCCACCCACATGAGTAACTGAAACAGAAACCACTCACATTTGTTAAATAAGCATAATTATATGGTGAAATAAAAATAGCTTCTTTTTACATTTCCTGATCTCCAAATCCAGGATCAGTTTGTTGGAGCTAAATTTCTTTTGCTCAGTGACGTCCCTTCCCCATCTTTTCAGTGTTGCCTTAAGCATGGCTGGGTGAGTCTGCCGGTTGGTTAAGCCAGAGATGGATAGATCCCTTTGCTTTTGATCACTGCAATTTCTGCAGACAGTGCATTGTTCTTAGGCGTATTTGGGCTTTAACAATTTGGAAAAAGCTGGTCTTGCCTAGGGTGACGGCATCTGTCCTTGGCTGGCATGCTGGTGTTAACAATGGAAGTGGAAGGCAGCATGTGAGCCCCTGATCGTATGTGTTTGTGGGCTGATCTCCGTTCATCCGCCCTTCTTCTCCAATTAGCATTATCTCCTCACTCCTGATTTCTCCTGCTCTTCACGTAGGTACCCTCTCATTGTTTTCTCTTTGTTTTGTGTTACTAATGATATGGCAGATGCCCCCCTCCTCTGGTATCAGTTAGTAAAGCCACCAAAACAAATAGTAGTCTAAGGCCTCCATAAGATCATGATTTTAATTGAAATAGGTCTTTGAAAAAAAAAAATTAAAATAGGGGCTGAAGACATTTCTTAGCACTGGGTCAGCTGCCAGGGTTTGAAATAACCTTACAAGGCATTCACAGCGTGCTTGTTTCCTCAGAGTGGCGAGAGAAATTCAGGACACTAATGGCACTTTTGAGGCAATCTGAATGTAGACGACTTTGAGAGTTTTAGGACATTTCCCGTATTGTTTTACGATTGTCTTGTGCACAGATCACAGAGTAATGTGTTCAACCACTGGACAGCGTTGGATGTTTGCCTAGCCTCAACTTTATGTATAGTTTTCATAGATACAACCCTTATTTTCCTCCTGATAAATGTGAAATTTACATAACGTTTAATCCAGTCATGTAGTTGAAAGACTAGATTCACACGAGAGATTGGGTTTCAGAACAGAGATCTGGTGATCGGTAAGCAGAGGAGGCTGTGTCCTAAACTGAGTAAACACATGAGTGGTCAGGGCTGTGTTTTTGCTTTTTACACATTTTTGAAAAACATTTTCAAGTCAAATACGCCATATAGAAAAAAAAATGCAAAAATTGGAAGTGTACATCGCAATAGATAATCATAAAAGGAAGAAACTTGGGTCAGGGAATAGAACAATATCCCTGACTCGGGTCAGGGAATAGAACAATATCGGCACCCAAAAGAACACTTTGTACCCCCTCCCCATCCTTATCCCCTTTTTCCTCACCCTAAAATGGGATATCATCTATATCCTAACTTCTAATGCCATACATTCTTTTTTTTTCCCCCTGACTTTTGAACTTGATGCAAGCAAAGCACACAGTCAGAATAATTTTAAAGGAAATCCAGAGGTACAAGTCAATCTGACAGGTGAGTTAAATTGTGGTCGCAGGTGAAGAAAGGTTCTCAGAGAGTACTCCCACCCAAATACAGTCCCAACAAACATAATTAAGAAATGTGAAATATACAGCAATAGGTTGGCATTTCTATGAGAAGAAGGGCATTTTTTTTCAGGCCAGTCACAGTACCTGTTAAAGGCCAGAAAAATGGCCCTTTTCCTATAGTTTTGGTCGGAGCTCAATAGCACTTACACATAATATCAAAATATTAAAAATGTTTGAACTCTCGTTTTAGTTGTTCTACTTCTAGAAATTCATTTTAAGGAAAGAAAACAACCAAAAATATATGTAACTTATGAACAACTATCTTTAATATATTGTTTATAAAATAGAAAAATGCCAAATGGTTAGGTAGTTTGTGCTTTAGCAAAATACACCTATAATAAATAAATAAATGAGGAAGGACCTAACTTTTGAAATATATTGTAATTTAATTTAAAAAATAGGTTATAAAAGCTGTGTACTGTGTAGGTAGGGGGGCTAAGAAATTGAACTCACCCTCTGAATTTGGCCAAAATCTGCAATTTACCTTTGACCTTGCCTCAGCATTTGGAAAGCTAAATGATTGAATTTCAATTCCAGTGCCATTCCTGGCATTCTGAAATGATGCAGGATCACATGATTCCCTTGGTTATGGTTTATGTAATTTTCCTGCTGAATAGTGGCTCCCAAAGGTATCCTTGGAATCTGTGAATTTGACCTTAATATGATAAAGGAAGATTTGCAGATGTGATTAAGGATCTTGAGATGAGAAATTATCCTGGATTATCAGGGCGGGCACTAAATGCCATCGCAAGTGTCCCTTGAAGTGGAGAGCAAGGGCGACTTGACCACACTAGGAGAACACAATGTGATCACTGAAGCCACCAGCTTCGATGATGGGGGAAGGGACTAGAAGCCAAGGAACACAAGCAACATGTCTCCAGAAGCTGGAAGATGTAAGGAGCCTCTGGGAGGAACAGGCCCTTTGATATCAATCAGTGAAACGGATTTCAGACCTCTGAACTTTGCAATTAGGAAGAATAAATATGTGCTGCTTTTAAGTTACCGAGTTTGTGGACATTTGTTAATTCGTTACAACAACCTTGGCAACGAAATACACAGATCAGTGAAAGCAGGACTGCCAAAAAAGTACCTGCTGTCATTGATCACGAATCTGCACCTTGTCCTGGCTTATTGTTAATATTGAAATATTTACGTTCAAATAAAGGAAAGCCTCCCATCTGTACCGTGGAATAGAGACTTCTCAGGTGCTCGACCTCTTGAAAATCTTCCACTTTCAGTTGCTATATAAGCGGATATTTATTCAATTGCCAAAGTAAAATGCGATAGATGATGATTTTGTGAAAACTGTTAATTTTTTTCAGTAATCCTTTCCCTGGGGCAATTACATTTGCTTGCTTGGATCTGTTTAAAGTTGCATGTATGTACCCAGCTCTAGAACCACAATCCAAACTCATTTTCCAGGCCGTGGCTGTACATGTCAGATACCTTGTGGGTACATGAGCTTCGTGTCACACTGTCATTTAACTGGGTTTCCAAACTCAAGAGCCTGCATATTTGTTTCATGTGGACTCATACAATATATAGCCAAAAAAAAAAAAAAAAAAATTGCCTTTTTTCTTGTTTGAAGAATTACTTTCTATTTTTATTAACCTAAAATTCTTAACGCACTCATAACATTCTCATAAGCATGTGTAACTTTAATCACCAGCTCACACAAAATTTCTCTATTCCTATTCTACATGCTATATGTTATAAATTTTTTTCCCACCATCCCAAAGGAATCACAATTATACAATTATTACCCTATTCAATCAATTTCTATTTTACTCTACCCATTTATTTGAAAAGTTCTTTGGCCAATGCTTCAGAGGCGCCTGGGTGGCACAGTTGGTTAAGTGTCAGACTCTTGGTTTTGGCTCAGGTCATGATCTCAGGGTTGTGAGATCGAGCCCCACATGGGGCTCCACATTCAGTACAGAGTTTGCTTAAGACTTTCTCTCCATTTCTCTCTGTACCTCCCAACCCCTGTGCTCTTTCTAAAATAATTAAATAAATAAGTAAAATAAACTAAATAAATAAATCTTTAAAAAACATTAAAAAGTAAAAATTTCTCAGGCCATTCATTATTCTTTTACCTCAACCCTTTCTTCTGTGATAATTTTCTTCTTCAAGAGTCTGTCAAATGCTCCCATTGTTATCTTATCAGAAGACTGTCAATGTTATCAGTGTTTCAAAGAACTTTTGGCTCTGTTGATCTTTACTGTATATTTGTTTATTTGTTTAATTTCTGCTCATAACCTCACTGTTTCTTCCATTCTCTTTTCTCAAGGTTCTAACTTCTGGATACTTAGATCATTTGGTTTTCAGCTTTCTTCCATTAAAGCTTTAAATTTCCCTCTCTGCATGTCTTTGGCAACATCTAGAAGACTGGATAGCGCATTTTCATTTTTGCTCAATTAAAAGAGACTTCCAAATTTCCATTGTGATGTCTCCCCTGACTCATGATTTATTTTGAAGTGCATTTCTTAGTTTCTCTATTGGCTGGCAATAAACAACCCACAAATCATGGCAGCTTATGTTAGTACAGCTATATTTTTATGTGCTTATAAACTTAGCATCACTTTGTCTTCCTAGGGAATTGAACTTTTTTTTTTTTTTATCATGCTAGACTCTCCCTGTTCTTCTCTATGCTTTTTGCCTTGGAGTTTCCTTTGATAAATTATCCCTACAAGAGCTTTTCCTTTGGTTAGGGTTTGCATAATACAGTTCCCCCATCTTCCTTCTTATAATCTGCATCTGTGTTGCATATAGTTCCTTATTTTTTTAATTTTTAAAAAGATTTTATTTATTTGAGTGAGAGAGAGAGAGAGCGAGCGAGCACGAGTGGTGGGGGCAGAGGGGGAAGCAGCCTCCCCACTGAGCAGGGAGCCCTACACAGGCTCAAAGCCAGGACCCTAGGACCATGACCTGAGCCAAAGGCAGACGCTTAACCTACTGAGCCACCTAGTCGCCCCTGTTGCATATGGTTCCTTAAATGGCCAATGGTTGGGTTTTATGTACTTATGCAATCTTACAAACGTACTCTTTTAATTGGATCATTTCCTTTATTGACATGTAACATAACGTACTGATGAAGTTGTATTTAAAAATTCTACCATCTTACTAAAAACAAACAAAAATTCAACCATCTTACTAAATACTTTGATCTTATCTACTCTATGTTCTTCTCTCCTGACTTTTTAAAATTGATTTTAAATTATTACCTTGTTAGTATTAAAATTAAACTAAATTTTAACTTTATCTTAAAATTTTTTTAAAGCTTTTATTTTATTTATTCGAGAGAGAGAGATAGAGATAGTGACAGAGAGGATAGCTGGGAGGAGAGGAAGAAGCAGGCTCCCCATTGAGCAGGGAGCCCAGATGTGGGGCTCAATCCCAGGAACCCCAGATCAGGACCTGAGCCGAAGGCAGATGCTCAACCACTTAACCAACTGAGCCACCCAGGCACCCCTAAATTTTAACTTTACATTTAGTGTACATTCATTTTAATTAATTTAAAAATTAATTATTTTCTCTGTCAGGTTGGGAATTATATATTGTCTTTACTGTTATTTTAATGGTTGAGAAATAAAAGGTTTTTATTTTGTCACTTAACAAAGTATAATTAATTGATTGGTGACTTTACTCTTTTTCTCAGCTAAGCCAATTTTTTGGAACACTTTAAACTTGTTTACATCCCACCCAAAATCCATGCAATTGTCAGTGTGTGTTTATTTAAATGTTTGTGTGCATGTTGATTTACTGGATATTGTTTTCCACCCTAGATCCATTTCATCTCTTTGCCTCAAGACCTGCTCTCTTGCTTCTGATTTAGTTCAAGCAATAGGAAAGAGGGGCAGGTGCATGAGACACAGAACACCGATGGGGAGAATGAAGTATAGGGAGAGAGAAAAGCCAGGCTGCTTAGGCTTCCCCCTCCCGCCTTGCTTCTTTTATTCCTGAATGACACTTTGGCAGGGCTGAGTCTTCATCCTAAGACTGCAGGCTCTGGGGGCACCTGGGTGGCCCAGTTGGTTGGGCAACTGCCTTCGACTCAGGTCATGATCCTGGAGTCCTGGGATCGAGTCCCACATCAGGCTCCCAGCTCCCTGGGGAGTCTGCTTCTCCCTCTGACCTTCTCCTCTCTCATGCTCTCTCTCACTGTCTCTATCTCAAATAAATAAATAAAATCTTTAAAAAAAATAAAAAAAGACTGCAGGCTCTGCTGAGTGTCACTCACCATGGAGCCTCCGGTTCTACAGCTCTGTTATTCCCCAGGCTCTGGTAACACTATTTCCCCCTCTTGTAACTTCAGGCTTTCAGGAGTGGTAACTGCTTCTCACATGTGTCAGCTCAGGGGTCTGCAGTATCCCTCCTGGGCTGCCCACACTTCTGTAAAGAGTACTTTCAATGCCATCCCGATCAAAATTCCACCAGTTTTTTTCAAAGAGCTGGAACAAACAATCCTAAAATTTGTATGGAACCAGAAAAGACCGCGAATTGCTAAGGAAATGTTGAAAAAGAAAAACAAAGCCAGGGGCATCACATTGCCTGATTTCGAACTTTACTACAAAGCTGTGATCTCCAAGACAGCATGGTATTGGCACAAAAACAGACACATAGACCAGTGGAACAGAATAGGGAGCCCAGAGATGGACCCACAACTCTATGGTCAAATCATCTTTGACAAAACAGGCAAAAATATCCAGTGGAAAAAAGACAGTCTCTTCAATAAATGGTGCT
>CM052813.1:12587030-12612943 GCA_028533885.1 Nasua narica
AAAAAAGAAAACCCTACCAACAACTACATATGAATTTATCCAAATGTGCCTGCTACCATTTATTGAAAATACCATTCCTTTTCTATGGAATTGCCTTTGTAGCTCTGTAGAAACTCAACTGTCTGCCTATATGTAGGTTTATTCCTGGATTCTCTATTCTGGTCCATTAATCTCTTTGTCTTTAGACCAGCACCACACTGTTGTATTAACTGTTGGTTTATAATGAGTCTGAAAATCAGACAGTGTTGTCCCTCAAGTATTATTTTTTTTCAAATTTTATTGCCTAGATTCTACTTGTTTCTACATTAATTTTAGAATCAGTTTGTCAATTTCCACAAAATCTTTCTGGGATTTTGGATTGCACCGAATCTTCTCTCTTCTCCTGGGACTCCAGCCATGTTTATAGATCATGTCACTGTATCCTTTAGTACTCTTCTCCATTTTTCATTGTTTTGTCTATCTGGGCTTCATTAAGGAAAGTTTCTTCTATCCTAATGAATTTACTAATGCTTCCTTTATCTGTGTCTTATTCTTATTAAATAATTCACCCAGTCGGCTTTTGATAATAGCCATTTTAATGTCAAGATTTATTCCTTTATTATCCTCTTGTTAGTTTCCAGGTCTTGTGAAATTTTCATTTTTGTCTTTTAAACATAGATCTTTCAAAGGCTATGTCTGATAATCCCCAAATCCCAAGTCTCTGCACTGAGAAATACATTTTGTCCTTTGTTCTTTGTTGCCTTTCTTTGTTCCTGTTGTCTTCCCCTCTTCTGGCTCTGCTAGCTATTTGGCATGAGGCATTAGACTGAAAAATGTGCTTGTAGAAATGATTAGAGACCTATGATGACATTATCTTCTCTCAAAGAATATGTGTATTTGCTATTGCTAGATTCCTGGTATCTCCAGGTTTCCCTGAACAGCTCTGGGCTCTCGTATTCTAGGATCAAAGTAGAAGGGTTTCATGAAGGCTTCCCTCCTAGGTCTTCCATCCTGCCCTTGAATCTGGCCTGAGATCATTTCACCATCTGGTTAGCAATTTCTGTTAGACATTTGTTTAAATAAATATTTTGTCCAGATATTCTTGTTCTTCAGTGGAAGGTCCAGTCCAAAATATTTGTTCTGCCATATCAGAATCAGTTACTGAGAGAATGTTCTCATTTTTTTCAATGAAATGTTCTTGACAGAAAATTTAGGTTAAATAATTCTATATTGGCAGGTTTTTTTCCCTGTCATTTATATGTACTCTCCTCTTTGCTTTTTGCATGATATTTTCATTTTTACTATGATATATCTAAATGTATATTTTATTTTTATCCTCCTTGGGGTTTATTTTGGTAGCTAAATCTGAGTTTTCTGACCTTCATTAG
This sequence comes from Nasua narica, assembly GCA_028533885.1. NCBI lineage: Eukaryota > Metazoa > Chordata > Mammalia > Carnivora > Procyonidae > Nasua > Nasua narica. The sequence continues at coordinate 12,588,398 of CM052813.1, forward strand.
TTTTGGAGATGTCTCAGCCTTTATTTCTATTAAGCATATATTGGATCTTCTGATTTTGCCTCTGTATTCTTGAATGTCTGTTTCTCATTGCCCACATCTTAATTTCTCCATGCTGCACACTAAATAATTTCCTTGAATCTATACTCTAGTTTACTTAATCTCTATTCAGCTATTTTTAATTTGCTGTTTAGAGTATCCATGAAGCTTTTAATTTCAGTGACTATGTTTCTGTTCTTTCTAGGGCTTTATTCGGTTCATTTTAAAATCATGGTGTTCTTTTGGTGTTGTATTGCGTTGATTTAAATAAGATGAATAATCTTAAATCATCATTTAACCAAAGAATTCAGCAGAATCACAGATGTGTTATATCTTCACATAGAAATGGGAAAAAAACTCTGAAAGTCTAAAGTACTTCTGGACTGATAGTGAAACCTGAGAATAATTTTTCATTTCAAATAGTGTTATTTGGGCAAAACACATAAAAATTCATTGAGGTTACATTTCACAAAACATAGCAACAATCTCCAAAGTCTCAAAGTCATTAAAGGCTCATTTGTATAAATAATACTTCTAAGAATGTTCTCAAATAGAGCAGGATTATTCATTTTTATACAAATCTCCATACTGGAAAGGAGAATCATATTGAGATGCTTTTGTGAGGGTTTTTAATTCACCACTTTATCAGAACTAAATTGAAGGTATGAAGTTATGTCTGTTCTTCTGTACTATAAGGGAGGGAAGGGACATTTTATCGTTATCTTTCTGATATTTCTTTTATTAGCATTTGGGAGAATGCCGCTTCATGTCTAAGTGACAACAAAGACAGAGTATAAACCTGTGTTTATGAAATCACAAAGAAGAATGAATTTTTTACACCACAGCCTAAGCTAAGGAGCTCTGGCCTGGCTCTTGCCTCCCCATCTAGTGATTCAGAGGGCATATTTTTCTATTACTTCCCTTAGTGAGTGTAAGTCATCCCAGGAAATGGAGTCTCAGTTTCTAGATCCTTTTCATAAAACCTTGATTACTCTCCTTATGTGGCTATCAAGGCAACAAATTCTCAAGGGCAAGGACAGTTTGTTTACCTCTTGATTTTCAGTCTTCTCTGTTCTTTTGGCTTCTGGAGATTTCTCTTGCTTTCTTTTGCCAACTATGCTTTTGAGAGCTATTTATTATATTTTTATCTTGTATTTCTAGTTGTGTTTTTTAAGGAAAATTTCCACATGATACAGTCTTCTATAATGAATGACACGGAAATCATTTTTCCAAAAAGACTCAGTCATTAAAAAAAAAAAAAAGAAGTAAAACCAGTTGTTTTAATAAACCGCTAGGTTTATGTCTTGGTTTTTTGTTTTTGTTTTAGTTTGTACATATTTTGGGCCATTTCTTTATAAGTGGCAATCAATAACAGAAAATGTTCTTATTCTCTTATAGTTTTTTTCCTTAATTATTACGTATACGCATAAGGGTGTCTCTATATAGACATATCTTCCTTAATTTGGGGCTATTCCACAAATTCCAGCTTTTTTCCTTTTACAGAAACTCCTGGTCAATTTATGCTAAAGTTACAAAGTCATACCAGTTTGTTATTGATCCAACACTAAGTTAAATTTGTATTTTAGAGTTCTAGATGAAGTCTAAACTCAAAGTCCACCAGTATTCAGATATTTTTGGATTTGTCTGGAGAACTGCTCATATTAATTCATTGGGAGTATTTTTTACATTCTTGAGGAGTACTTTTTAAAGGAGGAGTTAAGACCTTCCTGGGAATAATTCTCTAAGGGAAGGTGGCATTAGACAAATAAACCTGGGTTTGTATAATGCTTTGGTTCTCAGAGATGAGAATTGAATCTGATCACACGTTCCTATTTGCTCCTGAGATCTGCTCCTGACTCAGCACCTCTTTTCTCAAGCATGGTCTCACACCATCATGATAAGGACAGAACAGGCTGAAATTAATTAATGAAAATCATTGGTGAATGCAAAGGCAACCTTCCACATACATGAAAAATTTCCAGGGGTCCTCAATTTATCTCAGTTACTCACATGGTCAAGAGAAATGTAAAATGGAAGAGGCAGATATAGTCTTCAGACATTGGCTCAGGGGCATTAAGGAACCCAGAAAATACATTATCATGGGCATCCTTGAAGACGACCACCACCATATCAACTGTGGCAGCAAAGATGTAGGGCCCAGAGCAATGCCCAGGAGATTGGATAACCAGGGAGACAGGATAGTGTTAGGTAGTAGAGACTTGGAATTGGCAGCTTAGTGACCACCAAGAGAGAGATTGTGCCTTGGGCTCTAGGATCAGCTTTCTTCAGCTGTAAATGGCAGCAATGAGGTGCTCTCAGATGATTTTATGGACAAATAAAGCAAAAGGTTGTGAAGAGCCTCATGAAAAAGAATGGATCACAAAAGGGGAAGGAGATGAGAGATAATGCCAATTGGTGGTGGCCATGGCCTGGGGAGAAACTGATTAATGGGTAAGAAATTTTACCTCAGAGTGATAGAAATATTTGGGGAGTGGATAGGGGTTATGGCCGAACCATATTGTGAATGAATTAAATGCCACTGAACTATTTACCTTCAAATGGTTAATTTTATGTTATGAAAATGTCATCTCAATAAATTATTTAAAAACTAGAAAGGGGAGGAAGATGGACGCTTATTCTTGACCACAGGAGATGATCCAAGAACGACTCTAAATAATGGATGATTCTGTCATGGCGCTCTGGACCTTACAACAACATGGATATGAAAACCCTGAGAAACAGAGTTTTCATTACTTTCAAACTGATCCAGGAACGGTTGCCCTGGGGAAATATGAGTTTCATGCCACTTAAAGTATTTTGCTCCCATGTCCTATTGTTTCAGTCTCAATTCTTAGATATTGTGACAACATAAATAATGATTAGCTTATCTTGGATAACACTTCAAGAATATTCTAAAAGGGTAACTTTTGTATATTTTTCTTGTTTCTCATCATTTTCTGAAGGATTATGGATGATTTCTCTCACATTTCCCCCTCCCTCATAGAATAAAACATAGGTAGGTATTAATCCAAAATCTTTTGTAAGTCACGCTGATTAGTTGTGGAAAGTATTAGTACGATGTCCTGAGAATCGGTAATTTATTCCTCTCTGAAGTCAGGCTAGTGTAGCTTTAAAGCACGGGACGGCAATTGAGAATGCGGAGTTGAAACATTTATAAAACAAATGGTGTGTGAACAAAGGAAATGGCTTCCCTCAGGTGATAGTATCATGATTCGTCCTGGACCCTGATTTCAAAGCCTCCCTCTAAACCCCTGGGAGGTGGTTCTCCCAGGATTTAACTTTCCTAGACAAAAAAGCAATGGCACATTTCTATCCCTTATGTTCCTGTATAAAGAATGACTTTCTTAAATAAGTGGATCATGAACTCCAATAAACACATATAACCACCTAACATTATCTGTAGGCAATCCAAACCGCTCCTCCAAAAAAATGAACTTTAACAGTACGAAGTCCTAATTGTGCACTAACTAGTTGATTTTTCATGAGAATTTTTTTCCCCAAAATACCAATTTAGGTGTCCAATTCAATTCCCAAACCGCAGAATTGCAAGAAATGCACAGCTAATGCCAAAAAAATTGTTTCTTTGGATTTTAACAAGCACCTATGTCCAGACATTCCACTCTGTTCCATACAATTGTGAGTTATTCATTCCTTACCCAAGTATACCATTCCAGGATGTTGAAATTGACCTTGTATAACTGATCTTATTTTAGTTACCATTTGAGTGGGGACTGACCTTATAGAAAAAAATTGTACATGTCTCCCTATCTGGGTTATCACTGATGTTTACAGTGACAGATTTTTTTACCCCAGCCAACATATAGAAAGAGGCTGGTGGACTTTTTCCTAAAAGGTGCAAAACAGGAAATTCATAGAAATGAGTAAATAAAATCACTCTTTGTAAATATAGAATCAAGGGCAGATAAACCATGGTGCTTCGGAGTCCTTTACAGACATCTGGCTTAGAAAGGCATCTCGCTTAGTAAATCCATACTAAACCCTGTTGCATTCTGGATTCATACCAATGAAGTATCCAGTAACTGATGATTCCATTCCATTGGCCTGAAATATACACTCCAAAAATTGTAGCTACTGGAATCCTGCTCATTATTCAAAAAGTTTCAAAGAATTACATTGACCAAAACAAAAACAGTAATGATGACAACTGACAGTTATTTATCATTATTATGAACCTGATTCTGCTCAGTTTTTTTAAATCTAGAGGAAAAGTACAACTATTTCCCCCATTGTACAGATGAGAAAACTGAGGTTTGATGAGGCCAATTATATCCTCAGTTTTATGTCTTCCTAATGCTTCTTAACCTACCATTCCAAATCGATTTAGTGCCTACTTCCTTTGACTTGCCACCTCCTACAGAAATGTGTTAAATTTATCACTCTATATCTCTTAATCTAGCACCTATACATACCCTTGCTCATTCTTCCAGAGACTTATAAATTTAGGGAATGGCCTATCTCACTAAGCTTTGTACCAGATGCAGTACAGAGGGAAGTGTCTTGCATATAATAGAGTCTTGCATAATTATTTTTTATGTTTTACAAATTGCCATTATTATTTTTTAAGATTTTATTTATTAGAAAGAGAAAGAGAATGAGTGAGGGAAAGTGAGCATGGGGAGTAGCAGGGGGGGAGAGAGAGAATCTGAAGGACACTCCATGCTCAGCACAGAGCCTGATGTGGGACTCAATCTCACGACCATGAGATCATGACCTGAGCCGAAATCAAAATTGTACGCTTAACCAACTGAGGCACCCAGGTGCCCCAGATTTTGTAAATTAATGACATTGATGTTAGAGAAGTAACTAGATTTGGGTATAGACCACCAAGTATCTGTCTTCTGAATAGCTAATGGTTTATTGTTCCACATTTCCTGAGTGATGTTTCAACTCGAGTTGCCAGAGATAAAAATGCATTATATTTAAGAATCAGGACCATCAACCAACATACCTGGTCCAAAGAATATTTGGAAAGTCATTAGCATCATAGCTTTCCATCCACAAAACTGTGATTAATCTGGTTAATAAAACAAGAGACTTAGGATGCCTGGGTAGCCCCGTCAGTTAAGCATCCGACCCTTGGTTTCAGCTCAGGTCGTGATCTCAGGGTCATAAGATCAAGCCCTGCTTTGGGCTCGACGTTCAGTCTGGAGTCTGCTTGGGATTCTCAGTGTTCCTTTTCAGTTACCATATAAGGGTACTTCCCACAAAACTTTATGTTTATTTGCCTTGAGAGGCAAGACCATGACCATATCACCTGGCCAGTATTCTTTTTTGTGGCAGCCCTGCACTGCCAGTGTTTGTTATATTAGCCTGAGGCTAATTTGTTCTGTGACCAGACTGTCATTCTGCCAACTTTGTTCTCATAATTAAAAAAACTAAATATATAGAAGCTTTAGTAACTGGAAAAAAATCTCCTCCTCTCCTCCCCTGGTTGAAGGAAGAGAAGATCTCTGCATATTTCTTCGAATTCAGTCTGTTTAAAAGTAGAAAACCAGGGCGCCTGGGTGGCTGAGTTGGTTCGGTGACTGCCTTTGGCTCAGGTCATGGTCCTGGAGTCCCGAGATCGAGTCCCATATCAGACTCCCGCCTCTGTGGGAGGTCTGCTTCTCCCTCTGACCTTCTCCCCTCTCATTCTCAGTCTCTCTCTCTCTCTAATAAATAAATAAAATCTTTTAAAAAAAAGTAGAAAACCATGGAAAAATTTCATAGACTTTTCTTTCAAGCAAATATCATTCATAAGTTACCTTATGATCTTCGCATTTAGAATCATATTCTTTACTGTCTGCTTATCACGGTTTGGGCTGGTATTCTTCTACTAGATAGAAAACTATCACCTCTTCTAAGAGGGAGACTGCTGTTTGTCCACCAAAATCCATTGTCCTCCTCTTCCAAAGTAAGAGAATGAAGGCCAGTATACACCTTTACCGCACATTCCATAAGCAGTGTGTCCACTTCTTGGTTTGGAACTTCAGACACTGTGTATACCTCCTCCATGTTCTCTTTCCCTTTTCCACCAGCAAGAAGCTAGATGACATGAGAATTCAGTTCTGAGGGATGGCATTACAATGACAGAAGGGATCTGGTTTATGAAGATTAATCTTGAGCTCTTGAATAGAGGCAAAGGAGTTCTTTTGCAGCTGCATTTTGGCACAGATGTGGCATCATCTCTCTGAAATCACTATCACTTTCACCTCTGGGAACTGGAGACTGAATTACTGAAGTAGTAGGGCTTCTCTGCAAATCTAGGGTGAACTCACAGGGGCATTTATGGGAGAGAGACATGGATAGCTTTTATCCTTAGATCACTGGGTTTTTGGAAATCAGTTACAGTACTTTATTTACTCTTACTCTGGCAAATAATCTGCGAATAGATACCGCTGTTGTAGACTATTGTTATAACTTCAGGAGTCATAAAGGCCAATAGGATATCCAGAGAATCTATTGGCAAAACTTAACCTCTTACCATTTAGTTTTTGATCATTTATATTAGGTCAACTCTATATTGCACACGAGATAGGACTTTTTCAATTCCTAAGAAATACTTGTCCTTCTGTTCCAGATTTTCCACTACGCTTACTAGATATCATGAAGTCTGCTATATTTAGTCACAACTTGATATCAGCTTGGCAGGAACACACTGTGGACCTTATTATCTTCCAGTTTCTCTCCAACTTAGCATCCATGAATTCTGTAATTCTTCTCCGTGATAATGATCAAGAATTTTTTCATTGTTTCATTAAAATATATATTTTTTAATTACACTGAGCACTTTCATTTTTTAAGTTTGCCTCACATTTTATCTAGGGGTTAGCAAACTGTCACCATGTGTGAGACAGTAAATATTTTAGCCTTAGCAGGCCATATGATCTCTGTCACAACTCATCTTCACTTGTTGCAGAGCTAAAGCAGCTATAGAGTCAACATAAATGGATGGATGGGACTATACTCCAGTAACATTTTATTTACAAAAATAGGAAGTGACTGGATTTGGTCCACAGTCATAGCTGGCTGGCCTGTGTCTTAGTCTGTGGACAAACATGAACACTATAGATAATTGTTTTAACTTCACCTCTACCTGTGTCCTACAGAACTTTAACACCCCCCATTCTGGCAGTTCTTTTTTTTTTTTTTAATCTTCATATATATATATATATATATATATATTAAGTTTTATTCAAATTCCAGTTAGTTGACATACAATGCAACATATGACAGTTTTGTTTTTTGTTTATCTGCTTTCTTCACTTTTGTTGCCAGGCTTCTATCTGGAAAATGTTATGCTGATCAGTGCTATTTCACATTTTTATTGTGAGTATCTGCTCAAATTGTGTGTTCATCACTACTTAGTATTCTTTCCCGTTCCTCTCCTAAACCTGCCATTAATCATCCTGGATAATGACAAACTGTTCTTCAAAGTGGTTGAGCCAATTTACACTTCAGTAAGCAGTGACTGAGATTCTTATTGTTTTACATCCTTGCTGATATTAGACTTTTGAATTTCTGCCAGTTTGAGGGTTGTGAAACAGGGCCAATGCATTCCACAGTTCGAGGGGGGTGACATTCATATCTGAGTGCACAGGAATGATGCTCCCTGGAGTTGAGCAGCGCCTGATCCATGCATCTGTATACAGCACCTTGGTATGAAACATATCTCAGTGTGTTTTTAATTTATAATTGCTTTATTATTAATGAGTTTGAGAATCTTTTCACTTACGTAATGGCTACTTATATTTCTTCGCTTATGAAGTATACATTCATGACTTCTACCCAAATTTCAATTCTTGCTGTATTCTGCATACTAGTCCTTGTCAGTTGTGTGTTATAAATATCTGCTTTCAATTTTTGGCATGTATTTTTACCCCTTTTAGGGTGTCTTTGGATGAACAGAAGTTTCTTATTTTCATGAGGTCCATTAACTGGATGTTAGTTTTCTTCTATGGTAAATGCTTTCACTATATGATTTAAGGAGTTTTTCCTTGCCCTGAAGCTAGAAAAATTTTCAGTTTTACATGTCATATTTAAGTTTTTTTTTTCAATTTACCTGGAATTGATTTTGCCTTTGTGTTATCCAGTACTATTTATTGAGTAGTTGTTCCTCTTTGTCCTTCTTTTACTTTCAGTCACAAATTAAGTTTCAATATACATATTATTTGTTTCTGTTTACTTTATTTGAGCCAAATTAGTCTTTCCCTAAATGTATACTTTTTGTTTACACAGAAGGTATACAATTTTGTATACTGTTTCTCTATTTCAAAAGTTATTTTCTATATTTCCAACTGCTTTATAACTATTTATGCCTAGTTACATTTTTGGAACACTTTTGTCTATTCATTCCCTATTCTTTGTCAAATTTTTCTAATATTTTTGATATTATAGAGAGTGCTGTAATAGACATTTTATACATTTTATGCATATAGACATTCTTATGCTGAATAATATCCTGGGGACATAATCACAGGAATAGGCATATTGACTAAGAGTACTATTACATGGTTTCACTTAAACATTTTAATTTCCTGCCTTCAAGTTGTTATTAATGAAATGACACTTTGTCTTGGTTTTAATAAATACTTATTTGATTGCCCATGAGGTTAAACCAGCTACCTTAAGTCATTATTACGGATGCCCCTGCATGAGTGGGCCTCCTGCTCCTTCTCTTTGCATTGAAGTTTAGTACTTTACATGAAAATTTGAATGGGCTCTTTAGAGGTTACGGACTTGTACCACATACTGTATAACTTGATTTCTTTTTTCTAAGAGCTAACATCTATTTTAAGCCCCTATTAGTCTGCTTTTTTTTTTTATCCCATCATATTGGACAAATCATACAAGATTAATCTTGAGCTCTTGAATAGAGGCAAAGGAGTTCTTTTCCAGCTGCATTTTGGCACAGATGTGGCATCATCTCTCTGAAATCACTATCACTTTTACCTCTGGGAACTGGAGATTGAATTACTGCTCTGCTTGGAGTTACCCACAAAGATCGGCTTCAAAGATGAGGGTTTAAGTTTCTATCCCATTCAGAGCAGTGGCAAACATAGAAGCAGAACACAGTGAGTCATCCTCATCCTTTTGTGGGCACTCAGCTTAGCTGGCATGTCACATCTGACAGTGCCCAGCTTTTAGATGAAGGAACATCAAGTGCTATGTTAACTAATTACACTGGGCTTGGAACTTGACTCCTGGAGTACCAAGGGAAAAAAATGTACACACGGCCTCTGTTTCCTCATGTTGGCTATTCACCAGGGTTCAATACACCATATGGATTTCCTTGGACTGAGCCCCAAGGAGAACTAAAGCATATTCTGCTTTTTCATTCATTCATTTTAGTTAAGAATGCACCCTTTCACTTGCCTCAATGTTGTGGTGGAGAGAGTTTTATAGATAACATCTGTCACTCTTCATCCTCTCTCACATCTAATAACTCACTGAATCTTGTTCATTCAGGAGTCATACATTTGGACATACCCTCTCTTCTTTAGCTCCATTGTCTAAGTTCAGCCTCTTATCTTCACTCATCTAGATTACTTTCATTCCACTCAGTACCTCTCTCTGCTGCCACTCTTTATCTGATGTTTACTCTGCGTTAGTGAGAACATTTTTAACGACAAATACAGGCATCACAAACTATGTTTATGAAATCAATAACAACAACAAAAATAATTTACTGAATCAAAGAATTGAAGAATAGAGTTGACTCTAAACTTAGCTGGAGACGGGGGTTCAAATGATGCCATTGGAATTCTCTCTCCATCCTTCAACTCTGCCTTCTTCACCATTGACCTCCTAAGGGCAGGTTCTGGCCACAGAGTGACAAGGATGACAAAGGAGCATAGGCTTATGTGAGTCTTTCTGCTAGAAATTCTAGACAAAATAGCATGACGTCCCATATCACGGGTGCCCTCAACCCTCACTACCCCCAAAGGCCTATATCACTCTCTCAGGTCAGGGCTTCTCCTGGACCACTTGGGTTAGCAAGCTTGTGCCATTTGCCAAACCTCATTGTGGAGAGAGGTGAAGACTAAAGTTTGCCAGCCCTACCAGAAGCACAAGGAGCAGGGAAGAAGGGGCAATATTCAAAACAAAGGCTGGTGGGTCCAGCTGAAAATTAACAATGTTTACTAAATATGACCTCCAAAATGATCACTTTAAAATAAATTTATAATCATGTCTCTAGTTTCCTGCTCAAAAAACCTTCCAAGCCTTCCAGTTTCTTATGGGATAAGCACAACCCTCTTGCCTGACACATACGTACACAGACTGAGAACTCATCCTATCTTCCCTGTCATCTCCCATTTCCTCCCTAACATATTTTAGGATCTTAATCACATCGTCTTATAATTACAGTTATGTGTCTCCTTTCTATCCTTGACTTTGAAAAGCTTGAGGATGGGAACCACTTCTTAACTGTCCTTACTTTCTTCACTACAATCTGCCCTATGGCTTCTAGCAAATGCCTGACCAGACACATGTAGATTGACTGAACACATGTATGAAATAAGACCCTAGATTTTTGTGTGAAAACGTTATTGAAAGTATGATGTTTGTGACCAAGTGAATCTGGTCCCTTAACAAATACTTGGTGCTAAGAGAACTCATCTAATCATGGGGCTCAACTGGGTGGCAGGAGTATGTTGGCACAGTGACTTATTTGCAATGCTGAAGACATTCTGTGGTTTGGAAGCATTTTCAAATAGTGAAGTGAAATGTTATATAACAATCCAACAGATTATAGGTCTGAATAATGCAGTACATTAAAAGTATTTCCTTCTGGCACTTGTATCTATTGGCTCCCATCCAATAGTCTACATTTCTACCTACTGATAGGTTGAGAACAGTGGCTTCAAGACTCACACACTTTAGATTAACTAGGGTATTATATGTTCATGAACTAATATGCTTGAAATGTTCCAAGCCCTTCCATGCTGTTTCCCTCTCACGAGTAGCCACTAAATGATTGTTAGATAACAAAAGGCAACCATTCTAGCACGACTTGAACTATTATGATCAGGCATATCCACATTTTTTTTTTTTTTACTATGCAGCCTCTTACTCAGAGCAAGACCCCCCCCACCAGTCTCAAGTCTCTACCAAAGAGGTAATTATCTCCACAGATTTATACGAAGCAGTCTTCACATATAAAACAATGGAGTCACAGAGAGCTCACTTGTGTTTCCTAGGTTCTATTGTCTTTAAGTCAAGCTTGAATTAGAGTTTTGGCACAAACAGCAACACCTACCACAAAAATGCTCTTGTGGGTAGCACGGCAGCAACCTAATACAAACAGGACCTCGGGTGTATGTAGACATAAGGTGTATACACTCTTGCGAAAGAGTACAGACAATGGTCTTTGGGGTAGTAATGAGGTGCAAGTTTATGAGAGTGTCATGGGAAAAAAGAAGGGTGTAGATTTTATTTTTATGGGTTATATAATAGCTGGTGTGAAAATCAGTTTAAGTTCTTCACCAGCACCAAATAATGCTGACTCACTGTGCAAGAAATGAAAGGTCAAGCCCTAACATAGAGATTAAATCCAGGGAAAACTACATTTTTCTCAGGTTAAAGACATGGCCTTTGTCAGCAGAGGCTGTATGAAATCAAATGCTCATTTGGGGCTTTTACTTAATGTATTAACTATCCATTGAGATGGTGGTAGCTTTCAGAGCTCTGCCTCTATCAGAAATGTTGTAGGTCAGGTGTGTTCTTTAATAACAAATTTTTTCATAAATATATTTTTTCATATAGAAAATTATTATTTTCATATAGAAAATTGTTTTCATTATTTCATATAGAAAATATATATACATATATTTTCTTTTTCCCCCCTAACCAAGTGGTTTATCCTTCCAAAGTCTTGGATGTATAAGGTCTTTAAGTTGAAAAATGCTTTAGAGATCATTTCATTTTACTATTTTAATTTGCAAGTTTAAGAAGCAATAAAGAAGTATTCATAAGGTATGACAAATTACATATAGAAATACTGAATACCCAAGAATGGTTTGCCATTTAGCCCAGTTCTACTGCAATGATAATTACTAGGATTAGTGGAGAGTTTCCAGAACTTCCTTGTTTATCAGTTAGAACTTTAAACTTTCTGTGGTGGTTTTATAATTTTCGGGACTGTGGGACAAATAATCAGCAATTTAGGGGGGGATGAGACAGTCTGCAGGTAATAAATACTATATTTGAGTCTCCATATTTTAAGCGTCCCCTTTGAACTGTACATTATAGCTTTCTTTTACTTGTTTTCTTCTTCACTTCACTAGAAAGTTATTTTGCCCGTTTTTCTTCTGCTTCATATCCTGAGTTCATCTGAAAGAAGATTCTGATCTACATTTTTGGCTCTTTAACGACCAGATTTCTTGATAGAGTCTCAAGTGTTAGCTCTTTGATCTTCCACCGAAACCTGCTACTCACAGAGGGAGTTATTGTGTGTGCTGGAGTTTGGGGGAAAGTGTGCTTTGAATAACCCTTATTTCTGTTCTATGTTACTGCTCAGATCTTTATCATATATCCTTTAGTATTTTGTAAACCTGTTTCAGCTGTTGCCAGCATTACTTGCTGGTGTCTTAAATACATTTAGAGAGATGTGTTTATGAATAATGGAAAGTGTCTTTCATTCATCTTTTGGTTCTTGATGATAAACATCTGATTTTCTTAGTAGTTACCCAACATGTTTTGAAAAGACATATAGTAACATTATGATGTAGGATTAAGGAAATGCCAACTCTCTAAAACAAAGTACAGAACCTTAAAAGATTTTTTTTTTTTTTTTACTAAAGGCACAATCTCCATAGGGAGGTCCATTTGGAACCAAGTGGCTCCAGATTTGTTCTCTCAAGTTTCTCCTTTCTCATGGTGCTGAGCCAGCCTGCCTTCCTTCCTTTCTCCTTCCTTCCTTCCTTTTTTTTTTTTTTTTAAATACTAGCATTTCCTATCACTAAAACAAAGCCAGGCTAGATTTTCTGAGTTTCACTAAGTACACAGGAAGTGCAGAAGGGAAATGAATACTGAAAACAAAAGATTTATTTTCTTTCAGGGAAAGATGTGTGAAATTTTTTCAGGGCCAGGAATTTGCCTTATTCCTCTAAAATCCTGACACTTAGCATAATCTTGATACATAGTTATTGTTTGATACACTTGAATGAACAAATACTTGAGCAACTGAAATATCTAAGTAATTTGGACAACAAAATACACTGGGCTAATATACCAGTAGGCTGTATAGTTTGAAGTTTCTCAACTCCAGCTCCAAAAGACTAATTTCATAACCTCCTTGCCATACTTCCTTGTTTCCTTGATCTGACCTTTGCTCACATGAAAATCACCATCTTAAAACCCTGGCCTTCCAACTGCTTCCTGGACACCCAGGGCTAAGTTGTAATAAAGAGAAGCAGATCCCCCTCTGCTGTTCAAAGAGGCTCCAGGCTCTTGTGCAGATGGTGGGCATGTCTCCATTTCCTCCAAGCCATGCTCTTTGGCACAACCAGAATTGTTTTTTAAATTACCAAAAGGAAAACAGAGACTAGAATGGTGGTTACCAGGGGCTGGAGGCTGGGGGAAAGGGGGAACTGTTGGGCAAAGAGGACAGACTTCCAGTTATAATATGAATAAATTCTGGGGCTCTCATCTACAGCACAGTGACTATAGTTTATAATACTGTGCTATATACTTGAAAGTTGCTAAGAGAGTAAATCTTAAATGTTCTCCCAACAGAAGAGAAATAGTATTACGTGATGTGATGAAGGTGTTTGCCACCATAGTGGGAACTATTTTGTAATATGTATGTGCAAAAAATCAGTATGTTGTACACCTTAAACTTCTAAAATATTGTATGTCAATTTCAATAAAGCTGGAAAAAAGTGGGGGAATGTTTCTAATCGTGGGTAGTTTGAGGTTACTGGTTTTGCAAGGAAAAATATTTAAATCAGATTTAATAATAATTTCTATCTGGCTATTTCTAGTTGAGAAAATTAATTAAAATGTCATCTCTTTCATTATTGTTTGTTTCCTTTAATTAAAATGTTACTTGAGTACAAAACAAAATACCAAAAGATCGCCCCATTTTTTTGCTTGAAACACTTCAACAGCTTCTTGTGACTTACAAGATAAAACCAAAAACCATGAACAAGGCCTACAAATTATTTTTACCAGGTCTTTAAAAAATTAATTCGGCTCAAAACAGTATTTTTAAATGAAAAATCAAATAATCAACCAAATTAACTGTCAAACTACAAATGTAATGATATGAATTTAGTGGGTCGAGATCAGCATTTAAAAAAAAAAAGGCAGGAGACTATAATAGATTTGTGTGAACTGTATGTAATATTATTTCAGTAATTTTTTCAGTTATGCTTATATGATATATGAGATTATTCTATATACAATATTAAATATGTCATATGAAAAGTAACATATCACATAAAATGTTACCTTATTAAGCATTTCCTGGAAAAAAAAATAAAAGCTGCTGAAAGTAATCATCCCTGAGAAGCCGCTGTCGTGGGGATAGGTACCCTGATAGTGGATTTGTGAAAGAGAAGCAGTCCTGACTCGAAGAACAAACTTTTGAAGAGAAATGGCAGGGCTCTGTTATCAGCAAGGTGCTCTTTTCAGTGGTCTCTCCAAATCTGGGGCCATGGTTGGATGACTCATTGCATCCAACCGTCTGATGGGAAGAGTCTTTAAAGAAGAGAATTCTCACTAAAATTATGATTTCTTAGGAAGAGCTAGATTCAAAGTCACAGGCCCTTGCAATTCTTTACTCCTAGGGATTCCATAGTGACATAATAGAGGATCTATGTTTATACACCTTTCCCCAGGATCCTGTAGGATCCACTGGGATGTCTTTTGCTCTGTATTTTAGGAGACTATGCATAAATTATATTGTCTGAGCCTATTCTGAACCAAGTCATCCTGTTAAAAGAAAAAGGCTTTGAGAGAAAAAATAATTCATTCCTTATTTAGATACCTTCTCTGGGTTAGGGGATCAAATGAATAGATAACGTGGGTTAATATATCACAATAGTTACCAATTAGGCAAACAATTTGTGAAAGCTAGTCAATGATTATGTTAAGAATTCTCCTCAAAGCCTTTCCCCCAAAGGGTTAGTTTGGGTACATGTAGCCACTAGGGCACACAAAATTATACACAGAGTTCACACGCATTTGTGAAATTTTAGCTAATTATTGGCATTGGGAAGTTAAAAGCAGGCAAATAAAGGAAAAAAACCTCCATAGAGGTCAATGGCTATAACTGGTTAAAATATAAAGCTGTTCCTTGCAAAGGACTGTTTTTTCTTCTTTAGTAGTTCACAATCTATTAATTGCTACAATTTATAAAACCCCAACATAACCACTGAGCTACAGGATGGAGTGAAGAGAGTCCTGATTTAAGGAGTCTAGGGTCCCAGTTCTATCCCTCTGAAAATTAGAAGCGTGAGCCTGGGCAGATGGAGGCACTTGGACCTTCAAGTCCTCTGTGTCCCCAACTGAGAAAAAAAATGCTTTGGACTAGATGGGCCTGCCTTTCAATCTCTATCTTGCATGATTCCATGTGAACTTTATACTCCCAAACCGCTCATTAGGTACTTATTTGCCATGGAAGATAATAATCTGACTCAAATGACATATATAACAAGGGCAAATTAAACATTAACATGAGTTTTTCCTACTTTTAAAAAAAGAAATAATTTTTTTTTTGCAAAGAT
The DNA here is from genome assembly GCA_028533885.1 of Nasua narica. NCBI lineage: Eukaryota > Metazoa > Chordata > Mammalia > Carnivora > Procyonidae > Nasua > Nasua narica. The sequence goes on from CM052813.1 coordinate 12,604,186, forward strand.
TAAGGAATAACTGATAAAGTCCTCTGCGTTAAATATAATGTGAGTAGACTCATAGATTCCTACCCCTCACTGGCTTGCAGATAGTCATGAACCAATCAGCCCGTGCTGCTGAAAGCAATTGGGGTTAAGCAACTTGAAACTTTCCCTGAAACAATCTTGGTTTCAAAGCCAAGATTAAAATAGTCTTTGATTTTTAAATGTTTGATACGTGGGCAGTAAATCTGTAGATAAATATTGGCGCAATTAGGCATCACGTTAATGACACTGCGTTTTGAGGCAGGTGGAATGAAGGACTGGACATAGGGAATAATCACTTAGGGGTGAAACACTGTCTCCTCCATAACATTGGGAAAGGTCATGTCCAAAGTGCATTGCCATTATAGAATGATTGGAGTTAAATTAGTTTGATGCCAAAGTTCACAGTTAAAAGTTATTCTTTAAAAGACTCTTTCCATCACACACACACTCCCACCCAGACTGAGAGCTTAGAGAAAGAATATTAAAGATCTGATGGAGTATTTTAAGGAAAGCTTTTCCTATGGAAGAGATATGTGCAGAAATTGGTTAGCAAAAGGAGTCCATTGTTTTTCTATACCCACAGTAGACTATCCAGTATCAGAAGAGATTATTTTAAATAATACTTCATCAGCTATTTATTGAGCTTCTGCTGTTTTCCGGGCACTGTGCTGTGGAGTTATTTATAAGAGAAAGACAATACTAGAATAGCTCATTTAGGGCAATTGCAACATACGAGAAATAGCGGTCAGGCACGTATTTTTGACTTTCAAGACACTGGTTTGTATGGAAGACGGGTTAGACCTAATGACCTTAGCGCCTAGTTTCCATATAATTATGAGATAGTTCTCCAAGTTATGTTTCTATGGTAATTACTTGGGGAAAAAAAAGTCTCCATTGCAGTTCAAAATGGTTGAATGAGCACTGAAAATATTTCCTTATTGGAAAGGAACAAGAAATGCAGACAGACAGGACAAGACTGCCTCAAGATCTATCCCTCTGATGTGTCCCTATAGCTTGGCCCTTCTCATCCTTTTTCCACAGGGCCAGACAAATCCTGCAGAAACACAAATCTGGCTGTCACCTTCTGCTAAAACCTGGTGAGTGGCTCCCCATTGTGCTCTGGATGCTAAAATTCAAGCTTTTGAGCATGGAGTGTTAAATCCGCTTCCCGGTGAAGGTCTTGCTTACCTCCCCATTCACCGCTCACTTCCCTGCCCATAAATGCCCATAAATCACATGACATTATTTCCCTGAACAGAACTTGCTCTCTTGCTTCTGTAGATTAGAATATGCTATTATACTATTTTTCTCTATCTGTAAAATTCTCCATTTCTTTTTTCTTTTCTTCTTCTTCTTTTTTTTTCTTCCCCCCTCCCCACTCCCCTTTCGCTTTACTTGGTCAATGACTACTTCAGGTCTTAGCCTTCATAGGACTTTATTCTCGGAAACCTTCTCAGACCCCATAAGGCTGTATGGGCTCTTACCACACTAGGGTGTCTCTGAATCACATCCCCTGGGGTATTACTGGACTGTGTTTTGCTACCATTATATTCCCAGAAACACAGCACGTGGCTTAAGCGGGTGAACTTAATCAATAATTATTAATTACACGAATACACATTTATCATGGTGCTAGGGGATGATGTGAGAAACCACTTAAAAAAAAATTGTCGTGAAAATAGAGCACACCACATTTAGAAGCCTGAAGTGCTTTCCACGGGAGCTTGTAAGCAGCAAACCATGGAATGATTTAGGATCTCCCACAGGAGCATTGGAAGTGTGAGACTGGCTAACGAGACTGTGTAGAGTGGGTCCCCTTGAGAAACACGACTCTAACAAGCCACTGCTTCCATTTTTAGCCACTCCCTTGGTCCAGCGCCAGGGACATGTCACCTCGTGCCTGGGATCAACTTACATCCTCTGTATTGCATTTCATCCCCTTGGTTATTTACATAATCCCCCTGGCTGTGCCTATCAATTTACGGACCAAAAGGAATCCCGTCATAGGCACACTAAGTCATATACTTGGCTGCATCGCACAAATGCGTTTTACCTGGATTATGTCTGTCAGTGCAAACCCCCAGGGAATGATAATTTCGTCGTATTTTATCATAGAGTGTTCCTAGAGACAGGGCGGGGGAGGGAGGGCGGTACCTGAGGTAGAGGGGAATTAAACCTGTTCCACATAATCACCCTTGATAACTTGTCTTCTTTCCACAGCTTGTGACTTTAGAACTGTCTTACCCTACAGGGTATTTAAATCTGTATTGCAATAAAATGGTTCCAGGGCCAGCCCCCTTTGAAGATTTCATATTCCTGTCAACCATTCTACTGTGATCGTTTTCGAAAGGTTAACCTTGAGAGGAGAGACGGTTCATTTTTCCCTCAAGTGATGGACTTTGTTAGACCCCTAAAAACTTTGAAGGGTAAGACAGGCCACTATATTCATGTTTTAAAATATATAAAATGCAAATTCATGGATATAACTTGAAGTAAATTAAGAAAGAACCGTTTTATGAGTAGAAAGATACAGAGTAAATCTTGGCTGCAAATAATAAAACAATTATGACGGTGCTCGTAGCTCATTTACAAGGTTAAGGGTAATAGAACAACATAATACTACAGCATGGGAGGATCTATCTGAAAGTGCCAGGAGAACCAAGAGCCATTTCCCTGATGTGCTTTAGAAAAATTTTCCGATACCAAGGCGAAGAAAAGAAAGAATGGTATTTGAGGACATCAGTGTGGTCCTACAAGAGACTTTTTACTTCTCAAACAGAAGCTTTGAAGCAGACTTCACCAAGATTTTGTGGAGCACTTTTCAACATTCAGATTTTCCTAGATGTAGAACTGTGTTCCTAGAAACAAATGATTGAAACTAATCAGAGAGCCATTATCTCCGCTATGATTTTCAAAGTTAAGAAATAGTTAATAAAAAGTATTCATTATGCATCATACTTTTTTTTGCATTATTAAATTACAAAAATTGATGCTGTCACTAATTTCTTTGATTTAAGTGAAGTCCTGGAGAAGTTCTGCTTCAATACTTATCTAAATAAGGCTGGAACAGAAGGGCAAGGAGAGCCTGAGGTTCACACACACACACACACACACACACCGAGTCTCGGGCATGTTGTCCTAAGCTGGGAGTCAGGACACATGATTTTTAGACTGGTTTTACCCATGACTACGTGATCTGGGGCAGTTCTGCATTGCCTTTCCTACACCAATGGTTTTCAGAGTCAGAATCATCAGGAGAAATTGCGAAAACACATATTGGTGCTCCCCATCCCCCAGAGTTTCTAATTTAGTAGGCTGAATATGCCCTAAGAATTTGTATCTCCTCCCAAGTTCTCCGGTATTTCTAATGCTCTCACATGGGGCGGGTCTTGAGAACCACAGCGATGCACACATCTCTCCATCTGTCCCTCTTCACTGACGAGGGAAGCAAAGGGGTGACGGTGGAAGGCAGCAGGGCCTTGTGTTATGGTCTTTAGAGGGCACTGTGGGAGGGGTGTGCATTTTGGGGAACAGAGGCAGGAACGAAGGGAAGAAGCAGCAGCACACATTTGGATCTAGCTCCCAATTTTTTTTTCTTCTAATTATATCAAGAAGATGGGCCTAGCCCTTGGAGGCAAAGAACCCAGAGTAGTTTAGGGGAAGTGTGAAAAACTACCAGAGAATTCCCGGTACGTTCTCTAGCTCACCATCTTTGCCCTGGCTCATACTGTATCCTGGAGGCCAAAAATCCAAAATTACACAGAAACATAAAGGGATAAAGCTGACCTGAAGTTATCCTGCTGGTACGAATGTGATCTTTCTCTGCATAAAAAGTCTCTCAACAGCTTTGTGTTAGAAAACAACAGGAAGGTTGGATGTATTTTAAAGTAAAGAATATGAAAAATTACTAAGCCTTAACTAGAATATTTTAAAATCTAAACATAAGTAGATGCTGTTTGTGAAACATATGGATAAATACATTTATACGGCTAAATACAGCATTATGAGCTGATGAAAAACACTTTCCAGTAGGAACACCAAAATATGAAAAAGATTTATTTAGCGCATAAACTTGCAACAAATAGCGAGATAGAGCTTCCTTCGTATTTTCTGGAGCTCAAATCCCATTGTAACATTGCCATAAAATAAAAATATGTGGAAAGAATCTTTTTCTCCACTGTAATGGATGTGCTACTTCTTACAAGCAGTACTACACACAATAAAAGGCCAGTATAAAAATTGTCAGGTGTATTACCCAACTTCCCGCAATAAGATTTGTCTTGCAAAAGCTATTTTCTTTTAAAGCAATGAGGCTGCATGCTTTTATTTGCACACCATTCTCTGTATTGAACACCCCTTGGACGCTGCAAATCACTGACTCCTCATGGAGTTACTACAGTCCAGCATTATTTATTATAGCGGCATGAATCACATTGCTGGAATAAATATTACAATGCTTTTGTAATCATAGGGCATCACGAGCAGGAACATAACGAGACATCGGCTTTCTCTGAAGGGAATTACGTAAGCCCTCTGTAATTTTCAATGGGAGAAAGAACAACGTGTGAACTTAGAGCCAGTCTGTGTCATTTACCATAAAAGTCCTTCAAATTCACGCCAAGTCAAGTCCAGACACAAAGCTGTCCGCGTAATTGAGTATAGTTTGCAAACTGAAAAGATTCAGTAAGTTAAGACTTGAAACTTTAATGATCAATGGGCTCCCCTCTATTTTGGACACTCTCTCACTGACTCGTCCGGGGTTGCAAAATTCCTATCAAATATCCGGACAATGAAGGTTTATGGTATTATTTATGTTCAGTACATACTTTTAAAACAACATAACAATTAATAAAGAAAATAATTTATGTGACTTTCCTTTAAAAAATTTGATCTTTTGCATCTCACTGAAGTGTTTAAAAAAGAGGAAGTTATTTCATGATTTTAATTTTATGTTTTCAGTGTTCCAAGATTCACTGTTTATGCACCACACCCAGTGCTCCATGCAATACATGCCCTCCTCAATACCCACCACCAGGCTCGCCCAGCCCCCCAACCCTCTCCCTTCCAAGGAAAACGGAGGTAGAGATATTTTCAATGAATAAAATCATGAAAAACAAAAATACTCAATTCCTGAAATATTAATCAGGTACACACATTTAATATGTTTTTACGTATGGCATTCATGCAAATTTTATGGTCAATTATGCAAGAAACATCAGGAATCTGAATTATTTGCTTCAGGAAGCTGAATCCATTTGCTTAGAGAAGGGAATAGTATTATATTGTATTTTTATAGAGAACATATATTCAAGGTTTTCATCCTGTTACTTAATGGTGACTAAAGTAGTATAAAATAATAGAATGGAACAAATTATGCAGCTATCAGAAAAGATGAATACCCAACTTTTGTATCAATATGGATGGGACTGGAGGAGATTATGCTGAGTGAAATAAGTCAAGCAGAGAAAATCAATTATCATATGGTTTCACTTACTTGTGGAGCATAGGAAAACATGGAGGACATTAGAAGAAGGAAAGGAAAAGTGAATTGGGGTAAATTGGAGGGGCAGACGAAGCATGAGAGACTGTGGACTCAGAAACTGAGGGTTTTGGAAGGGAAGGGGGTGGGGGGTTAGGTGAGCCTGGTGGTAGGTATTAAGGAGGGCACGTATGGCATGGAGCACTGGGTGTGGTGCATAAACAATGAATCTTAGAACACTGAAAAAATAAAATTTAAAAAATTAAAAATTAAAATAAAAAATAAAAAAATAAAATAAAATTTGCAGTAATCATTGATTTTTTTTTTAAATGCTTGGTAAATCTTCACAATTCTTACATAGTTCCAGGGACTAGGAAAGAGAACAGTTGAGTGTGACTATTCAGAATTTTGTTCAAATTTCATTTTCCAAGTTGCAACTTAAAAAGAAAAAAAGTAGTGCTAAGAATTAAACCTGTCTTCTCCAAATCCTTCATCTACGTGGAAAGGCCACTCTCACTAATGAAAAAAAACAAACTGAAATAGCTCCTTTCTTCCTTGAAAGTTAGGAAGTTCCAAGTTAGAATGTGTAGGAAAATACATCTTTTTTTTTTTTTTAATAGAGGCAACATTTCAGTTACTCATTTTTTAAATAAAAAAGTGCAAACATGGATCCTACAGATAGAAATTATTCTGTGGAAAAATCATGGCCACAGGTAAATTGATAAGCAAGTATAGGAAACTACTATTTCAACAAAGTAGACATTACAAATCTTTTAAATAAACCTCCGCATTTTTTTTAAAAACCTATGTATTTTGTTAAATTATCACTTTTTTGGATTTGACTGATGACTTAGGTCTTTATTTGAATATTAACTTTTAAAAGTTTGTTATATATTCAGATGCCATACCTTTAAAATATCCAAAAGTGCATCTGATGATTAAGAAACACATACTTGAAAATTTTTATTGTAGCTATGTAATTTAACCATGGTGTCCATGGCAGAGGACACAGACCACATGTGGGTGCTGAGCCCTGGAAATATGGCTAGTATGACTGAAGAGCCAGTCTCTTCATTTTACTCTTAAAAAATTTTAAATATGCTTGGGACAACTTGGGCAAGTGTAAATTTTATGAAATCTAAATACAGATGAAGTGTTTCTGATGGAAATTAAATCTTTTGAACTGTGATTTGCTGTAAATGAAACTGGGTTTCAAAGACTCCATGAGAAAAAGGGAAAAAAGTTAAAAAATAATATTTTTATATTGTTTACAGGTCAGATTAATAATATTTAGGATATAGTGTGTTAAAATATATGGCTGAACTTTTTTTAATTTACCACCTTTAATATTTTTATGCTAGAAAAATTATAAATTATAAACATAGCTCACATTTTATTTTCAATGGAACAGCGCTGATCTACATTATAAATAGCAATTTACCCCAAAGATGCAGATGCAGTACAAAGAAGGACCACATGTACCCCAATGTTCACACCAGCAATGGCCACAATTGTCAAACTTTGGAAAGAGCCAAGATGCCCTTCAACAGACAAATGGATAAATAAGATATGGTTCATACATACAATGGAGTATTATGCCTCCATCAGAAAGGATGAATACCCAACTTTTGTATCAACATGGACGGGACTGGAAGAGATTATATTGAGTGAAATAAGTCAAGCAGAGAGAGACAGTTATCATATGGTTTCAATTATGATTGGAGGACACTGGCAGAAGGAAAGGAAGGGTGTATTGGGGGAAATCGGATGGGGAGATGAACCATCAGAGACTGTCGATTCTGAGCAACAAACTGAAGGTTTTGGAGGAGAAAGGGGTGGGGGCTTGGGCAAGCCTGGTGGTGGGTATTGAGGAGGGCACATATTGCATGGCGCACTGGGTGTGGAACATGAACAATGAATCTTGGAACACTGAAAAAATAAAAACAAACAAACAAACAAAAAACTTAACAGTCTTTGCAGTTTATAAAATCTGTGGCCAATTATTACTACATGTATATTTGAGCATATCCAATAAATCTTTCACTGAGTATTACACAAATATTTTTTAGTATTTTTTTCGTAGAGCCACAGCTAATCGAACCACATGGGGCATAAGTTTCTACATGTGAGACCATTTCAGTTGTTAGTAAGTGTTCACAGCCTATATAGGTTTTTGTCTGTTTATTTGTTTTTAAGTAGGCTCAATGCCCAACATGGGGTTTGAACTCACTACCCCTAGATAAAGAGTTGTACGCTTTACCGAATGAGACAGTCAGGCACCCCTAAGGTTAATTCTTTTTTACTGAAAATATGAGTTTTGAAATTAGAGCACGTTTGCTGCATCACACGTACAGTTACAAAGGTTGTTCACAACACAAAGTCTCCTAAATAAAAGATCCAGCCCACACTCACCCACCAAGTGATGGCCCTGGGAAGGGCCTGCATTTGTCTGGAAAATGGGGCTTCTTTTTTCTTAATGGCACAAAGACAGCATATGGGCGAGCTAACTCTGTGGATTTGCTTCAGAGATGCAATATTACAACATGCGATATTGTAAAATACATGCTCAGAAAATTGTTTTCTGCTCAAATCATCCAGATAGAGTACACTGATCTTTCCAGGTGAGCTAATTTTGGTATCATCTTACATTTGCCAAAGGTTTTATTATTTTCCCAACTTTCACATATATTTTATCAGTATTTTCAAAGGAGATGTGTAAAGATAAATAAAGAATATACTGTTCTTGACTCAACACACAAAGAACAAATAATCCAATCAAGAAATGGGCAGAAGATATGAACAGACATTTCAGTAAAAAGGACATCCAAATGGCCAACAGACACATGAAAAAATGCTCAACATCACTTGGAATCAGAGAAATCCAAATCAAAACCACAGTGAGATACCACCTCACACCAGTCAGAATGGCTAAAATTAGCAAGTCAGGGAACGACAGATGTTGGCGAGGATGTGGAGAAAGGGGAACCCTCCTACACTGTTGGTGGGAATGCAAGCTGGTACAACCTCTCTGGAAAACTGTATGGAGGGTCCTCAAAATGTTGAAAATAGAGCTACCCTATGACCCATCAATTGCACTACTGGGTATTTACCATCAAGATACAAATATAGTGATCCGAAGGGTCACATGCACCCGAATGTTTATAGCAGCAATGTCCACAATAGCCAAACTATGGAAAGAACCTAGATGTCCATCAACAGATGAATGGATAAAGAAGAGGTGGTATATATATATACAATGGA
>CM052813.1:12613043-12694221 GCA_028533885.1 Nasua narica
GCAAGGGGTTATGGGGGGGTGGGGAAGAGAAATGAAACAAGATGAGATGGGGAAGGAGACAAACCATAAGAGACTCCTAAACTCACGAAACAAACTAAGGGTTGCTGGGAGGTGGGAAGGTAGGGTTATGGACTTTGGGGAGGGTATGTGCTATGGCATATACTGTGAAATGTGTAAGCGTGAGGATTCAGACATGTACCCTGGGGCAAATATTACATTATATGTTAATAAAAAATTAAAAAAAAAAAAAGAATATACTGTTCTTGTTTCACAACCTAGGTAATGGAATTGAATTTCCTTATTTTCCACTTGCAAATAAAATTATAGTTCCTATAGCTCATGAGGCAGCCCCATAAAAAAAAACACTGCAACTAAAAATGAACATCACATTTATAGGCTAAGAACAGATTGTAATAAAAGGAAACAAATTAAGCACAATTTTGGTTTCTAAATTCAATCAGAATTTTGATTTCTAATAAAAATATTTCATTATATTTTGTTACTTAATTTCTATGTTTTAAAAGAGCTGAAAGTAAATGGCAATGTGGTGTCCCCCCAAATCTAATTTATTTATAATTTTAGTTTCGTACAATTTATCTACATTAGCCTGTGACAAAAGTTCTCCTTTGAAAATACTCTGACAATAAGAGCTACCTTTGAGAAACAAGTTGACATTAGTCAATTAAATCTATTTTTAGCTAATAATAAACATTGTTTTCATGCTATGTATTTTATTTAAGGATAAGGAAAAAAAATGACGTGGCTCATACTTTTATGAATCTACAGGACTCTGAGGAGAATATCTTTAAGATAATTCCTTAATATCCCTTTTGAAAGAGTATTAGTAGTTTCTTATTCAATGTAGATTTCTTAAGTAGCTGACATTTATTTTGTTTCCCTACCACCTGATCTTGGTACCTTAAAACCTGTTTTTCATTTGTTTTACATTTATTCATGTTCTAATGGCTCCTAGTGATTTTCAACTAGAATTTCCTTTAGGAGTGGGTTTTAGGTCTTTCTACATATACAGGAAATATTGTTGGAACCTACATGTTTAAAAAACCTCAGTGTGTTAAACATTAACGACCCATTCAGAGTGATTATATTCTTAATAGTTACTAATATTTAACCATTGAATTGAAGGCTAAGAGTTCACCTGAATACAATAAATGCTGTGTATAGACAATTATACTGAATATTATACCTCTCTTTTGATGTTTTTATAAATAGCTCATTTGTTCATTGAATTTCAGACCAGGACTAATTCCAGACACGCAGATTTTGAAGAAGGCGATGTATAACATTTATAGCAAAAGTTGGCCTTGCAACCTATACTCAAACCTGAAGTTTCCTTTTGGAGTATCAAACCACACCAAAACTCCCAGATTATCAATTGAAGGTCATGGACCCACAATGCTGCATATTTAGTTAATTCTCATGTTTACCAAGCCATTGTGATCATCGAGAGAGATTATTCAGGCACATATTTTTTTCAGGCTGATTTGAGAGGGGGGGTTGATAAAACATGACAAAGAGAAATTATTTTAAAAGTAAAAGCATGAATTTACCCAAAGCCATTGCCATCTATCATTTTGCGGCTCCTGTAATGAACACTGTCACTTTGGCATGTAGAACATCCCTCTTCTTCCATCACCGTTGAATTAATTGGATTGTAAGGGGGGAGGGCCAGGCAAGAGGGATAGGAGGTGGAAGGCGCAAAGGTTCCATTGCTATTTGTATCCCCGAAACATTTTGAAGTCAGGGAGATATTAACCTAATAAGGAAAGTCCCACTGGCTCTCTGTCTCCTCCAGACAAGAAAAAAACATAATTGTGTCTGTGCCTCTCTTTCCAATTGTTCTACTATAACACGGGTTGAGAACTAACTACAGATTCTAATTAACTCAAATTAGACTGATGAGAGAGATGATAAGCACTACAATGTGAAGATTAGGAAATTAATCCTAATTTTAAACCTCAAAGACATTGGGTACAAAGGAAATAAATGTTAAAGAAGCAAATTGGGCCACTAGCTACTTCAAAGATGTCGGAAGTTAGTGCTAACCAAGCAATAGCTTTAACCTATTTGAATGCAAGTTCTTGACTTTCTGCCAGGAAGGTTTTTATCAGCACCTAAAGGCAAATAGTCCACGTTTCAAAATGGCATCAAGCCTTTTCTTGCACTTCTGGCATTTGATTAAGTATTTACCATTAGCTCAGGAGTGGGAAGGGTGGAAGTGATGGGGATAGGAAACTACATTAATCATGTAAAAATAATTTGTTGAAAGTACAGAAAATTTAGAAAGACTGGGTGTTATATATTACAGATATTCATAAAAGACATAATGAGCACTTTTATTCTAATACTGTTTGAGGAAACCTTTAACTATAAATATGCATTAATGAAATTCCTTATTGAAAATGTGCACACTTTCTGCTTTCCCACAGTTTACATCTTATTAAAAATGTTACTTTCATATTGTTGCTTCTAATGTTCACTAATATTTCTGAATTTTCAATTGTTTACTATGAAAATAGACTCGGAAGACATACAAATGGCCAACAGACACATGAAAAGATGTTCATCATCACTTGCCATCAGGGAAATGCAAATTAAAACTATAATGAAATATCACCTCACACCTATCAGAATGGCTAAAATCAAAAACACAAGAAACAACAAGTGTTGGTAGGATGGTGAAAAAAGGAACACTCCTGCACTGTTGGTAGGAATGCAAACTGGTACAGCCATGGTGGAAAACAGTATGGAGATTCCTCAAGAAGGTAAAAATAGAACTACCCTGCGATCTAGCAATGGCACTGGTGGATATTTATTTACCCAAAGAATACAAAAATACTAATTCAAAGGGATACATGTACCTTTATGTTTACAGTAGCATTATTTACAATAGTCAATTTATGGAAGCAGCCCACGTGTCCAACTAGAGATGAATGGATAAAGAAGATGTGAGATATATATATATATATACATACACACACACGTATATTATATATATATATCTTATATCTATATATAAGATATACATATATATATCTATATATATCTTACTCGCCATGGAAAAGAATGAAATCTTGCCATTTATAACGACATGGATGGAGCTAGAGAGTACAACAGTAAGGGAAGTAAGTCAGAGAAAGACAAACACCATATGACTTCACTCAAATGTGGTATTTAGGAAACAAAACAAAGAAAGGGGAAAAAAGAGAGACAAGTCAAGAAACAGACCCGTAACTACAGAGAACAAACTGGTGGTTACCAGAAGGGAGGTGGACGGGGGGACGGGTGATATAAGTGATGGGGATTAAGAGTGCGCTTGTCATGAACACTGGGTGTTGTATGGAAGTACTGAATCACTATACTGTACACCTGAAACTAATATAACATTGGATCTTAATTAACTGGAATTTTAAAAAAGAGAAAATAGGTTTCTAGAGAAAGTTCAGCTTCTTCATGTTGCAAGGTTCTCCTACACCAGTCATACTGTTTGAAATCTGTATTATAGGATAGCAGAGGAGTTAAAATGGTGGAGGAGTAGGAGGACCCTGAGTTTGTCTCATCCCTCAAACACAGCTAGATAGTTAGATTACATGGTACATTCATTTGTGAGTATATGCTTATAATTCTAATCCATGTAATGTGAAGAATTTAAGATAAAAAATAAAGTAGGGGCACCTGGGTGACACAGTGGGTTAAGCATCCAACTTTGGCTTGGGCTTGGGTCCTGATCATCTCGGGATTGTCGGATTGAGCTGAAAGTCAGGCTCCACACTCAGCACAGAGTCTGCTGAAGACTGTCTGTTCCTCCCTTTCCCTCTGCCCCACCCTCCTCACTCTCTGTTTTTCTAAAATCCATCAATCTTTAAAAGATTTTTAAAAAATAATATAAAACCCCACAGTAATAATGAAATAAGAGCAATTTGATTAAAATTTATAAATTAGAATGACATCAAGGAAGAAGCCTAAAATGAAACCCAGAGGACATATAATCAAATATCAAACTAAAGAGTTGTCAATACCCTAAAGAAAAAACTGCCTTTTTAGGCTACATGACTCTCATTATCTAAAGAAAAAAAAAAAAGATGGAATCACACTAGTATCTCAGAAGGAACAGTATTTTCAAGAAATATATTCTTGGAAGTTTTTCAATTAAGAATTCGCATTGTGGCATACAGAGTAATAATCTCTTCCATAAGTCAGCTGTTTATAGTAGATGTTTGGTACATTTCTAAGAAAAATGTCAGTTGATATTCCAAATAGTACAAAAAAGAGAGCTTTGGTAAAGTGACTTAAGCTAATTTTTCATTTGCAATTATTAGGCTCTTTTTGTTTGGTTTCTAGTTTCTTCCCTAGAGGTAAGGAATGAGGTAGTAATGAGTAATGAGCTCCTTCTCCAAAATACCAAGTGGGATGTTACAACAGAAGCAAGTCTCAAATACAAGTCTGCACATGCAGCTTTATTACCAACAAGGTATGAAAATAGTCCAACATCTTATTCTCTCAAGGAGGTGAAAGTCTAGCTCTATCCCACAGTCATTCACCAGTACAATGAATGAATGGTTCTCCGGGGGGCCCATTTAACAAGTCTTAAGAATCAGCTAGTCATCTAGCCAGTTGACTAGATGAGGTATGCTTTCTATACTGCCCATGAGCCACGGGAAAAACAGGAGTCCTAGCACTAGGGCACTGCTCTGAGGAACATTAGGAGGCTGGCTCAGGTTCTCATATTATCTTCATAATGGGAAAAGTATTTTCTGTTGCGGGTGGAGATGGTGACATTAGAAGCCATTGTTATTGGAAGCAATACAACACTGCTGAGCAACTTTGAAATGTTATCTATATATCCTAATTAGAATGTTTCAAATGCTAATAATCCATTCTGGTATGTAGATTACACTGAATGTATCTGACCCATATATCATGATTATGTTGAAGTATTTAAAATAAACTGTAGGCAACAAAACAGGAATTGTTCTAACCTGCCCATGAGAAGACCTAGGGTTTTCCAAAGATATCTATCTATATTGACTCTTTCTCTTGGATATCTGCTAATACAAACGATCTCCTTTATTAATATACACAACATATTCGACTTGTAATAATAAATAAAAGCATTCTTCTTTTTACTACCTGATGTATAGTATTTTATATCTCAAATTATTTCCCATATGTTAATTAATTTATCTACCAAAACCTTGTAAATTGGAACACCATCGTGACTACTTCCTCTGTTATACAAAAAGAAGCAGAAGGGCTTACCATGATGAAATGATGTGTCCAGGGCCACACAGCAAACTTTGGCAGAGCTGACATTTCTAGTCTTATGGTTTTTCCACTCAGTAATTTTTCTTAGTGACCTTTTGTGATGTAGTTCCTGCTGTTTTTCCAGGAAAGTCTATAAGAGGAATGCATTTATATTCTTGTACTGGTTTAACTTCCTCACATTATTGAATAAAATGATTTAAAAACATCCTCTTTGGCCAGGCAGGCATATGCTTTTAACGTCTCTGATGATTCCTGAAAGAAAAAAAAAAAGATGATAGGAAAGAGAGTTCTTCAATATGGAATTCAACTGTAAATTCAACTCTCTTCTTGTTTAGTGAAGTTTGAGTGGAACCCATACTTCATAAAAATCATAAAACCACATAATACGCCTAATTTAAAATATAAATAGACATTTTTGTTCACTTATTTTGTATGGCAGAGTTAGAACATTGGAGTATTTCAGAAAAAATTCTCAAACTTAATGTTGTTCTCTGGCTTATAATTATATTAAATTATCTCAATTGTATAATTCACTTCTTTTCTCATATCAATGCTTTCTTCAAAACAGAATTAGCTCGTCCTAGTAAATAATGTTGTTTCATGAAAAAAAGCATTAAATATGAGTCAGACCAAAGGAGTTTGCTCTGTCCCCTGTTTACCATGTACTTGCTAATTGACATTGTCTCATTCATAACTGTATTAAACCTGGATCCAAACTCCCGCAGAGGCAATGATAGGAACGAGAACCTCATAAGGTTTTAGGGGAGTATACAATAGGGGCGAAATATGTTGGAGTGTTTTGTTTTCCTGGCAAATTCTTATTTCCTGCCTCACATGAACATCTCTTTCTTTGAGCACCCAGCCCTTGTGGGCAGCCTCTTACTTCACCTTATTGGATATACTCCCCTTTGCTCTTTTTTGCCGATCTCTTGTATTTACTCTCTATCTTATTGGCCTGATTCTACGGCTCTCAGCCCATGGAGAGTAAGGACAGTATTTTATTACTCTCCCTAGCTCTGCTCCGAGAGCAGTGTCAGACACAGAGCAGATTCTTTAAAAAGAAGTTTGTTGAATGAATAAATGGTTGAATAAATGAATGGAATGTCATGGGATGGAAGAAATATTTACCCATCGGTCTTGCAAGGCTGTTGTGAAGATCAAAACCGGGCATGTGTGTTGAAGTTTTAAAACTCAAAACTCAAGCCCTATGTGTTGGTTAATTGAATTATATATATATATGTGTGTGTGTGTGTATATATATATATATATATATATACATATTTATATGGCATATAGAAATATATAATATGTAATTATATATAAATATATATGTTATATATACATAAAACTTAAGTGCCCCTCAGTTTCCCTTAGCTTGCATAAACTTAATAAATGTTCAGGGAGTTGAATTAAGCTAAACTAAAACTGAGGAAAAATTTACCATGATTGTGCGCCTTCCCAATGTGTGTGCACCCCTTGCAGGTTCCACCCAAGAGCCCTCGCGTGAATCGCCCAGCCCACGGCTGGCCCTCCCTGCCACGGCCCTCGCAGAGGCTCAGAACTGCGGGGGTCTCAGACCGCCAAAACCTAAGGAGATATGACAGGTAACCAAACGGGAAACCGCTGGCTGCCTCGGGCTCTCTGAGATTCGGGGCTAACAAGGCCAACTTGTCAGAGGGCCCTTTGGAGGGGAAATGAAGCAATGAACAAACGCGGGGCATAGGAGGCGCCAGCTCCTGACAGGCTAAGGTGTGACCCACTGAATCCTAACCACCGCAGACATCTGGAGGGGAACAAGTGCGCTGGGGGATGGCCAGGGGCAGGCGAGGCTGCGGGGAAATGAGGTGTATGCAGAGCCCACAGAGAGTAGAGAAAGAAAGGGCAAGTGAGATTACTGGTCATCTGCTGTCTTAGATCCCACGCAAAGCAAACTTCAAGCACAACAGCAAACACAACCTTTGGGTATTAGTGTCTCCAAAGAGTATTTACCAAGTGCCGTCTGGCTTGATCTCCCAGACTTGGTTAAACATGCATTTTGTTAACGTTGTGTTTCTGACTTTCTTTTCTTTCCCTTTTTTTGTTATTGTTGTTATTATGGCTACTTTTGAAAAATTTTCGTTTAACACCTCGCATGCTTTATCACTATAATTCTGACACTGAGGAAATGAAGAAATAGAGGAAAAATGAGGAAAGAAGAGAAAAACCCACAGAGCGTTTTTAAAACGGCGTTGCTAATTGAACGTGTAATTCGACATTCACAATTACATTCTTAAATATATTATGAAATAGATCTGGATTTTAATCATTTTATTAAATCTAATAGATACACGATTCTACATGCGCTATTCTCCATTTAAAAACACTCGTATTTGGGAATTAGCAGGCAATTCATTTGACTTTCACCATTTTTATAAACTGCCTTTCTTAAAATGAAAAACAGGATCAATGGCAATATTAAAATATATTTTATTTGGTGGCTAAAGGCACATCAGCATATCAAAGCATTTTAATAGATCATTGTGCTTTATTATATGAGGAAGAAGTGGAAAAATGGCCAGTTATAAATGAGGCAAACATTTTGATATCCTTTTATTGTGGCCACTTTATCACGTTTTACTACAGTTCTTTGTTTATATGATGTCTAGGGAAAGGATCCAAGATCTAGGGAAAGGGAAAGGATATTTTGTTCATCCTTGAATTTTCAGTGGCTCGGAAAATGCTTGGAGCAAAATAAGTAAATTTATAAATTTATTAATACATATTATATATATTAATTATATATAATATATAAAATAAATTAATTAATAAATTTATAAATTAAATAAGTTTTTAATGTAAAATATTTAATTAATAAAAAATGAATAGAAAAAAAGACCTTCTATATACCACATTTGCTGTAACAATACAGTTTTAGAATGGTGGCAATTAATTTTTCTAACATCTAACACAGCTCTCCTTCACACACTGAAACTAGTTATGGATGTATAAAATATATGAAAAGATAAATTTTTCCAATGGGTTCATCACTGGCAATGAATATTTAATTGATCACATTATATTTTCAGCTCTATGAGAATTAACAAGTAACAAAGGACGGTACTTATGCAAACATTCTACCATAAATCGGAGAATAAAAAGCACTCTATCTGAAATATATAATGAACTTTTATCTTTACTATGGTATTTGGAATCTATGGAGCATTAAGAGGACACATTTTTCTCTTTGGAGACACGCAGTGGGCTAGAAGACCTTTAATAGAAGTGGTTTAATTTGACTGATGATAGGTTTTGGAATGTAGTTTATATAACAAAATATAAATTTTCACTCTTTTTGATACCTACATTTTATTTGTACATTGAAAAATCTTATTAATAGGCAGGGACAGATCAACTAATATAACACATACCCAGAAAATCCAATTCACTACTTCTCAAGGGCAGACACAGGATTTACCACGAAGATAAGGAAATCACAGCAAGTAAAGTTTCTCTTGTATCCAGACAAGACCAGCTAAGCCCCAACAAACCTAGCTGCACACAACTCTGGAAAAAAAAAAAAAAAAAGCCTTCTCTCGTCTCTCTTCCCTTCCCCAGATCTTGGGAAACCACTGCAAAACTAGTGCATCCATCATAAGCATCGGTCACCAAAGCAGCAACAGATCTGGGAGAGAACTCATCTCCCAGCCTAAACAGGTAAGACAGAAGCAACGGTAAAGGCATTTAAAACAATTATTGTTAGATGTGACAGAGACTTCCACGGGATTCTTAAGCCTTCTAGACCTGCAGGATTTTTTTTTTTTTTTAAATACGGATTTCTGAGCTCTAACTCCAGAAATTCTGATCCATTATGTTTGGTATGAACTTCATCCTAGGTGATCTTAGCTGATCTCCATGCAGGTGGAAGACATCTAACCTAATCCAGGCCCTTTCCAGATCAAAAACCCCAGGTCCAGCAGAAGGAAGGAGCTGAGAATACAAAAAAAAACATTGATGCTAGAACAAGGATCACATACTGGTTCTCATTTTCAGAAACCACAGCTTCATTTGGGGGGGGGGGTGGCCGCTTTAAGATTTTTTAAACGATTGTCCATGATGTGAGTTACCCCCAGCCCTTCCTCATGTGGGATTTACAGTATTCATTAGCTGGACACTTTTATTCCCAGTCTAGCAAAGGTAATCTCCAATCCCAGCCACTCTCCAAAATATTATAATTTCTGAACCTATAAATTAACAAAGGTATTTCAAGTTAAAACCAACAATAATAAAATATTGCTTATATTGTCATCTATTTTCCCCACTAAAAATACTTTTTCATTTTTTTCTGATTATATAAATAAGACATGATCTTTGTAAAACTTTAAATAGTATACCAAATTATAGGGAAGGCTGAAAACATCCTCTGAAATCCTGCTGCCTTCATATATCCTTTTGTAGCACTTGGATGAATTCACTACCTATCTTTACCCGATCTTACATATTTATATATAAGACAGCGTAAATGGGATAATATCATTCACGCTGGATTTTGTTCTTGTGAACTGACATTTATCTCCTTCTGCCCCACACTGCCCCCCCATCCCCTACTTACTAGCCACACAGCCGAAAACCACCTTTCTGGTGTATGTCTTTCTGTACCCTTTTCCACGCATATAAAATCATACACTCATATATGATTTTATATATGATTTTATATATAGATACAAATACACAGGGCCCATATGAACCGCATTTTGTTACTTTGTTTTACATAATGAAATGTCCATATTTCTATGCCTCTTGCTTTTATCCCTCAGCTATATATCATCAATATATTTCCAGGGTAATATATAGAGAATTCGTTCTTTTCTTTCTTTCTCTCTTTTTTAAAGATTTTATTTATTTATTTGACAGAGAGCGAGAGAGATCACAAGTAGGCAGAGAGGCAGGCAGAGAGAATTGGGGGAAGCAGGCTCTCTGCTCAGCAGGGGGCCGGGCTCGATCCCAGGACCCCGTCATAACCTGAGCTGAAGACAGAGGCTTTAACCCACTGAGCCACCCAGGTGCCCCTCGTTCTTTCCTTTTGATGGCTAAGAAATATTATATGAAACTATCACAATTAAATTCCCCAAATAATAGACATTCACTTTGTTTGCAAAGGTGTCAAATACATCTTTGTCATTATGTCCTTATGCACTGATACTATCATTTCTGTGGGGTAGAAGAGAAAGGGTGAGACTACTGCATGAAAGGAAACGCAGATTATTAATTTTAACATATAATGCCAGAATGTTCTCCTAAAAGGCTGTGACTATTTATGCTTCCATGAGTAATGCATGAGGCTTTTCTTCCTCACTTGTTACCACTCCAGGTTTGGCCAGTCTGAGGTGGGGAGGTGATGGCCTATTTTTCAATTCATTTACATTATGAATTAACTTTACTCTTAGTGAAGCTGGATATCTGTTTTATATTAGCTATTCATACTTCCTCTTCCTTGCAATGCCCTCCTGCTTTATTTTTCAGTGCAGGATCACAAATATTTTGTAAGAACTCAGAGATCAATATAACAATACCATGGAAAATTAAAGTGTTCTCTGTGTGAAAGCCTTTAAGGGAAAATACACACATCCATACACAGAAGAGTGGTTTACTCCCCAAATTCAGAAAACCATTCTCTGAATGTATTCAGGCTGATTAACAAAGATAAAATAACCATCTTCTTGGAATAAAAACTAATGAAGCCATTTATCTCCACCTTTCATTATTTGGCTTTAATTACAATTTTTAGAACAGTTCTCTTAAGGTAAAATTTTCATACTGTAAAATCCATCCTTTTAAAGTACATGATTCGGGACGCCTGGGTGGCTCAGTTGGTTGGGCGGCTGCCTTCAGCTCAGGTCATGATCCCAGCATCCTGGGATCGAGTCCCGCATCGGGCTCCTTGCTCGGCGGGGAGCCTGCTTCTCTCTCTGCCTTTGCCTGCCTTTCTGCCTGCTTGTGTTCTCTCTCTGTTAAAATGGATAAAATAAAATCTTAAAAAAAAAATAATAAAGTACATGATTCAATGGTTTGGGGATGTATTTGCCAATATTTTGGAATATTGTGTCATGATCACTACCATCTGATACTGGAAGATTTCCAACACTCCAGAAAGAAACCCCATACTCATTAGCAGTCACTCCCCATTCCCTGCCCCACCAAGCCCCTGGCAACCACTAATCTATTTTCTGTCTCTATAGATGTGTCTATTGTGAACATTTCATATGAAGGGAATCATGCACTATGTTGCCTTTTTTGTATGGCTTCCTTCACATAATGAGTTCAAGGTTCACCCATGTTGTAGCACAAATGAATACTTAATTCATTTTTGTTGGCGATTAGTCATCTTTCGTATGGATATATCACATTTTGTTTTATCCAGTTAATGGACATTTGGGTCACTCTGATGTTGGCTTAAATCCAGATTGGACAGTTATTTCTCTTGTGACCATGGCTAAGTCAAGAGAAATGAAGCAGGAGTGGGTGTCAAAAAAGGATACTGAAGGACAAATGAAGGTTCCGAAACACTTGCTCTTGTACATCCCTTAAAAGCACATCCACTTGATGATTAAATATTTGCCCAAACTTCTGACTTGGTGGGCCATCTAATACCTGGTTTATGAGGGACAGTTCAGGTCATGTGGCCATTCTAATGTCCTGTGGTTAGTAGTTCAAGTCTCCACAAGAATCAAAAGCACTCCAAGAACTCTTTCTCAAAGGAATCAAAGAATATGTGAAGGAGAACACAGATTTGCTCCCTCAGCCCAGAGGTCTGCACCGTGATCCTCCTGCGAGGGCTTGCCAGAGACTCCACGGGGCAATTTTGTCCACGACAGACACTTAGAATTTTAGAATCTGTGGCTGGGAGTCTGCAGGGGGAGAAGAAACTCGTCCTCCAGCCCGGACTTGCTGCAGAGGCTTCTCTTCTCCGGTCCCACTCAAACATGGTGCGTTTAGAGGTGACTTGGTAAATGGCGGTAGTAACTGGGAGAGGATACTGCCCACTTTACGCTGGTACTACGGGCGGGGGGGAGGGGGTTCTGGGAGTGCTGGAGGAAGCTGGGGAGTGAAATAAATTGCTGCTGCTGCTGCTGTGACCGGCCATTTTTGGGATGACACCCACAGAAACAAGCAAATAGAAAGTATGTCCCTTCCTCCTGTTCTTGCCTTTCAGTCATATGGTCCTAATGGCCAGATCTAATAGGAAAACTGCTGGAAAAGGGAAAGGTTATTTGCAGACTCACAAGTTCAGCATCACAAAGCAGCGTAGAGTGTGTCTGGAGAGGACATACACTAGCTAACTAGTCTGCACGGTAAGAACACGGTATGAAATTGATCACCAATGTCATTCCCTGCACAGCATGTATACACAACTTGAATTGGCTTATTTCCCTTATAAAAGAAGAATGTATTTATGGAGAAAAATTGAGAAAAATGAGACTCACCCATAATCATGCCATTTAAAAAAATGGGAACCTTCTACTCCCCTTATTACATACACACACATCTTTACATTAACAAAAAATAGGGTCGTATTCTACATGCAATTTTTGATCCAAATTTTAAACTTAATAATCTACTGTTGACATCTTTGTCATTAAATAATCCACAACATCAATGTTATCATCCACAAGGATATTGAGTGTATCTCTCTACTGCATATATTATAAATCATCCACTTATCTTTGAATGTGTTAAGTACTTTGTATTATTAATAAGCTATACTTTGATAAATATCTTTCTTTTAAATTCTTTAAAAACATTTATTGATAAGCTAAATTTTGGAGAAATGTTCATTCGCTCTTCTTACATTTTGTTGTAATCTTAACAATATTTACCCTGTACGGTCTCTTTGGAAGTATTGTTTGCCACATACAGTAAAGCAATTTCTTGAATGACAATTCAGATAAAAACTTTCTTTCTTTCTCTTTCTTCCTTCCTTCCTTTTCTTTCTCCCTCCCTCCCTTTTTCTTTTCCTTCCTTCCTTCCTTCCTTCCTTCCTTCCTTCCTTCCTTCCTTGTCTCTCTCTCTTTTACCAGTCATGAGATGATGTTAAATTGAGGCATTGCTTGGATTACTGTACATTCCTCTCTAGAGAAGAAATTAAGTCCACAAATGCAGATATAGAGAGATTCTTTGAGAGTGGGTAGTGATAAGAACAGCTGGGGTGGAGACTGAGGGAAATGGCAAGAACATTTTACATGGATATAAATGGAATTGCTTAGCACAAAAGCTTAGAATTTCTTGTACTAGGAGAATAAATTAGAATTGAACTTTTTTTTTTCCTTGCAAATATTAAATACTAAATCTTAAAACCATCTGTGCTCTTTCTGAAAGTTTAAAATGTGAATTTAGGGAAGTCAAAATGAAAAAGTCTAGGTGGGGGGGTGGGGGCGGCTGGTGGGTTGCCAAGCAATGCTGCTAATCTAAGATCTCACAACCAAGTGCCATAAAAAATTTGGCCACAATAAGTGTGTCCCTGAGGAAATGAATCAGCTTCAGCTGTTTCTGGAGGAGTTTGTAGGGAGCCAAAAAAAGTCCCCAATGGGAATGAAATTGTCTTCAGGCAGTTTTGTCTTTCTTCGGCAATGCAAACCCTTATGCCTCAACTCACTGGTCCCCAAATCAGATGTAGACAAGGATCTAACACATATCCTCCTGCATCCTATAAAGGTCCTCACAGTGAAGTGAGAGGACCACCTCCATATGCAGAGGCTAGGAATCCCTACCTGTATTCAGAGGACAGAAGCCCACGGCTAGAGCTGACTAACTGGGAAGTGGGAGTCCCATCTGGATCTCCGTACCAGACTGAAGAACAAGAAGATGGAAAAGCATGCCCGTGTTCTTGTTCCTGGAAATGTTCCATTTAAATTCAGATTATCTCTTTTCCTGGCTGCCCAAACATTGGTTCCACCTGTGGTATTTTATTTTATTATTCTATTATTCTATATTCATTTTAAACTTAGTCTCTTTTTCCTCCCCCCATCCCCCAAACTGCTTTGAAATGGAGTTTGTTGAAGATAAGGACTGGTTTTGTATATAATGAGTCTGGTCAAGTGAACCTTCTGAGAATTTTAAGAAATGATTTAAAGTTGTTAGTTGGTGTTCTTCCTCACCTATGAAGATCTGTGTTTATTTAAGTCAAAGACAAGTAAGCCCTGATTTTCTGTGAGTTTAAGAACGAACACTGATGGAGATAAATGACCCAGAAGAAAGTCCTCTTGTCTGATATAAAACTCTGTCAAGAATGAGAAGCCTAGCATGGGTAATGATATTTACATATATACACTGATTTCTAATATTTTTTTTTTCTGGAATGCATGTACATTTTCTAGCTGTTCTTGAGTGAAGATGACAGAATTTAAAATTGCTGGTTTGGAAATTTGTAATTGGATGGAGATCCAGTTAGGGAAGTTCTGTTACCTACCAACAAAATTAAGTTTAGTTAAGGGGGAAAATACTTTTGGATTTTAGTCTTTGAGAAGGTAGGTCCCTCTGATTTTAATGATTTTTCTTGTTAGAATATCTATAATTGTTTATATGAATAACTGATGTTATTTGGGCTAATTAAGATAAATAGGGGTGTGTATATTGCTTACATAGATTAGGTGAATTTTTTATAAACTGCTACTATTAGTTATTATTTGTAGGTCAAATTAGATGATACCAAACTCTGATGATTGTTCAGTGTGCCATTGGAGATATAATCCGATGCATATTTTTTGATTTTATACAGATGTTTCAATGGAGGCACTACAAATTTATTATTTATGTTATTGAGGTGCTGACTGAACCTGCTATTTATTGCTAAACTAACTTCTAACCTTGAAATTATAAAAGTTACGGTTTTCAAGTCATACAGGAGTTATATTTCCTATTTCCAATTGCTAATCCTTTCAACTAATTATTCTCCTTATTTTTTTTTTGTAGCAGAAGTTTGTAACACTTTAAAGATTTAAAAGCAGTATCAGTTGATTCTAGAAAATATGGAAACATAAAGAATGGTTAAGAGGAAAAAGTCTGTCTGCATTCTTATCATTCAATGGTTAATTTCCTTCCAGTTTTTTTTTTTTTTGAACTCTTTCTCTTTTTTATGGTGCTACAATGTCCTTTTTTGTCTTGTAGTGACAGTTTTTGATATCCCCTTTCTTTTATATTCTGTGATTACTGTATATTTTTATGATAGAAATGCATATAAGATACTATATACATTTATTTCTTTAGATAAGAAACTAGGTTTTAATTTAAAGAAGTAGTGATTCATGTCCTCATGTTATCCAAGTGCCTCATTAATAGGTCTGCTTGATGATTCAGTAAGTCTTAAACAATGAAGCATGTATTCTGGTGGCTATTATGTATCTTGTCTCACTGTGAATGGACTCATCTAAAAGGATCTCAGGATAGTTCTTAGTACTCCATGCACATACTGAATTCAACAGTGGTTTATAATTGTGGTTATTGTTAACACTTGTTTATTTTCTTTTGGAAGATAATACTTTTGTTTCATGATAAGCTACAGTCAAGAATTTGAGAATAATTTCAAGTTATGTCTTGAAATTTGTACTTAATCATCCCTTGTTTTCTTCTCTTTTGAAATGTGAAAGGAATACTCTAGAAAATAAAATACATTTGTTTAAATAAGATTATGTCTGAAGAGGAATCATCACCCTTCTTTTGATAAAACAGTCATTTCTGGTTTAGAGAGTTTATTTTGGCAACTATACTTTATATATCTGAATACTTATTTTAAATATCTTAATATTTAAATATCTAAATGCCTCTATAATTTTATGGACTTGTTTTACTAAAATGCAGTATACATTGTATCTAGAGGATAACATTTAAAGAACATTATTGAATAAGTGTAAAACATGGCTATGTTCCTCAAAAATCATTGATAATTTGACATTAGTTAATGACCAGTATTTTTCCCAGGAGAAGGGAGTCATGTATTTCTGCAAATGTAATTCTTAGTTCACCCAGTATGATTCACTAACACCTAGCCTGTGTTCTTATTTAGTTTATCCAAGAATATAAATCTGGAACTTGGATCGATAAATCATGCCTCAAATTACATTATCCTATAATGAACTACATGTCTCATTAGATTCTTTAATCAGTCATAAGCATTTAATGATTAGAAGAGAACAATGCTTATAAGCACTGACTGTGGACCACATTGGCTGTGTTCAAACTCTGGCTTTGCCATTTGCAAACCTAGTGGCTTTAGGAAAGTTATTAAATTTCTTTGTGCTTTAATTTTCTGTGTATAAAATGGAAGTAACAATATTAACTACTGTCCTAATAATTAAATTTAGTAATATACCTATATATTATTATATGCTATTATAAATTTAGTAATATAGCTACATGCTTGGCACATAGTGTTATTTACATACATAACTATGTAAATACAGGCTACTATTTTTGTCACTATTAATTCAGCATTCTTCTATGAGCTATGGGGACTTTTAGAATGCCTGCTTTCATAAAAACTTAAAACACAATAAAGGAATGAGAATCACATATAAGACACAATAGTGAAAAAATACTCTTAGGATGGTCCTTCTACTTTTAGGATAACATTATTTTGCACATATTTCCCATCTTAAATATAGTTATAGCCTTTATAAATTCTAATTTAACTTTTAGTAAGTCTTTACTAACACTGTGACTTTGGGAAAGTTACTTAACTGCTCTATAACTCAGTTTTCTCATCTGTAAAGTGGGAGAATATCAATGGTATCTATCATAGGATTACTGCAAGGGATGAGTTAAATGTGTAAAAACAGTTTCCTGGGAATGACTGGAAGAGAAGAAAATTTCCAGGGGAATGATGAGTAAATGGGCATTTAAACAGGAGAAGTAATGAGTTTAGGTAACTCTTGCAAAAGAAAAAAGATGTTTTTGTTAGGAAGACAAGATACCTTTACTTCACATTTCCTAAATAGAGAATAACTAATAAAAATATGGGTCTTAAAAAACATGACTCTTGGAAGGCATTTCTTTTTAATAGGAGAGACTTGATCATGTTGTGTGCTGAAATAAAAGAGCTTATAGAGAGGAGGGAACACTGATGCATGTGCGTGTGCGTGCATATACACGTGTGTGTTTGTGTGTGTGCAAGAGAGAAAGAATTTAGGAAAAAGGTCCCCTGAGGAGGTGGAAGATGGAGAATCGGTAATGCAGTAGAGGAATGAAGAGTGGATAGAGGGGGCGCCTGGGTGGCCTAGTCAGCTGAACGTCTGCCTTCGGCTCAGGTCATGACCCCAGGGTTGGGATCAAGCCCCATGTCAGGCTCGCTGCTTGGCAGGGAACCTGCATCTCCCTCTCCGATAGCCTGCTGTTCTGCCTAATTGTGCTCTTTCTGTCAAATTAATAAATAAAATCTTAAAAAAAATCATGGATAGAAGGGAGTCCTCACCAAGTGAGGGCACACATCTCTAGTTGTAGACCTGTTCTTTGTAGATGACTTACATAATCATCTCTGATGATTCTATTTTTTTTTTCTGTGAAATTCAGGGTCAGGGTATTTGCCAAAAAAAAAAAAAAAAAAAAATTAAAGCTCCAGAAAAATGGTGAATATTGGGGAGATAGGAGAAGGACCTTGTTAGGGACAGATAAAAGAATTATAAGTCATGTGAAAACTAGGGATCCCATATATTCCTGAGGTCTCATTTGAAATCCTTTTATTTCTAAATAATTTTCTCTCAGGATCCTTACTTCCAATGTTCTGTCTTCCAGATAATCACACATATGCTAATATTTACACTTCTGTAGGCTATTTTATGCAATTAAATGAAAAATGATATTAATATTCATTCCTTATATATATATTTTTAAAGGTATTATTTATTTATTTGACAGAGAGAGATCACAAGTAGGCAGAGAGGCAGGCAGAGTGAGAGGAAAAGCAGGCTCCCTGCCAAGCAGAGAGCCCGATGTGGGGCTCGATCCCAGGACCCTGAGACCACGAACCGAGCCGAAGGCAGAGGCTTTAATCCACTGAGCCAACTAGGTGACCCTTCATTCCTTATATTGCGTGGTACTTGAAATTTACAACCTTTTTTTTTTTTTCTTCCAAATTCAACACCACAACCTCCAGCCATGAAGTGAAGTCTAATCAATGGCCTAGCATTTTTCTTCTGTTCAGTATTGTCCTGGTGACCAGTCACTGACTTTTTTTTTTTTTTAATTTTTTTTTAAAAGATTTTATTTATTTATTTATTAGGAAAGAGAGAGAGAGTGAGAGAGAGCACGAGAAGGGAGGTCAGAGTGAGAAGCGGACTCCCCATGGAGCCGGGAGCCAGATGTGGGACTCGATCTCGGGACTCCGGGATCATGACCTGAGCCGAAGGCAGTTGCTTAACCAACTGAGCCATCCAGGCGCCCCAGTCACTGACTTTGTACAACCTCAGATGGCATCAAATCTCTTCTACAAATACATACTGAACAGAGACTTCCAGAAACCCTTATAACTTGTGCTTTACTGATTCCCAGGTGGATTTGGGTCAATAAGGGTTTTCTCAACTATTTCCCAGTACAAGTTTATGTAACTCTTGTACCAATGGGCCATTTAATAGTAATAATGCTATCTCGAATTCTGCATATAGGATATAGATCCTTCCTTACTATGGTCCTCAGGCTGCGCCTTACACTTGACTTCTACTCATAAATTGTTTTGTTATATCTCACCTGTGGACAATGGCCACAGCTATGAATTGATGCTAGCGGGTTGGATTTTGTCCAAAATTCAGTTGTTCGCTTTCTCAGCTGATAATGCACAGACGATCTTGGCAACATTACTCAAGAGATTTTTTTTTTAAAATTATGTACTAGGGGAGATTATTGAGGGCTATTGTGTTTATCTTATCTGTGATTATAATAATGAGCATAGGCCAAAGAATGCCATGTGCTTTTCAATAAGTGAGAAATTTTATTTATCTAACTTCATAACTTAATGTGACTTTTTAACTAGGACAAAATGAGAAATGATAAACAAAAGTATTCATTCTCAAAATTCTATTACATGTTGGCCAAGGTTAGCTTGCCTGGATATAGACTATCAGACCAGAACGAAGCACAGAGAACCTTTGTTTGTCTGGGCACCCTTTGTGTGCCCCTACTCTTCCCTGGGAGGGCTCATGCGAGAAAAGGAAGCAGCTGTGCAGCCCCGGGAGTGCCTGCCGCGACCCTCAGGGCTTGGTGCTGCTGGGCTCGGGCCGCTCCTCCCAGTCGGGCCACAGTATTCCACTGAACATAGCCAAGTTCAGAGAACGACAAAACAAAGCAAGGCTATTCTGTAAATTTGTTGGATCAAAGCAAAAACAATAACACTTCATAACCATGTCTTGAAAGATAAAAACAGAAACACTGTCCAAATGATTAAAAAGGCCCAAACAGGGGCACCCGGGTGGCTCAGTGGGTTAAAGCCTCTGCTTTCGGCTCAGGTCATGATCTCAGGGTCCTGGATTGAGCCCCGCATTGGGCTCTCTGCTCAGCAGGGAGCCTGCTTCCCCCCTCCAATCCCCTGCTGGCCTCTCTGCCTACTTGTGATTTCTGTCAAATAAATAAGTAAAATCTTTAAAAAAAATTAAAAAGGCCCAAATTACCCTAATCTGGCTAATACTAGGACTACTGCCTTTTAACCAAATACAGCTTCAGTTATGCTCCCTTCTTCCCTTCTATTTCCTCCTAGAAAACAATTAAGATGCCCTATCAAAGAATGTCCTCACTTTCTGACGGCAGCCCACCTGTCCTGAGGGGCAAAAACCCTGCTTCCTTGAACGCTCCCTACAACTACCAATCATATTCCCTAATCTTTAAACCCTTTTTCAATCTCACTTCTACTGAGATGCTTCTATGGTTTTCCAGTGCATGTTCTCTCTCATTGCAACCAATGAATAAAAGCAACTGTGTTCTATTAAAAATGTGTTCCAGAAGGTTTTTGGTTGGAGAGATTCGACAAAAGTGTATAATGAGTGTTCGGGAGCCAAAAGAAAGGTAGAGGGACCCTCACTAGAAAAGACAGACACGTGCAAAGGACAGAGAGGTAAGTGAGCAGCAACTGAAATTCCTCTAAGTGTGCAGAAAAAGGGAGACTGGCCCGGAAAGAGGGAGAGAAGAAACATTGCTAGAAACGATTTAGGAAGAGAGGACTTGAGAAGGCAGGCGCCGGTCACAATGGGAGGTTGGAGGCTGCTGGTGGTGACATGAGGATAATTCACGCATACACCATTCATGTATTCAGTCAGTCAACGACACTTAACCAGGTGCCACCAATGGGCCAAGCACTGGGTGCAGGGAATGCAATATTAAACAAAGGAAAGACACTATTCCTGCTTCCTGGATCTCACGGTTGGGAAGGAAGCCCGGGAACACACATTACTCAGGTAATTGCAGAGGTAACCGTTGCCCCTGTGAGGTGTGCTCTGGAGGAAGGGTCTCTGAGGTGAGCAGAAACCGTACTAGGATGGGAAGACCAAAGATGATGTCCTTGAGTAAGTGGCTTTGGACTAAGATCCGGAGAACAGGTTAAGATCTAACCAGGTGAAGGGACGATAGAAGAACCCAGGCAGAGGGATGGAACCTGAAGGCCTTCTGGTGGGAGAGAAGAGAAGTATGAAAGTGTGAAGTCAGTGACCCTGGCATGGCAGTGGGGGTGGGACACCCTGCATAAGAGAACAGAGGGGTACACAGGGTTGTGATATGCAGAATATTATAGGACAGGCATTGGCCAAAAATAGCCTGTGAGTCTAAGCCAGCCTATCATGTGTGTTTCTCTGTATACTCTGGTTGGACCACAGCCATCTCTTCGTATAGTGTCCGTGCTCATTTGTTCATTACCGTAACTCATTATCACAGAGAAAGCACAGCCCAGGAAACGTAAAACGTAAAATATTTATTATATAGCACCTTGGGGGGGGGGGGGAAGTTTGCTGACCCCAGTTATATTCTATGCTAGGAGTTTAGTCTTCTAAGACTTTTGTCTCCTTACTTCCTTTCTCCCTCGCTCCCTCCCTCCCTTCCTTCCTTGACTGTATTATGGTTTGTTTTTTTTTTTTTTTGAGAGCAAGCATGAGTGAGCAGAAGGGTGGGGAGGGGCAGAGGGAGAGGGAGAAAAAGCCATGGAACAGGAAGCCCGATGCAGGCTCACGACCCCGAGAACATGACCTGAGCCGAAATCAAGAGTCGGAAGCTTAACAGACTGAGTCATCCAGGTGCCCCAGGAATTTTGTCATTGTTAAAAGAGAAATAAAATGCCATCCCTGGCATGGAAAAGATGCCACTGGCTGTAACATGGTGAGCTCACTGAACAGAGGCCAGAGAACGTGACGGCGGCCCCTACAGGAGGTAACGGTCATAGTTTAGGTGAGAGATGAGGTGTTTTAGAATAGGGTAAATGTGGTGGAGATGGACGAAGTGTGATGAAGTGGATCTTAAAAATGGAAGAGAAGAGAGGTTAGGGAAGACTTCTGGTTTCTGGCCTGCACAACGAGAAGGAAGGTAGTGTCATTTATTGTGGTAGAAGATGCTCAAAAGGGAACCAGGATTTTGCTAACTTATTTTTACCCAAGGAAGAAGATTATGAGTTAAGTTTGAGTGTGTCAGTTTTGAGGTGACTTTGTGATGCCTGAGAGAAGGCACCTATTACATGTCTAGAGGTCAAAGAAAGATACTAAGTATATGCACAGTTCCTCCCATGGGTTGTAAACAATTTAGAGGTAATCCAAGGAGATGAATGAGGATCCGAGTTCAGAATCAGGGATTATTCTGATAATACTGGATTTGACCTCCCCAGTCTAAGGTGGAGAAAGTAGAGAATGGCGGACATCCCTTATAGGAGGGTACGAATGGACACCAAAAAGGAGCAGAAGGAAAGCATGTTGAGAACATTCTCTACTTGAGAACAGAGCAACCCAGGAGAAAAAGAACAATAAACAAGGTGCAGGACTATTCACAGACAAGAATTTGAACATGAATCATCTCAACCCATGGGGAAACCTGGCATTGATGAAGGTCACATTCCCATGGAACTCACTAATCAGATTAAGCTCTTCCTTCATCCAAAGATGAAATGGCCAGGTAGATAAAGGGATTAGAAGTGTTTAATACTGTTCTAAGTTGGAGAGTTGAGAACGAATACTGTTTTCCTTGTGGCAACATGAGAGGAACGGATAAATTTTCCTTTTGATAAAAGGCACCAAAATCATATAAAAGACAAGAAATATATAAAGGGTTCAAATTTCTTATGTTCTAATTTTAGGAAAGGAGAAACTGTGGAGCTCAATTTAGATCAAAGAAACTCATTAATATAATTACATTTTAATAAACCAAGCTAACAGGGTATTAGTGGACATAAGGAGACACTAGTAAGAAGTCTAGGGAGGCTTGGCCATTCTTAAGAACCAAGAACTAGAGGGTGAAATACTCCTGAGCATGAACTTTGAGCAGTAAAAAAGCCTGGCTGTCTTTATCTCTTCAGGATATTCACTGTGGTGGATAGTAGGTTTCATGTAGCTGATATACTAGGACAGAGCTCGTGAGACTTTTTTAACCATTCCTGCAAAACAAGCCCATTCTTTATTACTCATGATTCAATTCAATTCACCATTAGGACTGGATCTTGAGCTTGCTGGTTAGTCACTGACTGACTAGATTTGCAGTGAGAAAATAATGGGTGCCTTTTTCTTTTCAGCAAGTCCAAGGGCCTTTCATAAAAGTAACATTTTCTTCCTATAATAACATCCATGTGGTACTTCCTTTTATGATTTTAATTTTTGCCTCTTAAGTGTTCATAAATTCAGAAGTTATACATGTTTGTTGCCCAAACTGAAATATTCTGGAAGTAAACAGTGTAAATTGAAAGTCTCCTAGGAAAGCATGTCACCTGTGTCCTTGTCTCTCTCTCTCCCTAGAATATCATGATTAGTTGTTTTGACTGTATATACTTACCGAAAGTTATGTATCCCTTTACACACAGAATTTTCTTTATATAAATAGAAGTCATTCTTATGGAGCATAACTCTTATTTCTATTGTTTTTATTATTATTATTGACCTTGCTTCTTCACAGATAGATTTCCCTCAATAACTGCAAGGTAACACCTAGTACTGTGTGGGGATGTCAGATGGTTTATAGTATTCAGAACCCAAAGCTACATTTCGTTGTGATGATTCTTATAATATTATTGTGAGACTTGTGAAAAAAACTATTTTAGATCTGTGTCAAAACTATCGTCCAGGGACGCCTGGGTGGCTCAGTTGGTTGGGCAACTGCCTTTGGCTCAGGTCATGATCCCGGCGTCTTGGGGTCGAGTCCCACATCGGGCTCCTTGCTCTGCAGGGAGCCTGCTCCTCTCTCTGCCTCTGCCTGCCTCTCTGCCTGCTTGTGTTCTCTCTCTGTTAAATGAATAAATAAAATCTTTAAAAAAAAAACAAAAAAAAAAAAACCTATCGTCCAGATATTACCTTATGATCCCAGGAAAGACAACATAGTTTCATGGGAAGAGCAGGGAACTAGCTCAGCTCATCCTTTGACCAGTCTGTGGTCACTTTGTAAACTGGAATATTTGAGTTCAGATTATTTCGAATATTCCTAGCTAGCCCTAGAACTGTATATGTGTACAGTACTGGAACCCCCAGTTTTAGTGAAGAACTTCTCCTATTTAGCAGGTATCCAATACCTATCCACATTCAATACTTTAGGCAAACTGAGGGACAAAAATGTTACCTTGATTGAAAGATAATTTCTCGTTTCCCCTTGAATTGTTATTCCCAACGATAAATATTCTCCACAAGTACTGGTGCTTTTTTTAGATACCCTCATCTTCAAAAACAGAGAAATAAGAAGCTGGTAGAAATTAGCCAATTAGTGGCCAGAGGAATAGAATCAAGCAAACTAAAATACAATTCTCTTTCCAGGGTAAAGAAGGAATTTCTCTTTAGTTGTGGGAAAGACATGCAGGAGATAAAAAACAAGAATAGAAAAATTCCTGGGAGCCAAATATGGAGAACTATCTGGGCAACAATGATAGAACCACTGTCATTCAGGATCCTGGAAAGGACTGCTGCGCCCCCTTGTGGTAAGTGTAGGAAGCTATCGTCCTCACAGACCAAAGCCTTTCATCCTAGACACAAAATGGTATACTATCTACTTGGATTACAGTTGACAGACTGCTTTCAAGGGAAAAATAAAAGACGCACTCAAGTGGATGTCTCAAGTATGATTCTATTTCAGGTATAGGCTCAACGTGACCAAGAGAAAAGTGCAGTTTAATCTGGAACCTATAAACGACAAATTCCCATTAATTGCATGGGAATCTAAACGTTAAAAGAATTAGTACTAAAAAAAAGTTGCCTCTCTATCGTATCATTAACTATTCTCTTACTCTGCTTTTCTTCGTGCAATTTATTACTATCTGACATTGTACGATTATGTATGCCTTTACCTGTTTGCTGTACTTTGCCACCCCCCACCCCCTTACAAACTGCATAGGGTGGGGACTCTCGCTTTTGTTCGCTAAGTGGTGGATAGTTGCTAAATATTTGTTGATATTATGAATAAGTCTATATTGGAAGTCAAGAGACTTGCATTAAGGAGAGCAATTAAGTGTTTATCAAGATGATAAAACTTGACCTTGAAGAGAGAAGAGAATAGAGACATTTGCTATTTCGAAGAATGAACGGCACTTGATGACTCCGCGAGTGTGGCTGTAGGGAGAGATGGAGGAGGCTGCTGGTGGTGTTACAGAAAACTGGGCTGTCAGTTGGAAAGTACGTTTTGGCCAGATAATAGGTTAAGCTCTTGACGTCTGAGTGGCTGAGGGACAGTTAGAGATCTCTGATTACAGTCCAGGCGTGCCAACTTAGCTTTATGGTAGACATGGTAGTTGAGGTGTGGGATTAGATAAGATTTCTGTGGACAAACTCTGGTTGCAGTGAGGAAGCAAACAGAGGACCAAACCTTAGAGTTATGTAGGTTCTCCCTGAAACAGACTTTAAGCACTGTGGTCCATTCATAATTTATGCATCAATTCCCAAATGGCTGTGGAGTCCGAGCTGTGAGGATTCTGGAGGACTCACAGTCTAGTAGGGAAAACTAGCAAAAAGGAAAGAATGACACACATGAGCCATCAAGAAGAATCAGCCACTCCAGCTCCAGCCAACTCTGAACCCAGGATTGCCAGATCTTAGGATCTTCTAAGACAAGCTGAGTTATTATGTGGGAATTTCTAATACCTAAATATAGGATATTGATTAAAATGGGTGGAGCAAACAAAGGATTTTTGCTAGCCAGATATAATTTACATCCACCTCTACTGTAATCCCAATCAAGAAGAGATTCTTCTATTCCCTCACCCCTTAAACTGTACAATCTCAGGCAAGAATGTTTTTGGTCCTGTGAGGACTGGATTCAGTAATTTCGTAGGGATGGGTGATTTAAAAAGGGCCACTGTAGAGTGGAAGATAGGATCACTCTTGTTAATAGGCCTGTATTCCTATTTGTTAGGAATACATGCTTATTTATTTATTTAACAAATGCTTCTAGAGCTCATACTCCATCAGATAATCTACATTTTGTTTAGACAGATTTCATCAGGTAGGAAAGGAATTAGGATCATTACCAACAGAAGGAAGAGGAATCCTAATAGCTAAAATAAATAACTACCTGCCTAAAACTGCTTTAATGTTCATGAAAAAGCTAGGGATGGCAGTGGAAGGTAATATTCCTAAGTGCAGAGTTTATCTATGTATATTGCTGGGGGAGGGTGGGTAGAGACTGTGAAGAAGGCCCTTGAAATACCTATAACGTGCAGGAGAAAAAGCAAAGTAATGAAAAATATATTATATCACCTATGTAACCTGTAGGAAATGACAGCAAAGAATAAGTTTGAACTGAATACCGAGTAAATCCGTGGATTCCAAGATTTCTTTCATTGTGTAACAATAAACTGCTTTCCCTTTCCACACAGAACATGAAAGAGACACACACTTAGATATGTATTTACACATATGTACCCAGACATAGTGCATACACATGCACTAAAACAAAAATTTCACATTTAATATTTACATTTTCTACAGGACACCTTGAAAATTTTTCCATCTTGTTTCATTTCATTTTTAAAAAGCACTGATCATGACATACTAAGGTGCTAATTGCACATCTTTGAAAACACTGGCTTAAATAAAATAGTGACATGTCATTGTGTATTAGCCCTTACTTCACAAGGGCCCATGGATTTTCCCAGGACTTTAGTTCTGAAGTTTATGGTGATTGCTGATATGCGGAACAATTCTGAGACTATTAAGTGATAAACTGAATCATTTTATTATTTATTTATTCTTTTAGATGCAACAACAATTTATATTGAGAAGTTATGCTTATTTTCAAGGACTTTGTACTTTCACTAGTCAAAATCAAGTCAATCATGATTCTGAGAGTATTAGAAAACCGAAATTTTAAAATAAAAGGTATCCAGATAAATTTAAACTTCTATTTGTGGAACTTAGGCTTGCATTTAAAGATACTCATGACTAAAAGATGAATGATAATTCAAAGTATTAATTGCTTATTGTTTAAGTTTCAATTTGCATTGTAATAGTGACATTAGAAGAATGAGCCCAAGATGTATGGAGTTTTGAAAATACAAAGGTTTGTTTGTTCATACTGACTCATGCTGCTATTTTTAAATCTATTTTGTTAATTTGTTGGCTTTTGAAGTAACTAAAAGAGCAGGATATTAAATACAAATCACCACCTGTTTTTGCAAAACTTTTAAGAGTTGTATTTCTGGAGTGCAGGGGCATTTAATTATAATGTCTGTATTATGTTCTTAAGAACATCACTAGTTTAAATTGAAATGCTATAGAATCAAACATATTGTATGACAAATGTTTGGGACAAGAAAACAAGACAGGAGCCAAATAAGCAAGTAAAATAAAAACTTTTAGCTTGAATATTGGTTTTTTGAGTGCTGAATTTGGTAAGTTCTTTATAGATTCTGGATATTAACCTTTTATAGATATGCCCATTTTATTTATATACACACACACACACATATATATACACATACATATATAAAATAGCGTATTACTCATCCATCAAAAGAATGAAATCTTGCCATTTGCAAGGACGTGAATGGAGCTAGAGTTTTGCTGAGTGAAGTAAGTCAGAGAAGGACAAACACCATGTGATTTCACTCATGTAGAATTAAGAAACAAGGGGCGCCTGGGTGGCTCAGTGGTTTAAAGCCTTTGCCTTTGGCTCAGGTCATGATCTCGGGGTCCTGAGATGGAGCCCCGCATCGGGCTCTCTGTTCAGCGGGGAGCCTGCTTCCTCCTCTCTCTCTCTGCCTGCTTCTCTGCCTACTTGTGATCTCTCTCTCTGTGTCAAGTAAATAAATAAAATCTTTAAAAAAAAAAAAAAGAATTAAGAAACAAAACGTGTGCACATAGGGGAAGGAAGAAAAAAAAAGAGTTTGAGCCAAACCATAAGAGATTCTTACCATAGAGAATAAACTGAGGGTTGCTGGAGGGGGGACGGGCTAAATGAGTGATGGGTATTAGGAGGGCACTTGTTATGATGAGCACTGGGTACTCTATGTAAGTGATTAATCATTAAATTCTACTTCTGAAACCACTATTACACTATGTGTTAACTAACTGGAATTTAAATAGAAACTTGACACAAAAAAACAAAGCAAAACAGAATCTTAGCAATTGACAGTCTAACACATACAGAATAGAATTTTATGGAGTTTTATATTAATCCAAGTTTTTAATTGCATCTCCCACATAATGGATAATAAACACATACGTCCTCTAATAGGTCTATGATATTCTTTGATTTTGCTGCTCTGGATTCTGTCACATGGTAAAGGTTCCAGTAAATCTTCAGTGATATTTATAGGAATCATTAGCATTTTTTAAAGATACTGTACGAGAAATTCCCTAATTATTCATGATGTTAGGAATGGAGGTTGCCAGTACAGGCTTTGGATCCTCACTCAAGTTCAAATGGTGGCCTCAACTTTAACTGTCTAACTTTGATAAAGTTATGAACTACCATTGGACCTTTCAGGCAAAAATACAAAGCCTGAACACAATCACAAGGAGACATCAGGCAAACTCATGTTTAACAAGATCCCAAGAGAATATTGAACCCTCTTGAAGTGTTAAAGTGACAAAAGACAAAGGAAAACTGTGGAACAATTCTAGATTGAAGGAATTCATAGAACCAGGACATCTAAATTCATTGTGTTTTCCTTCTGCTAGAAAGAACAGTTTCAGGCAACTTGAGTAAAATAATATTATTGTATCAATGTTAATTTCTGATTTTAATTTTACTGTAGATGCCTTTGTTTTTATGAAATAAACTCTGAACTATGAAGAGGTAAAGGGATTTTGGGTCCTTTACTTGCCAAAGCTGAGAAAGAGAATGATAAAACTAAGATGACAAATGTTATCATTTTGAGAGACTGAAGGATAATACAAGTTTTCTTTGATTCATTCTTGCAAAAGACACCATGAACCACAGTTAAATGTTCTCAAAATGGAGGATAATTATACCAAACTCAAAAAGCTCTTACTGGGGATTAAATGACGTAATTGTGTACAGCTGGGAACAATCCTCAAAAAAATGGTTAAGTATTTGTTGTTTAGCTATACCACAATATATCTGTTCTACAAATACATGAATTTCTGCAAAAAGGTACACTGACAGGGACATTCACAAGCCAGGGTTAGAAGTAGACTACTCAAAATGTATTATTCGTAACCAGAGCACAAATGAAAATAATTAAAATTCTAATAAGATATCAACATGGTTACTTATCCACTGGCAATTCCTCTCGCCTCAAATTTCTCCCCAGGGAGGTAGACTGAAGGGGTTCTTTACTTTTAAAAGAGACAAGTTTAATCAAAACATTTAAAAAAAAAATGATTTGGGGGGAGGGAGGTGCAAGATGGCAGAGTAGGAGACTGAGATATTGTCATGTCCCAGGAATTCAGCTAAATAAGTTATCAAACCATTCTGAACACCTACAAACTCAACAGGAGAGAGAAGAGCAGCAATCCTAGGAACAGAAAATTGACCACTTTCTAGAAGGTAGGACGCGTGGAGAAGTGAATCCAAGGCAACATTTGGGAAGGTAGATTGCGGGGGGAGGGGTGGCTCCCAGCAAGCGGTGGAGCAACGGAGCACAAAATCGGAGCTTTTAGAAGTCTGCTCCACAGAGGGATGTCGCTCCAGAGGCTAATTAAGCAGGGGGTGGAGCCTCGTGGGGACTGTGTGGTCTCAGGACCCGTGGGGTCACAGAAAGACCAGGGGAGCCTGAGGGTGGCAGAGCTCCCAGGTATCAGAGTGGGGAAGCCAAAGACAGAGACGGAGCCGAGGTGTGAGCTCTCAGCTTGGGCTTACTTTAAACCATGATCTGAGGCACAGCCAGGTCACGGCTCTTCAGACAAGTACCCAACAAGTAGCAAATCTGGGGCGACTCACCTTCCTCCTCCGGGAGGAGCGGCGCAGGAGCGCGCTGCAGGAATCAGCTGGGTTTGGAGACACCAAACGGGGCCGTGCGCCAGAGACAGAAACGCTTGGTCACAGGCCTGCTGAGCTGGGAGCGCGGCGGAAACCAGGGAG
Source organism: Nasua narica (assembly GCA_028533885.1). Taxonomy (NCBI): domain Eukaryota; kingdom Metazoa; phylum Chordata; class Mammalia; order Carnivora; family Procyonidae; genus Nasua; species Nasua narica. The sequence goes on from CM052813.1 coordinate 12,642,987, forward strand.
ATGGAAAGGACTGACTGCTTTTCTCTGAGGGCGCAGAGGAGCGGGCCCTGACCTCTCAGCTACTACAGGCTGGGGCGGAGACTGGGATGCCGCCATTTTTATTCCCGTCCTCCAAAGCGGTACGGAAAGCGTTCAGGGAACAAAAGCTCCCAGAGCGAACACAAGCTAATTATTTAGCCTGCCCCCAGCAAGAGCGGTGGAATTCTGCCTCCGGCAAAGACAGTCCAGAATCACTGCAACAGGCCCCTCCCCCAGAAGATCAGCAAGAGCATCCAGCCAAGACTAAGCTCACCGATCAATGAGAACTGGGGAACTCCAGAGACAGGGGAAAGCAACCCATAGAATCCATAGCTTTTCCGCCCCATGATCCTTTAATCTTTCAAACTTAATTTTTTTTAATTTTATTTTTTTCTTATTCTATTTTTAAAATTTTTCCTCTTTCCTATTTTAATGTCTTATCTATTTTATCTTGTTAATACCTTTTAAAAAACCTTTTAAAATTTTCATTGTTATAGTCATTTTTTAGCCCTTCATTATATTGAACCTTATTTTTTGTATACACATAGATTTTCTTTTCTTTAAAATTTTGGGATACAATTTCTTCTAATGGATCAAAATATATCTTAAATCTAGCATATGGCTTTATTCTAGTCTCCAGCTGATCACATTCTTTCCTCTTTTTTTTCTTTTTCAACCAACTTATCAATTCCTTTTTTAGAATCTTTTTTAATTTTCATCTTCACAATCATATTCCATCCCTTCACTGTGTTTACCCTTATTTTTGTACATATGTAAGGTTTTTTTTTTTTTAAATTTTAAATAGTTCCATACCCCATCATCTAATAGTAAAACTTACAAGTCTTAGTGACAAAGAGAAAATCCTGAAAACAGCTCAGGACAAGAGTTTTGTAACGTATGGTTAACAATGGTAGAAATATTAGATTGGCAGCAGACCTATCCACAGAGACCTGGCAGGCCAGAAAGGACTGGCATGATATATTCAGAGCACTAAATGAGAAAAATATGCAGCCAAGAATACTATATCCAGCTAGGCTGTCATTGAAAATAGAAGGAGAGATAAAAAGCTTCCAGGACAAACAAAAACTGAAGGAATTTGCAAACACCAGACCAGCCCTACAGGAAATATTGAAAGGGGTCCTCTAAGCAAAGAGAGAGCCTAAAAGGAACATAGACCAGAAAAGAGGAGAGACCATATACAGTTAACAGTCACCATATGATACTATCAATAGATGCTGAAAAAGCATTTGACAAAGTACAGCATCTTTTCTTGATCAAAACTCTTCGCAGGGTAGGCATAGAGGGCAAATACCTCAATATCATCAAATCCATCTATGAAAAACCCACAACGATTATCATTCTCAATGGGGAAAAACTGAGAGCTTTTCCTCTAAGGTCAGGAACATGGCAGGGATGTCCACTATCTCCACTGCTATTCAACATAGTACTAGAAGTCCTATCCTCAGCAATCAGATAATAAAATGAAATAAAAGGCATCTGAATTAGCAAAGAAGAAGCCAAACTCTCACTCTTGGCAGATGATATGATACTTTATGTGGAAAACTCAAAAGACTCCACTCCAAGACTGCTAGAACTCATACAGGAATTCAGTAAAGTGGCAGGATATAAAATCAATGCACAGAAATCAGTTGCATGTCTATACACCAACAGCAAGACAGAAGAAAGAAAAATAAAGGAGTCAATCCCATTTACAATTGCACGCAAAACCATAATATACCTAGGAATAAACCTAACTAAAGAGGCAAAGAATCTGTACTCAGAAAACTATAAAGTACTCTTGAAAGAAATTGAGGAAGACACAAAGAAATGGAAAAACGTTCCATGCTCATGGACTGGAAGAACAAATATTGTGAAAATGTCTATGCTACCTAAAGCAATCTACACATTTAATGCAATCCCCATCAAAATACCATCAATTTTTTTTCAAAGAAATGAAACAAATAATCCTGAAACTTATATGGAGCCAGAAAACATACTAAATAGCCAGAGGAATGTTGAAAAAGAAAAGCAAAGTTGGTAGCATCACAATTCCAGACCTCAAGCTCTATTACTAAGCTGTAATCATCTAGACAGTAAGGTACTGGCACAAAAATAGACACATAGATCAATGGAACAGAAGAGAGAGCCCAGAAATGGACCCTCAATTCTATGGTCAACTGATCTTCGACAATGCAGGAAAGAATGTCCAATGGAAAAAAAGACAGTCTCTTCAACAAACAGTGTTGAGAAAATTGGACGGCCACATGCAAAAGAATGAAACTGGACCATTTCCTTACACCACACTCAAAAACAGACTCATTGAGGAAAGACCTCAATGTGAGACAAGACTCCATCAAAATCCTTGAGGAGAACATAGGCAGCAACCTCTTCGACCTCAGCTGCAGCAACTTCTTCCTAGAAACATCACCAAAGGCAAGGGAAGCAAGGCCAAAAATGAACTTTTGGGACTTCATCAAGATCAAAAGCTTTTGCATAGCCAAAGAAACAGTCAACAAAACCAAAAAACAACTGACAGAATGGGAGAAGGTATTTGCAAATGATATATCAGATAAAGGGCTAATATCCAAAATCTATAAAGAATTTATCCAACTCAACACCCAAAGAACAAGTAATCCAATCAAGAAAGGGGCAGAAGACATGAACAGATATTTCTGCAAAGAAGACATCCAAATGGCCAACAGACACATGAAAAAGTGCTCAACATCACTTGCCATCAGGGAAATACAAATCAAAACCACAGTGAGATACCACCTCACACCAGTCAGAATGGCTAAAATTAACAAATCAGGAAACAACAGATGTTGGCGAGGATGCGGAGAAAGGGGAACCCTCCTACACTGTTGGTGGGAATGCAAGCTGGTGCAGTCACTCTGGAAAACAGTATAGAGGTTCCTCAAAAAGTTGAATATAGAGCTACCCTACAACTCAGCAATCGCACTACTGGATATTTACCCTAAGGATACAAATGTAGTGATCTGAAGGGGCATATGCATCCAAATGTTTATAGCAGCAATGTCCACAATAGCCAAACTATGGAAAGAATCTAGATGTCCATCGACAGATAAATGGATAAAGAAGATGTGAGACACACACACACACACACACACACACACAGGAATACTATGCAGCCATAAAAAAAACCCCCAAATCTTGCCATTTGCAATGACATGGATGGAACTAGAGGGTATTATGCTGAATGAAATAAGTCAATCATAGTAAGACTATCATATGATCTCTCTGAGGAATTTGAGAGGCAGGGCAGGGGTGGGAGGGAAAAAATGAAACAAGATGGGATTGAGAGGGAGAAAAATCACAAGAGACTCTTAATCTCATGAAACAAACTGAAGGTTGCTGGGGGTAGGGGGGTAGGGATAGGGTGGCTGGATTATGGACATTGGGGAGGGTATGTGCTATGGTGAGTGAAGTGAATTGTGTAAGCCTGATGATTCACAGACCTGTACCCCTGGGGAAATAATAAATTATATGTTAATGAAAAAATTTATTTAGAGCATAGGCTTCTTAAGAAATTCACTTTTTAGTTTTTAAACCAGAAGAATAAATATATTTTCAGAGATTCTTTCTGTTTCACCAAATAGCTTAATGTGTAGAAAGCATGGCCATTAAACCAATCACCAAGAAAGAGTCTTGTAGGATTTATGTTTTTCCCCCCTGAGGGATAATTTCTCTCTTTGAGGGATAATTTCTCTCTTTGAGAGAAATTTTGTCCTGCTAACTTAACAAAATTAACCTACTGGAGAGAACAACAAATTGAATAAACTGACTTCCTCTTTAAACTAGCAGGACTTCTCTGACAGATAGGAGCACATTTCTCTTACAGAAACATGCATTATAGGGGTGCCTGGGTGGCTCAGTGGGTTAAAGCCTCTGCCTTCGGCTCAGGTCATGATCTCAGGGTCCTGGGATCGAGCCCCGCATCGGGCTCTCTGCTCAACAGGAAGCCTGCTTCCCTCTCTCTCTCTGCCTGCCTCTCTGCCTACTTGTGATTTCTCTCTCTCTCTCTGCCAAATAAATAAATAAATAAATAAATAAATAAATAAATAAATAAAATCTTTAAAAAAGAAACATGCATTATAGAAACAGACTGTATTATTTCCTAAGTAGGAAGAAAAAGAAGGAATACATTTTATTATACATTTTATTTATGTACATTTATACATTTTGTATAAATGTACATAAATTGTATGCTACAACTGTATGAGGCTAAATGAAGACAGGGCTGAGGACAAGGCCTTGTCAAAAAGAAGGCTCAGGGAGGATGTGGAGAAAAAGGAACTGTCTTGTACTGTTAGTGAGAATGCAAACTGGTGCAGGCATTGTGGTAAACTGTAGGGAGGTTCCTCAAAAAATTAAAAATAAAACTATTAGATGATATAGTAATCCCACTATGGGGTATTTGCCCAAAGAATATGAAAACACTAATTAAGAATGATAGCTGCACCTCTAAGTTTATTGCAGCATTATTTACAATAGCCAAATTATGAAAGCAACCCATGTGTCCATGGATAGATAACTGGGTAAAGAAGACGTGGTACATATATATACAACGGAGTATTATTCAGCCATTAAAAGAATGAAATCTTGCCATTTGCAACAACGTGGGTGGATCTAGAGGGCATAATACGAAGTGAGATAAGTCAGAGAGAAAAAAATACCATGTGATTTCGCTCATATGTAGAATTTTGTAAGAAACAAAACAAGGGAACAAAGAAAAAAGGAGATGAACCAAAAAAACCAGAGTCTTTTTAAAAAAGATTTATTTACTTTTTTTTTTAAAGATTTCATTTATTTATTGGAGAGAGAGAGAGAGCACAGAAGGAGAGGGAGAAGCAGACTCCCTGCTAAGTAGGGAGCACGACGTGGGACTCAATCCCAGGACCCTGAGATCATGGCCTGAGCCGAAGGCAGACGCTTAACCCACTGAGCCACCCAGGTGCTCCCAAAACCAGAATCTTAATATAGAAAACAAACTGATAATTACCAGAGGAGAAGTGGGTAGGGAGGATGGGTGAACTAGGTGATGGGGGGGGGGGCGGTGAAAAGTACAGGTTCCATGATGAGCACTGAGTAATGCATAGACTTGTTGAATCACTGTATTGTACACCTAAAACTAATATAACATTGTATGTTAACTACACGGTTAATTTTTCTTAATTTAATAATAAAAAAGAAAGCAGGTTCAGAGAAGGCTAATTATTCTTTGATTTGGAAGAATCTTTTTCAAGCATATGTTTAATTTTTTTGGGAACTGCCCTCCACAGTTGCCGGCATTGTTCTATATTCCCACCAGTGAGGCACAGACTTCCAATTTCCCCACAACCTTGACCACCCCTTCGATTCCCTGGGGTTTTTGTTTTGTTTTTGTAATGGCAGCCCTAATGGGTGGGATGTCAAATCTTATTGTGGTTTTGATTTCCATTTCTCTGATCATTAGTGATACTGAGCAACTTTTATGTGCTTTCATGCTTGTTAGTCATCTGTGTATCTTCCTTGGAGAAAGGTTCGCCCAAGTCCTTTGCCCATCTTTTCCTCTTAAGTTGTTGTGGTTGAGTTATAGAAGTTTTTTTGTTTGTTTTTTTGTTTGTTTATATTCTGGATATTAATCCCTTGTCAGGCACAAGATTTGCAAATATTTTCTCCCATTAGTTAATCCCAGACAGTTAGTTAGTTTCTCCTATACACTTAATGAAAGGACTAAGTTAACCAGAAATTCACATTTCTTAATGACTTGAGAGATCATTATATGTTAAAAATCAGGATTCTGGAATTCTGAATATTGGATTCTAAAGTTTATCTTATGTGAACAGCTTCATATTGAATATTGCTGTGATGATAAAAGCTTACTAGCTGATTGATGTTATTTCTTTGCCATGGTACTGTGTGTTAGATATAGGAGATATTAGGCTAATAATAAACTGCATCACAGACCAATATATGTGACTATGATTTATTTGTCAAGCCTGAACACACACACATGAGAAATTAAAGGGAAACTCATTAATGCTACCTTCGCTTTCAATGCGAGCAGTTTTTATTAGTAATTTCTCACACTGGTGATATGAAATTTATCAGAATGAAAGATATTCTGCAGTATATGAAGGAAACAGTTTTTGTGCTTTTTGGAATTTGAGACTGAAGAAAAAGTTTAGCACAGTGCTGAATACGCCACGGACTAAGTGTTGTCTGAGGCAAAATTAATTGTCTGATTCCTACACAGAAAATTGGATTTTCTAGGAATGAAGTAGGTGCTGTTAAATTAAAATTTATATTTTATCACATCCAAGTGAGATATAGGAGAAAAAATTTCTCCCTATTAGGTTGAATCATTCTTACTAAGGAAGTGTAGAAATTTGATAATACTTGATAGTTTTAAGAAAAGAAAAAAATTTCTTGCACAGTGGGATAAGAACCCCATTTCCTCCCCTCCACGAACTATCTGTTTTGAATGGCCACATGATAAAATTCAGCAGGTGATTTTCAATGTTACATTTCTTCAAAGCAACATTTCTCAGTAGCACACAGTAGCCACCATATTAACAATAATAGCAGTCACAACTATCATCCATTAGAAGCCTACTATCAACCAGGGATTTGACACACATTTTTTTTTTAAGATTTTATTTATTTATTTGAGAGAGAGCATGAGCAGGGGGAGGGACAGAGGGAGAGGGAGAAGCCGGCTTCCTGTTGAGCAGGGAGCCCGAGGCAGGGCTTGATCCCAGGACCCCCCCCCCCCCCCCCGGGATCATGACCTCAGTCACTAAACCGACTAAGCCACCTAGGTGCCCTGACACACACATTTTTCTAGTCACCACAGCAAACTGCAAATGAGAAAAGGAATGTAAGTTCAGAAAGGACTCGTGAGTTATTCAGCTAGGAACCATGCTCTGTTTCCTTTAGTACATCCTTTGACATAAGAAATTTGGTATTCCTTTTTCATGCCAGCTTGTCTACCACCTGACCATGACTGGACAGGCTCCCCAATCACATCTGTATGTTCTCACTAGTCTGTATGCCCCGGAGGACAGGGGATACACTCTCTACCTGCTACCTGGGCCGGTCAGGTCAGACCCCAGGCTATGTGTGTCAGTCCCATTTCCTGAAAGGTTTGCAACCCAATGACATGGTCTCTTCAAGTAACATGAAGGGTTGCATCATTAACAATCAGAACAACACAAATAATAGTCTAACAGGTAAAAACAAGTAAATAAGCATAGTAAGTATAGATATGAACATAGATGAAAAGCATGACTTCTAAAAGCATGATTTAAAAATGAAAAGATTTTTAGACATTTTTAACTGAATGAAATGACACATGCTCACTGCAAACAAGTTTAATCAGTACAGCAAAGTATGAAGAAGTAAATATTTTCTGCAATTCTCATATGACCAGATAGGAATATCTGATCAGATATCCTGATCAGATATATGATCAGATATCATATCTTTATGACTATGTGTGTGCATGCTTGGTTTTGTATGTATAATACAAAGATGATTTCTTCCTAGGCATGTGGTGTCGTATCTTGTTTCGTACTGAGCAATATGGCATAGACATCTTCCATGGTTATAAATAGTGACTTCTTACTATACTTTCTAGGGATGCAAAATACTCCTCATACTGAAATGTTATACTGAACAAAGCTTAGGTGATTTCAAAATTTTCTCTGTCCTAATGTTATGATGCCCATCTCTGTGCACACATTTTAAGTCCTTGGTTGATTATCTCTTTATGACACATCCCAAGACATTATCTGTCTGGGTCCAAGGACAGAAGTGTAATGTTGCAGCCTACAACCATAAGCAACACTTAGAAGGGTAGAAATGTGCTATTAGCTACTTTAACTGCATTGCCAAACTTTATACACAATACTTATAATACGTTATATAAGCCAACTTCTATTTTTCTGTGATTTATTATTGAATAGTTATTGGGTTTTAATGAACAAAATGAGGCTCTCCTAAGGCTATGCGGTCCTTTTTGCTGATGACATTTGGTTGTCTAACAGTGGCACCAGTTACAACTGCCTTTGTGAGCCACAACCATCAGCTGGCCTCAGAGGTCCCCGATAGGGGGACAGTAATCCACCAATATCCTGGTAGTACTTACTCAATGAGGGCATGTCAGATCTTCACACAGACCGTAAGCTAAAAGAATGATCCGTGGACTCCTTAGTTCCTGATCTCAGACTTAGTCAGATTGAAATACCCTTCAGAAGGTGTCTGCACTGCTAATATTCTAGGTGCATCCCTCCAAGAAGACGTCATTCCAAAGAGTCCAGACTGGGCACCAAAATAAAAGCGTAAAGCCCATATTTTACTGCTTCTTTCCCCCATATCTGGTAGCCCCCAAGTGGTTATCGTGGAGTTAATCTTTCATCATTCCCTGTGCTGATTCTTACCAGTAAGGAAATGGATCTTGGGAGGAGCAAAGATACACAAGCAGACGACCTCTACTACACTTCACCCAAAGATGGTTACCTTCAGCTCTTGTGCCAGACTCCATTTCATTTATCAAAATGGGTAGCAAATCGGTTTTATTCTATATTATATGCCTACCTGGCAGAGATTTAAGCTACTTTTCTGAGAAGGGGCCCATGTAGGTGGTCTGTATTTGAGACTTCTTGGGTACCTTCTACTCACTGTCCAGGACACGCTGTATGTTTATGTAGGAGGGCACTGATGTGTGTGATGGCGGTGGGGTGATTCAGGCTCATGAGGGTGTAATCAGATAGAGGGGCGGTATTAAAGAGTAGTATAAGTCTTCTGTATGGATACAGACTTTTGTGTTCATAGAATCATGGCTTTTATGACTGTAATTCTGATAAGACAAAAAGAGAAGCATCCAACAAACGTTCTAGTTTTTTAACGAGGAAATGGCAAGCCTTTTTTATAGCACTTTCTCTAGAAAATGTCTTCCAATTTTAAACTTTGAATGCAAGATGCATAATCCTCCTGGTATGGTAAGAGTCCAGACCTGGGCCGCAGAGCTGACTCCAGGGAACAATCAGTTTATAAAAATGCTAAATATCCCTCCAAGGCCAGGACTGGCCAAAAGATTACATGCAGTTGGTTACAAATTCCAATACAGTTGTTCTTGATTGGGTCTGCAGGAAACAGATTCTGAATGGAAATCTCGACCTAGAAGTCTTGTTGAGGAGGGCTTCTAGAAGATATGTTTGCAAGGAAGTGAGGAAAGCAGATTTGGGCAGCAAGAGAACAATATGGGTACAGCTGCGACCAACAGCTCAGTGGGTCCTCTCAGGGAGTGACGGGGCAGGAATGAGCCTTTGCAGCTGTCCTGAAGGGAGTCAAAGCAAGGGGGCCTCTGCTTCTCTTTATCAGCCAACCACCAGTTGCGGCCCCCTGGAGGAGAGGGAAGGCGAGAGCTAGGGGGTTTCCTGAAATCAAAGGCCTCATTTGGAAAAATGGTCTTTATCAATGTAATTACGTTAAGGATCTCAAGTTGACACCTGAGACTTAAACCCAAATGACACGTGTCCTTTAAGGGCCACACAGAGGAGAAACCGAGGAAAGAGAAGGCCACATAAAGACTGAGACAGAGGTTGGAGTGATGCAGCCCCAAGCCAAGGAGGACCCAGAGCCCCCAGAAGCTGGGCGAGGCAGAGTTCCCTCTTACGGCCTTTCCAGGGAGCTGGGTCCTGCCGACACCTTGATTTCAGACTCCTGGCCTCCAGGCTCTTAGTTAGTCGCTTTCTATTGTAAGCCATCAAGTTCATGTTCATGGTAACTGGTGACAGCATCCCCAGGAAACTAATACACAATCCCCAGGGGACGTAGGGCGAGGGTGGAACTCATACCCACCAGCTAATTTGGAGAAGTAGCCCACGTGATCCTAAGTGAGCATCTCTCACGTTAGGAAGTCCCCTCAGTAAGGACGGCTGTTGTTAGTGGTAGAAGCCGCAGGGTTCAGCTGAAGATTTCTCCAGTATGAGGTGGTATAACCAGGGGCTAAGGACCCAGACACTAGAGCTCTATTAATTGGATTCAAATCTCTTTTTCCACCCCCTACACCACACTGCTCACTTGAACAAATTTTGTAGCTTCTCTTTGCCTCAGAATTCGTGGGCTGTCAAAACAGAGAGAAAAAAAGCAGTTGTGTCCCATCTTGGCTCTAAGAAGTAACTGGAGGGGCACCTGGGTGGCTCAGTGGGTTAAGCCTCTGCCTTCAGCTCAGGCCATGATCTCAGGGTCCTGGGATCGAGCCCTGCATCGGGCTCTCTGCTCAGCAGGGAGCCTGCTTCCCCCCCACCCCACCTAATTGTGATCTCTCTCTCTCTCTCTATCAAATAAATAAATAAAATCTAAAAAAAAAAGTAACTGGAATAATATATAAAGCACTCTAAAATGCCTATTTCTTGTAAGCTCACAACACACATGAACTGCCGCAATTATTTTAAGATTTTCCTCTTAACCAATGGGAATATAAGGTAATTCTCATTATCCTCGCCTCACAAACCTTTTAATTAACGGATTTGTCAGGCAATTATTTTCAATTGTCTGTAATATGGGTACTTGCACAAGGAATTTGATATGGGTACGTAGTGTCTATACATGGATCTGGTGTGGCCTTAATTATATTAGAGAAGGTGATGCTTCATGGAGAAGCACTAGGAGTAAAAATATTTTGCTTTATTTGGTGGTGAGGTATGACACGATTAAATGCTAATTAACACAACTTCTGCCAGTGGGTCAGAAAATCCCTACGGTTTGTAAGTCCTTGTCAGATTTTTTGACTTTTAGACTTCAGATATTTAGAAATCTATGATTTTTTTTTAAATATGAATATGTAACTCAGAGCCTGAAGGTTACTCTTGAGGGAATATGTCAGGTTTCCCATTCCATTTGGAGGCTTGCTTTCTCTGTGAGAAAGTAGGGGTTCCAATGATCATTCTTAGATGTTCTTATTAAAAGCGGACCTCAAAAAAAAGTGGCCTTGAAACCTCTAATATTTACTTAGCCCCAAATTGCCAAGCTGCAAGAAAAAAAAAATCTCTATTATGTATTAAGTTGCAGACATCTTGGCAGAAAGATGTCCTTAAACCACAGGTTGTTTACCTGGTCACTAGTAGAAAAAGGAGCCTTTAGCTAGAAAAACTGGGTTTATCCAGGTTGGAGATAAATGCCTAGACAGGAATATTTTCTCGAGCCAAAGTTACGAATATCATACTCATATGGTGGAAATACAGATCTGTCTGGTTGGTGAAGACTCCCAAGGGCCTACCCAACCCACCTGAGAAGGAGAACCTAAATTTCCTGGATTTTGTATTTCATCCATCTTCCCAACCCTGTGCCTGTGCATTTTCCTGGTTTCCGGAAACTCACAGCAAAACAATGCCTCTGTCCCCTGTCTTTCTTCCTCCCTGCCCCTTGCCTCTCTGCTACAGGTCTTTCAATCGACCCTGCTTGTCACCAGTAACTTAGAAATGATTAGTCTGTCTCCCCTGTCCCGTCCTGCTTTTTTCCCCAGGTTAATTTCCATCCTTCCCTCTTCACCAGAGCCCATTGCTCCAGATGTGATGTCTCTCCCATCACTCACGTGGAACTCTCCCAGCCGCCCAGGCCCAAGTCTGGCTGCAGAGGCCTCGCATCCCTCCCTCCAGCTCTCAAACGCCCTAATCCATCTCTGGACCCCTCTCTGCACAAATCCAAAGTCCGCCCCTCACTCTCTTCCACGAATGTTCTCCTCCAGCCTTTCCCCAGGCCTGCTGTTGCTGTTGTGGCCAGAATGTTCCTGTTTCCTAGGATATCCAGGGCTTTCCTCAAGACCTTCTCTGTCTTTTGATTCTTCCGCCAGATTCCTCACACTGATGGGCAAGATTTCTGGGCACAGGTGAGCCTTCCAAGCTTCACTGTAATTTGGCTGACTGGGTTTGTTGATCTCCTTAGCAGGTTGTTTTCCCCTACAAGAGGTCCTCAACCTAGAATGCCCTTTCGTCATATTGAGGAGCTTTTTAGAATGCATCCTCCCAAGATCGGTGGGATGTGGACTTGCTGTGGTTTAACACTGGTGTGCGTGTTTAGGTTTGAGAATCAGTCCAGAAACTCCGACCTACACATGCTCGTCTCCCCTGGCTCTTCTCCAAGGAGGTTAGAATTCACCTTGAACTTTTGAGGGTGTAGCGGCCCACCGGTAGGAGGCTTCACACCCCCTGTCCTCCGCCCTAGTTCACCCCCAAAACAACAGGAACAGAATGGGCCTTCAGAGCTTTCCAAGAAAGTTGCAGGGAAAGCTGGCAACGCATCTAGGCCTGGCAAACTGCCAAAGAAGATTTAATAAAAGAAACGAGAAGGGTCCAGGCTGAAAAGGAATTCAGGGTGATCACACAACAGTGACTTACGTTTTTTTGACAAAATGTGAACTTCCCTGCAAACTCTGGCAAAACAAAGGTGCTGGGCATTAACCCCATGCATCACCCCTGAGTTTCTGCCCTCCCCTTCCGTTCTAGGTTTGATTGCTGACTGCTGGAGCTGGACTTTGAAGTCTTCTAGTCTGAAGGGACCATTTTGTAGATGAGAAAACGGAGGCCAAGAGAAATGATTATGACTTGACCTAAGATTCACAGCTACACAGGGGAAGACGGAAGCAGGAAACAGTCCTCTTTCTAAGAGTCCGGCATTCTTCCAGTCACACCCACTTCTCCACAGTTAGTAGTCTTTGGAACCGTGGCCGCCAACTGGCAACGTAGAAATTGGTGGTTTGGTGAACGCCCGAGAGAAACTGAATTTTGTAAATGAGCAAGTGCTAGCGGTAATTGGTGGTTCAGTACTAAACTCAAAAAAATGTGGGAAATAAATGGGAAAAATGACTCTATCTCTCCAAACCTCCCTGCAGCAAGAAGATGCATCACCTCACAGAGGTATGAATCGGAAAAGACGGAGCTGATGTAGTGCTTAGTTCGGGACCTGTCACGTGCGAAGAGGACAGAAAGTGGCTAGAGTAACAGGAGGGGTTTTGCAAAATCAGTCCGTTGCAAAGCACAAACACAGTGAAGATCTCATTGTTTTCTTTCTGAACAGAGAAAAAAGGAAGTTTTGCAAACCGTAGCTGTTGCATTGATTGGGGACTCAGTTTTTTCTTTTCAGTTTAAATGCACACTTGGGTGCTTTACTCCACCCCCACACCCAATAAAAATGAAGCTGATCTCTTGCTTTTAATTCCATCCAGTTCATTTCTTGGGAAACAGTGCCAACCAAGCTGAAGTAGTTAGCCACATCTTACCTGTGACCTTGGAAAGATGAAATAAACAGCTAAGATAGGTGACAAAGAATTTGCTTGCATATTTAGAGTGGAAGCTTTAAAATAAATATTTCTTCGGTGCTTGGCGCATTTTTTTTTTTTTTAGTAGAACATAAATGTACTGGTTTTTACCACCTTGTCACTCTCCTCAAAACTGGAAGACAAATTCCTTGCTGTTTGCGAGAATATTTCTCGGCTTAAGGCACTTTTTTTTTTCACATGTCTTATAAGAAACGACTATACGTTTTTAATTATTTTGAACTGTTATAAACACATAATATTAAATTATATCTTAAACATTTAAAGTGTATAGCTCAGTAGTGGTAAGTATATTCACATTATTGTGCAATAGAACTCTAGAACTTTTTCTTTTTCAAAACGGAAACCCAGTTTTGACTCTTAAACATCAATTCTCTTTCCGTACTCTCAGCCCTTGGCAACCACCTTTCTATTTACTGTTTCTTTAACTTTGACCACTTGACAAAATTTGTGTGTGTGCAAACGTCGAGGATACGTCACTGTGTAACTGGCTTATTTCACGTAGCAGTGTCCTCAAGGTTCCTCTGTGTCACAGCCAGTGACAGGATTCCTGTCGTTAGTGGGCTGCATAACATGTGGTCTATACAGACCACATGTTGTTTGTCCATTCATCTGTCAACAGACATTTGAGTTGTTTCTACCCCTTGGATTGTGAATAATGTTGCAATGAACTTGGGGGTGCAAATATCTCCTCCAGGGGCGCCTGGGTACCTCAGTGGGTTCAAGTCTCTGCCTTCAGCTCAGGTCATGATCTAGGGTTCTGGGATCGAGCCCCACATGGGAGGCAGGGAGCCTGCTTCTCCCTCTCCCTCTGCTGTTCCCTCTGCTGCTCCCCTTGCTTATGCTCTCTTGTTCTCTCTGTCGGATAAATAATTAAAATCTTTTAAAAAAGAATATTTTAAGTGCCTTAAAACCTGCATTGCATTGATTATTCTAATATTATTGTAATCTAATTTCACTTTGTTTTGAAACCCTCTACTGAAATATTTACAGAGAATGAAGGCATATTCTGTGACTATTTTTCATAACTGAACTGTGATGCTATTACCTTTCATCTTACACGGACTAAGCGAGGGAAGAGAAAGAGAAATTCCAAACCGTGGATTATCCAGCAATAATATGTATTTGGCTACAAAGTGTCCTACAGACTCACTTAACTGCCTCTTATGAGCAGCTATAGCCACCTGTTCATGTGGCTTTATATTGAGCAGCTTAGAACTGTGCTGGGCGACAGACTAAGGAAGCCAGCATGGCCACAAATAGAATAAACAGAGCATCCATTTGTAGATGTCTCAAAGTTGATTAAAATTTATGTCAGGCTCGCCAACACACAAATGTGTGACTGTATAGACGAGGCAGATAGGCTTTGCGGAATCGTACTGCAGAGAAACAAAGTTCCGGTAGTTTGACTCTCTTTCCACTGCACACAGTTAACGTTAAAAAATGAAATTCTCGGGGCCTTTTCTCTTTGCATCTTTGAACAGTGAAGGAGAAGGAATGTCTTTCACTCCAGGGAGGGGCTGTGATCGCGTGCTAATTGGCACACCAGGTGCCTGCCTACTGCCCTCAGCCCCGGTGTCCTCCGACCACAAGTTGAGCAGAGTCAAGGTCGGACCGAGCCACACAGCCCCTCCATCTCCGTCGGCATCTAGCTGCTCTCCATACTCAACACACAATGTTTTCTGTCTGCAGTGACCCTTTGGTTCAGATCGTCTCTTTGGTGGAAACGAATTTCATCTTTGACCAGGAATATATATAGGAATATATATATAGAGAGAAACCCTATAATTAATGCATTTGTATACTGAATTTTGTTTAGAATAGTCACTTTTATATTTCAATATTGGCGAAATCAAATTTTACATTCTAGGTTTCCATAAAATAGGAGTGTGTGGGTTTTTTTTTTTTTAAATGTAGACTAGAATCTGAGCAGCTGATTGCACAGAGGGGTGTGGACAGGAATGTACTGAGATAGGGAAGGGACTATGCATAGGAGGAGGTAATCCTTCCAAAAACTAGATCTCTTGTGTGTCTGGCCTTCCCTTTTGTTGCGTTTCGAGGGCACCCAATGGATCATGTCCATATTATTTGTCAAAGATCAGTACAAGCTGCAGGATGAACATAGACCAGATAAAGATTCAAATATTGGCCTTTTAATAATCAGAGCTAGTTTGCACGATTTATCTTAGAGCTAGAGCAAGTCAACCTGCTCATACTTCTCACCTGAGTTAGACACGCTTGTCCACTCAGTCTCTCCTGGAAATATAAAACCCGTTCCTCCGAGCACAGCCCGTTCACGGTTACAGATGAAATGTACCTTCTCTATAGCAAGAACCGAGACGTGGCTAATAAGCCAGATGGGTCCAATGCCTTTCCTCAAACACATCAAACGGAAGTGTCACTGCTTCTCTTCTGAGAAGTGAGTGTGAGGACTATCCAATTCAGGGAGCACCAGATGGAAACAAGCAAACCTAATCCAATTCACCTATCATCACACAGGTAGAAAGGGAAAACTGTGCAGTCCGCCTAAAGAAGCCTGAGTATGGGACTAAAAAATAGAATATTTGTTCTAGAGGCAACTTAGAGATCACCCAACACAATCAACATCATTTCACAGGTAGGAAATGAAATCATAGAGTAGGTGTGACATCTTCCCAACATCCCAGCGTGAGCAGTGCCTCCAGTTCAGATTTCACAGTCTCAATCCCACTGTTCCTCCGCCCAAGTACTAGAAGATAGTATGTGTTGTTTTTCTAATCTATTCATAAAAGCCCGAAACACATGGGGTACATAGAAAGTGCTTTATAATTTTCTAAATAGTGCCCTGATGTAATTTGACATATCTGCTTATGGCCAACTCTGTCACAGAAACATTGACATAATTTTCCACTGAGATTTTTAGCTCATGGCAATGCCTTGAATATACTACCTGCTCAATATGCTTAATAAATACAAGAAAAAGGGCGCCTGGGTGGCTCAGTTGGTTGGGCGACTGCCTTCGGCTCAGGTCATGATCCCGGAGTTCTGGGATCGAGTCCCATATCGGGCTCCCAACTCTGCGGGAAGTCTGCTTCTCCCTCTGACCTTCTCCCCTCTCATTCTCTCTCTCTCTCTCAAATAAATAAATAAAATCTTAAAAAAAATACAAGAAAAAGAATAAATTACTAATTTCACAACAGGTGGAAGGTATATCAATTAATGAAAGATGAAGATTTACACAGATGTCATACCCTTATTACAATGAGAACAAGACATTTAAAATAGTCTGTGAGTTGTGGGAGGCAGCTTAGGGATGGGTTGTTTGAATTTATGGGACGTGTTGTGATGCTGTCTTTTGCTTTCCTGTAGAGCCACAGAGGACACCGCTTGGAATGGCTATTCCATTCCCAGGAAAACTTGCACCTTTATCAACATGTATCAAGCAAATCATGAAGAATCAGTCACCAAAATGTAGCCTGAAATCCCCTGCTGGACCATAAATCATCATGCAGGTATTTTTCTTTTCCCCTCTCTGTTTTTATTTGCTTTTTTTGTCTACCCCAGTACCTAGATCAATGCCTGGCACTCGGTAAATATTTGTGACTAAAATGTCGCCAGAGGCTCACCGCTATCAACTAGTAACAGGCAGGCTGAGCTAAAGGCGCATCACACAGCGTACGCGAGGGTGATGACGGGGCACTGGTGGGATCATGAGCTCCGCGGCTAATATTCATGGGCCCCTACGGTGTGCTGAGCACCAATCCTGAACTACCACCTCCGCCTCTCCATACGGTGGGACTATGATTACCCCAGTTTTGCAGAAGAAACATTCGACCAAGCTAAACAAATCGCTGAAGATCACCTGTTCAGTAGGGAGCCGGAGCAGAACTCCCCTCCCGGGGCTTAAATCTTGTTTAATGGAAAGGAGATGCCCTATGTGGTCCGGGCTCGGTGATTCTAGTAAACTGGCAAAGACTTA
The DNA here is from genome assembly GCA_028533885.1 of Nasua narica. Lineage (NCBI taxonomy): Eukaryota > Metazoa > Chordata > Mammalia > Carnivora > Procyonidae > Nasua > Nasua narica. The sequence goes on from CM052813.1 coordinate 12,660,302, forward strand.
GGCACCCGGCGGGCTCTATTTACAGCTCCTGGTACAGCTTCTCCTTCTTTGTCCTCACCCAAGACCTCATCTGAATGGTTTCTCCTGCTCCAGGCTGGTAGGGAGGCAGGTGATTGTATTCTGTGCACTAACTGCATCTTCATCATCTCACTAACCAGCCAAACGGTGGAACACAGCGCATGGACCGTCCCACCGAAAAACTTAGCGTCAGCGAGAGTGATGCTTCCATTCACTAGACCTGGTGATCGTACTGAATGAAACTAGGCATTTTTAAACCCAGTATGAGAAGAAATACAGTTGGCATAAATTTAATGGCAATTTATTCTCAGTGAGTACAAGCTCAAGTATTTCAAGGGTTCTAGGATGTCGGCACTTGTGCCTATATTGAATATTAAGTCATGTTCAAACAAACGGAGTCTTAACACAGGTGTTGATAAAGAAATGCCGTTTGCATGAAGGCACTTGTTGAAGCTAAATAAGTATGTAGTTAAAGACCTGATATTAATGGAGAAATTACTCATGTTTCATTGAAAACAGAGGTCACAAACTCAAGCACACACTGAGCAGTGGAAAATACCTTTCTTTCTTTCTTTCTTTCTTTCTTTCTTTCTTTCTTTCTTTCTTTCTTTCTTTCTTTCTTTTCTCTTTTCTCTCTTTCTCTCTTTTTCTTTCTTTCTTTCTCTTCTCTCTCTTTCTTTCTCTCTCTCTTTTCTTTCTTTCTTTCCTTCCTTCCTTTCTTTTTCTTTCTTTCAAGATTTTATTTATTTTTTTGACAGAGACACAGCAAGAGAGGGAACACAGCAGGGGGAATGGGGGAGGGAGAAGCAGGCTTTCCCCTGAGCAAGGAGCCTGACGTGGGGCTTGATCCCAGGACCCTGGAATCATGACCTGAGCTGAAGGCAGACACTTAACTGAGTCATCCAGGCGCCCCAGAAACGCCATTTCTTGAATATGTTTGCACCACAGTGAGAGGTGTGGCTCCAATTCCCATCATTCTGGCTCATTTTGCTTAAAGCAGAGTTGACAGAGGAGATTACTCTTCATTTATACCATAATTTTGGAATATTCTTATGAGAATTTTGTAGAAGTCTTGACATAACATTTTTAAAAATTGAAATAAATATTCAAATATCTTATTCACTAATGACTCAGAAGTCATTTTAGTAAAAATTAAGCATAATTATACTAAATCCTTATAGTAACTGAACTTGTCAATAAGTTTTATATCCATTATAATTATATACCTCCATAATAAAAGATACATACGACACATGTATGTAATATGTACATGCCATATTGCATGTTTGCATATATAAAATCTCTAACAGATATGCTAAACTTGGACAAAACATTTCATGCAAAACAAAATTATTTTGAAGTTGGCAGCAAAGGCGAAAGTGATAAAATGACTTCCTTTCAAAATTTTACTTTTGTCTATTTTATACAGACCTATTTGGGATAATCCCAACTTATTTAGACCTCAGAGATTTCTAAACGAAAACAGGAAACGAAAGTCTTGAGGACAAAATGTTGATATTTGGAACGGAGCTCTGGAAGTGTCTCGGGGAAGAGATTGCACAAAAGGAGATACGCATTTTCATCACTCCAGTGGCTCGAGCTGAAGAAATAGCCCAGAGCTGAACTTGATTGGACACCCACGGGCATCTTAGCCAAGAAGCCAGAATGAATCAACTCCAAATAAAACCCCACTCTGTTTGCATTCTTAGATTCTCAGACTGGGTGGATGATTTCTTGTGTAATTCAGAAAAATTAATGGGGTTCAAAATCATTCGACAAGCAGATTAAAGATCCCACCCCACGGAACTACTACTAGTTCCTGTCTTTGTCTATCATCCTGATGTAGGAGGTGGTTTTTTCGAAGTGTGTGGCATAGCCCCAGTTCTAATATAAGAGATCTAGTCTCGTGAGAATATTCTAAGATAATGAAGTGTGATGTGATTCGGGCGGTCTGAAGCCCGTGTCTCATGTGGTGGTGGTCCAGGTGTCACTGTGTAAGTGCTGTGAGCGGGGAAGAAGGGAAAGATGGCTGGGGGATTGAGCCAGCAGGCACGGGACTCTGTCTACCGTCTTTTTACCACAGCTTCCTAAAGAGAGGTGCACTTACATTTGTTTTAAATATAGGGATCGGCATAAGAACAAGGTTCTGGTATTAAATATACTTCTTTCAGTTGCCTAGGGAATAACAGACGTTCAAAGAGGTTCAGAGAAAGGAGCTAGAGTCAACTAAAACAGTAAAGAAGATTTAATGGTGAAGAGAAGTGAGCTGCATTAGGTATAGAAAGGTGGGGAAAGGGACATGAGGGTAGATTTCTTCGAAATCCATTTTTATATCTGCTCTTATGTTTTCTGTTTGAACAATTTAACTTCAGGGCAAGTTGGTGTTTTTACCATGTCACAGATACCATCTCACACCTGCTAAATACACTTATATACTGCTTTGCTAGGGCCGCCATAATAAAATACCACAGTCTGAGTGGTAAATTTATTTATTTTCCACTGTTTGGGAAATTTATTTATTTTCACACAGTTCTGGAAGCTGGACGTTCAAGGTATTGTCAGGGTTGGTTTCTCCTAAGGCCTCTCTTCTTAGTTTGTAGAACCTTCTCATATGGCCTTTTCCCTATGTGCACACATTCCTGGCGTCTCTCCTTTTTCTTAATAGGACACCAGTCATGTTAGATTATAGCCTCCCCTAAGAGCCTCATTTTCACCTAACTATATCTTTAAGGACCTCATCTCCAAATACAATTTCATTCTGAGATACCAAGGAGTTGGACCCTCAACATATGAATTAGGCGGGGGTGGGGAAATACAGTCCATTACATGTTATGAGGGGGGGAAAAAGATAGCAATTAAAAAAATACATTTTTCATTGTGGTACCCAGCACTAAGTATGTAGTCCTTTAACTGAAAGTGGTAGTGAGCTATAACGCATATAAGGAACATAAAATGGACAGTTTGAAAAACTTTGTATTTCACACTGAAGGGTTAACGAGAGTTGTATCATAAAGGACTTGGAGTCAAAGCTCAGAGATGAGAGCAGATCTGAGGTCTATTGCCCATGGGGAGGGTGGAAAGGGAGGGGAGGCTCTAGATAATGACCTCCCCACTAGGACGTAGCAATGGAAGCAGAGAAGTTAAAACAATTCAGAGACTTTGAGAACTAGTGTCAGCACTGGGTCTTTCTTTTCAAATACACATAAATCCAGCACTATCCTTGGAAATAAACAAATTGGATTGCTTGTCCTTTCTTATAAAATCTTTTGAAGTTATTTATATTATCCCCGTGACAGTGTGTCAAACTGAAACTATTCTTATATTTTTTTCTGTAAAAAAACCTGTCAAATCTTCTGTGTACTCAAAAATAGTGGGGATGACTAAAACACTACAGGAATCTGTTTATCTGGTGTTTTCTTTAAAGAACTGTATCTTTCTAGCCTCTTATTTTTGTTGTTTTTTCTAAGCAGTACAACAAATATGATTCTATACTTTTATTTTCACACATTGTATTGTAAAATGCTGATTTTCACTTTTGCTGTGCTCCTAAGGTGTAATTAAATAGTGTCCTATAAGCTTTTTGTTTGATTCATAAGTTCACATTTTGTGTATTATTAGAAACATAGATAAAACAAGGAAGAGGAAGTTTATTTTATATATTTTTAAAGATTTTAGTTATTTATTTGACAGAGAGAGTGAGAGGGGGAATACAAGCAGGGAGAGTGGGAGAGGGAGAAGCAGACTTCCTACTGAGCAGGGAGCTGACGTGGGTCTCGATCCCAGGACCCCAGGATCATGACCTGATCCGAAGGCAGACACTCAACTGACCGAGCCACCCAAGTGCCCCAAGGAAAAGGAAGTTTAAAAGCAAAATAGGAATAACTTTCTTGGTCATTTAATATCTAAAAATGAGTTGCTTTTAATTATATGTATTTATCTGTAATATATTTTATACATTGTAATCCAAAGTGATGCAGTGTACCAAAATATTATATTGAAATAACTTATATTAACATAAACATTTTAAATAATCATCTGGAAACCACACACAGAATTCTTTATGACTATAGAGTGGTTGATAGCATATGGATCTAAGCATCAGTGATAACCCAAGATGAGTGAAGTCCCCAAAGTCATTGCATCTGAAGCAAAAACGAAGAGTTATAAGAATTAGACATCCTGCTACACACAAGTGTCTACAGATAACTTCCTGCCCTTCTTGTAGCTACAACCCCTTGGGGCTCTTTGTCACATTATGAGGATGAAGATCAATCTAGAAACATTATCCGCTCCGTGATGCGAGCGAGCACAGAATGTGTCTGGTCTCAAGTGGTTTTCAAAGAAGAAATCTTGCACCAAAATGTAGAGAGGCATTTATATACTTCCTATATTGCAATTCTCTAATTTCATCCCAGTTAAGCCTATCATGAAGGTGTAATGCCAACCCAGGCAACAGGATGAGAAATCAGAACCACTTCTGAGAGGCAGAAGGGGATTTTACTATCTACATAATTATTAATTGGGCTGTAAAATCTACAGATGCTTCCAGGCCCACCCGCTAGGTGGATACATGACTTGATATTCCTCATTCACACAGGACTTCCCCCACAAAATCCAAGATTCATACTTTAAGCAAAGCAAACAGTAGCGACTAGGTACACCTTAAATCAGAAATAGCTAAACGGAGTTGTTTTATGGCCCAACAGGCTGTAAAGCAAATTTTCTGTAGGGAGTACACCAGTGGCTTTCTCTTAAGATAAGAGTAAAAATGCAGGATGCAGGCAATGGATTCTCCATCATACACATTTTTAACATGGAGAGATCCAAAATAAATAAAAATCATAAAACTTGATAGGCCTTCCCCTTTCCTTCAAGTTGTTTATTGAGAGTAGTTTACCTCAACTCAATGTGACTATCAGGCCGCCCCTCTAGGAAGCTACACACACACACACACACACACACACACACACACACGCCCCTCTAGGAAGCTACACACACACACACACACACACACACACACACACACACACACACACACGCCAGACCGCTGCCATTACCCCCGTGGAGGGAAGCATGTGGGATGAATGAATTTTCCAGCTGAGTGAGATGACCAAGCTCCCAAAGGTGTATTTTAATGAATCTTCATAAAAGTCTTTCTGGGTTTCTGGTGTTTGAAAATGCACTTACTACACACACTTTCATATTTTCCAGACTTTATAGTGACGTTTATTTCTGTCAGGTACTACACGGGGCTGGAAGCATTTTACGCTCTCCCTCCCGGCCCCAGGGCTTGGTTTGACTCATCATTTTAATGCTAATCTCCCCAACCTCCCCACAGGCTCCACAGAAACTAGTCGGCTTAGCTTCCTGTTGTAGCCACAGTGTCCAACACTGTTGTAGGCACAGAGCAGATAATCAATTAGCGGTTCGCTCGATGAAAGGATCTCATTGGAGGAGCAGGAGAGGTTTCAGTGAAAGGCAACGTCTGTGATTTTCTAGTTTGGAAATTATTTCTGGTTTGTCTGCTCCCAGTTTAAATTCTACCTGGTGGCCTACAACTCCTCAGTCTGCAAATCTGTTCAGTCTTCTCACACTCGTTTAAGCTAGAAGATGGAAGTCTCATCAAACAAGCCTTTTTTTCTTTCCATTTCTATGGCCCCAGACTCCAGCTAGAAATTAGCTGCCCATCTCTCTCCCCAGAACCAGTGTCAAAGTATAACCTAGGCATTCAGGAAACTCTCCAACGGTAGCAACTCAGAATGCTCCAGAATGTCACCATGTTTATCCCACTCCAACCTCTTTGCCTTGTTGACGCACATACATATTGGCAGCTGACCATGTCCTTGACCTCCCGAGAAACATCGTTTTTTCTAGTAACTCCTCCTGCCCACTCTGAGACAGAGAAGCAGTCACTACTTCCTTCCTATAATGTTTACAGCCAAGAATGAGTGTTGGCATTTACCTATGTTTCAATGGTACGACCGAAAGTTACTGGTAATTCTAAAGAAAGCCTACTTGATGGTTTGGGGATATTGGAAAGGACTGCACCCCCCTTTTCTCCCCCCAAAAAAATAAAGTTCTGTCACCTGCTGCCTAAGCCCAAACTGGGCCCGGGACCTCATTCTGAACCAAACTCATGGTCTCTTTGCTCCCTATGGACAGGTGCCCTTCCCCCGCCTCATCCCCATTAGAACTGTTCACACCAGCTTTTACACACTCAGAGGCTGGTCAAACACAGAATCAAATTAGCGTTCTCTCAGTCCTAGACGGGGGGTGGGGGGGTGGGGGGGGTGTCAACCTTCTGACCCTTGCCCTTCTGACCCGGCATAACGCCTGAATTTCCACTTCTTACCCTATGATTAATCCCTGCCAGGGATGACTAAAACCATAATGTTTATTTCATTCAGGGCCAAGTTCTGGTCCCACAGAAGATAGCTTGTAGCTTGGTCACATAATCTCAACAGATACTCATGTTGGTGCTTTCCAAAATCTGGGGTATTTATTCCCATTTTCATCACCATATTTCTGCTAAAATCAAAAAAACAAGCATTCATCTTGATTTGTTCCACTTTTCTCAAGCTTCTGCTGTCACACAGCCAAAGACAGAAGCTCTAGCAGTCTTCGAACATCTCCCGCGTCAGGCAATGTAGTAGGCATCTTTAAATGACTAATTTCACACAAACCATGGAATAGTTACTGATAGTATCTTTTTGTAGAAAACGAGGCTCAGAAAGAGGAAGTGATATGTCTGAACTCCTTCTGCTGATAAGAATTTAATCCAGGATGAACATCTACATCAAACTCAATTCAAAGCTTGTATGGTTTCCATGATGGTAGCGGTTTCAAGAGTATATCCCTTAATTCACACGAAATTTGGCGGCATCTTAATATATAAAATTATGTTTCTAGTCAAAATAAGGATCAAGAGCTTAGAACTTGGCCTCTTTGTTTCTCATCCCAATACCCATAGGGCCAGAAACCTAGGGGTAATATGTAGGAAGGATTTAGGAACACCATCTAAATATATGTGAAATGACTCAAGTACATTCCAAAGTTACATCATTCAGAAAATTAATTTCAGGTAGATTAAAACTTAAATGAGAAAAGCCAAACTTTGAAATGTTTAGAAGATAATATTTTTAGAAAAATAAGGAAAGAATTCTTAAACTAGGTGTAGAAAATGCAATTAATCCATAAGAAAAATGACTACTTCATTCACTACATTGACATTTTGAACTTTTGCTCAAGAAAAGGAAAAAACAAAAGCAAAAAGCAAAAATAAAACAAAAAACAAAACCCCCAAAGCAAAGACAAGCCACAGCGTGGGAAAAGATGTTGGCAACACATATAACAGATAGAGGAATTGCATCCAGAATTAAAAAGAATTTATTCGAAGCAGTATGAAAAAGATCATTGGTACCGCCTTCCCCTACCCCCTCAAAATGAGCAAAGTTTTTTTTTTTTGCAAAGTTTTTGAATAGGCAGAAAAGCAGAAAAGGAAAAGGAAAAACCAAGAAACATGAGAGATCACCCACTCACAGTCATAATCAGTGAAGTATGTATTAAAGCACCCTAAATTACCAGTTCTCACTTGGTAGACTGGTCACAATTTACAAGTCTGACAATACAAATGGTGCTGAGTATTTGGAGAAATGAGGACTTGCTTTCCCTCCTGTTCAGGGTGTAAAGGGTATAACCAGTATGAATTTGGAAAATTTTTAATAAACTTGAAGATGCACTTACTTGATATTCAGCAATTCCATTAGGGAAACGGTCACACGCACATGCACAGGAAGGCACGCATTGTCCACTCCCGCTTTCTATCTTCTATTGCTGAAAAACAGGAAACAATTAATGCTTACAAATGAGATGCTAGACAAATTTAATTACGTTGCAATTACATAACAGAATACAATGGTGTGAACCAGTATACTAGCCTTCCATGATTCATGCATAGGGATAACAAGCACAAAATTCAGTATCTTGTGGATCGTGCATGTACATTTTTATTGATTTCGTTGCTTGTTGTTACACGAGAAGACTTAGATGTGATGTGGATAGAATGCTCACAAAAATACAATTTGGGGGGCACCTGGGAGGCTCGGTCTGTGGAGCATCCTACTCTTGGTTCCGGCTCAGATTGTGATCCCTGGGTCCTGGGATCGAGCCCCGCATTGGGCTCTGTGCTCAGCATGGACTCTGCTTGTCCCTCTTCCTCCCCCTCTGCTCCTCCCCTGATATGCACACTCTGTCTCTCAAATAAATAAAATCTTAAAAAAATTTTTTAAATATGATTTTTTTCTATTTATTTAGGCTTATGCTCTGAATATAATATTACATTTATTTGAGATTACAAATTCCCTCTACTTCTGAGAACTCACATCAAGGGTGAAGAAAGGCCTAAGGATGGCAAATCTCTGTCCTAAAATTCACGGATTTTGGCCTAGAGAGGGGGGTGCTCTTCAGAGTCTCCGGCTAGACAAATGAACTTTGACTTCAAACACCAGGTCACAGAAGCTTGGCACTAATTAAATTAAAACAAAATTTGGCCACTGAGAATAGGATGCAAAAACTATTCCTATAAAATCTTAAAAGCCAAGGATCATTGACTGATTAAGAAGCTCTCCACATGGACAAAACACTTCATTTAGTTCTTAATGAATGTTTTCAGGTGCCTATTCTAAACCAGGCAAAAAATAGATGAGTAAGATACAGCCCTAACTTCAGAAGCTCTTTAAGGGAGAGGCAAATAGTGATCATTGTGTACATGTGTGAGTATATACACATAGTTATACATACATATTTTCAATTGTTCTAAGACTGGCCATAAAAAATTTAAGCTTCCTCTTCTCTCTTCTTATGCAAATAAGGGAGGCGTGCGTTTGAAAATTCCTTTGTGATTCCCATTTTGTAAAAAGTCCACGGCAGGGTGAATATCCTTTTTCAATCCAGTATATTTGTATAGTTCTGCTCCTTTACTTCTTTGAACAGCTGGTCCCTCTCCTAAGTCCTTATTCTTTCATGCCTCTGTGCTAACTTGGCCCATTTTATAACATTTTCCAGCATTCCATGCTTTGTGGTCCTCACGGGGTCTCAGTGTAACTGTTCTGCCCACAGTTTGACCTTCATCTATCTGTATAGAACTGCCAAGGAGTTTGCCACATCAGTGTAGGTGAGAAAAGAGCCGTTCAGAATCCAGCACCTTGGGAAGAGGGTTTCAACGCCTTTGGAGGGCTGAACTTCAGCTCCTGTCTTAGCAGGGCTTAGCTCCGTGTCTGGAATGTGAAGTCACTCAGCATGTACTCAGATGAATCATTCCCCAAGTATTTACTGGCAATCCACTTCGTTGGGCCTTCGTGGGCCATCTATGGGCTACGGAAAAGTATTGTGTGAAAAGGCTCTCCAAAGTTAAAATCGTGGCGGGCGGTGAAAGGATTTATAAGGTGACCTCTCTTTAGTTTAACAATATACTCTACATATTTCAGAGAATTGAGAAACGGAGCCTAGTATATCAGAACTGTTCTGTGGAGCAGGAAAAATAATTGCCTTTGGTTTTGAGAGGTGTTGTCTGTCCCCGGCTGTTGGGGGAGGTAAGATGAACCCAATTACTCTGCAGCCTGGCAAGCTGCCTTGTGCGTTTCTGGTTAAAAATGTTTATCGACTATTCTTTTCATTTAAAGAAAGTGAACTTGCTCCATGCTCCTCCCCACTTTTTGCTGAACCATGCCTACAGAAAGCTGCACCAAGTACGAACTTCAGATCTGATGCATGTTCACAATCTGAGCAGCATCACCATCCTGGAGCTTCTCCCCCCCCCCGCCCCCACCATCATTTTGTGCCCTTTTCCGGGTTCCAATCTCTGTGCCCCAGTGATAACCATCATCCTGCCCTCCAATGTCATTGTTTGGTTTATCTGTTTTTGAATTGGATATGGGGCAATCACACAGCACGGACTCTTTCGGGCTTGACTTCTTTTGTGCTCACAAGTTCAACCCATGTTGTGCGAAGTTTTCTTTTATTCCTTCTCGTTGCTAGAGTATTCCAGGAGGTGAGTACACCACAAGTCATGATTTTTTTCTACTGATAGAAGCCACCTGGGTAGTTTTTAGTTTGGGTCTATGATGACGGGTGCTGCTATGGACATTTTGGTGAACATCTGTCCACCTTTCTGTTGGCCATACAAACATAGGACTGGAATTGCTGAGTCATAAAAAACATTCATATGCTTACCTTTCAAACGTCCGGCTGGTTTTTCAGCATGGTTGTAGCAATGTGTACTCCCACCAGCAAGGTAAAAGAGTTCTTGGATTTTTCCACACCCTCTTCAACAACTGCTGTTTTCTATATTTTTGTGTTAGCCACCATGATGGCCAACATACCCTTAGAGGTACGATGATCAGAAACATCCCTGGCCTGTTACCTTAAATGAACTTGATTTTGGCAATGTGAGCTGGTTTCTTTCTCTCTTAATGAAACGAATCTAGGGCAGATTAAGTGCATTCATCCACTGAGGTCCTTCAAAAGTGAATGATCTCCCAACTCTCTGCTACCTCCCCTCAAATACAAGTGACTTGGCTCATTGTTACCATGGCCTCCTGAGAAAGTAGGTTTTGCCAACACTATCTTTTTCTAGTTTCCTTGGGGAAGAGATGCTACAGGATTTTCCCCATTAGTCAAAACACTCTCTGCCTTCAAAATATATGTTACCACCATGTCTATGTTTTGTTGGTGATTCCGGGGGAGGGTAGAAGATGTTATTTACACATGTTGATCTTGTGGCATATGTCTCTTATATCTTTCAGGACACTGCTTTTCACTTGCAACAGTTGAGACTGAAAAACAACATGTTCTCTTTATTGAGTCACATTTCTAAAATTCCTTCTTGGTCAAAAGTGTAAGTCTGCTGACCCAAACTTTTGTCTTTCTGACAGGAAAAGAAAATCAGGGAGAGAATATTTTGAGATCTTATTATTTCCCATTGCTTTGTGCTTCTTTTGCTTTATTTTACTCCATATATTTTCCAACTAACAGCATTCTGTTTAACATTTACTTATTTTAAAGTAAAGACTTGAATTAAGTTTCATATTTTTTTGAAAGTGTCATTTACTTAGAAAGGTATTTTTTTGGTAATACAAGCTTAAGTTTTAACTCTGAAGTTCTTCTAGTAATTTGGTTGAGAAAGTTTGAAATTTCTCTTTCTGTTGTATACAGTGAGGTGACCCTATGAATTCCACAGTGAATTTTATAGGCAATGATCCTATATGAAGGATCAATAACCAAGTCTCTAAAAAAAAAAAGAGCCTTTATCACACGTAATTTATAAATATGTCTTTGAATTTGCCTTTTCATTTTGTTTACGGTTATCTCTTACCATAAAAATATTTAATTTAAAAATAGCCAAATCCATCTGGTTTTTCCTTTATGATTTTTGAGATTTCTACCTTCCTTAGGAAAGCCTACATTTCCTACCCCAAGTTTATACAAATAGCCTCCTATAGTTCCTTCCAATATTAAAACAAAACAAAACAAAACAATAGGGATCTAGTTCTATTTCTTTCTGGATAATCAATCACATTAGCACCATTTATTAAATTAGTCACTATTTTTTTTTAAAGATTTTATTTATTTACTTGACAGAGAGAGAGAGATCACAAGTAGGCAGAGAGGCAGGCAGAGTGAGGGGGGGAAGCAGGCTCCCCAATGAGCAGAGAGCCACATGCGGGGCTCAATCCCAGGACCCTGAGATCATGACCTGAGCCAAAGGCAGAGGCTTAACCCACTGAGCCACCCAGGTGCCCCAAATTAGTCACTCTTTTTAAGTTAGACTTAAATCACATATATACTGATCTTTCTGTAGCTGCTCAATCATATGTGACTAATATGTTTATGTATTTCTGTGCCAATATCACATACTGTTGACTGCAGTGACTTTATAGTTATCTTAGTATCTGGAAGTCTTCCACTTACTTTCTTAATTGTTCTTATTCAATATTCATAAATTTCTTGACTACTCTTCAAGATTTGTTCTTCCACATACATTCCAGAATCATCTTATATGGTTCCACAGACAAGCTCATTGAGATTATAATTTGAGTTGCATAACATTTTATATTAATTTTGGAAGTACAGACATGTCTATAGTTAGTTCTTATTCAAGTTTTTTTATGTACTTCTTTTGGATTTCATAATTTAATTTTTATATCTAACACTATTCTTGCTATATTCAGGTCTAAGAATTTTCTTGCTTTGTCTGTATTATAAATGGATATATTTTCCACTTTATTTTTAAACATTATTGTTAAGACAGAGAAAAAGCTATTGATTTTCATAAAGTGTCAACATAAATTTGACATATTAACATTTCCCTTCTAATGGAGAGGTTAGGAATTCACTTGATAATCACTCTTTTATTCAAGGCAATTTTATTAATTAAAAAAAACAAACCCTAATCATAATATTAATAGCATAATTATGTCCTTTCACTCAAAGAAAATATAGCTTGAGCCTATAATGACATACCAAAATTTCTTTTATATCCATCGTGTTTATCCAGCTGACTAGTTTCTTCATTATTGGCTTTCTGACAGATCATTGCACAACTCTGATTTTGTTTGTTTTTCAGCCTTAAAGTCCCATTCAGACCAACCAACAGCTTGCAAATATTTGATTATATTTGAGATTATATTCAGGAGACTCCTTTGCTTCCTGTTTGAAACTGGTTGAGACCCCAATAGGATTAGGACTGACCATTTATGACTCAGAGTTTCAAAACAGAATTTGTGTATCATTTGATAATTCACTCATGTGTTCTTTCATTTCACTCCACACATTTATTTGGGTGTGACTCAAAGACCTTGCTCTCATGAAACTTAGATTTCAACGAGGAAAGAACAAATAAACAAATAAAAAAAATACATAAAGAACACATAAATTATGCCAAGTGGTGGTGAGCACTATGAAGTAACGTGGAGAGGAGAGGACAGAGAATGGCAGTGGAGAGGGGTGGGGATGCCCTTTCATGTGACAGCGACGACAGGCCCCTCTTATAAGATGACTTTTATGCAGAGGGTTGTAGTGAATTAGGGATTAAATGGACATCTAAGGGATACACATTGCAGACAAGGAAAGAGACCCTGAGACAAGAATACACTGCCCCAAGGATGGGCAAGAATGCCTGCAGGGCTGGAGTCTTACTAGGAAGCAGGAAAGACAGAGAATCGGTGTTAAGGAGCTTGATCCTCAGGGACATACTTGTTTGGAAAGATTGATTGTGTTTGGGTATGAGAATAGACTGCAGAAGGCCAAGTGTAAAGGGCTACTACCTATTTGCGGTATCTTTCCTGATTCGATGGGGGCCCCTAAATGTGGGACCACAGGGTGGAAGCTGGTGGCACTTGGCAGGGAAAGGACTTATCTGAGGCAGAACAAAAGAGAGAAAAGTTGGTTGAATACACTGCGCAGGGGGGCAGCAGGCAGCACAGCAAAGGAGAGACTGTGCAAGGAGGCAGTGGGTGGGGGCTGCACTTAAAGGAGGAAGATGAGGAAGTATGGGGACAAGGGAATGTTCCCTTTTTTGGTAACTGTGCCTGGTTGTAATGAGCCCATTGGTCAGTTAGGGCCAATGGATATTTTGAGATGGGTCACCTGGTGGGCCTTTCTGGATTCAGCCGGGGGGGTGGGGGTGGGGGGTGTCTCTGTGGGCCCTTTTTGCCTTGATCAAGTTTCCATTGCTCAAGGCTGTTGTTTAAAAGGAGTCTCTCTGGCGCCTGGGTGGCTCAGTGGGTCTTTGCCTTCGGCTCAGGTCATGGTCTTGGGGTTCTGGGATGGAGCCCCTCACTGGGCTCTCTGCTCAGCAGGGAGCCTGCTTCCCCCTCTCTCTGCCTACTTGTGATCTCTCTCTCTGTCAAACAAATAAAATCTTAAAAAAATAATAAGTAAAAGCAGTCTCTCCAGTACTTGCAAGATCATAAAATGAGAAGTGAGATCAAATGTGACAGTGTGGTGGTCATTAATGACCTTGACAACATTAATGTAGAAAAAATTATTTTACGTTTTGACAGAAAGTTACACATTTTTCATAGCATGCTATTATGAGAACACAGCAGAGAGATGACAGTGCTTGGACCAAGGAACTCTAACCGAGAAGTGGTCAAACTCCGGATATACTTTGAGAATGGGTACAGAGAATTTGCTGGATGTGAAACAGGGCTTATATCTCTCCATGTTCCCTCAGAAAACACATGGGACATTAAATTAAGATAATCAGAAGTGTGTTTAATAAAGGAATTATTTAGAAGATGTCAGCAGGGGGTAGTGCGATGCCCTGACGAATGAAGGGACGATGTGGTTATTCAACATTGGAAGTTGAAAGTCCAGTATAAAAACCTGTGTTAAGTGGAGTTAGAACAGACCAGCCTTAAGGAAAACACCCAGCCCAAAGCTGCCTCATAAAAATATAGGCAAGGCAATCAGTGCTTTGACCTTACCCTTCTTCCCACTTCCAATCTTCAGCAAAGGCTCCCTGTTGACTGAAACCAATTGGAAGACAATGGGCAAGAGAGAATCTTGATTTAGTTCCTACACATGGGTTTTCATTGTCAGGAATCAAGGTGAAGATGGGTGGAGAATGAGCCTGGAGGACACATGGAAGACAGGATGACCCTTCAGACCTGGCTTGAGTACCTGGAACTGCCTAATGATGGTGTGTGTGTGTGTGTGTGTGTGTGCACGCGCACATATGCGCACACGCATTGAAAACCAGTTAAATTAAAAGAAATCAAAGTTCATTTTCAGATAACACAGTTTTATTTGGCAATTTGACAGTAGATGTGAATTTTAAAAATGTGTATCAGGAGTACACAGGAGTAGTTGGGACTCCTGAAGTCCCAACTTCAGTTGGGACTGAAGATCTCATATGAGGAATTTTAAGCATATAGTTGATTCATAAACTCTTGGAACTCGTTGAAATAGCCTAGTCAATGAGTATTGATGGACAAGAACTCATGAAAAGTAAAGGGGACAGCAAAGAAAATTTTTTGAAAAAAGGAGTTATTAGTTATGTCAAGAGATGTTAACAGTTCAAGTGGGATGATTACTGAGAAACGACATTAAATTTTTCAATGTTGAGGTCACTAATGACCTTCATAAGATCAGTGTAGAAAAAAATTGTGCTTCGATGGAAAATGATGCATTTCATCACAAACTTTCTGGGTGATTAGTTCATTGTCTTTAAGCAATTTTTGCAACTCTTTGTGAATGTAGGTAAGTGATACGGAAATTCTGGCTTGTCTGGTAGTATTTAGTTGACATTTTTGTCCAGTTTGGTAGTGACTTAATTGGCTATGGAAAAACCAGTTTGGTTTCCATTCTGTGATTCATTTCAACATGCCTTTATTCCATACAAATTTCGCTGTTTTGACTTTTCCTTTGAACTGGCTAACACATGCCTGGTTCTCTCATATTATAGGAATAAAAGAAATTCTTTCACGTTCATTTTCTATCTGTATGAGAGTCACGATTTTACCTTTTTCTGAACATTATCTTTGAACATTAGTTTTGGAGTGGGGATGTGGGCCGAAGACTGACTCAAGCTGTTTAAGGGGAAACAGGGTCAAGACAGTTGGTTTGATATTCAGCAAAATCTTTTTTGGTAAAGCATATTGAAAATTGTTAACAGAATTTACAGATCAGCTTTTTGAAGCATGGTAGGAAAATAGAGGGTTGAATAATAAGACCGCAATCTAGAGGGCTAAATGAGTACTAGATGTGCCCTTGGGACAGGAAGCGAAGCCAGGGACCAGAGCTGGGTAGAGGGGAGGATCCTGAGGGCGACTGAGGACCTCCTTGGATAATGCTGGGATTCTTCAAAGGGTCAACTCTCAAGGGCAAAATCTGCCTTCCCTTTAAAACGGAGAGGGTGAAAGTACTTGCCTTATTCTGGCCCTAGTTCTGGATGAGGCCGAATAAAAGAAGAAACTTCACTCGCTGAGAATTCCTAACTACGAACTAGCCCGCACTGTGGATGTGGGAGGAAGGCAAATAAGGAAGGTTTAGAGAGAACATAATTACCTAAAGGAGTAGTGCTGTGACCCAAGAGAGATTCTTGTCTAGATCCTCGTCTGTCACCTCCTTGCTACCCCGACATGGGACGCTGCAAAGGATGATTTCTCTATTTCATTGCATAATTCAGCTAGAAGGGCGTTTCTCGCTTCCCCCTGGCTTATAAAAGCCCAAACATGATTCTTTCATTGCAGTGCACACATACAAGTAATGAGGATATTAAAATCTGCAGATTCCATTCCTCTCCAAGTCTTATCTTTCAAGAATTGGTTGGTTACATAATAATGATATTTACTTAAGTTTTTATTTTGCCATTCAATCCTCCAATTAATCTGTTTACCCAGGCAAGAACACTAAAAAAGAAAGAGTTGTTCTCATATAATTCTCTTCCCCTCTCCTCACATATTTTCTTTTCTTTTAAACAAACACTACTTTCCTCTGCTGAAATGGTTAGTTAAATTAATAATTTGAAGGGGGAAAAATATCTCAGAATGAGAAACTAAGCTTGAAGGAAAATATAAATCTTAGTTCAAAATCTCAGAGAGAGTATTGATATTTAAAATAAAGTCAGACCTTTCTCTGAGCTCTAATCCCATGGTAATTCAGTCTGACTCTATTTGGGTGTGACTAAGGGAGCAGCCATCTTATGAAAAAGAGGGCGTTTGGGGGAAGCCCTTTGATCTTGCCCCCATTTGGTTACCTCTAAGATGCCTTGTTTTAGCTCATACAGGGCTAATGAAATCTGAGACCCTTGGCTTTCTGTTCCACCTGGAAGCCTAGTCAACTTTGCAAAGGCTATGAACCTGAGCCTATATTGCAGACTCAGACGTACAATGCAGCCACCCCCCCCACCCCGCCCCACCTAATCAAAAACTCCCTTCATCTCCTGAAACGCTCTGAGGGATTAAGCTCTAGGTTCCAACTTGGAATGCCAGATCTCCCTTTCTACCCTGACCTTCAGAGGATGCATCCCCTCCCTCCTCTTTACCACAGGCACTGGTCTCCTTTTCCCCTATCCTGGAGGGAAGATCTGTCCCAAGGGGACATCTAGTATTCATTTAGCATAATCCCTTCCAAGAGGGCCAGAAAGACAATCTTTTCTGTCCTATAGCACAACCCTATGAGTCCAGAAAAGACGAAGGGGCTTGCTGCCCTCTTGGAGTGCGCTTGAGTGGCGATAAGTGCATCAAGGACAAACCACGAACTAATATCTCAATTCCACAATTTCATAACTTTTACAAGAGTGCCCTCCCGTCATAACCTGAAATGCCTGATAAAGGAGGGCAAGGTCCATCCCGAACATACTGTCCAATTTGTGGGTGAGGGAAGGGAGTGTCCAAAGCCTCCATCAGTGGCCTGAACTTTATAATCTTATTACAACCAGTTTTTTAATTCCTGAAATCTGAAGAGGCAGGAGGAAACTTAGGTTACAAATGTTGTCGCACATTTATTTAAAAACTATGTCATTCTACTTACGCAGATGTTTCATGTTCTCTTGCAATCTTTCTAAACCCTTTGTACTAGCAGTATCCTTTAGTGTATTAAAGAAATGAAATAATCTTTTGCCTCTCATGGGCAGGTGAGACTATGGTGGAAAGATCTTCCCAGGAATAATAAGCAGGTGAATGTTGCTTCTGTTAAGAAACCAGTGAAGATAGGGTGCCTGGGTGGCTCAGTTGGTTGAGCGACTGCCTTCGGCTCGGGTCATGATCCCGGAGTCCTGGGATCGAGTCCCGCGTCGGGCTCCCGGCTACGCGGGGAGTCTGCTTCTCCCTCTGACTTTCTCCCCTCTCATGCTCTCTCTCACTGTTTCTATCTCAAGTGAATAAATAAAATCTTAAAAAAAAAATCTTAAAAGAAACCAGTGAAGATACAGGTTTACTTTTTATAAATGCCTTGTCAAATATTCATATGTAATTAAAATAAAGATATCATTTTACTGCATATGGCAAGTGATCATTCCTCAACAAACCAGAAAGTCTATTCAGGACAATGACACTTCAAAGAGCATGTGTTTGTTGGAGATGAGCCCGGGCCAGGAAGGAAACAATTATTACTTTTGTCAGCTATTTTGTCTCTTGGGAATGTAGGACTGTGTTAATTGGTTGAGAAAATTAAAAGTTGTTTTTGTTTTTTTTTACCTGTCAGTGTGCTTTTTAATTAAAGTCATATTAGAGTGAAATTTTACTGTTCTCACTCTTTATTTCAGTCTGAGAAATAAGTTGCATTGCATTTTTTATGCGGAGCTGGGAATCTCTAAAGTTCCACTGACTTTGTACTTTGGAAGTGGTCACAGAAAACGTTTCTGGTGAATACTGAAAAGAAACCAGAGAGGAAGAGAACTGGATGCAAGATTATGATGCATGTTAGCATTCTAGCTTTTCCTCACAACAGCAGCCCATTTCAAATAGTCGGTTTTCGCATACAATGGTTGAAAATATAGTTTAAAGCTGGCATCGCTAACATATACTCAATGCTCAGTTCCCAGTATTTGATCAGTTCTGGGATTTTTTCTTTTCTTTTCTTTTCTTTCCTTTTCTTTTCTTTCTTTTCTTTTCTTTTGTAAGCAGGAAGAAGGGGACCCAGCCAACCTTTTTGGATGTTGGAATATGCATACTCTAGCGCCACCTACTGGCTGTTGTCTTACAGTGCCCCAGATTCTAAGAAAGGAAAACCCAAAACCTGATTCTTTTCCCAAACCTTTCATTTATCTTCTTCCCTTTCCTCACTCTTGTTGCTTTTCTATTCATTTCTCTTTATTTCCCTTTACATGTTAGAAATACTCTTTCTCAATGTAATTCTCATACATGATTGTCTAAAACAAGTCCTTAAATGACATATGGACAGGCTGCAGAAGGGGAAAAAAAGAGGTCCAGGTCAGATCATATGTCTTCACCTTAAAAAGGATGCTTCATGGCTAACTGGATTCAGAAAGGCATTGTTTTATATATGAACTATTTTTCAAAGATTTTATTTATTTATTTGAGAGAGAGAAAGCACGAGTGGGGGTCAGAAGGAGAAGGAGAAGCAGGATCCTTGCTCAGCAGGGGCTCGACATGGGACTTGATTGATCCTAGGACCCTGGGATCATGACCTGAGCTAAAGGCAGATGTTTAGCTGACTGAGCCACCCACGTGCTCCTATGTATTAATTATTAATACTTCATATTAAGGTTTAGTATTTCCCTGCCTGGACCCCAGTGAATCCCAATTTTCCACTAGCTAGCTGTGAGCCCGCCTAACCTTCCATGTCTCCATATTCTCACTTGGAAAAAGGCAGTGCTAACTTCACATAACTCATAGTAATGTAAGAACTGAATGATACCTATGCACCTAAGGTATCTTTGGCAGAGTACCTTCCCATGCAGTAAATAAATGTGCAGTAAATAAATGTGCAGTAAATGTTTTCTGTTATTATTACACCTCTGAGGACACTGTATTTTCATTCACTTCTAGAGCCTTAGAGTGCAGAGAAGGGGGTACAAGACAGGAACTTAATAAATGCATTCTGAGTTAAACATTTAGAAACATGAGATTATTTGCAAATAAACAGTGTTACTATTTCCATCCTTGAAATTCTAATATTTTCTCTTAGAAAAGATATTTGAAAATATTTAATCAGTATTTCCTGTTTCAATACAGGGCAGAAAATGCACTGTGTATAGTATAGTAGAAAAACCATTATTACCTATTTTTTATGTTTTTAATGCAGTTGCAAGTTTATGATTACCACATAATGGTAATAGCTAAAATGTATTGGGCAAGCACTCTCAACCAGGCATGCCCCTAAAATCTTTCCACTCTTCTTATCACCACCCTGTGATGGAGATACTCATTTACCCTCATTCTAAGATGAGAACACTTGAACATATAGCTGTTAATTAATTCATTGAAAGTCACAGGTAGTAAGTGGGCTATCTAGCTTTGGACTGGACATTTGAGATTCAGTATGTTTTTATTCCTGTGGCATTATAATTAATAGACAATTAGGATAACTGGAATCAAATTTCAACCACCCCCTAACATTCCCTTGACAATCTTCTAAGATCTTGCCAGTTCAGTTGGATAATCTTGCTTTGATATCAGGTGTTGCTGGTTTCTTCATTTTGCTGTCTTTTGTTTTACTGTATGATGATATCTCCCTTTGCCCATTAACTATGTTTCATAGTCATCAGAAAGGATAAAAATAATTAGAAGGCTTGTTTTTCCCTGTCTCAGCTTGGATCAAATTAATAAAATGCAGAAAGGGCCTTTGTGATGATGTTCCAAGGACTGGAAAATATGGGATAATTCAGGGAGTCATATGGAACAGGTCTGTGGAATGGAGAAACCAACTTTCTTATCACTCCACCATAGTGGAATCTTTCAGCCTTGGCTAAATTATTTTAGTTAACTTTCCAAAGGGTTAGACAAATTCATGGTCCTCTATTGTTGTTTTAATTAGATTTTTTTTTTTTAACTAGGGAGATTGGATCATAGTACTGTAATTTAAGAATATACTAAAATCAAACATTAATGTGAAAGTTTGTTCAATAACTTATATAATTATTTTCTTTTATTCATATAGATAATGGAGTTTTCTAGAAATGCATTCATTTGGATTTCTGACTTTATATTTTCTCCTTGGGATAAAATGAAGTATTTTCTAATATAATAAAAAAGAAATAGTAACTATGAGAGATGCTGAATGCATTAATTAGCTTGGTTATGGTAATTATTTCACAATGTGTACATATATTAAATCATCATATATACATTAAACGTTTCCTTAGAGGGTGCCTGTGTGGCTCAGTCAGTTAAGCAACAGACTTTTGATTTTTGCTCAGGTCATGGTCTCAGGGTCCTGGGATCCAGCCCTGTATTGGGCTCTATACTCAGCATGGAGTCTGCATGAGATTCTCTCTCTGTCTCTCTTTCTCTCTCCCCCGCCATGTCCCTTCCCCTATAAATAAACAAATAAATGTCTCTTTAAAAATGACTGCTAAAAAAAGAAATATCCGTCCCCCTCATAAATACAGTACAGAAAGTTATAAAGTAGCATTTAATTCAGTGTTGAAAGAGTTCAGTGTTAGAGTCCAAAAATCTAAAATTAAGACCTGGCACAGCACTTGGGATTAGTTGAACAGATTAAAGAAACAATTCCCAAATCTCCACCAATCCACAGAATTTGCTTGGGATCAATTATGTCTTCGACATGCTTTTGAGTTTTATGTCTATGCTTAACCAGATGTTATTAACAGTACTGTTTATGGACTACATCATCTCATTGCCTTCCAAATTAAGAAGAGTTTGACCTGATTTACATTTAATTTTGAAAGGGAGAATTCTTTATTGCTTTATCCTTTTACTTCTCTTTTAGCTCCTCTGCTTTATGGGCCATCTGTTGTGAGTGGTGTCCTTTGATATTCATCTCATTCTAAAGAACAGTATTATTAATGTAAGATATATCCAAGAGGAGACCTGAACTCATTTAAGTAACTTTCAGATGATAACTCAAAAGAAACAAACAAATCCAAAATCAAAGAAATTAATGTCACAAAAAACTATTATCATAGCCAGAAAATTACTTAGATGCAAAAAACAAGATTTTTTCTTAAAGTGCTTGTTTTAAAATGATTAAACTAGACACTTCTATAAACAGAACAAAAACACATGTGGCATGATCCTTCTAGGGCAATGGAAGTTCAAGTCTCTGTGGGGCAAAATGACTACTCTATTTTGCTCAGAAAAATAACCACATTAAGAGAAGTATGGAGATAAAGTCAATAAACTTGAATAAATCCAATGTATTGCCTTGTGTAGCAGACAGAATTCTCAAATAACCCCCAACATACCTGACCTTTAATATACATGCCCTGTATAATCTCCTATCCTTAAGTGTAGGTAAGACTGTGAATATGATGAGGTATTACTCCCATGATTATGTTACATTTTATAGCAAAAGGAGTTTTTTACATATAATTAAGTCCCATTATCAGCTGACTTTAAGTAAAGGGGAGATTATCTTGCATGGGCCAGGCCCAATTAGGTGAACCCTCTAAAAGAGGGACTAGGGCTCTCTGGGAAGTCAGAGAGATTATCAAGACTGGCCTTCAGCAAGTGGGCTCCATGTTTCGAGAGGTCTGTGAGAGGGCCACATGGGAACTCACGAGCCTCGAGCGGTTGAGCTCAGCTCCCTGATAACAGCTGGCAAGAAAATAAGAACTTCAGTCCTACAACCACAAGGAACCCTATTTCTGCCAATAGCCACATGAACTTGGAAGAGGATCCCAAACTCTAGAAAGGACCACCACCTAATCAACATCTTGATTACAACTTTGTGGGATCCTGAACAGAGGGTCAACTAAGTTACACCTAGACTCATGAATCATAGAAATGGATTTTAAATGCATGTTGTTTTTAGCCATTGAATTTGTAGTAATTTGTTATAAAGAAATAGAAAATTAACATATCCTGTATTTCAGTTCAATTTTTAAAAATCAAGGCTCTATGATTTTTTATCTAAATCCAATTAATTTTGCATGTGTTTGATGAGAGAAGAAACCTTGTTCTTTTTTTCCTCACGACAGCATTTTTGGAGTTTAAAAAAGCATTTGGAAGTTCAGTACAAGTTTATCATATGACCCAACAATTCTACTTGTAGATATTTACTCAAAAGAAATAGGAATGTCTATGCAAAGATGTTTTCATAAATATTCACAACACTTGTTCACAATAGCCTGACAACAGACAAATGGGCAAACAAATTCTGGTCTATCCATGCAGCAGGAATACTCGACAATAGAAAGGAATGACCTACTGAAATACAAAAATATGGGTGATTCTCAAAAACACGCTGATTAAAAATGGAAAATCCAGGGCCACCTGGGTGGCTCAGTCGTTAAGCGGCTCCCTTTGGCTCAGGTCATGATCCCAGGGTCCTGGGATTGAGCCCCACATCGGGCTGTCTGCTTAGCAGGAAACCTGCTTCTCCCTTTCCCACCCCCCCTGCTCCCGTTCCCTCTGTTGCTGTATCTCTCTGTGTCAAACAAATAAATAAAATCTTTTAAAAAAATGGAAAATCCAAATATAAAATAGCACCTACTAATTCAATTGATATGAAATTCTGGAACAGGCCTGGATAACCAAAAGATCAATGGGCGTCTAGAGGACGGTGTGGGGATAAGGAATGTCTTTGAGTGATGAAATGTCTGTATCTTGATCATAGTGTTTGTTATACGGTATATATATTTGTTAAAACTCATTGAATTATACCCTTAAAGGGGTCATTTTAGTAGAAAAAAAGTTCATCTTTGTGAAGAGCTCATTTTAGTGAAATTATACCATGATAAAGCTGATTACAAAAACAGCATCTGGTACATAGTAAAACATTCAACAGATACTTGTGAATTTACTTAATGTCAATTTTATACTTTAAATAACTTGTAATTTTAGGAGAAATCTATTTTTCCTGATAGCCCACATGGGTCAGTTTATAAACAGAGTCAGAACACAGATTATGGATTTGGAAAGTACAGAATGAATGTCACAAATAACCTTACCTGTCAGCAACTGTGGGATACCTGCAATAATTACTTTAGGGAGTTTGCCATTTCTAATGCAATCCAGTGTTAATTTTTCTAGGTCTTGAGGATTCAAGTGAGTTTTAGGCATCATAAGATTTCTGAAAAGATGTGCCACGAACTCATCAACAACACAGTTTAGGAAGTCACAAAGACTTTGAGGATCATCACAGTGCATTTTGATACTGGAATCAATGTATTCTGAGTTACCAGGTGACATTATTAGATTAAATAAAACCGATTTAAAAGTTCGGAGTCTCGGGGCGCCTGGGTGGCTCGGTTGGTTGAGCGACTGCCTTCGGCTCGGGTCATGATCCCGGAGTCCCGGGATCGAGTCCCGTGTTGGACTCCCAGCTCTGTGCGAGGTCTGCTTCTCCCTCTGACCTTCTCCCCTCTCATTCTCTTTCTCTCTCTCTCTCTCTCAAATAAATAAATAAAATCTTTAAAAAAAAAAAAAAAGTTCGGAGTCTCATTTTTCCTTAGAAAATACTACTTTCATGTCTTTGGATTTATCAGGATACGGTGTTCCTTTACTACCCAGGAGTTTAAATTGTCAGATTTTTTTTCTTTTATTTTTCATTATTATTATTATTATGTTCAGTTAGCCAACATATAATACATCATTGGGTTTTGCTGTAGTGTACAATTCATTAGTTGCGTATAACACCCGGTGCTCATCACAACACGTGCACTCCTTAATACCCATTCACCCAGTTACCCTATCCCCCTACGCCTCTCCCTTCTGTAACCCTCAGTTTGTTTCCAGGAGTCCAGAGTCTCTCATGGTTTGTCTCCCTCTCTGATTTCTTCCCTTTCAATTGTAAGAACATATACCTGGAAAAATTGTCAGATTTTTTTTTAAAGATATTTATTTATTTATTTATTTATTTATTTATTTGGAAAGAGACTGAGTGAGAGAGAGCATGAGAAGGGAGCAGGTCAGAGTGAGACGCAGACTCCCCATGGAGCTTGGAGCCCAATGTGGGACTCTAACTCGGGACCCCAGGATCATGACCTGAGCAGAAGGCAGTTGCTTAACCAACTGAGCCACCCAGGCGCCCAAATTGTCAGATTTTTAAAAATAAAATCACAACCTTGAGAAAGTTAATATTCACAGTCAATCAAAATAAAGTAAGATATTTGTAGGAAACTTGGCAATGCATATTGAAAGGCGGAGGAATATCATTGAGGTCTCACGCTATTATTCCTCTCCTTGCTTAGCTTTCAGATATTTCATAAAATTGTCTTTTTTACGCACATCTCCAATGAGGTAGGATTTGTTAAAAGCTATGACTCTACACTGAAAGCGATACTTTCATTAACTCGTGAATGATACAAAAAATAAAATTCAAGAATATGTCTCATAAATTCATAGCTCTTCAATTTATTTTGCATGATTCTCTGGTACATCCTCCCAAAATCTTCATGAAATCAAGTGTTTGCCAACCTGAGACTAGCCGTTTTCTTGTGCTCAAATATTTCAACATCATTTTGCAGGCAGATAATGGATTCTTTGCTGAGCAGCTGAGATTTCACAATATATAATGTGGGCCTGCTCAAACTGATGAGATCATTTTTGACAGAAGATCTGAACTTTCTATGCAACCACTATTCAAATTCTCTTCCATCATTAGCTCCATGGAAAAAGTTTATTTTTTATTTTTTTTAAAAGTTTTATTTATTTATTTTAGAGAGAGTGAGCATGCAACCGTGAGAGGGGCAGAGGAAGAGAGAGAAAGAATCTTCCAGCACGATCCCTGCCGAGCTCAGAGCTCCAAACACGGCTCAATCTCAGGACCCTGAGACCATGACCTGAGAGGAAATCAAGAGCCAGCTGCTTAAGGGACCGAGCCACCCAGGCGCCCCTCCACGGTCAAAGTTTAAATGGTCAATAAGCCAAGAAATTACAAGAGGAATTCAAGAGTTAGGAGAGTCATTGAATCAGATGTGCATGTGACGCCGACTAACTTGTGTTTTACACTGACAAAACAGCTCAACGTTGGACTGCAAAGTTTAAAATAAATTCCAACAAGTGAGCTGGGACCATGTTTATTTAGGACTACACTCATGTTTGCATCTCCCAGTGCTGTAGAAACACCAACTCACCCACGTCAGTCCAGGGAATGGCTGTGCTTTGTTCTCATTTAGTTCTGCACTGTTGTAACACAATTTTTATTTCCTGACTTCTTTTTTAGCAAATTATTACTAACATTTTGGAAAGAGTCAAAATCGTTTCCCAAATTTTATGCTCTCTCTTTTCAAGGCTGAAGAAAAGTTTCCCCTAAAACTGTGTGCATTTTCTGTTATGATTTGTGAAAATACATATAGACATATAATGTTCTAGCAAAAAATTCCATTAGATATGCCTGCTGTTGAGATTTTTCATTGAATGTTTCATTTTTGTCCATGGATGCTCCAACCACTTAATTATTCATCTAGACATTACCACTCCTGTACTTAGATAATCAGAGTTATATACAATAACTTTTGAGAGCAAACTTCATCATTAACCTGGCACTAACCTGTGTTAATCAACTTTAATTTTCAACCAGTGGGTAAAAAAAAAAAAGTATAAAATTTGAAATAAAATCATGACATTTAAATGTTTATTAAGACATTGATATTAGTAATAGGATACTTTACAGATAAAGTTGATAGGGGCCATTATAATTCCACATCTGTTTTTAGTAGGCTGTCAAGATTTAGATACTAATCCATCAACATTTTCTTGCCCTTAGCATTTGAAAGATAATTAACTGCTTTAATTAAAGGCCAGTGAGAGATACATACCATGCGGCCCACACGAAAATCAAACCTATGATTATCCCAGTGTTCTCATCAACTGTGCTACACACATTAACCACAGTCTTGATGATGATAAAGAGCACAAGAAAAAGTCTATATTGAAATGTCACCGTGTCACCTTTGACTATGTTACTGAGCATCCTTTCAAATAAATACATTATATTAGCCATGCTTTTCTCCTATAAAAGATAAGAAAAACATGCCTACTTGATTCCTTTTTCTTGAATCATAAACTGAACTTAGGTTTGGGAAGGCAAATATAGGGCTGCTTGCACATCTATTAAATGTTTCATTGCAGTACCTGTCTATTCTGAAGAGATGGGCTGAAGGAAGATATGCTTGAAAGTCTCGGATGAGAAGTCGAGGGATTCCAGCTCACCAGGCACTAGCTATCTGTCACATAAACTCCTTGTTATTCCTAGGAGAGAATGAGAGCATTCTGCAATCGGTGTCCTGGAGGGCTAGGTTTTCCAGGATTTTCAAATATTTTGTCGCTCCAGACTTCCAACTGCCCCACCCCAGCAACCACAATGCATCTCCTGTCTTCCATCACAATCCTAAGTAAGACACCTTTCCATGGTATCATTCCCCTGGACTGTGTCTATCCACAAATATAATGGAAGTGAAATAGACACCACCTCCACCCTTAAGTTATCCCCTTGTCTTCTAAAAATAAAATTATTCTCCCATAAAGAAACAATCCATTACGTTTAATTAATGATCTAAATGTTAGAGAAACGTCACTACATCACCATCAATTTTAGTAGCATAGATTCTTAAAAGTTCTACAACAGGAAAATTTTCAGCAATTATTTTTACAGCCAATGGGAGTGATATTTTTATATATTCTTTAAGTCACAATTTACACGTCCAGTTGATGTTTTGTTCTGGTAAGTTTAAGTGATTTTAGCCAACTGTTCAAATGCTTAATTTGCTACAATGCTCTGAAATCAGTACTTTAAAGGAGTGTAGAGTAAGAGTATGGGTTCAGGGGGAAAAGAGTAAGTTGAAATAAAAATTCATATTTATAATTGCACACTTGAATGTAATTCTTGTCATCAAATTAATTCTCTTCTAAGGTTTGCAAAGTTAAAAGTTAAGTGTTTCCCAGAACATTTTCAGGGGTGTCTTGAGCTTTGAACTTAGTTTAGTAACTCATTAATTTGCAAGTCATCTTGAAATATTTCCTATGGATTCTATGGTAATTTATCAGCTGCTATGAAGCTTAAAAAATAGAATTATTTGATTAATTTCAAGATGCATTTTGGGGATACTCTATGCATTTTCAGAAATGCTATTCAGTTATAATGTGATTGTTTTCACAAAACTTTTCCCTCTATTAAAGTTATTTTCCTGTTCTCTGTTGTATCAGAGGTAAGTATTGACAGTTCATTGGAAATACTCTTTCTCCCTAACATCTATGGTGGTCTCTGCCGTGATTCATCCACGAACTACCACATGAGGTCTCAGAGGATCCTGCTTACAGAGGGGAACCTCATAAACAATGAAGTAAATCTGAGGTCGAATAGTAAAAGTAAAATAAATATTTGTTATACCGAAGTAAACCTATTTTTATTTTTTTAAAGATTTTATTTCTTTATTTGAGAGAGAGCAAGAGCGAGAGAGAGTATAAGCAGGGGGAGGTGCAGAGGCAGAGATAAGCAGACTCCCCACTGAGCAGGGAGCCTGAGGCAGGGCTCTATCCCAGGATTCTGGGATCATGAGTTGAGCTGAAGACACTCCACTGACTGAGCCACCTAGGGGACCTGAAGTGAATTTAAAAATGCAAATATAGCAACGGAATTGATGGCAGTCTGTAAGAAAATGGACAGTTACATTGCACTCGTGACAATCAATAATTCTAATAGTAATTGAAGATCAGTTATAATACCAATAATTGAGGGGCAAAGACTCTGATGAGGGAAAGAATGCAACTGAAATGTCCTGTAGTTTTTCTGGACAAATACGTTGTTACATATCCATTTACCTATCTATCTACCTATATAATTATTTTAGGTTTCAGAGTTTTTGCTTTTAAAATAGTACTAAAGCCCTTACGAAGATAATGACAGTCCTGTTGTCTTATGTCTTTTCAAGTATTTTTTCTCAGCTGTTTTACCTTACGTAAGGTCTAAATCACTAACATCCAAGATGGGTTTTGTCTTAGGTATAAGCAGTGATCTGGTAGAATTCTAAATAGGAAGCTATCTGTCTGACTATTTCCCACAAAAGTCAGAAAGAATAGATTTCAGATTTCAAAGATACGGTTTTGAAGATTCTCAAGCTGTGATACAAAATTTAATGAGCTTATCTTGAGAATGTGCTTTACCTAACAGCTAGAACCTATATCTCTACACAACATGGCAACATGGTGAAGTGATTTTTTGAAAGAACTTTTAGAAGGACAAAAATAGATCTGTAAGAGAAATTGGCATATATGCATTTGTGCATCTATGAAATAAATGCCTTCAAATATATTCCTCACGGATGTTAAGTAACATGATGGTTTCAGTTTTTTAATCTGCTTTCCTGTATGACAAATACAAGTATCAGAAGGCTAGTTAGGGGGCGCCTGGGTGGCTCAGTGGGTTGAGCCTCTGCCTTCGGCCCGGGTCATGATCTCGGGGACCTGGGATTGAGCCCCGCATCGGGCTGTCTGCTCAGTGGGGAGCCTGCTTCTTCCTCTCCCTCTGCCTGCCTCTCTGCCTACTTGTGATCTCTCTCTATCAAATAAATAAATAAATAAATCTTAAAAAAAAAAAAAGGCTAGTTAGGATAGTTACTCAAAGGGTGACCAGATTAACATTGCTAAAAATGATTTTAGTTATTCTAAAGCCATGAGAAAGGATTAGATTTCCAAGCTTGTTTGTGCTCTCTTGTTCTGGGCTACAAGCAAATCCCAGGCTATTATCTTCCCTGGGGACACTGTTGCACTTGGATGGCTATGTCCAAGTTTCAAACTTTCCTGGACTTTTTCCAACTCCACCCTGATTTCTTGCAGTTCATCAGCAGCTGAAATAAGAGGAAGAACAGGGAAAAGCCTTACAACAAATTATCATTAAAAATAACTGTGGGGGCACCTGGGTGGCTTAGTTGGTTGGGCATCTGCCTTTGGCTCAGGTTGTGATCCCAGGGTTCTGGGATTGAGCCCCACGTCAGGCTCCCTGCTCGGTGGGGAGTTGGCTTCTCCCACTACTCCTCCCCTCTGCTCATTATCTCTCTCTCTCACATTCCCTTCTTCTCAAATAAATAAATAAAAATCTTTAAAAAAAATCTCTGTGGATATTTCATTACTAAAAGATTCTAGAAAAATAGCAATGGTGATAATGCCAGATAGTTTATATTCTAGTAAGGGAGAAGAGAAGCAAAAAACTAAACATATACATGAACATAATTAAAGACTGTAATAAATACCAGTAAAGAAGAAAATAGGGTCCTTTGATAGTGAATTACTGGGGAGTTTGGATTCAGTTAAGGCTAATCAGGGAAGACTTCTCAGAAGTGGTGGCTTTTGAGGTGAATCTTAAAGAATGAGAAGAAGTTGGCCACGCTGAGGATGAGAAGCTTGGAGTTCCTAATACACAGGGGTGCCATCACTTTCTGTTCCTTAGTTCATGGTTTTCCTGGAGTCTGGCTTGGCTACTCTACTTCTACCCTAAAGCTTGACTCATACTTGCTTAAACTATAGTACTTAGCTCAGGTATCTATGTGCTAGGAAGTTATTCCTGAATCTGATTTTGTTTTTCTTCTCCAAGATGTGTCAGATCCCCTTTCTTAGTGCTTCCTTAATAATCCACAAATAACTTTTAAACACACTTCCATTACTGCACTGAAATTATATGTCCTTATGCCTACCCTGAATCTTATTTCTCTTTATAATCCTAGAAGCTAGCACTTCGCTTCATTAATTGTGGTTGAAAAAATAGGGGGTTATTATTCACAAAAACTGCAAATGAAACTTTGAGGCACAAGCATAGCAAGGATCCAATCGAAGCTTCTCACTGAAACTCCACCTGGCTCAAATCATGAAGAGTGAAGTACACTTTTTTGAAACCTATCTATCTTTTCTCTCTCCTAGTTCCCTTTTTTGTTTATTTGCTTGGTGAAGGAGATTTTTTTTTTCTTTTCTTCCTTAAGTTAATCATTTTCTTCATCAGAGCCTACTTACACTGGAAGAAGGTGAAAAGAGAAGGGGAGAATAAGGATTTTTCCCAATTCAAACATTTTTGTTATCTTTGTAAATGATAGAAAAATATACTTTAAAATCAATTATGGTCTCAGAAACTTTAAAGTGTATTTTTGGGGACTAATATTAATATCACGTCTGCATGCTAGAGTAGAAATCGAGTGAATTGTCAGCATAGATATGATCAATTCAGATGTAGCATTTGGTTCTATTAGTAGTGGCCCAAATGAGCTGTTAAATCACCCCATTATCTGGAGGTTAGGTTGAAGGTTTAATTCAAGTTTTGTTATGTGGATCTATAAACTGACCCTATTAGCAAGTTTATTCAAATACTACTCACCCACTGTCTCTGTGGTAGGCAGAAGAGTGGCAGCCCAAAGATGTTCTCCCACAGACGACCTAAACCCCAAAACCCTGTGACTAATTATGGTTACAAGGCAAAGGGGGACTAAAATTGCAGCTAGAATTAAGGTTGCTAATCAGCTGATCTTAAATTAAGAGGTTCTCCTGGATTACAGGGGTGGGCCTAATGCCATCACAAAGGTCCTTAAAAGTGGAAGACGCAGACAGAAGAGAGTTGGGGATAGAGATGTGACAGGGAAGGGGCATCAGAAAGACGTAGGGTTGCTGGCTTCAAAGTTGGAGGGAGAGAATCACAAACAGGCACGTGGGCATCTCTAGAAGCTGGAAAAGGTAGGACACAAATTCTCTCTAGAGCCTCTAGGAAGGAATGACACTCTGCTGACACCTTAACTTGAGTCAGTGAGACCTGTTTGCCTAATCTAATTCTCCAGTTAGGTATCTAAGGGGCAAGTTCTCTGTCTTACAGCATAGGACTGTCTCAGAGAGTGAAGTTGTTTCCAAAGTGACTTTTGGCTGTGGAAGCTCTTTGTTTTCTCTTCCAGTAGACCAAATATCAACAGGACACTTGAAACAATATGGAATTCTCTAAATGACCTACAACTGCTCTTTCAGACTTTTAAAAATATATGATTAAAACAGCAGTTTTCTGCAAACGAGAAAAAACAGCTGGAATAAAGGCATGGTGGTCATAGGAAACATTGCTCTTTAGCACTAGGGTAAGAATCTTGAAGGCTGAGAAAGAACTAGCATTTCCCTATTGCATATTTTACTTTATGTGAAGTTTGCTGCAAATCGTCTTGAACCATTTCTCTTCCCAATTGAGATAGAAAAGAGCAGCAGAAGAGAAGAATGTGTGAAAAACCCAGCAGTAATGAAGTTTAATATTCAAAGGGAGCTGTTTATTCTCCCGTGCTGGTTGTAAGGTCTCTGTGGGCCTCTGTAGTATGTTATATAGAATTACCTATCTGGAAGACAGTTTACATTCCGACATTGCCTTCACTGTATCTCGCCAGTGTCGGTTCCTTTCTGTATCACTTGGTCACAAAATGCTTCAAAAAGTCTCTTTAGTATTTTTGTGTTGCTCTCATGGTCATTCTATGGAGAAGAGAAAAAGTTTGGAGGATCCTTAAAACCTGAGTGAGCTCTGCTCCTTACTACATGGGCACATGCTATGGGATGTGACCCCCACAAGCCCCTTAGTGTAGAGACACAGTAACTGCCAAGGCACCCGTTTCTTATCGAGCTGTTGTCCTGAAGGAGACGGGCAGCTGGGAACTCCGGATCTCAGGCCTCCCAGGTTCTCGAGCCCTTTTCGGTCCAATGATAATCAACGCCAGCCTCCAACTCAATGGTAACACAACAGTGTTCTGTGGCCAGCTCTTGACTTCGTTAATATGCTCACACAGCAGCCCTAGAAAGGTAACCTTTTGGTCTCAAAAATCTAATCTGAGTAGCTTAAAAACAGAGCTTTCACAGAAGGTAACCTTCAACGCAAACCCCCACTAGGGTCTGTGCACAGGCATTTTTGTTTTGACAATCTTTCCTGCTCTTTCAAGGATTATGGGGATTTTGTAAATCATGCTTTATTTAGTATTTCTCTGTAACTCCCTGCAAATGAGGAGAATGATAAATGTACTGATAGAGATGGCTCAAATATTGGAAGAGTGGGAAAGGATCAAGGTCTTAAAGAAAGAGCAGTACGTTCTCTTCTGTGGGCATATCTCCCACTGAATGCCATATCACAAGCACCACTGATCTTTACATTTTTCATATCATAATATCTGATTTTCATAATATTTCTATCGGCATTTTTGAACTTAAAAACATCAGCAGGGGGGCGCCTGGGTGGCTCAGTCGTTAAGCATCTGCCTTTGGCTCAGGTCATGATCCCGGGGTCCTGGGATCGAGCCCCGCGTCGGGCTCCCTGCTTGGCAGGAAGCCTGCTTCTCCCTCTCCCACTTCTCCCTGCTTGTGTTCCCTCTCTCACTGTCTCTCACTCTGTCGAATAAATAAATTTAAAAAAAAAAACAACTTAAAAAAAACCCAAAACATTAGCAGGAAACTAGAAACGGGTCTATCAACTTCCTAAGGAACAGGCCAACTACAGCGTCTAAGCAATACA
The DNA here is from genome assembly GCA_028533885.1 of Nasua narica. Lineage (NCBI taxonomy): Eukaryota > Metazoa > Chordata > Mammalia > Carnivora > Procyonidae > Nasua > Nasua narica. The sequence continues at coordinate 12,693,416 of CM052813.1, forward strand.
GAAGGATTAAAACTCACAATTCCAGGTTTCATTAAAGGAAAAATTACAACTCACTTTTACTTATTTGAAATGTTTTATACATTGAAGACTTCAGAGATTAGGGTGAATTAATGTGAATATTTAATTCTCCCCAATAGAATGTAATCCGCATTAAGGAAGAGATTTTGTTTCATTGGTTCATTGCTCCCTCCTCAGCACTTAGTATACAATCAGGCCCAGAGTAGATATCTAATGAATATCAGTGAAAAGCTCCATAAATTAAGAAGAATCTGGAACAGTTAGAAATTAATAAAGAATATGAAAAAAAATTTTAGTTGCACTTAAACTTAATGCAGACATGGATTCCTGAGTACTTCATACTCAGTTGAAATTAAAATCTAGTCTTGGTGCCTGGAATGCAGATTTATGTGGTTGTTATTAAAATGGTCCATCTGAACTGTACTCCTGTTACAAAAAAACGATGCCTTTCAATTCTGTCAACTTACCTTCCAGATGCTCAGCATTTGTCAAGCCTATGTATGTGAGGCAGGAATGAAAATGTGAATAAGTAGTGTTTTTTGGATGTGTGCATGTGTATGTCTAGATACCGTTTCACCTACAAACCTTCGAGATAAGCTCTCAATGATCCAATATTCATACTGTCCTCTACACTTTTGGCCAGTAGGGGGAGCTGTCACCTGTCACTGTGGCATGACTTTGTAGGTGCAAATTCATTTTGTGTGAGGACTTGTACTTTACTGTAATTCCTACCCAAATAAATCTGTAGATTTTGATTGGTCAATATGTCAATAGGCCGATCAGGTAAA
>CM052813.1:12694721-12727514 GCA_028533885.1 Nasua narica
TTTTTTTTTTAAGTGGGCTCCACACTAGGGGGGGGCCCAAACTCATGACCCTTATATTAAAAGTCGGATCCCCAACCAACTGAGCCACTCAGGTACCTCAAGGTCTTTGCTTTTTAATCTTACTTACTAATGTCTCTAGTTGCAGAAATTGGTTATATCTCTTACCCAATGCTCTTTATCTCACTTCATACTATTTTTTTCATACTATTTTTAAGTCAAATACAGTACCTGAAACACACCAAAGGCTTAGTTAATGCATGTTTCCTACGTTGTAAAAAATTGATGATGTCTCATGACATATTATGTTCCTTACATTTTTTTAATAATTTATATTTTGCCTCTATTTCAACAATTATGTGATTCATCTATGAATACATTCTTAAAAAATTTGTTGTAATATATACTTGCTTTCATCTTTATTTATATATATTTTATTGGTAAATAGAAATGTATTGATATTTGAAATCTTATTCAATAGCAGTATTCAATAACACTGCCAAATACATTTACAAATTGCAACAAGTGGCCACAGTTGTTTTTTCTTTTTTTAAGAGGGGGACATGTCAATGTACACTATCATGTCAATTGCATATTATAATGTTTTATCTCTTCCTTTGCCATTTATGTGCCTTTCATTTATTTACTTGGGACAGTGGTGATAGTGGACATCCTTGTTCTGTGTCTTATCCATTTCAGGGAAAACTTTCCATATTTTACTATTATGTTTGGTTGCTATAGTGTTTCATTACATAAACTTTATTATATTAAACAAATTGCCTCCTACTTCTACTTTGTTGAGAGGTTTTGTGTATCATAGATGTGTTAAAGTTTATAAAATTATATTTACATCTGGTTGAAATTATTTTTCTGTTTCATTTTGTTAATTCAGTGAATTAAATTATTTTTAGATTCCTGGAATAACCCCAAACTGGTTATGATAGATATCCTCCTTTTTATATCTCTGTATGCAATTTGCCTATATTTTGGTTGGGATTTTTGCATACATATTCAGAAAAGAGATGGGTCTATCTTGATTTCATGTAATCTTTCTTCTTAATTTTGATATCAAAATTAGACTAGCTTCATAAAAAGAGTTAGAATGTATATCCTCTTTTCCTAATCCATGGAAGAGTTTTGATAAATTATTGCCCACTATCTCTTCAAATATTGCAACACTCCCTCCCTCTTCTCTGGAACTCTAATTTCACATATGTTAGAACTTTCTGCCATATCACTTATGTATATTTTCTACACAATTTTTTATAATCTTCATCTATTTCTCCCCCGTTGGGATATTTTCTTTTGGCCTGTCTCTCAGCTCTTGCCTCCTTCCTTCATTTGTAAAAATCTGTTTATTAAACCATCTTAGCTATTTTTTAAGACAGGCATTTGATTCTTTTTCTAGTTTCTAGTATTCTATTGAAAATCTCTGCCATCCAATTTCCTAGACTATCGTTCTCACTTATTTTAATTTCCAGTATCCAAAACTTCTGTGTCTCTCTATTGTCTGGCTTTTTTCTTTGGGTTTTTAGTTATTTGGTCTTGTGTCCTGGCATATCTGGTAATTTTTATTAATGCTGGAAATTCAGTGTGAAACATTTAGGTAACAGTTTAAGTCTCTTGATGATATTATCCCCTCCGTGGTGGATTTATTTTGCTGTTGGTAGGCAATCAGGGTAGAAGACCACCTCATTCCAATCAAGGATTGAGATGATTTAAAGCTGAATTTTGGCCTCTATGAGGACTTATTTCTTTCCAGTTCACCTGTATTCCTCAGAAATATCTCTTGGGAAAAAGAGTTCAAGCTTAAAGGGTGGGGAAATTTACCAGAGCTCTCTTCCTTAAGAGGACTCAAACTGTATTCATCTTTCTTCTCCATTAACCCCAAAGACAAGCAGATAAATATCTGGTTGGTATCTTAGCCTCTACGGCTGCTTGTGAATTAGCAAAGTGCCCTGAGTGTATCTGTTCTCTCTTCTTTCCAAGGTCTTGGCCCTCATCTTCTTGCTATTTATGTGGTTCCTTCAAAGGCTCTTCCATTTCTCAGAAGTTGTCTATAGTCCCCTATCCCACCTTGATGTTTCTGTAAGTTTCCAGGATGTGGATTCTTTGTCTTGTTCACTTCAGGTTGTTATTTGGGTAATCCACCCCATTTTAGAGTGCCCTTTTCCAAAACACTGGTCTAAGATTGCAACTGATAATTTATATCTGTGAGCTTCCCACCATTAGGAATTTAGAAGCTAATCCCCAAGGAACATGGCACTAGAGAGAGAGTAAAGGGCGAGGGGCTTGTTTCCTTTTGTAACTTTTGCTCTAGTCTGAATTTATGAATGAAAGTTCCTACTACTGTATTTTCAAAAAGAAGACAATTAGCCTTTATTTTTGCTCCACTGTTCACAAACAAGACAGTGAAAGCAGTGTATGAAAGCTTAAAATGGTTCAATCTTGTAAACACCTTGCTCTCATAAATATATTTTTTATTTATGTATCTCTAAATCTCTGTCCAGAGAAGTAGAATTATTAGTCATTGCTAAGTATCAGCTATCTTTTGTACAATGATTTGTTTTTCACTTACCATCCTACTATAAACATTTTTACTTATTGATGCATGCTTCATAGATTTTAATCCAAGATTTCCCTATTATAAATAATGCCACAATTTACAGATACATATCCATGGTTATTTTACTCTTTTTCACTATTTCCTTTAGATATATTCTAAAGCTTGAGAAGCAAACAACAACAATAATAATAGTTAAATAAATAAGCTTTTTTTTTTAAAGATTTTATTTATTTATTTATTTATTATTAGAGAGAGAGAGACTGAGAATGAGAGGGGAGAAGGTCAGAGGGAGAAGCAGACTTCCCGCAGAGCTGGGAGTCCGATATGGGACTCGATCCCGGGACCCCAGGATCACGACCTGAGCCGAAGGCAGTTGCCCAACCAACTGAGCCACCCAGGCGCCCAATAAATAAGCTTTGAAGTATTAAAAACCTGTTCTCCATTCCTAGTTCTACAGCATTCAATCGGTTAGACCTCAGGCAAATTATTCCTTTCAGGGCACATTTTTCCTATTTGTAAAGTGGTGAAAGCACACCAATACCTACTGATTGTTTAGGGTTGGTATGAGAATTAAATGAGCTAATGTACAATGAAAATATATATAAGGGAAGTTTTGGTGGTGATGGGTATGTTTATAGCATAGATGGTGGTGATGCTTTCACAGGTGTATACTTATCCCCAAACTCATCCAGTTGCATGCATTAACTATATATTGTTTTTTGTATGTCAATCATACCTCAATAAAGTAGTTTAAAAAATTACTTTTATATAAAACCTGTTTGTCACCAGATATTTATTAAACCATTCATTCAAAAGTAGCTATTATTATAATTATATTATTATTATCATTATCAATAATAAAAAAGATTTGTACTTTTTTGGAAAACAGATTATATTTTTTTGACTTATATCAGTAGAATACCTCTTTGTATATGACTTATTCCTATTCTTATCACCTTTAGATTATATAAATCATTGCCATGTTTAGATTTTGTCGATACAGCACCAAAAGCTGTTTCTTGAATATCCTCTGTAATGATAAGGAAGTTGAAAACATTCTTTATTGTGTTAGAATTAGTGGAAAGAATAGGCTATTTGTATGTTATTTATTTTGCTTTGGGGTGTGTTTTATCAAACTTGTTCTACAAGTTAATACAAATATTTGCCTGTTGTGTAATAAAAATATCTTTTCCACGGTTGTATTCTTTTCTTTCTATCCAATGAGCCATCTGAGAAAACTCAGCTTTCTGTTCATGCCAAATTTATTCATCCGGGTACTCCCAGCTCTTCCACTTCAAAAGAGGTAAGTGAACTCAGGTGAAAAACATCCATGGGAATGTATCTGCAAGCGATCAAGGTCTAACTTCAAGCCAACCCTAAATAAGAGATGTGGTAAGAAATCCCACACAGTAATGAAGACAAAAGTACATACTCGTGCAATGAACACTTCCTCACTATGGCTCAAGACTTTCTATCTCAGATGAAAGATGTTCATATCTACTGGGCAGGGTCAGACCAAAGTAATTCTACTAGAGACCACTGCATAGAAAAACATGCTGTTGCACCAATGGAAGGATGTTGGAAGCTATAATCTATTGGGTTATTTCAAACATGTCTGAAAGACCATTTAATTAGTAAGTGGCCTGGGTTATACTGACTTCATTCTGTTTTGTTGGAAACCCCTCAGGTTTTCAGCTCTACATTATCCAGGTGGAAATATGTAAGGTTTGAGTCACGATCCAAACTAAGCTCAGTCCAAGCCTTCGGAACTTTCCGGGGTTTTTTTAAAATGTTGTTAAAGATCTTAGAATTACAAAACATACTATTTCACATTGTCAATAACATTCTTGATGATACAAATTTCCCCTCTGTTATGATCCAAGGGGCATTCATTCTGAGAATCAAAGAACCTGTTTTTTTTAATGGCACAGATAACATGCCAAATTGTTTATATCAATACTGTTTTGGTCAAAGATTTTTATTTGGATAGTAGATGGAAGGGATAAGTTATGCCTCAGGACCCAGATACATCCTTGCTCCCTGACTGGTTTCGACCTGGTAATGACCAGGCTAATTGGCAACATCTGAATAGTGAGAATATTCACAGGAAAATCATAAAAATCCAAAGATATTGCTCTCTGTGGGAAACCCCTAGAAACTAAATTTGAAGTAGGTAATATTGAACTACAACAGAAGCCTTTCTACTATATTCTCAAGGTCACTCCACATTCTATGCCTCCTCTTCCTTTGTCAACAAGCTAGTTTTCTCTCCTCTCAAGGACCTGCCACTGAAAAGTGTTAGAGACACTCTTCAATCATGAGAGAAAGGTAAGGAAAGTAACAAATGCCAATGGAAGCCCATTCTCAGACCTTTTGTTATGCAAGAAAAGAACCTCTCTATTGTTAAGCTCCTGTGAGACAAATTTTATCTTCCTTGTATGTGGAAGCATTCCTCACTGAAATTCATATTCTGATTCCAGCCTGTTATTTTGGCAATTTTCGTTAATGATTGGCCATGTTGATCCATCACTATTTGGATGTTTTCCTATCAGCACAATGATGTCTGCTTCACTATATTTTTATAGAAAATTAAAAAATCTTGTTACAAGTCAGAACAACCCATAAAGCTGATCATTCTTTGGCCCAGTTCAGCATTTTATTACTTTTAGAAACATCATCTCTTATTGAGAGAGTTTCTTTTATTCATTAATTCATTCATTCATTCATTCATTCATTCATTTCAGGGGGAGGGCAGACAGAGAAGGCGAGAGAGAATATTAAGTAGGCTACACACCCAGTGCAGAGCCCTAACTGGGGCTCAATCTCATGACCCTGAGATCATGACCTGAGCCTAAACCAAGAGTCAGACACTTAACCAACTGAACCACCGAGGCGCCCTGAGAGGAAAGATTCTTTAATCTCTACTGAATTCTCTCCAAAAGAAGATTTCCACTCATAACACCTAAGTCAACATTAAAAAATCCTCTCTGCCTATCCTTCATTTGTCTCAGAGACCCACTCATCACTGTTTGGCAACTTAGACCTCATCTTCTACCTCAGTTTCTAAAGGCTTCTTTAATCTCTTTCAACCCAGCCCAATCTCTCACCTCTCTTGTGCCTGCCCTTTTATCCTTCCTTTTCTACAACTAACTCCCGGCCCTGAGCAGTGAAAAGTAGTCAGGTTTCAGCTTACTGTTCTTACTGCTTCATTTCTCACTCATCATTCCAGATTGCATGCATGGCCAAGCCCCAAATTATGGAAACAAAGAAAAAAAGAATTCCTAGGGATGTGAGAAATATAAGAGGTTCGAATATTCACCTGTCATTTCTTTCCTGGACCATTACAAAGGATAAGATGTTTAAAGGACTAATATGTTTAAAGGTAATTATTAAAGAAACACAAACAGGGAGAGAAATATTTTGTTATCATCACTTCATAACATGGCCATGTTTTCCATATTCTTCTATGAAAGATATCTTTAAGTCTTCTCTTTTATGTTGCTTTGGGTGTTGGAAGTTCCTAGGTTTGTAATAGTTCTATAAATTTAAAGTAGCTCTTAAATGCTGTTTTTTCTCCTGTTGGCTTAAAAAGTTAAGTATTTGGCAACTTAGCAATTCTCTCTGCTAATCTACACTTAGCTGTAGCTAACTGTCCACTGCATGAGAGGGAAAAAGTGGCTTTCTCAGTCATAAATCTGACTTCATATATCTTGACTGAAACCAAAGCATCCAAAGCTCAAAGCAAAATTATAAATGGTTTCTCTGACTGTACATTTCTGATACATGAGGTTTGGCTCTCCCAGAGACAAGGATGTCTGTGTCCCATTAAGTAACTGCAAACTGTGTAATTTATGTTTAAACTAAAATTTGCAGTTATTAAAAATAGTTTTATAGTCTTGCTTATCCTAGGAATACCTAACATGGATTGTTTCCAATGTTAGAGAGGGTCAGGCCCTTTCTACTGCTGCATATTTGAAAACATATCTGAAGCCAATATATTAAAAAATACTAACAGTGTCTTTTTCTATAGGGAGTGAGATTATGAGTTGACAGTTCTATAATCTACATCATGCTCAATTAAAAATAGACTTGAACTTATTTTTGATGTGTCAGATAAGGCAATTGGAAGACCTATTTTAATAAAAAGACCTGAGTGTATAAAGGTTGACTATTATTTTCCATGAGAAAATGGCCACTCAGGTCTACTATGAAAGTATCTATTGGCCATCAGTTAAAAACATTACCTAGATTTTTATAGGTCCTGAAGGAGAAGTGGGGGAAAATGATTAGGGGTAAGATGAAAATCTGTTCTTAGGAGAACTAGCTCTTTTATTATACTTAAAATGTATAGCAGCTTCTAAACTGGATAGACACACTTCCAGTCACAGAATGTTATCCCTGGTTATGTGATGCTATTACCTTGAGTTATAATACATTTCAACAACAATAGGATTCTAGAAAACAGCTCCACAGAACCCCTTCCATTGGAAGACTTGGATCTGGAGTGCTCATCTTCCCTGGGGGCATCAGTAAAGATAGGCTGGGTTATGTTGTGGGAACAAACTCCAAATCTAAAGACTTAGCACATACAATTGGACTCTTCTCTTGCCTGCACAGAGCCATCTATGGGACCAGGAGCTCTGTAGGGTAGTTCTCATCTAAACAATGACTTGAGGATCAGGTTTTTTTTAAAAAAAAAAAAAGAAGAAGAAAGAAAGAAGAAAGAAGCAAGAAGAGGAAAGAGGGAAGAGGGAGAAGGAAGGAGGGAGGAGAAGTGAAGAAGAAGGAGGAGTAGGAGGAGGAGGAGAAGGAGAAGGAGGAGAAGAATGAGGAGGAGGAGGAGGAGGAGAAGGAGAAGAAGAAGAAGAAGGAGGAGGAGGAGGAGAAAACTTCTAGTTCTACCATTTGGAACTGTAGTCATATGACAGAGGGGGAAAGAGCTTGAAGAACCCCACACTGGCTCTTAAATGCTTCATCCCAGAGGTGACAGACCATTTCGGTTCATAGCCTACTGGTCAAGAGTAGTGTACATGGAGACTGGGATAGGTAGGAAAGCTCAGGCAATATTTGACAAATTCCATGGTCTGTGCCTCGGAACACATGCTCCTTGGAAGCCTCAGCAGTGACAAGTCCAGACAATCCCCGGCTCTCTTTTCCTGAACTAGCCCCCCTGGAAACCACGAATTTTCCATGGTGGAGATACAAGATAGAAAGAGCTTGGATACCTGTGTTGTCACTGGGAAGGACACTGTTCTAGCAAGCTACCAAGTTATATCTGACTTTGGTGAACAAGAAATCAACTTTTATATATTAAGCTGGTGAGATTTCAAGAGTCATTTTTTTCCCCTTATCAATACAGTTCTAATTTGTCTTCCTTCTGTTAAACTCCTAGCCAACCACTTCCCCCAGGCTGCCTGGGGAGGTATAGGAAAGGAACATACGGGGCAGACAAGACATGGGAGAGAGACCCATGGGAGGTGGAGCTGTCTCTGTCACGTGGTGAAGAGGATGAGAAAGGCCACCGTCAGAGGAAAGAGCCCCATGGCCTCCAAGAGGACACGGCTCAGAATGGCATAAGAGAAAAGCAGTTGCTTCAGAGAGGGGTTCCTGCCATAACCAATGATGAGGCTCCCAAACACGGTCCCAATGCCAGCCCCGGAGAAGCCACCCCACCATGGCTGCCCAGCCCCAATGAACTTGGCTGCTGTGTCCACGTCCTTTGAAATGACACTGGTTCAGAACTGTGGTTAGGAATAAGTAAGGTCAGGGGATTTGCAGCTGCTGAGCTGCTAAGGCTCTCATCTGTCAGTGTCCCGGGGGTGGGGGGGTGTTAGTGCCCCTGCAGACACTGATCAGCTCAAAAGCTGAGCGGTGCTCCTGACCAAGAAGGGGGCGGAGGCGAACTTTGCACAGGCATCCTTTTCCAGGGGATAAGAGAGCTGCTCCCTGCACAGAGAAGAAAGAGAGGGGTGCAGGGGCCATTCTGTTACCACAACATAGCCTACCTTATCCTGAATAATACAATTGGATTGAAAATGTCTTGTCTTCCTTTGCCAATCCAGATCACCAAATTTGCTACAAATTCTAACATTTTCTATCCTCAAATCCCTCCCGAGTTTTGTCAGAAACTCTGGTTGCAATCTTGGCTCTGTACAGAGTCTGAGCTCTGTCCTGGCACTTCGGGGTTCAAGGGTTTCTGATGTTTTGATTTATACATGGGAATGTGTTTTTTTTTGTTTTGTTTTGTTTGCTCAAGAAAAGCAAGAAAATATTTTAACCTATCAATCTATAGACAACTCTGAATAAAAAAGCAGTATAATTAGATCTCATCAGAACTCTTCATGCTAGATAAATATAACAACCTGGGAAAGTTTATACCTGACTAATTTAGATGGTTCAATTTCTCTACAATTCTCACTGTTCATGAGTTGAGAGCTCATGAGTGGAAAATTTTAGGAAGGTAATGGTTTCAAAGGTGTGTGAAAACACCAGAGATCCCCTTTTTTATAATGAGCGTTAAATTAAGATTCATGTACATTTTGGATTAGTTTCATTGTACTAAGCAATTAATCATTGCTTACCCTGCCCATAGTCTTCATTGCTTTTAATACCTTTAGTCACACAGGGTGGATGAGCTTGCATTTTATCAGGATCAATTCCAGGCAAGGAAGCATCAGGGACAATGACTACTGATATCATGGATCAGATGACAACCCTTTTTAGGTAATTCTTAGCTTCTTGAGAGAGTCATTGGATTTCTTGGAGTCACTAAGATTCTGTAAACAGATTAATTTTTCATGATGTGTAAAGAAAACCAAATTCTTAAGTCTGCAACTTTTCCAGAAATAGCCAGTCTGATTTTACCTTCATTTTGAATACTTCCCTTAAATTTAATAAATAGGTACTGAAGTCCTATTATGTTCAAATCATTAGGTTAGGCCCTTTGGGGGATGGGATGGGTAAGGTAATAACTTAGGCCTTTCCCTTCATGCACTCACATTATTTTTTTTAACGAGTTTTTCTTTTTTCTTTCTTTTTGTTTTGTTTTACATTTTTATCACATTATTTGTTAACTACATTTAAACACAGAGTTATGAGATCACGTTCTTTAGAGCCATTAAGTAAGATAGTAGAAAATGTATCATTAGGAAGGTAGACTTTAAGGTAACATCAGCACTGAATACATAGGTTTTACAAACTATGTAGTCACTGGGATACAATATCATGAAACAATATTTCCTTTCCCACATTTTCACAATGAGTCAGTCATGTCATATAACCTTTCCCTTAGTCTCTGGTTGCAGTCAGGGTGAGGGTGCCCTGTCTTTATCACCCGGACACTGCCTCAGCTTTAGAGCAGCACCTTGGTTTGATGACTGACTCAGGACGGCCTGGGGCATAGGCATAGAGGCTTAGAGAGTCTAAAACGTATCCTGGCTAATTCCTCACCTGAATTGTCTCACTTGTTGCTTTTCTGGGATAGGCAAGTAGGAATATATTTTCCAGAACTTATTCACCCAAATAAAGTTGAGACTCAAGGTCCTGATGACATTGCAGTGCATTTTCTAATACTTCCTCATATTAAACCAAAGTTACGCACCTGATTTTCACTTTAATGTAACTGAATCCCAGAGCTAAGGTTCGTGAGTTATAGCTTATTCCAATTCAACACTGTGTATTTAATACTCTGATAAAATTGCTGGATTTTTTCTTTTTTTTAAGATTCTATCTATCTATCTATCTATCTATCTATCTATCTATCTATCATTTATTTAGAGGGTGTGAGCTGGGGGAAGGACAAAGGGAGACAGAGAGAGAGAATCTCAAGCAGGCTCTGTGCTGAGCACTGAGCACAAGTCCCATGGGGATGGTGGGGTTTGGGGGGGCCTGATCTCACAATTCTGAGATCATGACCTGAACCAAAGCCAAGAGTTGGATGCTCAACCAACCTAGCCACCCAGGTGCCCCTAATTGCTGGATTTTTCTTATACCCATACGCATCAACAATATTTTCGTATGTATGATAAGATTCCATGTCCTCACTATTCCTTTATTATCTCAAATTTTCTCTTCAAGTACCTATTTATTTCAAGTGGAGTCATGTATTTTAATATATTAATAAACTCTGACAAGATCTTATGAAATTACAGGTGGGGCAGATATATTAAGGTCAAATAAACAGCTATCTTTGGCAGAATGATTATTAGTTCTTTTCAATAGTTGAAACACCATGAGTAGATGATTCCTAATTATAGCAAATAGAAATACCTTTCTGTAGTGAGAAGAACATTATGCTTCATAGGTTATGATTTTGCATGATTAGCCTATCAGCCAAGATTCCAACAGAATAAAGGTAGCATACCCAAACTGGACAGTTGATGAGGTTTTAATAGGGAAGATTTCTTTCTTAAAGGAATAGGGTGAGGCTTCAGGAAGACAATGAGGGAAGGTGCTGTTTCCTGGGACCACCACCACCAAGGAGCTGTTTCTCTCTCTAGGCCAGACGGACAGAGGAGAGGACAGTTATGAGGACCCAGACAGAGCAGGTACATGGAGAAGACCATTCAACAATGACTTCCGAATCTCCTGCTATTATTTTCCTCTGGCCAAACTTGAGAGGAGGTTAGAGGAAAAGGGAACCATTGAAAAAAAGCCCCTGTGTACTAATTTCCTCGAACACAGAGCAGAATGAAAAAGGATGAAAGGTCATCTGGGAAAGGAGGGAAAAAATACATATCTAGGACAACTATGGTATAGTTTTTAAAAATAAATTAAAATGGCAGGCTTGCTTTCTGGTTAAGATAGACTCTATCTGCCCCTCTATTCCTCAAGTTTTTTGTTTTGTCCCTAGAAAAGAAGAAACACATTTTCATAGCTGGCAGGAGGCCCTTACGGAGCAAAACAAGTAAGAGAAAGTGTGGTTATCTCTTATATGGCTTGTTGGATTCATTTTGAGACACCATAAAGAAGTCAGTAAGACAGACTTGAGAAACCATGGGAATATTAAGAGTTTGTAGAGTCCTAGTGGCAAAATGAAGAGTTGAGATAGGTTATTCTCCCCATCTTTGCATGGACTCCAAGAATGTTCTGGCAATCCCAAGACTGGAAGCGTCTCAAGCATCTGGAAACAATACTGTGGGCACTACTATTGAACTCATGGAAAAGAGTGATAATGTTGTAGCTCTTCCAGATGGCCTCATGGTCAGTGGAATAAACCACAAATGAGAGCTGGAAGAAGAAAAAGACGAGTGCAAACGTGGTGAGAAAAAGGCATGGCTCTTAGTGTTTGCCCCCATATCCAATGTCAAACTCCCATCACAAACTGACTAAACACAGATTCGGCAAGAGGTGTATGCAGTTGGGTCTTGTCAGCTCACGGGAACACGCCCCAGCACAGCGCTGGTCATAGACCTCATATCCTGATTGTAAGTGAAAACTGACTTAAGATGTACATGAGACGCTTTAGCTGGCCTTATACTTTCATGATCATTACACTCTACCAGTTAAGTGGATGGACTGTTGCCATCATGATTTAGCAATAAAAAGAAAGTGTTACTTAATTCTTTTCCCTATGGTCTGAGGTCAGAGAAATCTGAGACAGCTGGGCAGCACGAATAACGTGTCATAATCATAAAAGGTCCTAAAGGTGTGTTGAAGAGCTTCGTGTATGGCTTAAACAGGAATATAGGTAGGATGGAGCAATAGAGTGTCTAACACAAAGTCATGTGGGTCCCAGTTTTTCTTCCAGTTTGACAGGGTTATTTCCCTTTCAGGTCTGCTTTCGTGACTCTCTCTTCCCAACTGAACATAATTGTTTCCGTGGCTGAGGATTTTCCCAAGGTACCACGTGACCACTCCTGCCTGCTTTGACTCAGCAGTGACTTCTGAATTTGCATGGGTGAAACAACAAGAATTGCTCGAGTCCCATCCTCTATTTCCTGGCCCTGCCATTTCCCTCTTCACATTGTCTCTTGCCTGCTTTTGAGCTCCTCAAATTATCTCTAGGTTCAGCTACACCCTTTGATTCTGCCCCTTGGCAGGTTCTTGGAAGTTGCCGGTAGTCTGGCTCATCCTGGGTAAATGATGACACATCCTACTGAGAAATTAGATCATGGCCAAATACTAAAATGGGATTATCCATTTACAAAGTTCAGTGTAGACAAAAGGCGTCTTCCACACCATTTGGTGTCCTCCTTCGGTACCATTTTACCCTTCCTTGTCTCTTGCATGGTCTGTAATCTAGCAAGCAACTTTATTTAGCAAGTATGTGTCTCTTGAAACCTAAACTGACTTAAAGACATTAAGAAGACTAAGAAAATCAACTCTTACTGGCTTTCTACCTATAGAATATTGAGGTCTGGAAGATATTTTGGAACAAGGTTATCTCCCTTGTTCTCCATAAATCATATCACAAATTAAGTCAGCACCTCTCTGGTTAAGAAACCAGCCTTGTAGTAAAATATTACTTATATTTGACATTTAACCTGCTCACTTTGCTGGCCTGGAGAATTGGAACATTAATTCATTCATTCGGCCAACAAATATTTATTCAGTGTTGATACTTTGGGAATAAAAATATCAACCAGATATGGATTCTTCCATCAAGGACCTACACTCCACTAAGAGAGATAAAGCAGGTACAAAAATAACAATGGTAGAAGGTGAGAAAGGTAGAGACTGATAAGGACTTTGAGGAAAATAAAAGAAGGGAGAAAACATGTTTCAGAGTAGATTATGTGGAAGAGATATTTGGAGGATGGGGACTGTGGATGTGGGCCAGCTGGGGGTGAGGCACACAGTGGGGCATTCCAGGTAGAAAGAAAATGTTGAGTCACTTAAAAGAAGAGCAAACAAGCTGTTTTAACCAGAATAAAGTATTCAGTATAAACCATAAGGGGCACTAAAATTAGAAAGGGAAAGTGACTGAGGTAGTGGTAGGTCTTGAATGTCTGATTAAGGTATGAACTCATTAAAGGCATTTGATCAGTAACCTAAAGGGTCCAGAATTATTAATCAGGACATTTAATCCTGGTGGAAATACATAACATGTATGGAAGGTGAGGGGAGGTTATATTAGATATCGAAAAAGCTTTTGGGAGGCTATTGCAAATGTAACAAGGCAAAAAGTACTAAGATTCTAAACTATGGTAAGCCCAGTAGGATAGAGAAGGGGATCAGATAATAATAGTAGCTAATACTTATTGATCACTTACTATAGAGTAGGTAGTGCGCAACGAATTGTGCATGGATTATCTCACTTTAACGTCACAACAAGCTTATGAGATAAAGTGGAAGAAACAAAGCTTTCCACTGTATGGATGGTCAGCAAAGGCTGATTTTAACAACTGCCCGAAACAAGCAGCTTCTAAGCAAGAGCTTTTCTCCTGTAACGGGTTTCAGATTGGCTGGAAGATCAAAGGAAAAGAAAAAAGGAACTCTTGAGTTTATTCTCAAGCTCAATGATTAATAAAAGGCAAAATCTGTGAACATCATTTCACACAATAGATACAATTGTAATTTTAATACCTTTTAAAAAAAAAAAAAGATTTCTGAGATTTCGGGTTAACACAAAATGGTGGTCTCCTTGGTAAAATAGTTTGATATGTTGGAGAGTCTTGACCATCTTCAGGTGGTCATCATTCAGACTCCTGAATGTCAGGAAAGATGGAGAAACAGTCTGCAACTTCTGATAAAGAGCAGGACGTGTTCTTATTTTTCTCTGGGGAATCAGTCCAAGCAGTCGGATAAGAAGTTTCTTTGCTGACTGGGTTATCCATAATTCATATGTTTCTTTATAATGGATCATGTCAACAGAGGCAATCTGCATCTAAAATCTGAGTAAGGTATGTTTAGTTCCATGAGTTTGATTCCTGTCTACATAAGGCTCTTTTCCCAGTCTAATTGTGATTTATAATTCCCTTCTAATAAAGGCTAATTTTATCTCAAGGAAGAAAATATATATATTCATATATATAATATATATAAGACATATAAAATATATAACATTATATATGTTATTTTTATATAAAACATATGTAGCATATAATGTTATTTATTGTATATATTATACACACACACACACACACACACACACACATTGGTAAGCAATATTATCACATCCATTTACAGGTTAAAAACACAGCTGGGGCTTACTAGGGTAAATAACTTACTCAAAGTTGCATGGATTCAAGATTTTGAGATCATTACTTACTTACTTTTTAACTTATTTATGACTATCACACCAATGAAAATATAATGTTGATGAAGACAGGTGAATGGATTTCTGTTCACACCTGTACATTCTGTACCCAAAATACTGCCTGGCTGATTGCTCTTGGCTGCCTAGGTGAGAAGGTAAGTGGATGTCTGTCCTCCGAGTAACTATTCTCAGCCACTGGACTTTGTGACTTCCCCAGGGAGATATTGAGGGCTGAAGAATAAGGGAGAATGTCTGCAGGGCAGAGAAAATGAGGAAGATGGTAGATTCATGAGGTGTAAATGAGGTAATAGTAGAATATATGCTAATTTGTGTTTTTACAAAATGTTTCCATTATCAGTTCATAACTTGTCCAATTATGTAAGAATTATGCAATTTTTGTTTCATCTTTTATCATGAACTAATACCCTATATGTTATTCCATTTTAGGAATTTTGTTTTATCTATTTTTTTCCTGCATGTGTTCATTGGAGGTTGGTTGAGTTGGGACATTAATTTGTGTATGTTCTGTTTCTAGGCTCTGAATACTAACTTAGCTTGGCTCCCTGGGAAGAAAATTGTCTCTACATTTGTATTACAATATGGAATTCTGCTGCTTTAATTAATAGGTTTAGAAGTCAATTAACATTGGGTGTGAATAATACACTTGTGAAACTAAAATCAAAATATAATTATTCATATAGAACATAATATAAGGTTTATTTAGATGTTTATTTTAGTTTTGAAAATATGTTGAAGATTATTCTACTATAGGTTGAATTATTTTGGAATATTTTCCATTCTATGGCCATAAACAATGTCTCTAAGTGAATTCATCTCTGCAATAAGCTATAATTTTCCTAAATCATTTATAGAGTCACACAAGCAAAAATTTCAATTTCTATTATTAAAAATTATACTGAGTTCACATTCATTGTTATGCTTGACAAAATCAAAAACATAATTGTCTGCTTTTGTATATATTTACTCAAAGTAGTCCTAATTTGAAAAAAAACATTGTAATATTGCATTTAGCATTTTGTTCCTTTTTCCTTTTTCTAAAATAGGAACTCAACTTGTATATTTTATTCTTAAAAAAGTTTGAGAGCTGAATTACCACTATTGTGACAATTTTCTTTAAATGTATAATAAGATACTCAAAGTATAATTTAATTTTTGACTTACAGATCCCTAGTAAATTTTTTGTAGGAAATGAATATATACAATTATAATCTCAAGTAAAGTTTAAATTGTGTCAGCAACAGAGCTATGATTAGAAATGACTAAAGTAAGATCAACTTTGCATTATCAATATTGTATTAGATAGAACATCCTTTCAGTAACAGACACGACTTAGGTTTGAAAACAAAAACATAAAAAATTGGAACTAATCTAATAGACTATATATGAGTCTTACAATGAGTCCTTTATAGAAGCAAAGAGAGTCTGTCTTGTGTGATTAGTGTATTTTCCCATCTACAGACCACAATGCCCCAAAATGGCTATACCTTTTATTTTTTAGAGCTGTGATATAAATCCCTTGTCTGTGCAAATACAAAGACAGAATTTAAGATATACTGAACTAAGCAATGAGTTTTCAGTAGTAACCAATCAACAAAGGGCTCTTCTCACTTTTCCTCGCTGTTGGTTAAACTGTACCTGGTCTGGGTTGATCACTTTGTGAAGTGACCCATTTCCTTACTTTTGAAGGGCCTGGGCTCTTGATACCTTGCCCTCATCCTATGGCCATTGCTGTATCAACTCATTCATTGTTATTTCCCGGTGTAGAACTATAAGATGCATCCAAATCAATCTCCCAAGGTCCACATATAAGTGTTTCTGCCTCCATTATATAAAAGCAAGCCTTAGTAAATGCCTCAGAGCCCCCTCTGACAAAGTATGAGTCACAGCTTCAGGTTCCAGTAGAACCTTTGTAATGTCCTTTCTGGAAACTGGAAGGTCTAATGGAGCGAAGGCCAAAGTTGTAGAGACCAGAAGCACACATTCTAGAAACGCTTTACCACGAATTAAGGGTCCCAGGCCAGAGCAGACAGCATGGGTGCTCTTTCTGCATGCCCTCTGATTTGTCTTCCAATCCATGCATAGTTGCCCCCAGTGTGTTCTCACTTCCATGAGCTGGAACCTATAGGTTCGTCAATGTGAGTCTGCTTAGGGTTGCTTTAACAAAGCACCACTGACTAGGTGGCTTAAACAAGAGAAATCTGTTTTTTCATAGTTCTGGAGGCTGGAAGTCCAAGTTCAAGTTGTTAGCAGGTTTGGCTTCCTCTGAGGCCTTTCTCCTTGGCTGGTAGATGGTCACTTTTTTCTGTGTCCTCACATGGTCATCCTTCTGTCTGTGTGCAACCTGTGTACTAATCTTTTCTTAGAAGGGCACCAGTTGTATTGGACTAAGGAGCGCCCAGATGGCCTCATTTTACCAAGCTTCTAAGCATGGCTGAGTCTTTCTGGTGATCAATGCCATCTAGGAGCCCACCAAGAGTCACCTCATTAAAACAAAAGATACTGCTATCATCTATTAAATTCCAAGGGAGTTAGGAGAGATGCTCCTAGTGCTCATATCACTGAGAAATCACAAAGATTTAGGAGTTCTATGTCAGGAACCCAGGACGGAAACTAACTAACTAACTATCTATCTATCTGTCTATCTATCTATCTATCGTTATTATATATAATTATATAAAGTATATAATATATATTTTCTATTATTTAACAGGAACTTTATTGTAAAAATAGAACTATAATGAAGACTGAATTCATTATACGAATTCAGCTTTAGCAAGTCTTTATGCTAAAATCAAAACCCTGCTAGGAAAGGAGTGGGGCCCTAAGACACTGAATGGGGACATGGATGGACCCCTGATTCCTCTGAACCTCTGGGCTTGCAGGCATGGCCTACTTCATGTTGCTGCAGAAGAGCAGCCTTCTCTTGCCTGAAGACCACGCCAAAACATCAACTGAGATGGACGCCTTGGAAGATAATAATTGTTCTCTTCAAAATCTGACCCACTTCCTCTCCTGTCTTCTAGTTCCATAACTAGGATCAAGTCTCAGCATGGGCCAGCTAGGGAACTACTTTCTTGCTAGAGGAGAAAAGGAATTATTCACCAAAGGAGCTTCAGGACATGATTAATTGCAGCAAAAGAAAGCAGGGGTTGGGAGAGCATGCCAGAAAGTAGGTCTTGATAGTACTGGACTCGGGCAGGGTATGGGGGTGGTGAAAGATAAGCTCAATAAAGGAGACTTGGCCAATAAGGAAGCATTCTCCCATGACTGATAAAGAGCACCTGGAAAGGGTACTAATCTACTGCTCAGATGGTTACTAGAAGCTTGTGGGAAACAAGAGGCTCATATTAAATTAAGTGCAATGACAGAGATACCCTGGTAAAGTTTTGAGGAAGGGATCACAAGGCTCAGAGGAGTGAACATGCTAGAATGGTTCTATTGTATAACTCTTGAGAGCCCACCAACTAGCTGGGTTCTCTGGAAACCAGAGAATGCTCTCGGAAGGGCCAGAGAATGCTGTCATCACTAAGCTCATAAGAAATATGCTAGTGATAGAGGTATTGGCATGTCTGAACAGCTCAGTGGCAGCTATGGCAGGGTTGATAACAGACAGTATTGTTAGAGAACTGTTGTCAGTGGGAATGATAGGATTCTAGAACAGCAGATGGCAAGGGCAATATTGAACCATTAGAGATCTATGGGGATGGCTAATATACCGAGGGGTTTCCAAAGGAAAAATAGATGGACAGCCAACAAGAGCATGGTTTGATATACATAAAAAAAGCATTAAAGTTGGATGAACAGAAGCCTGATATCATTATTGCCCATGGAACCTTACTTCTTAATCCAGTTTATAAGCCTGAGCTAGTCCCCACACACACAGAAGCTCCCTACATTCCACAAGTACATCCCGTATATATTTCAATAATATAATTTTATATATTTTGCATATAATTTGAAATTACAATCAGCAATTCCTCTATGAACATTCTAGTCTCTTTGTATCAGCTAGTGATGCTCCCCATCTCTGGAATATCCTTTCGCACCTTCTGTCTGTGTGAGTGTTACTCTGTTTTAAGGCCTCAGTAAAGCCTTTCCCAGTGGCCCCCATATCCTGGTTGTCACCCCTACCTCTAAACAGCAATCCTGTTCATTTCACATTTACTATTCAGCCTGGCCGTTTATTGAAACTTTTATATATAAAGGAAAGTCCATTTTTCCAACCTGCTTCTTAGACCTTTGCAAATAGGATTAATCTTATACCCCACAACTTATTACCATGCTCTGTGTCTAATAAAATCTTAATTAGAATTTTCCATTTAACATTTTAATCCCTTCCGTTCTTTGAACTAGGAATGGATGTATTTATCACTGCCTATAAACATGCAATTACACCCATACATTTATCTTAGATTCTTAATTGGTAGAATTACTTGAAATCCTTGAAATAAACTTAGATAGGAGAACTTAATATGGAGTGATTAACTTGCATATACATATAGATTAAATTCAGGGCTGTTTATTTTTTAAGCTGGAATTATAAGTTTTCAACGTCGGATGAGTCATAGGAAAGTTAATAGCCACTATAGAACAGACACACAGTATTACAATTTAGGCTCTTTGTTAACTCTGTCATCTAATTTTTCATAATGACTAAAACCCCACAATACCTATTATAAAATCCTTTCATAAAGTACCATGCCAATGTGGGAAATGTGACTGGGTGTTTCCTAACTGCCAAAAATTACCCAAGTGTCTTGGTCCAGAGAGACTTGAAGATGTTGGAACCGCCTTAGCTGATATCAGAATGCATTAGACAACTTTAGAATTTAAGATTCTATGGTACTGGTTAAGAGAAAGATCAAAATATAGATGGAACACAATAGCCTATTTATCTACTTATATACATACATGCACACATCAGTATATGGCTTATAAAAACTTCTTTATATATGATAAATCTCACAGGAAAAGAACTTTAAAAGAAAGAATCAAAGTGAATATGGTGTTAGCAAGAAGCAGCAGCAGTTTGACTTTTTTGAGTGTTTTTTTCCAAGGTAGTGCCTGCCCAGCATATACCACAAACTTGAAAGAGATCATTTACAGGACGATATAATCTCTTCAAAGATATACTTATCCTCAGTTTCTTGATTAAAATCAGACACTCCTTCACTTGACAGGACCCCGACTTCCTGTTTTCTTCAGCACTCCCTGGGTTACTCTGAGGGCCTCCAGGAATGGCCCTCACTTAACTGTTCCCTTGTGCTCAAGTGAGGTACCTGGTTGAACTAGGAAGCCCACATTTCTAAATTTGCGGTTCAGATAATGAGGCGTTTTGTTTTTCTCTCCTTTTGAATCCTGAGGATGCTAGAGCAAACACACACAGATGACGGCATCTCTCCTTTACCACCCCTGTGCTTTGGATTCTCGAAGTTCTGTAGTATATTCCTACAGCAACCAGCTGAGGAAGTGCCCTCCCAGCGCAAGGATTCAAAAGGAAAACCTGCTGTGACAGGCTCAGAGCTCAGCCATAGGGCCATATCCCTGCCAGTTTCCAGTTAGACCCCGCAGCCATGGCAGCGTTCGCTGTGGTCTTTCCCTCTCCCTGGCTCCCAGGAGCCCTATTACTGCAGCATCGCTGGCAAGTTTCCCTAACATGCTGCTTCTTCCTCTTCAGTGGTTTTCGTAGAATCACTTATGGTACTCCCCTCTTTCTTGTTTCTTTTTTTTTTTTTTTTAATGACACATAGCCTTCTGATAATATTATAAATATATTGCTTGTTTTGGATGGCAACCCACAATCACGATTGGGAGAAGGAAAAACAACAGTTCACTTATTTTTTTTTCCAGTTCTTAGATCTCTTCTACTCTATTTTCCTTAAGGGTTAAACTCTTATGTGTATTTAAAAACAGAAAGAAGTTCAGAGAACATCAAAGGAGCACAGAAAGTGAATCTTCTTCCCAACATAACTCCATTTTCACTATGAAAAAAAATGCAAAATGGTAAAATAACCATTTCTGCATGAAAATCTTTACTTGTCCCGTTTCAAAGTCATATAAATTATTTTGCTTAGTATGGTCTAATTAGGAACCAGTTTTGTTCTTACTTTTACAATGTAGTCTTTAGTCCATTTGATGAGAGGAAACAAAAATGAATCTTCACTGAGAAATGTCTACGTACCAATACTACGTTAAACTTTTCCACACAGATTTTCTCCAATAATCCACCAACAACTATATGGAATACTAACGGCTATATATATTTTATAGATGGGCATAAGCTGAAGCACAGAGATAACAAAACTTGTTAAAAGTTACATATCTAGTAAGTAACAAATCAGATTTGCTGCCCAGCAATTGGATTCCAGAATCTCTGCTGTTAGCTCTTACCTTATTTTTGCCTCATCATCTCATGATTCTTAAAATATAAATCATCATTTTCTACCTCACTTACATGGACACAAAAAAGTAAGTGACACCATCTCTGTTTCATAGAGGAGGGAAATGATGTAAAGTCACTTGTCTAAGGACCTCTATAATAAATGGCAAAAAAAAAAAAAAAGAAAAACGAACACCGTGTGTGTGTGTGTGTGTGTGTGTGTGTGTGTGTGTTTGAAACATATAGTTTTACTCTCCTGGTTTAATTTATTTTCTCATAAATTTTGAAGCTCACTTAATACTAAATTGTATTCAAATTCAAATTCTATAAGAAAGAAGTTTGCTCTTGGATAGCTTATGGCATAGTTTTTCAAAGCATGATCTTTAGGGAATAATTGCCCAGAGTTAAAGTTCTAATTCTTCCATTTAGGGACCCTGGGACTTTCAGCAAATTATTTAACCAATCAATGTGAGGTCTCCTGTAAGGTAAGGATAATAGTGGTATCCAGCTTGCAGATTGTTAGGATTACCTCCAGGAATACATGTTACAGACTTTCTGCACAATGCTGGGCAGTGTGTATGTAAGGAGGAAAAGTTATCTTTTGCCCTCTTAAGGTTGGCCTGAAGCAAAATTGGGAGACAGAAAATATGGAACCTGACTGCGAATGGATGACAGAATTTCTCTGTGGATAATATTCAGGTTCTACACCAGAAGGGGTAGGTACCTGGGGGCCTCCGTCCGTTAAGCTTCCTGCTCTTGGTTTCACCTCAGCTCATGATCTCAGGGTCCTGAGGTCCTGCTCTGTGCTCAGCAGGGAGTCTGCTTGAGGATCTCCCTCTCCCTGCCCCTCCCCCTTTCACTCTTTCTTTCTCAATACATAAATTAAAAAAAAAAAAAAACGTGGGAAATAAGAGGAATAAGTATGATTTGGAAGTGGTTTCATTCATTTTAGCTTTAAATCTTCACCTATGCCATTGCTTTATTCTGTAACTTATAGATTCACTTTGTAATGATTGATTCTGTAAAACTGGATTATGATATCTATTTTTGTTCAGTTCTTTTTGTTTTCCTTGCTACTTCTAGTTTTCATCTAACATTTTAAATTATAGCTTAAATAAAAAATAATTTAATAAGAATACTTCGTAACAGTGTTTCATTCAACATTGGTAAATTTCAGGTAAATTCGTTCTTAACTGTGAGTTTTTCTCTTTGTGTCCAGTCCCATAGTCAAAATAGTAAAGGAGCAGGACAGCTATTACACTTATAAACCTATTGGTAATATATGAGTCCCATAATGCCTGTAAGGATCAGCCACCCTGATGAACATCTGTGATTCATACTGTACACTCTACAGTGAATGAAGAGATTTATTTCTTAATAGTTATTAAGGACTCTATTCAGGACTCTGGCTGAGAACCGGCATGACATCTGCATCTGGTATGTGATGTGGCTCCTTCCTGGGAGGACTATTACGGCCCCGCCCTGACCAGCCAGCTGCAGCAAGCCCCGCATTTGTCCTCACTCGTCAGAGCAGCTTTCTGTGTTGGTGACACCTGAGGAAACCATCTACCATCCAGATACTTTCAAGAACTACTTGCAGACGGATACTCCCTGTCTTTCCACATATGTCCTGCCATATGCTCAGAGAGCAGTTATGCCATCCCCACACCGGCTGTGTATCTTGTACAAGAGGACAGCATATTTCCTGGAACGTTTCTCAGTTACATTGTTTCTCTACCGGAAGTTGTGCTAGTGAGTGATCACACTCTTAGGTAAAGAAATCTACCAGGACCCATCAGAAGTTTCGAAATCTCCTCTCCTTTCAAAGTGATAAACTCATGGTAGATTGGGTTGCTTTTTTTTTCTTTCCTAAATTTATCTCCGGAAGAAGAAATCATGGTTTCCTAAATTTTGTTTCTTAAAAGTCGTTCCTATGTTTTAATCTCAGAGTCTATAGAATTTTTCAGGTTTTTTTCTTTCGGCATTATCATCTTGATAATTTTTTTTAAACTTTGGATCAGTAGCTTGAGAAAGATGAAAATCAAATAATTTGTTTTTTGCTCTTTAACAATTAAGTCTTTAAGATGGAATTGTTAGTATTTCTGCCAAATTATGTCATTCATGTCATCAATGCAAAGTATTTTACATCATAAAATTTTCCAAATTTCTAGAAATATAAATACACATGAATTCCAATCAGTACTATCATCAGTAATTTAAATACATCTCAGATCAAAGCAGCAGAGAATTCAGAAGTTCATTTAATTAGAGCTCAAAGTAAACCATGACATCTATCTATCTGACTCAGTTTATGCTTTGGTATTTTTCTGGTTGGTTTGTTTTGAAGTTGGAATATTGACATTTTGTATTACATTTGCTGTAATTGATAGAACTTATTCTTGGCAATTTTGTAGAGGTACTAACTTACTTGAAACCAAAAATACAAAAACGTTCTCTGGAGAGTTAGCTTATTTATGTTTCTGAAACACTCTAAGAAAATTGGAAACTAAGCATTTATTTATAGTCGATGATTTTAGTGAATAGTAGCAAAGAAATACTGAAAGAAGATTTCAACATAGGAAATGAAGAGTAAAAGGAAATTCAATGAAGAAGAATTTCAGAGGAAAAAGTCAAAGAAAATTATGAAATACAATAACACCCAGGAACAATCAACCCAAAGAAAAGATTTCAGATGGACAAAAACTAAGCATGCACAACGCCTTTACATTGCATTCCCTTCATTATAATGACAACAAATAGATCAGAATGTCTCATTATTTCATCACCTTGCTTTGTTTCGACTGTCAGGTATGAAAAATTACTGAGAACAAAATTTCAAAAAGAAAGAAAACTATGAGTAGTATGAACACACCATGAGTGCTAATTCCAGGAGAGCTGGTTTTTCAAGAATCATGCCAGAAATTAAATAATGATATAGCAGTTAGAACATACGTGTCCTTTTGAGGTTCCCACACCCTCCTAAAGAAGAGAAACTATAGTTTCTCCCATAAACTAAAGAGGATGCCTACAGTTCTATGTATTTTGAGAATGGGACTTAGAGAGTTTCCTAAGTTACTTTTCAGTGTTCAATGGTAGCCTAAATGGGTTCATTGTCACTAAAGTCCTCATATTCCCGTCTCATTTTTGGCTTTTACTGTCAATCTATTACTTTGCTTCCTGTAATGTTTTATCAGCCTATATTTAGAATTTATGTAATTTTATGCTTCCAAATATCTAAGCTAAGGTAGGCACTATGGTCTGCTCTCAAAGAAGACAGAGGACGTAAATTCAAGTCCTTGACTCCTCTACTTACTAATCATCGACTTTAGCTAACTTTCAACTTCATCAGGCTTCAGTTTTGAAATGTGTACAATGGTAATATTACCTCCCTTACCTTTCCCACAGTATAATTGTGAGGATGGAATAAATATATGTAAAAAAGTTCTGTGACTGCTGAAGTAGTAAACTAATAGGGAGTTTTTCTCCTGACAGGTGTAGCAGATAGGATTTCACTTCTATCTCTTTGATTTAAAAGTTGATTTATAGTTATATATTTGAGACAAAAACATTAGGAACTATTATTTGTTTATTTAAGAGATAGTGCACATGTGGGAACATGTGTGGGGGAGGGGCAGAGAGAAAGGGAGAGAGAATTCTAAAGCAGACTTCCCACTGATGTGGGGCTCAATCCCGGGACCCTGAGATCATGCCCTGAGCTGAAATCAAGAGTCAGCCACCTAACTGACTGAGCCACCCAGGTGTCCCTAGTCTCTTTTTAATATCCCTACTCTTAGGGTGGTATTGCCTAAGTTTAAGAATCAGATAGAAGATAAAGTTACAGAAAATCAATGATATACTTAATTGGCATAGTGACATAATTCTTGGCATGAAGACAACTTTACCATTTACACTCAAAAATAAGTGGAGAGACCTATATGTATGTATACATGTATTCCATTCAACAAAGTAGTCTGAAGCCTTGTTTGAGATGTCTTATAAATGTAGCAAATTATTAATAAATAACTATTCCTAGTTTCAGTAAGTACAGTTTTAATGTATTTTCTAAATAAGATAGCCTTAAACTGAATAGTGACCAAGATTACACCTACCTTTCTGCATCATTATTTGCCTTATTATTCTTGGAAAAATCTATGCAGTATTGTATATTGTATGCAGAAGCCAGAGTAAAACGAACATAATGTGATAATAATTGTAGTCCCTTTTGATCCAGATCTAGTAGCTGAGTCTACTGTCCCAATGTGTTTAAGCTTTTCCAAATGCAATGCTGTCAATTACCATTTGGCCAAAAATAATAAGAAAATGTAACTTTCTGGGGTGCGAGAGTGGCTCAGTAGGTTAAGTGTCTGCCTTTGGCTCAGGTCATGATCTCAGAGTCCTGGGATCAAGCCCCACGTTGGGCTCTCCGCTGAGCTTCTCCCTCTCCCTCTGCCTGCTGTTCTGCCTGCCTGTGTGCACTCTCTCTGTCAAATCAATCAATCAATCAATCAATCTTTTAAAAAAAGACTCATGAAAAAAAGAAAATAGAAGTTAACTGCTACCTAGGAACCTTGACCTTGAGTAAATGTTACACACACACAGACACACAGACACACACACACCTGTACTGCAGCAGATCAGAACCAACTCGGTTTTAAAATGTAAATTGTTATAGGAGGTAAAGCATTTATACTCCAGAAGCGTGGACCACTCCATGTAAGGACCTTCAGGGAATGAGAGCTGCTGATTCTCTGAAAGTTGTCAGAGACAGACGTGGGGCTGCTGGCCTCCCTTTCTACCTTCCTTGGTTTCCATTTGCCCTTTTGAGGAAAGTGAGAGTGTGCCTCAGAGATCTCAGTTTGTTCCAAGTGTACGCAAGAGGGTGGAATCTGTTGGGTTTCAGTCTTAAGCCACAGGAGCTAGTCAGCCCCAGAAATAAAAACAATCACACCATTACCTTGCCACCAGCCTACCTAGGCAGACACTCAGCAAGATTTATGTTTCAGAGTTTCAGAGTCATGGGTAGATAAAAAACATTGATTGACTGCAGATGTCCTTTATATCATCAGTAACCCAGAACATTAAAAAAACAAAGAGGATTAATTCAGGTTTATGATGATTAAATTTTCTCCTTACTCATTCAATTTCAAATATCTTGGCACTAGCCCCATGTGAAGTATTTATTTACTCAGGAACTTATTCAAGTCAGGCAGGTATTAACAGTGCTTTTTTTGTCTTCTATTTTCTTTGTTAGCTTCACCCTTAGTGTGTTCCTGTCCACACTCCTCCACTACCTCCTAGTGCTGGTTTTTTCTGTTTGTTTGTTTTTATATACCTAAATATCTATTTTCCCTTGCAATGAAACCATTCTTTTTTTTTTTTTTTAAGATTTTACTTATTTGAGAGAGAAAGAGAACAGGGGGAGGGACCAAGGGACAGAGGGAGAAGGAGAAGTAGATTCCCCAATAAGCAAGGAGCCCAAAGCGATGCGGGGCTCGATCCCAGGACCCCGGGATCATGATCTGAGCTGAAGGCAGATGCTTAACCAACTGAGCCACCCAGGCACCCCTTGCAATGAAATAATTCTGATCACTAGAAACAGTGTTAGCGAACAACAGGTCTAGAGTGGGTTATAAAACAAGAAAGCCATTCTTCGTTATTGTCATCATAACACTAATAGGGAAGGATTTCATTCTAAGATGAAGAAAGACAAATGTTAGAATGCAGAAACTGAAACTAGCATTGATTTCAAGAGATCAATTTTCCAAACTTGTTGTTCAGTCATAAAACCTGCATTGTATTATACTGTGGACGGTATTGGCTCACCTTTATCCTGTATAAGCATTCTCAGGAGATTTCCTCTGAGCTACTGTCAGAGAACATTATCAGCTTCCCAATCATGGAGAGTAAATCGTCTTGTCTGATTACTTACTATTAAAGAATTCTTTGGACAGATGAACTCATTCTAATACAGAGGCAACTCATTGTTCATTACTCATTTAAAAAGTATTCATTAAGTGCCTACTATGTGTCAGGCATTGTGCTAGGAAATGAAACTAAGAAATACATCAAGGAACTTAAACTCTGTTGGGTGAGGTAGATACCAAACATGTACTTCCATAGATAACCACACAAATAACTATATATTCACACCAAATTCATTAAAAAGAAGTTCAGCCCAGTTTTTTTTTTTTTTTTTTTTTTTTTTAGAGGGAGAGAGTCAGCACAGGGAGAGGGGAGTGGTGGGGAGTGGCAGAGGGAGAGAGAATCCCAAGCAGGCTCCACACCCAGTGCGAAGCCTGACACGGGAATTGATCTCAGGACCCTGAGGTCATGACCTGAGCTGAAATCAAGAGTTGGATGCTTAACTGACTGAGCAACCCAGGTGCCCCAGTGCAATCTTCTTCTTAAGACTTAATTATAGTATTCTGATTTTTTCTTCTAATTCTAAATGAGAATGTGTGAATAACAATTCAAACATCTACTTCGTTTTGAGCCCAGTTCTATGTGGTAGGTAGATATGTCATATGCAGTCCTAAACTATTATCACTTAATTCACTTTTCCTGTAGGAAAAATAATGTCTGAAATTCTGTAAGTCTCATCTCATTTCTGTCAACAGAAAAATGGAGATGGTAATAATTTCTAACAGGATTTTTTTAAAGATTTAAATTAAAGAGTCATTAAAAAGGTAATGGGTGCTCTAAAGAAGTTTCCAAGATTATGGAACTGCTAAGTACTGATATAAACAAGAATATGACTGATTACCCCAAGGACAGAATTAGAAAGTTAAGGAGTATACTGTGTACTTGTATATTAGTATATTATACAGTATATTATAGCTGGACTTGAAAGAATATAAAAACATATTGGGGGGAAGAGGAAGTGTCTCTACTGGAAACATGATGAGCAAATATGCACAAGTGGGATTCAAGATTATTTGAAAAATGGTAGCAAATTTGGTCTTGTCAGGATCATATGTGGCCCTGAAGACCCAGAACGGGCCAGTAAGAGGCAAATCATCAAGGTCTTAGCTCTTAACTATGGGATGAGAAAAACAAAACAAAATAAAATAAAACAAAGATAATATTTAATCATTGCATTATCTTTCCATTTTAGGTCTTCTGGTCATTAAGGCAAGAGATGAACCTCTTATTTTTTACTTTCTAAAAATGTGTTCTGTGGTTTTCCTCAGAAAGGATAGTGAGGCAAAGAGTTTCTCCCTGAAACTGCAAAGTTTGAAAGATAGGTACAGAACCAGGACAATAGGCACTTAGTGAACAGGGAGGTTGCTTAAGAGGGTCAATTAGAAATAGGAATGATTTCATTATTCCACTATAGATATATATGTATGTGTATATATATTATATTCAATATATATATATTCTTGACATTGACGGAATATATATATTTATATGCCTACCTTCACTGATTTTCTTCTATGGACTTCTACCTGAAACCATCATTTTCCTTTATAATAGTGAAATTACCATCTATGAATGTGCATGAAGGAGAGTCATTACTTTAGGCATCGATAAAACAACATGAAAAGATCAACCACTGGGAGAGAAAGAAAATTTTAAAATAGGGAATGTTGGTTAATAATCTCATAGTGCCAAACTCCATATAAAGATTGCTTCCTTTTTTAATGGAAGAATATCTTCTTTATTTCTTAAAACAAAATAAATATTTTGAGTTGGATTTTGTTTTTCTTTTAAAGGAGGTCTAAATGTAATATTGCACATGAAGCTTCCAAGGCTTTGGGCAATTGTTTACTAGTCCCCAGAACCTGGACCAAACCTTCTGGCGCTATCAATGACAAACATATTATTTAGAGTTATAACTACAAAATGACTTGAGTCAGTACCTTTGGTAAATACACTATTTTTTATAAAGATTTTCTTTTTAAGTAAACTCTACACCCAATGTGGGGTTGAACTTAGATTAAGAGTTGTTGCATGCTCTACTGACTGAGCCATCCAGGTAGCCCCGGTAAATGCACTGTTGACTTAAGTGTTAATTCCAAAAACCCATCCAACATAAATCCTGGATTCCAAATGAAAAGTGGTGCTTTTCCTAAGTGTAAAATGATGGACATTCTACATCTTTATTATCAGAATGGATTTTCTGGAATTTTGTGTAGATTATAAACCTTACATGAATACTTCTCCTCCACTCTGACTACAAATGTACCACCAAGCTAGGCAGAGACTGAAGGCATTACAGACCAGCCATGAAACTTCTCACAAAAAACATGCTTTTAGTAAGTTCTAATTATCTCAAATTTGGTACCTTTTTGAGGGCTCTCTACCTGAATGTACATTTGAATGTACATGAAAATTCAGTTCTAATCTTTTTATCTCTGTCTATGCCTATACAATAAAGCATACCTTATTCAAAGTCAATCAGTCTCTAACCTAAAAGCTGTGTTATGTTGGATTGAGCTGAGCTAAAAAAGTACACGGTAGTCAACCTGGTAAAATGATAGGACTTTGCAAAGAGTGCTGTGCTATAAAATGGAAAGGACTGTGATCAGAGTCACAAAACAGCAAGAACAACAAAAGGATCATGTCAGTGGTTGTACAGGGATATGGACTGTATTTGCCCCATCTTCACAATATTTCACTAAGCCAAAAAATAAAGGGATGAGATTCTATGACAATTGTAAAAAGAAAAAAAAAGGGCCTTCATTATGTAAGTTTTCAAGTTTTTTCATATTATAGATGTTTGTGACAATTGGTTACAGAACCACTTTTGCAAAAATATCAAATGCATACACATTAAGCCAATTAACCTTGACACTCAAATAATAATGAGATGATATTTATACTGAAGTGGGATTTGATTTTTTTTTTCAGATTAAGTCAGTACCAGAGGAAGAATTTGTTCCGTGCCTATTGCTCTGTGATGGGAGCAATGTAGAAAAAGTTTACTTATTTTAAAATTCTCTATTATCCACAAATCACTGTAGAGAATACAGAAGACTTTTTATCAGCTATACTAAGGGGGAAATAAAGGCAATCAAGTTTGGACTGAAGCTTACAGATTTTAAGCCTTTCTACACAGTAAAAGGAGGTACTGAGGACAAGATGGTGGATTCCAATGCTGAAAGAATGTTGGAGACATTTGTTATTTTGTCTAAGAAGCACTCCTCCTGATGTTAAGAACAACCTTATCTTCTTTTGGATAAAAACCAACCAACAAGCTCTAATAGGGCCTTCCAATCACAGTACATCAACTCTCTTTCCACAGTGGACAATTACATATAGGCCATTATCCAAGCCAGGCCAATCAGAACACTTTTCTGGGATTTTTCTTCCTAAACAGGAGAAGAAACAATGGTTCTCTGGCATCCAGAAGTGTGAACAACAAGAACATTGGCTGTCAAGTTTCCTTCTATTAAGAGTAAAGCTACTCTGATTAATACAGAGATGAGAGAAAGAAAGAAACTTCTAATTGCATTCTAATTCCTACTTCTAAGAGTCTGAGGGCCAGATTTATGCTTGAATTGCCAAGACACCCTAGTATCTTTCTCATACATGTCCCTCTTTCTGACTGAACTTGCTGGAGTTCTCTGAACTAGCAGTCCTAACTAATCCCAAAACACAAACTGCCAATATGAGTTATATTAAGGTGAGGTTATTATATACTAAGAAGTTACTTGTACATGGGGGGGCGTGGAGCAAGATGGCAGAGAAGTAGGAGGTTAAGATAGAGTCAGATCCCAGAAGTTAATCTAGACAGTGATCAAACCATTCTAAAAGCCAGCATACTCAACAGGAGAGAGAATAGAGGAAGAACTGCAATTCTAGGAGCAGACAATCTACCACTTTCCAAAAGGTAGGACGTTTGGAAAAGTGAATCCAAAGCACAGGAAGAGAGACTGCGGGGGGAGGGGCCGGCTCCCTGCAGCCACAGAGCCCCAGAGCACAAAATCAGAACTTTTAGAGTCTACTCCCCTGAGGGACCTCGCTCCAGAGGCTAAGTGGGGGGTTTGGCCCTTGCGGGAACAGTGTGCTTTCAGGACCCGTGAGTTCACAAAGGGACCGGGGGTGTCTGAGTGCAGCACAGCTCCCAGGTATAGAGGCCGAGAAGCCGACAGCAGAGATGGAGCCCCGCAGTGCGCTTTCAGTTTGGGCTTACCGTGGACCGTGATCCGAGACACAATCCGGCCGCAGCTCTTCGAGCAGGGACCCTGCAGGGGGCAGCTCCGGAGAGACCCCCTTCTTCCTTCTCCAGGAGGAATGGCAACGGGACAGCGCAGGGTTCGGCAGGGTTCAGAGCAGGGCCCCGAGCACTCGGCTCCTCCGGCCGGAGACTGGGAGCCCGCCATTTGCATTCCTGGCCTCCAGGGAAGTACGGAAAGCGCGCAGGGAACAAAGACTCCCGAGAGCGAACCTGAGCAAATTGCTTGGCTCATCCCCTGGGAAGGGTGGGGCAATTCCTCCTCCGTCAAAGACATTAGAGAATCAAGGCAAAACGCCGCTCCCCCAGAAGATCTGTGAGAATATCCAGCCAAGACCAAGTTCATCAATCGGTGAAAGCTGTGGAACTCCAGAGTATTTTTCTCTCTCACTCATCTATTCTTAGCTCAATAAAGACAAGGCGAAAAAACTCACCACAGAAAAAAGAACTAGAGACAGTACCGACAGCTAGAGACCTAGTTAATACAGACATTAATAATATGTCAGAAATAGAATTCAAAATAACGGTTATCAAGGTGCTAGCTGGGCTTGAAAAAAGCATGGAAGATATTAAAGAATCCCCTTCTGGAGAAATAAAATCCCTTTCTGGAGAAACAAAAGAACTAAAATCTAACCAAGTGCAAATAAAAAAAGCTATTAATGAGGTTCAATCAAAAATGGAGGCTCTTAATGCTAGAACAAATGAGACAGAAGAAAGAATTAGTGATATACAAGACCAAATGGCAGAGAATAAAGAAGCTGAGAAAAAGAGAGACAAACAACTATTGGACCATGAGGAGAGAATTCGAGAGATAAGTGATACCATAAGACGCAACAATATTAGAATAATTGGGATCTCAGAAGAAGAAAGAGAGAAAGGGGCAGAAGGCATATTGGAACAAATTATTGTAGAGAATTTCCTAATCTACCGAAGGGAACAAGCATCAAAATCCAGGAGGCACAGAGAACCCCCCTCAAAATCAATAAAAATAGGTCTACACCCCGTCATCTAATAGTAAAACTTACAAGTCTTAGTAACAAAGAGAAAATCCTGAAAGCAGCTCAGGACAAGAAGTTGGTAACATACAGAGGCAAAAATGTTACACTGGCAGCAGACCTATCAACAGAGACCTGGCAGGCCAGAAAGGACTGACATTCAGAGCACTAAATGAGAAAAATATGCAGCCAAGAATACTACATCCAGCTAGGCTGTCACAGAAAATAGATGGAGAGATAAAAAGCTTCTAGGACAAACAAAAACTAAAGGAATTTGCAAACACCAAACCAGCCCTACAGGAAATATTGAAAGGGGTCCTCTAAGCAAAGAGAGAGCCTAAAAAGAACATAGACCAGAAAGGAAGAGAGACAATATACAGTTAACAGTCACCTTACAGGCAATACAATGACACTAAATTCATATCTGTCAATAGTTACCCTGAATGTAAGTGGGCT
>CM052813.1:12728014-12751936 GCA_028533885.1 Nasua narica
GCTCTGATATGAAGAATTTGAGAGGCAGGACGGGGGGTCGTGGGGGGTGGGGAAGAGAAATGAAACAAGATGGGATTGGGAAGGAGACAAACCATAAGAGACTCCTAAACTCATGAAACAAACTAAGGGTTGCTGGGAGGTGGGGGGGGTAGGGTTTTGGACATTGGGGAGGGTATGTGCTATGGCAAATGTTGTGAGATTCATAAGCCTGATAATTCACAGATATGTACCCTGGGGCAAATAATACATTATATGTTAATAAATAAATAAATTTAAAAGGAAAAATAAGAAGTTATTTGTATATTAAGGAGAGGCTAATTAAATAGTAAAATGATACAAGCTCATTGGAAAGCTTCCCTTGCTCCAAATGCTATTTTCCTGGTGAGTTCTGAGGATCCCCCAATGCTTACCTTGCTAAGATCTTCCCTCTGTGTCTTGAACCCTCCTCCCTTGTACAGCCTATATGCCATTACCCAACTCTGTGCAAGAGCTCAATAACTATTAGTAATTCCTTATTACTATCTCTCTGTCCCTTTACATGGAATTGGAACAGTCTGGCCTCTTGCCCCTCTCCTACTGAGAGCAGCTACAGCTGGCTTTAGTTGATTTGTCTTCTGATCCTCCTCTTGTATTGCTCCTCCTTTTATTTTTTTTAAAGATTTTATTTATTTATTTATTTGAGAAAGAGAGAGAGAGAGAGGGAGGGAGAGAGAAAGAGAGAGAGGGAGAGAGAGAGAGAGAGAGAGAGAGACATCAGGGGAAGGGACAGACAGAGAGGGAGCAGCAGACTCCCTACTGAGCAGGGAGCCTGATGCGGTGCTTGATCCCAAAACCCTGGGGTCACAACTTGACCCAAAGGCAGACATAAGCTTAACTGACTGAGCTACCCAGGCACCCCTCTCCTGCTTCTATTGGCCCATATAGAATAAGCTATTCCTCCTGAATGTGACTTTCACCCTTGGACACAAGGCTAATAATGATTTTTTAAGGTCTCTTTTTCTCAGGACCCTTTTGTGACGGACATCACGGAAGGGTAGATGTGATTTCTTCACAGCATGTCCACAGGGGCAGAGAATTGGATTTTGATGGCTTCAGAAGCTTAACTATTATTGCCTTATGTTATGAACCTTCTCTTTTTTTTTGTTTTTTTTCTTTTTGCTTGCTTTTTTTTGTCTATGGTAGATAGTGGTTGGCTATGCTTAGAAGAGTATGACCTAAGCCATCAGACAATCTTCCATTTATAATCTGTTGGCTGAAATCATCTTATGAGGCAAAAGTACAATTTCAAAATCCGCACCATTTGTGAGTGGACTATTTGGAAATTCCATAAAGCAAAGAATGGTAAGCTTCCTTTCTAGGACAGATTCTCTAACATAGAGCAACTTGTGTGTTTAGCTTGAAGTTCTGTGAAGGTGGTAAATTTTGGTAGTGTTTTTAATCAAGTTTCCCCTGCCTGAAAGAGCAGCTAGTACATGTGATTGCTAACATTTTATAGATTCGAATCATTTTGCCAAATGATTGAATACATGTTTTAAATTTTCTGTGTGTGCTGCTAAAATGTGCAAAGCCTTGTGGACAATTTGGGTAGGAATAAGAATTCATCTTGAAGAAACTTAGTCTAGGAAAGGAGAGAGACAATATTAAAAACAGGCATACTGAAAATTCAAATGAAATGATTCTGTATTCAAGATCCAGCCAATGTACTGTTTGCCTTCCAGAGAAGCCACTGCTCCTTTCTATAGAGAGTTGAAGTTACGTCGTAGAGGATTGGCTTTTGAGCTGGGTCTGAGAATATGAATAGGATTTCAACAGAGAGAAGCTCCAAGTCAGAGAATGACTTGCCCTAGACATCAGTCTTAATGTCTTTTTTAAGGCTCCACAAGGCCAGCAGAAATAAAACATAATGTGTTCAGATAGTTGAAATAACTGTAATTCATGAAGCACTTTAGTTTCTTTAAGACACAAGTACTTTAAGCAGTTCTGAGTGCCCTCCCAAGGGGAAAAAATGTGACTTTTCTACCACTTCTCCTTAAAGAGAAATGAGTCATTTGAAAAAAATTTCTTTTTTTTTTTTTTTTTTTTAAGAGTTCAGGTTTCCATTTTAAGCATCTGCCACATTACCACTGAACTACCTACTAATGAAAAATACAGGGGCGCCTGGGTGGCTCAGTGGGTTGAGGCCTCTGCCTTCGGCTCGGGTCATGATCTCGGGGTTCTGGGATCGAGCCCCACGTCGGGCTCTCTGCTTGGCAGGGAGCCTGCTTCCCCTCTCTCTCTGCCTGCCTCTCTGCCTGCTTGTGATCTCTCTCTCTCTCTGTAGAATAAATAAATAAAATCTTAAAAATAAAGAAAGAAAAATACAGGTACTCCAAGCAAAGGAATGATCTCATCTTGCCATTACTTACCTTCTGACAGGACTATGCTATCCCCTGCAAATCTCCCTCCCCTTCTTCCCTACTTTGGGGCAAATTTTAAAGTCGTGACTCATCAAACCACAGCTACACATCCTGAACTTTAGTAACTCCTTCAGCAAAACATGTTTGTTCACAAAATGGTCTCCTCACTCTTTTTGTCAGAAAGTCTCTTTTACAGTAGTGACATTCACTACACAATAGCTCTCTTTAAAGCAAAGCAATGCTTCTTTTCACAAAACCCCATCTATAGAGTTTTAAAAAATATCTCATGGTGATATGAAACTTAGTACACTCAAGCTATGTAGAAATGTAACTTAGATGTTTTGGTTTAAAGGAAGTTTAGGAGATACTGAATTTTAAGAAGCCCATGAGGCAGTTTTTCTGATCTTCATTTCATTTCCATATTGCAAATATCAACTGCTGGAAGGAGTATTTGCCTAACCCATCATTTCTAATCCTGGTGAGTTTTTTGTGCTCTCTCTTCACCCAGCTAAGCCCTTATTCCCTTTACACTTAGAGTACTTTAAACAAATTTACCTGTGTTCACAGCAAATATGCCTCAGCCCCAGGCAGCTGACTTCTTGTTCACGCAGATGGAAATTAAACTGCAATGTGCATATTGCAAGCACCTGGCACAGCCTCTTAAAAATGCAAAACCTTAACCAGGCAACAGGGATAGAGTGTCAAA
Organism: Nasua narica; assembly: GCA_028533885.1. Taxonomy (NCBI): domain Eukaryota; kingdom Metazoa; phylum Chordata; class Mammalia; order Carnivora; family Procyonidae; genus Nasua; species Nasua narica. The sequence continues at coordinate 12,731,117 of CM052813.1, forward strand.
TAGGAAGAAGAGCTACCGATGAAGCGTAAGGATCTTTAATTCTCTGGATTGTCCACTGTACACTCATTAGCTGAATTTAAATTTCTTGGGGTTCTTCTGAATCTGGTTATCACATGAGGAATTTAGAATTGTTTCTTTTTCACATTTTGCTTATTTTTAGTCTTTCCAAAAGACTCCTGGTTATGTAGCAGATTTAGGGAAAATGTTAGAATTTGCATGTTTGGCTTTGAGCTTAAAGATGATCTTGGTTATAAAATGTGTGCAGTGTTTCCCCCCTTTTTTAATATTATATTTTGATGCTTATTTTGTGATAGTTTCATGCTCTTCCATATTTGCATAGATGTACAAAAAATATAAAATATCTAAAAAAATTCAAAGATGATTTTTATATACTAGCTAGCTACACAGAAGTCACTTCCAATAGTTTTTTTTTTCCAATTATGGCATTGCAAGACATCTCAAATCATTCCGTTATTAAAGTTGGTCTTAAATTCGATGCCATCTTTATGCATGGAGAAAAAGGTGGTGTGTTGTTGCAAACCCCAAGCATTATCTGTTACCATTAAACTAAGTTACATCTGTCTTGCAATAGGGAAGTGAAAGAGGTTGCTTTAGGACTCTGTCAAAATTAGAGATAACCATTTACTGTAGACAAAACATTTTTAATATTTTTGTCATATCAATACTTCAGGACACCAGGAGATAAAGATCAGTTAAAAGTTTATCTTACTGTCCAGCTATTTTTTTATCTAAAATAGTGCAAACAAAATTTATCTTTACTATTGATCAGTTGAGATAAATTTCAACTGTAAGAAGTTTCTGGATCTCACATTCTTGGGGATTTGTTGATCTCTAGCTATAATTCTACAGGCATGACAGGGCAATGGTTGCACAAGGGAGGCATTCTGACCTATCTGTTGCCTCCCCTAAGACCATAGGAATCTCTAGTCTCAACTCCATTACATCAAGGGGGGGGGGTTGGTCACTGGAAAGGATTAAGTAAGAGGCAAGTAGCAATATCTTTCAAACAAAGAGGAATTTCTCACAGAAATCCGTTATTACATTACATCTTCTCTCCATTATAATATATGTATAATTTATCTCTGGATACTGGCCTCCATAGATTTAGCAGGACTTACAAAAAACAATACTGAACAATCACAATTTGCTAATTCATTGAATTTTCTACAAAGAAAAAAATTATTAATCATATGTTAGCGGGGCTTTAAGTCTATATGGGGGCATTTAATTAATGGTTAAATAAGTCTGTAATAGTTTTCTAGGGCTGCCATCACAAGATAACATAGATTGTGTGGTTTAACCAACAGAAATTTAATTTCTCACAGTTTTGGAGGCTAGACGTTCAAAGATCAAGATATTGGCAGGGTTGGGTTTTTCTGAAGGCTGTGAGGCATGGACTTGTTCCAAATGGTCTTTGTAGATGGCTGTCTTTTCCCTGTATCTTCACATTGTTTTCTCTTTGAACATAGGTGAGGTTTATTGCCACCACTTTTCTGTCTCTGCCCCTCAGAAGGACTACATTTGTTCTACCCAAGGATTAGGTGTTCCTCTTTTTTTCTCCCATCGAATGGTCAAAAAGGAAGCTATAAGTTTTCCATGGAAGAGCTATCTCTCATCCCAAAGGGTAGTAACTCTTGTTCCATACCAGATCTCTGTCCTCCCAAAAGCTTCTGGAAGCTTGTTCTGTTAACTATTCTGTTTTTCCGGTATCTTCAACTCTCTTAATGATTTTATAAATTTTCAATAAAAAATATATTAAGATTTTCTAATTCTATATCACAATTAATATCTTGTTGCTCCCATTTTCCCACCATGTTATGCAGGTACATGTGTATGTCTAAGAGTTGCCTACACTTTCCCCCACATTCTCAGCTCCTATGATCTTCTCAATCCACTTTCTCTCCACAATGCTTCCAAAACTCTTATCCATAGAATGTTGTGTTTAGAGAAATTCGAGGTTTACAGAATAATGGAAAGTATAGAGAGTTCCCATGTATTCCCTCTTCCACTGGCCTTCGTGTCCACTATTATTTTTTAATTTTTTTTAAGTTTTTAAAATTTATTTATGAGAGAGAGAGTGAGCAAACACACAAGCAGGGAGAGAGGCAGAGGGAGAGAGGGAAGCAGGCTCCTGGCTGAGAGGGGAGCCCAACGTGGGGCTTGATCCCAGGACACTGGAATCATGACCTGAGCTGTAGGCAGACACTTAACTGGCTGAGCCACCCAGGTGCCCCTTGGTGTCCTTTATTATGAATATCTTACATTCGTTGGGGTATTTGTTATAACTGGTGAACCCATATCGATACATTATTATCGACTAATGCCCTAGTTAGACAATAGGGTTTACTTTCTATGCTGTACGGTTCTGTAGATTTTGCCAGGTGCATAATGTCATGCGTGTAACATTGTAGTATCATGCAAAAGAATTTCCCGGCCCTAAAAATCCACCTACTCATTCCCTCTTCCCTCCTTCTTGCCCCTGGCAGTTATGAATCTCTCTACTGTCTCTAGAGTTTGCTTCTCTAGAATGTCATGTTGTTGGAATCATACAGTATAGAGCCTTCTCATACCCCTTCTGTCATTGAGTAATACGTATTTAAGATTTTTCCATGTCTTCTCCAGGATTAATACCTCATTTCCTTTTATCAGTGAACAAAATTCCATTGTGTGGATGTACAACAGTTTGTTCATCCATTCACCTCTTGAAGGACATCTCAGTTGCTTCCAATTTTTGACAATTGTGATTAAAACTGCTATAATCATTTTTGTGCAGGTTTTTGTGTGGACATAAATTTCCCAAGTCATTTGAGTACTTATCTAGGAGTGCAGTTGTGGCTTATTTAAGATTTTGTTTAATTTTGTAAGAAACTGACAGGCTATTTCCTAAAGGGCTATGCCATTTTGTATTCCTACCAGCAATGAATGAATGTTCTTGTCAGCTGGGCTTTTGAATAAATAGTATCTATTGCTCATACAAATATTGTTTTGCAACGAGTTCCTACTTTTCTCTTTTGCCACTGAAAGGTTTTGCTCCAAGTGTGTTGACATAGAAGGAAAAATAACTGTGATGGGACAAAGTACTAAGAGTTGTAGAAGAATTTGTGTACAAAATGTGTGGTAGTTAAACTGGCATTAGGAAACCTGAGATTTCACAACTTTGCATTTAAAAAGCTCTGTTACTTCCCTTGAGCCTAGAAAACAGAGTTTGACCTCCTGATCTTAACACACATCTTCATTTTCCTCCTCTAAAACTTCTTGAAAATTTATTGGAATAAAATTAGATACAACAGCCAATGTGACAGTGTTATACTGTATTTTTTTAGGATAAAAAGAGAGGAAGGAGGATACCATATTCAAAGATAAAACAGACTTATGTAACATGAAGTCACTAATTCTAGCATGATCCTGTGGATGGAAGTGTCAGAAATGACTCACCAAATCATTTACTGACTTTTCTCAGTCACACAGGAATAGATACTAAGCCACCACTGAATCCGAGTTTCTGTCTTCTCTAAGATTTCTCAACTACAGAAGAAAATATAGAAAGAAAGGCAGAGAGACCCGAGCCTAAGTATGTTAGCTTTTTTTGTTTGGTGGACATCGGAATTATCAGACTAAAACAGAAAACATGTAGTATTCATCTAAGTTACAAGTAAAATTAGCCTTTACCTCCAAACTCACACCAGAATAGCAGTAAGTCCAACATAAATGAGTTTTCAGAGCCTTTTCTTTTATCCTTAGGTAATACCAGAATACAAAGTTTCAGAAAATCTAGTGAAATGGGAAATGGGACCACCTTGTTCTTTTTCCCGATGATCTCACCTGCTGATGACCAGCTCAGTAGTGGGACCTGAATTAATGTCCCAACATCAATCCTTGCTGTGGTCATGTTAACACAAATGTATTTGAGCAGATTTAAGTCGACTATCTGCTTTAGAGAAGTCGAAGCCCACGGTTCTCTCATGACCAAGAATCTAGCAATTACTCCCTTAGATTAGACCAGTTATTTTGTGTATATAAGGAGTTTGTAAGTAAATTTATCTAAATTTAAAATATTAAAAAATTGAAGTAGATAAGTTCTACCTGTTTGTGAACATTGTACAAAGAACACTTCTGCAAATCAATAAGGAATAGGCAGATGGTACATTAGAAAAATGGGCCAAAAACTTGAACAGGCAGTCCAAAAAAAGAATATCCAATAACCAACATATATGTTTAAAAAAATGCTCAATTTCATTAGTCATGGAGAATGGTAAATTAAAACTCTAAGGTACTACTACTTCACAACACCAGAATTGCTGAGACGAGAAAAGATGATATTGAATATTGAGAATGACTGGATTTCTCCTTTACTGCCATTTTGGAATGTACCTTGGCACAACTTTGGGAAACTATGTGGCAGTGCTGATTAAAGCTGAAAGTAAGCATACTCCACGAAACTAGCAAAAGTATCGAAAGATACAAGCAAAATACTTACGGATGCGTAGTCTGTAGTAGCCAGAAATTAGAAACATCCAATATTTTACTAGGAAAAAAAAATGGATAAAAAGAAATCGTGATATATTTATACAACAGAATACCATAGAACAATGAGAATAATAAAAAGACATTCATATATACAATAATATGCAATAATATGTATGAATCTAACAAATATGATATTGGACGAAAAACTCAGACACAATGTCTGATTCCTTTAAACATACTATTTTGAAATTTTTGAACAGATAGAAAGTACAAAGAAGTCCATAATAACAACAAAAAAAGAAGTCCATAATAACCACCTTTGTATTCAACACCTAAGTTTAACAAATGCTACTTATTTCAGAATGCTTAAAAAAAATAGATGTAGGTACGGTGAAAAACCCATATTCTTTGGCTTTTACCTTCCTTTCTCCTCAGGGTTCACCTTTACCCAGAGTCTGTAATCATCCTTCTCAATCATGCTATTATAATATTTCATAAGTGAACATTTCTAAAATATATACTATTGTTTTGATGTTTAAATATTTTTCTTCAGAGGATACTGCTCTTTTTGATTAACATTATATTTTCAGCATGGATTCAAGTTTATAAATCTAGTTTGTTCATCTTATATGTTCATCTTATATCATTTTTTTATCCATTCCTCTACTGATAGATAACTGGATTATTTTAATTTTTTGGATAATACAAGCAATATTTCACTCTTCATATGTACACATGACTCCTTAAGATATAATTGTATTCTCTCGATTATATAACTAGGAAGACACAATATTTTCTACTTTTCTTGGGTACATGTACTTTGCTCCTTATCTCCAATCTTTTTCAAGCTTTTTAAAACACAATATTCAGTCGGAATACATTTATATCTTTACACCAGGCACTCATAAATATATGCACATATCACTATAAGCCAAGATTTCATAAAATAATATTTACTTTATAATATATGAAACTCTTTGACAGTTTCCATGATTTTCCTTTTCATTCTATTCTCTTCTATTTTGTTTAAATCTTGGTCAGTCAGTATATAGTAAATTGACTTTATACTCTACTAATGATTTGGCCTAAGCATTGAAACACACTGCTACAGATGTGTTTGGATATTCAAAACCCCCCAAAATGGTCTTGCTGGGACCAGACCTACTGAGAAACTTCTTTTTCTTTCCAAAGTCCATGGGGACAAGGAAATTCCAATCTCAGGAATTCCAATCATGGTTTACTTGGGAGGGGGGCAGAGTGATTCTTTTAATTTTTTCTTGTTGAATCCATAGCGAGATAACCTATCCAATATGAATCCGTCACATTCTCAGTCACTTCCTACACTGATGTGTTAAGAAAACAAAGTTCCCTCCACTTGTTCTATACAGATAACTTTGTCTATTTTTCCTTAAGTGAGGTCTAATAAAGATGCACTCATTTGAACTTCACTATCCCTTTGACTACCTCATTATCTTGAGCAGGCAAAATTTAATATATATATGTATATATATTTTCTATTGCATGTGATGTTGGGAATAACTGAGTATTCACCAATATCATCATCACCACAATAACTTGGTCTATGTGTGTGTGCACATGTGATAATTATCTGACTACTGACATATCTAGAGGTAAAGGGAAAACCATTTGGAACACTATTTTCCTCCTCAGGTTTTGACCTGAGAACACATTTTAAATGCCAACTAAAGCAATGTTTCCATGGACTATGGATAGTGGGTGTGAGGAAGTCTGGGATTAGTGAAATGCTGTTCTTGGTGATTCTGAATATACCTCTTTCTTCATATGAGAAGTAATGCTTCTGACAGAGCCTAACATAAAGGGGTGTGGGGAAATCCCTTAGTAAACCAGATCTTTTGTTGGAGTCTTAGGCATATACTTTTGCTCTGTTATGTGTGTGAGAGACACCATAGGTTGTCTCATTGTTTTGCTTCCTCTTCCCTATTAGGTCTACACTAAAGGAGTAGAAATAAATATGCTGTGAAAATGTAACACGTAGCGGTAGCTTTTAACGATCTTTTTTCTCTTTTCTTCTCTTTCTTTACTTTTTGGTCTCTCTCTCCATAACTGGAGCTGATGACTCATCTTCCAGAAGCAGCAAGAGTAGTGAGTCATGTCTCCAAAGTTGCAGTATGTGGCATTTCAAATACATAAAACATTTAACTCCTGATTATCCCTTAGCTGTTAATGATAACATATGCTATGCCTTCTTTTATTTCCACAAATCTATTTGATTGTGTGGGGGGAGGAAGTTTCCAACAGCTTATTAACATCAATATTTCTATATGATTAGTGACTTTCTTTACTTCTTATATTTGGGAGTTATAGTTGCTTTTAGAGTTATAGCTGAAAGTTAACTTTGCAAAAAAATTTCTTCTAACTTTTTTCCTCAATTCTTCCATAAGGGCCACATTTATTGTTGCTATAAAGGTCAGTCAGTGCCTTACAAATCCAGGTGGATAAAGCAATTCCTCTGGACTTATGCTACTGGTAACCACAAAAACAAAACAAAATGAGCCTATATGTTCCTTTTACATTGTTAGATTTTATAAAAGGCGCATCGTCTTTTTTCTTCATTTCACAAGAGTGTCTCTGTGCATAAATGTTCCAACTCCTCCATTATCAGAGTTAGGACTACAAATATACATAAACAAATTTCATTAATTATCTTTTTCCCTTTGCACCTGACAAAATAAATGTAGTATTAGAAAGCTGGTCTATATCTGTTAAAATGTAATGCAATAATATGAAACAATTAATTAGCTAGTCACTAATTAATTTGTTCAACACATACTTATGGTGAGTGCCAAAGATATAGATTGGCATTTTATCAAAAATTTACATTTGCTGATCATCCTACGTCAGGATATGTTGACTTCATTGAAATTAGCATTGAGAATTTAAAAACTGACAATCTTAAGAAAGCATTTTCATTGATTTTTGTAAAGCTCACACACACACACATATAAAATAACATATATATAATTACCTGAAATATCTATGAGGAAGAGAGGGAAAAGAACAAACTACTAAAATGTCCTGTAAACTGAACCACACACTATGCAATAGTTTATACCTCTACATAGTTTAATGGAAATATATAAAATTTTGTAAAGTTTTATGAAGAATAAAATTGAACCAACATTGAGACTACCAAACAAATTTCCATTCCTAGTGTCAAGTAGGAAATTTCTTAAGGCACCTATTTTGTAATAGCTTCATTAATCCTTACACTTTACAGTTCTAGTGCTTTGGTTTATGTTCAGCTACTCTAGAATGTCCAGGATGTATGCATGTCTATCTGTAAAACTGATTCCATAAAAAGAGATTAATGTAAATTGGCCTTCTTTGAAGGCCAATACCTTTTTTGAATGTCATAATCATCACATTTCTAGCATTGATTTTGTTTACAATTTTGGGATGATCTGGAGCTTTATTTCTTTTACATTTCTTATTTATATCCACAAGCTATATGCAAGCACAAGAAATATTTTATTTATTTATTTTGTTTTATTTTATTTTTTTAAGAAGGCTCCATGCTAGTGTGGAGCCCAACACAGAGCTTGGACTCACAGTTCTGAGATCAAGACCTGAGCTGAGGTCAAGAATTGGAGGCTCAATTGACTGAGTCACCCAGGTGCCCCAAGAAATCTTTTATTTTAAGACAGGAAATGCTGGTAAAATATAAATAAAATGTAATCAGCACAACATGATGTTAAAATTTACAAAAATACGGGCCCCTGGGTGGCGCAGTTGGTTGAGCGACTGCCTTCAGCTCAGGTCATGGTCACGGAGTCCTGGGATCGAGTCCCACATCGGGCTCCCAGCTCCATGGGGAGTCCGCTTCTCACTCTGACCTGCTCTCTCTCACTCTCTCTCTTTCCTAATAAATAAATAAATAAAATCTTTAAAAAAAAAAAATTTGCAAAAATACATTATTCCTCGATTGTCACAAGAATTCTAGTGTTTAGACAGCCTGGATAATATTATCCCTATTTTACAAAAGTAGAAACAGTTTCAGGGAAATTAAATATGTCCCCAAGATCACATCATAATAAGTGATGGAGCTGGAAGTCAAACTGAAAGGGTTTTCTTGGGTTTATTTTGAAGTTTATACATTTTTCATTTCACAATCTGTTTAACTATAGAAGGGTGCCAATCATTGGCAACAGGATTGGGGTAGACAGTCCTGTGTACTTGAAAATTTATTGCATTCTACTTTTTCTGTAAACAGTAGTACAAACTAAAGAGGAAAAAGAAAAAAAGTCCGTCCTTCCGGGGTTTTTTTCCCCTTTGTGCTGCTACGAGTTGGTTTAGTGAATAGTTTTGCAAGACTTGTTTCACTTTGTTTCAGAGGAGGCTGAGCCACACATTTCAAACAAAGGGCAACCGATTACTAACTTCTGGTTGCTAGGTGTGGTCCCCTTTCAAACTCCATAAAATCTGAAGCACCAGGCTTCACTTCCAGTGGGAAACGTTCAGAGGAGAATCTCTCGATTTAGTGCTTTGAAAGAAGGTGGGGAAAAAGGGTAAGTCTTAGTTTTCTTTCTAGTTAGTTTTGATTGTTTGGAAAACTTTTTCCACCCTGGTGTTACATGTTTACTGCTTCTTCAGGGTTTATGGCTAGCTGCATTTCGTTATGTTTTGATAAATCTTTCTGTAAAATCACATTGGGTATTTATATATTGGAAACCACAAAATTGTAATGTTTTGTTTACTTAGTTAAGAAATGGAGAAATGGAGTTTTACAAATATGGACAGTCTGCTTAATACTGGCTTATTGTACTTTTGGTGAGTTAGCATGGAAAAAAATGTAAAGAATGCGTTTTCCTCCTATGAGTTCTACATGTCCAAGAGCTGTGTGTGTCTTACATGGAAATCATGATGGAGGGTGGATACTTGTGGGCAGTTAACACAGAAGAACAGAAGTGCCAGAGGTGGGTTTCAGGACTGTTTCAAAATAGCAGGACTTTTTAATTTTCTTTTTGGTAAGAATCAAATAGATTCAGACCTCCTAGTGATAAATCGTGCCCTTTGCAATTAACATTTGAAATTAAGTTATATTTATTCACACAGCATAAATAAATCTGCTTAATCATTTCATTTAAAGAGGGTGTGGCCACATTCTTATTCCTGAAGTCTGTATCATAGATAGGATTTTCCAGTGCTGCTTTGAAAACCTAAGGGGAAGGGAAATATTTTCTGGGTGGTGTCAGATAAGTTCTTCCTGTGAATGCCAACTGGGTCCTCCAAAAATTATTCTACTTAGTCACATCTAGATTGTTATTGAGAACTTATGGCCATAAAACTCCCCAGAAAAGCACAAAGGAAATCTAAAGCAGAGTTTTTACTGGTGTTGGATATATTTGCAGAAGTGAGAGAATTTGAATCATAATATATCCGGCTAGTGTTCATTATAAGCGTTCCTCCAAGGATTTTTCTCTTGGCCTATTTCGAATGTTAAATTAAACGTCCTGATGTCTCACTTTTCATGTTAGCTTGAGTAAGAAAGGTGTGCTTTTTCTTGCCCTGTTTATGTCTAAAATTCCACGTGGACTTTGAACAAGTAGCATTCCCCTCTGCACCCGGGAATGTATTTTGGTAGCTGAAAGAGAAGGTACGTTGTTAGATGATTCAGATGTGGTGAAGTGCTGGTTTCCTAATGCTGAAATGGCCTCCTCTCCAGAAGTCAGGTTACCACCCTGGCCCCAGGCTCAATCATATGAGGCGGCCAGCCAACATCAGATGATGTGGACAGAACAGTTCATAATAACATTATTCAGAGTTTCATGCTTCTTAAGTATTTTCTCGATCAAAAGATCTGCAAAGGTTAATTTCTGTGTATGATGTTAGTTTGCTGAGTGGGTTGTTTTTAATCCTCTCTAGACCCTCGAGCTGTATTTAAAATCGGAGCTAAACAGCTAAACCAATGGAACTATTATTTTTCAGTGATTAAACCCAAAGCGGTTTTTGGAGTAAATGAGTTCATTTTTCTTTAAAACAGGATAAAATTTTAATCAGAAAGATCAGAACAGATACAATTTATATACGATCTTCCTTAATTACGCTAATTTTCTCCACCTCCATCCACTTGAGGTGAAATTTAAGATAGACACTTCAGAGCTCTAAAGCGTTTTAGATACTGCTTATTCCAACACGCTTATTTTTACAAATGAAGACCCCTGGAGAAGTTAAATGATTTTTCAAGGCCATACAGTCCGTTAAAGAGAATCAAAATAGGGCTCAGCGCTCCTCAATTCTTATTTTTATATCCTATAGTTATGGGAAAACATTTGTTAAATATATAGATGTTACTTTTTTTTTAAGATTTTATTTATTTATTTGACAGAGAAAGAGACATCACAAGTAGGCAGAGAGGCAGGCAGAGAGAGGGGGGAAGCAGGCTCCCCGCCGAGCAGAGAGCCTGATGTGGGGCTCAATCGCAGGACCCTGAGATCATGACCTGAGCCCAAAGCAGAGGCTTTAACCCACTGAGCCACCCAGGTGCCCCTGTATACATATGTTTCTTAAGTAATTAGCACAGGTACACTGTTGATTCATCCAATAACACTTACTACCATAGTAAATACCAGGGATTGGAGGTACACAGTGAAGAGTGGATTAGCACTGCTCTCATGGTAATGTTGCCGGGGAATGTAGATATCTCAATAGGGAGTGATAATCCAGAATGGTAGGGGCTAGTGTAGGGGTAGAGGAGGATGCCTTGGGAGAACACAGAAGGTCATCCAGCCGAGTGTTGAACCAAGGCAAGATTCCTAGAGGAGGGGCACCTGGGTGGCTCAGTGGGTTGAGCCTCTGCCTTTGGCTCAAGTCATGATCTCAAGGTCCTGGGATCGAGCCCCGCATCGGGCTCTCTGCTCAGCAGGGAGTCTGCTTCCCCCTCTCTCTCTGCCTGCTTCTCTGCCTCTCTTTCTCTCTGTCAAATAAATAAATAAAATCTTAAAAAAAAAAAAAAGATTCCTAGAGGATGTGAGGAGGTCTATGCTGAGGTCTTTTAGAAGCAACAGTTTGGCATAGGAGAGTGAATATGGAGGAAGAAATGGCATTCCAGGCAAGGAAACACCCTGTCCAAAGACCCGGAAGCAAAACATTCCTGAGACTATGTTTCGTAAAGTGGTTTTCCATAAGTCATGCCATTGTATAGTCTAATTGCCTTCTCTCACACACGGGTAGGTGTGGGAAGGATTTGTGAAATATATATTCAAAGGGAAAAACGGAGCGCAAGCCAAATCATTGAAAAATAAACACCCGAGGGCTAGGGCAAACCCTGCCCTAGTCTCCATGGGTTCACTGTTAATGAATTTGATTCTCAAGTGTGAGCTATTAAAAATAACATTCCTGCCACTGTCTTTTGGTCATTAGTTTAAAAGAGTATGCAATCAGAAGGCATGGATTTATGTATGATTTAATGCTTGCCACTCTCGTCTAGAACACTGCCAGGAAATCACACCGTTTTCCTCAGGTAGAAAATGGGAAGAAGGGAGTTGTCTTATGCAAAGATTAGTTGCTGCTGGTGTCACTGTATGACTGATCATTCTAGTCATACTAGGAAGGCATGAGAGGCCACAAAACTCAGTTTCTTTCACAGATCTTGGAAGTGGTCTTTCATGAGGCCAACAGAGATAGAAATTGTGATTCACAACAACAACAACAAATAACTTTTGTAATCATTTTAACCCTTCAGAAGAGTTGCAAGAATATTGCACAGAATTACCATATCCTTTATACCCAGATCCCCCAATTGCTAATATGCCACATTTGTTTTACCCTCTTCCCCCATCCACCCTCTCACTGTATTTTTTTCTGGAACATTTGAGAGAACACTATAGATACGATGTCCCTATGCCTCTAAATGACTTCTGTCCTATATATTAAAAAACAAGGATACAACAATAGTACAGTTTTTAAAAAATCAGGAAACTAACTTTGATACAAGTCTTAGTTTCTCAAATTTTGAGTTGGTACAATTACTAATACACCATTCCTGGAATACCTTTATCTTATAGTTTAGCAAGCATGGACCCTGCATTCTACCCAACAACTTGGGCATACTTTTTATGTGTATTTACCCTCTTTAATTCCTTGCTGAATGAGATGAAACATAAATACACATAAATATACATCTCTAGAAAGTTACACATTTATGCACAGATAAATGAGATTGGTTGGCAGTGCACATTCACAAACATCATTTATTAGAAGAAACATCGAAATATTGTTAATTTCTATAAAGGTCAACCTATCTATAAATGACCAATTTCATCTTCATATTAGATGATGTTAAGAACTGAGATAAACTTGGTTTCAGAGCTCATTAGCAGCCAGGTTAGATATATATTGAGCCAAGGTATATTAATAAAATAAGCTCTTAAGTACCTACTATAAACGTTGCAACTAAAAAAAAAAACAGAAAAAAGAAAATCTTCTGTGAACTCAGGATTATCTGATTTATTTTTTTAACTGCACAGTTCTATTTTCTAGGTCAAATTATTCTCTGAATAGTAATAATATTTGACATTTGTATAACATGTAGCATTGTATAAAATATCTTCATATGTATTATTTATCTATAGTTAAGCCAAGTATTACCTTCCAGTTATCAAATAGGTTTTGTCAAGTACAAAATGCTGATTTTCATACAGAAAGTAATAACTGAAGAAACAGAATGGTTTAGCAATTCAGTTTGGCCAAAATATATATATATATATTATATATATATAATTATATACATTATATAATATTTTATAATTATATATAAATATATAATTATTTATAAATATATAATTTTATAAATATTTATAAATATTTATATATTTATATTTATATTATATATTATATTTATATTATATTATATATATAATATATATTATATATATATTTATATATATATTTATAAAAATTTATATTATAAATTTTTATAAATATTTATAAATATATAATTATAATATATTATATATTGTATATAATTATATATAATATATTTATAATTATAAATATTATATATAATTATAATATATTATATATATTTTATATATATATATTTTAGGGAGAGTGTGTGCACTGGCAGCAGGGGGTGGAGTGGGGGTGGATAAGGGACAAAGGGAGAGAGGGAGAGAGCGGGGGAGGGAGGGAGGGAGGGAGGGAGAGAGAGAATCCTAAGCAGGCTCCACACCCAATGGGGAGTCTGCTGGGGGCTCCATCCAACCCTGAGATCTGCACAGGAGCAGAAATCAAGAGTTGGAGGGTTAACTGATTAAGCCACCCAGGTGCCCCACTCCCTGCCTTGGTTTTGGCCAGAATACTTTTGCTGTGGTATTTGTAAGGTTATGTTGGAACTGTTAAAGATTTTTACTAATATTCGCAGTTGATGTTAAGCAATTAACTATTAGTACATGATAAAATCTCTTTCCTTCAGGGTAGTTTCTTTTATCCTGCCACTATCCCTGTGTCTTTACGCTAAGAGATAGTAGATATTATTTGGGTGGTTTGAGATTCTATTTTCCTCTCATTGCTTTTCTGAGACAGTCTATTCAAACAACTTTTCTTTTGCAGACCATGATTGTAGACTATCCAAATTATTTCAGACTATAAGATCTAGGAACTCAGAAGATACATTACAAAGCTGTCTCCCCTTTAGACTCTGTTGTGTCAAATAAATTATTCAACCCCCTTCTTTTTGTTTTTCTGTGTTATGTAAAGAAATTGATGCATTATGTGAACATTTTTGAGAAGTGAAAAAATGAAGGATATTAAAGTTTTCATAAAAATTATTTCAAAGTTGTGAGATTCCTTTTTAAAATTATATTTGACAGTATTCTTAGTCTCTGGTCTCTTTTGAAGTTTTTATTTGTTTTGTTTTTTTTCCAATTGAAAAGAGTGGAAATACTGGACTGCTTATTTCGCTGATGGGAAAGTACTTTTCTAAGTGACCAATCAGATCACTCATTTTGAGGCTTCTGCTTTATGAAGGGCATAGATGAAATTACAAAAATGGAAATTTCAACTACTAGAAACCTTGCCAGAAATTGCTAAAAGTTCTGGATGCACTAATTAAATAATTGGAAAATGAAACTCCACGTGCCGACAGCAATTGCACCAGATTACGACTGTAATGGGAACTAAAACCTCGTGCAAAATTGAACATCATGACTTTACCTCAGGAAATAACTTCAAATTTATCAGTTGCTGGGGGGTGGGGAGGAGATTACTTTAAATGAATGCACAATATATTGGTTCTTCTCACAGATGACAGAATAGTAATTTGAACAATCCCCATGATAATTAAGTGGAGATAGTTTCTGCTTTAGATATGATTTCCCTCACGTATTTAATCTCATTACTTGAAACTGAGGTTATTTTTCAGCAGGTGTGGCTGAAATACTTTGTCTGAACATGCTGTTCAGGAATCAGGGTTATGAGTTTTACTCCTCATGATTCATTTAGCTTCATATGAAGAATTTAAAACTACTGAGATTACCTTTCCAAACTCTTTCAGATGTATTCACGGTCACAGTCTCCAAAGGGATAAACAAAAGGGTATGGAGAGATACGGTGACCTTGAGCACAGACTCCTAAAAACACATCCCCAGACAAAAAGGATCACTGGTAGCTTCTTTTGTGGATAAAACAGAGAACACATTAGGTTTTAAACATGCTGCAGGTTTGATTGATTTGGTTGATTAAATAATTAAATAAATAAAATAAAATTAAATTAAATTAAATAAAAATACTGCTGAACCATGATAGCAATTCAAAAAATTTCAAACTAGAGTTTGCCAAAAGGGGGCATCTATGTTGCAATTTTACCCTGATGCTTCCTATGAGAACAAAAAACCTATTACAAAATCCCAAGTTTTTTTGTGCGTTGGGTGGAAAAGAAAGAAGAACTAATACTTAGGATGCTCAACTAGGAAGAAATTAAGTATAGCAATTACTCCAAGTACTGAAATAATTTTATATCAAGGAATGGAAAAGGAAACAATTACTTGAGGGAGAAATACCATATTCAGATGCTATTTCTGAATCTTTATCAAACTTCTTTAACATTTTGAGTCTGAATCTGAATTTTGAGACAGACAGCAGACTGCCACAGATGGCTTTACCTCATAATGTAAAACTTTATGCTCTTTCTCTAGCCATTACTTTTCTTTACGCCCTCACCAATCCTACGCAGATTCTCTAAAGGCCTACAAGCAGTCTCTAATCTTTCATCTTGCCCATCTCTTAGCCATTCTCTATGATACAGGAAGAGTGATCTTTCTGAAATATAAAAGGAATCATGCTGCTCTCTTTTTAGAAATCCATTCATGTTTTCCTAAAGCTTTGGAGATACATTTAGACTTCTTTGATTGGGCTTCCGTCAACATTTCTTGCTTTGGTAGATTTCTTTCTGTGTCCAAATATGACAACCTCCTCTCTGTTTTGTTCCCTTTAACTTTTCTGTCAGGTTAATCTTCACTCATCTCAAGAGAGGCTTAGATCAGCCAGCATGACCTCTTAGCTTTTGTCTTTCCCAACAGGAAGCACACACCAGCTGAGGCAAGGATGATGTTTCCTTATTTTCTGGACCCTCAGTGCATGCTGGATGGTCTATAAGTTTAGATCTGTGAAATAAATCACCAACCCCTCTCTTCAGCCTATATGCTGACTTGTAGAATCATATGACCCCTAAAGGTTAGGACTGAATATGCCAAGGAAGAGCCAAGTGTCTGAGTGGAGGCTATGGGTTTCTGCTCAAGGGTAAGACTCTCCTTGTAAAAAGCTTATGTCTGGCATTTTGTTATGTTCCTAAAAGTAATATAAAAGTAATGTCAAGGCTACTCTGTGTCTTGCATATGTGAAAGAGTAGAGTGATAGAGATGTGTGATAGGTTTATGTTTTCTAATAGCATCTACCTGTTTTCTTTCCAGATACTTCTTTAAAAATGGCAATGGTATCAGAATTCCTCAAACAGGCCTGGTTTATTGAAAATGAAGAGCAGGAATATATTGTAAGTCAAGTGACCATAAAATAGCTTCGTTAAATATCGGAATAGAAACTCAAGAGAAATGAGAGTGAGTGGACATGACTCTATTTCTCTCTCATCCACAGAAAACTGTGAAAGGATCCAAGGGCGGTCCTGGGTCAGCAGTGAGCCCTTATCCTAGCTTCAATCCATCCTCGGATGTTGCTGCCTTGCATAATGCAATAACAGTTAAAGGTAATTATGTCTTCCCCGAACAGTCCCCTCCCAGACACTTCACAATGGCCATTTGAATGGCTATCAAAAAAGGGACATATGAGGTGGAAAAAGTCTGTTTCATCTTGAAGATAAAAAAGATTTCTTTGTCAAACAAAGATATATTTCCTTTCTCAGCACTTAGGAAATTTTGGTCAAATCAGTAGAATCTCTTTGGCAACGATTGAGATTTTTACCAGCTCATTGCTAGCATGAACTTAATGCTGAAATCGACACTTTGCTCACATTTAGGGTTTCAATCAGGATCAAACAGTGCAGCACAGAGGGCCGGGAACAATTTCTTCTTTCTTGCTCCTTCAAATGGATAGAGTGCCATCTGAAATGCTTCCCTTTACTATTACCTCTATGTGCTAGGCTTCTGTCATTTATATTTCTTAGCTTCCTAGAACTTCATCTGGACCATCCTGGTAATTATTTTATGTCAGTTATGGATAATGAAGAAAATTGCTTTTAAAGCTTTGTGGCCTTTTATTTACAGGTGTGGATGAAGCAACCATCATTGACATTCTCACTAAGAGAAACAATGCACAGCGTCAGCAGATCAAAGCAGCATATCTCCAGGAAAAAGGAAAGGTAGGTTGGAGTGGGAAACTTAGATATTCAATTTTAATTACTTTCATGTCTAAACACGAATTCTGAAGCACAGTTACCTAGTTTCTTCAGTCTCTAACACTGTGTTCCCTCTACATCTAAGACTAGGATTATAATATTGATCCACTTGGTTGTATTGTAATCAATACTAGCAAATTTCTGGTTTCAGACATTAGCCATCTTGGTTCTTTGCAGATGACTTCTCTAATGGAGACCAGTCTTTAATTTGAATATAACAAATATCAAGAGTACTGTTGGCAGTAAGGAATATGTTCTGATTGACATGTGTCTTTTGCTGAAATTTAAACAGCAATTTCATGTCTAAATGTATAAACATGTAATTCTACTTTAAAAGTAACCTTTGTATTTTTTATGCCCAAAATGGGTCATTATTTTTTAAGGAGCACAGTTAGAAAATGATCTAATGCCAATGTCTGATTTGAGCTTATCTGAGCAGTGCAAACTCCAAAGTCTGGAAACCCCTAACACATTATTTTTAAAACATTCTTACTTCTTCTTCTATCCATATACAAACCCCTATGTTTTGAGCTTTGGGATTTCCTCTCCCTGTAAAAGATCAAGAGAACCCTTAAAGAAATCCTTTCAGAAGTTATCAATAAATGCAGTATATTTCATTGTAATCACTCTACATCTAAAAAAATGAAGGTAACATTCTACATACCATATTTTGTATCTGAATGAAAGGTGCTTTAAAAGATGGCTGGATTTAGAAATCCTAATCCTAAAGGTTAGGTAACCCTACATTGCTATATTGCCCAGCATGTTCCTTATTTCGCTCGGCATGTTCTTTATTAGAAGCCCTGACTCTAACCTCTTCGTTACAGCCGCTGGATGAAGCTCTGAAGAAAGCCCTTTCTGGTCACCTCGAGGAAGTGGTTTTGGCGCTATTAAAAACTCCAGCCCAGTTTGATGCTGATGAACTTCGTGCTGCCATGAAGGTAAATAACCTGACTGAAGCAAAATTCCTTTCCTCCACAGAATGGATAGGGAAGTCTACTTATACGTCTTGTTATAGCCTCACACCTAGTACAGGGCATGCCAATCAGCAGGAATAAAATAAGTGAATGAATGAATGACATGTTGATGTCGGCAGCGGTATTATTTTCCTTCTCCTCATGCTGTCCGTCACTGCACGCATCCTCTACACTACTTTTTACATCTTTGTGCAAAGTAACGGCTTTAAACCAGTTTTATTTTTAGAGCAATATAATAGAGTTTATTGTGATTATTAAATATTGTGGATATTTACTAAATACTGTAGGAAATTTACTAAATGCTAGGTTCAAATGAATTCTGGGACCCAAAAACTAGCAGATGCTCTTGAACGGAGCTTTTCTTACAATTCTTTTTTAATTCAGGGCCTTGGAACTGATGAAGACACTCTGGATGAAATTTTGGTATCGAGAACTAACAAAGAGATCAGAGAAATTAACAGAGTCTATAGAGAAGGTACGTTTTAATGCCCAGCAGTCCAAGTTACCTCAGTTGGAAACTAAATCGGATACACATTTCTTAAAATTGAATGTGGATGTTAATGACGGGGCTTGGAAATTCTGCACAGTGTATTTCTTCACCGTTTGGCACGTATCTGGCGCAGGCACGCTGTTACCCGACAGTTGCTAGGGTGCCAGTTTATCTCTGGTTTACTGCAAAATAAGCTCTTCTCACTTCTCAGAACTGAAGAGGGATCTGGCTAAAGACATCACCTCTGACACATCTGGAGATTATCGGAATGCTCTGCTTTCTCTGGCTAAGGTATACCTCCTCTGGTTCAGAATATACCTCTTCCTTTATGAAGAGGAAAATGAGATGCCCTCTCTCTGGAAATAAAAACTTGAGTCTCTTTTTCTCAAAAAATATTATTTATCTGATTTTAAGGGAATTAAGCAAATCACATGATTACACGGTAGAAAACAACTTAACCAGAGAATGGGATTTTTTTCAGGGTGACCGATCTGAGGATTTTGCCTTGAATGACGACTTGGTGGATACAGATGCTAGGGTAAGCAAGTGTGCACAGATGCTCTTGGAGTCGACTTTCCTACGTCGGAGGGGTCCTGAGTTAGGTGGGGTTTTACCACTTGATGCCTCTACGTGAAAACAAATCTAAGGTCCTCTGAGGGACCGATGGCCCCTAGCGTTCATTCCCTGATCGATGCACACCCGTCCTGTACTTGAGTAGCTTAAGAGAGTAAGATGTGGTCTTCACATATTTTAAAAGATTTCATTATTCACAAAGTGGGAAAAAATGGAAAGGAAAGAATGAGAATTTTATTTGTCATCCTTAAGAATCGTTTTGTTGAGAAAACTCTGAATTTTTATCTTACCATGTATAAGAAAGGGAAGAATAATTTTTTAAGTAGAAAGAGTAAGCAAGCACATCAAACATTCTTTTAACAGTGAAAAATGGAGTGGTTTATAGATGTAAGTGTATAATTTAAAGATATTATAGTAAAGATATTACAATTATAAAAATTGTAACAAGGTATTTATATACTTTCAAGTATATTGATGCACATAGTTTCAGTGATGTTGTTGGTTAGTTATACTCCAATCCATTGGCAACATTAGATAAATCATGCCATTTTAGGGCCAGGAGTTTCTGTTAAAGGTAAAACAAAGAAACAAAAAAACCCAACTGTTATTTGCATATGCTTTCCTCATAGGATAGTATTATTTCTATAAATTCATCACAGTGAGTCAGGAGGATAGAAACTCATGTGTCTATATTCACTCCCTTCACAATACTAGTTCATAACCTTTCACATAAAAGGCTTTCTATTGAATAAATGCATACATTCCAGATGTTTGCTTAAAAAGTCCAAAATACCTTATGTCTATCAGAAGTTTGGCCATTTTAATAGAAATAGTGCAAGTATATATAAAAAAAAAACAATGAAAGTCAGTATTTGAATAATTGTCTATAATAAAAAAATGATTCTTATTTGCTTGTGACATTTCTGAATTTGCTTTCCATTTTAAGACTATCAGGGCTGTTGGATGTAGATTTATGGAAGCTACATGGATTAGTGTGGCCCAGGAGGATGACCGCAATTAACATTTCAAAGTTAACAGAGCATGCTTGTGATAATAAGGCAAGGATTATCTTTTCCAGTTATAAAAGAGGAAAGTCTGCAGCTTCATAAGGTTAAATTATTTATTGAAGAGTACAGAAAAACTAAGTTGCAGTCAGAATCTGAATCTAGAAATTTTAATATCAAAATTCAAAATCTAGGTTATGTTTGTATTATTGACGTATTAATACCACTTGCTGATAGTTACGTTGAACAATTAAGAGTAAAAAGAATTTTTTAGAGAGTCCCATGGAGTTGTCTTGATATATAGAGCATCATCTGAAAGCAATTTAATCCAGCAAGTACTTATTCTGCAATAATATATTCAGTCTCTACTGTTTGCAAGGTGCCTTGAGACAGACTGTGGAA
>CM052813.1:12752436-12883000 GCA_028533885.1 Nasua narica
AAATTTATAATATTATAATCAAATAATAATTTTTCATAAAGGTGGACAGGTGGGAACTACTTTCTGAGCATTTACTTGTGCCAAGTGATCCACCAGGCCGGGCCTGGCTCGGGAAAAAGTCAGAGTGGTCATTAAGAACGTGGGGTTTGGAAATAAATAAATGCAGATTCAAATCCTGGTCTGTCACTTGCTGCTTGAGTCATCTTAGACAAATCCAGAGGGATTAGCTCACTAGGTCTCCAGGGGCTTCTGAACGATCTTCAGAATAAAAAGGCTTTAAAGGAAGCCCACGCTCATGCTCTTCTGATGACCTGGGAACCTATGTTCTAAAACACCGCTTCTCAAACAGGAATGTGCACATGAATCTCCTGGAAATCTTGCCAAAATGCAGATTCCAATTTAGCAGGTCTGTAGTGGGGCCTTCGGATTCTGCATTTCTAACAAGCTCCCAGTTTGTGTCAGTACCTTTGGTCCATGGATCACGCTTTGAGTAGCAAAGCGGAGAATATTACTCATGGCTATCTCTGTTAGTGTTTTATCTGGCAGTTGCTTTATATTGTGAAGGCAAGTCCTGTTTCACTTTAAACAAAAATTCTTATTATGACACGAAAAAAGTGCTTACTGTATGCCCACATGACTTTTAACACCTGCTGGTTTCCCAATTTCCAAGAAGAGGAAATGGAAGTTGCCGTTGAGTAGATCGAAGATAGAGGAGATAGTGAAGATAGGAGATAGTCAGCGAAAAGATTCCTCAAGGCCACCATCTAGAGAAAGCTTTTTAGAGGCCAAATATCCCCTCCTTAGTGGGGGATGAGGAAGAGAAGTGGCGAATGGAATCTGGCTGCTAAAACTTTCACATGCGTCTTTCTTCTTGTGTGGTAAACTGTGTCCACTAAACTGTGTCCTGTCTTGCAGTGAAGTGTGCCACAAGCAAACCCATGTTCTTCGCCGAGAAGCTTCATCAGGCCATGAAGGTATAACATCCTATTTTGATGCTTCACTGAGGGGTGAAATTATTGTTTGTGGAGAGAAAAACAGAAAACTTCGTATTGTTTGCAAACCACATTTATTTTCATATCTTCCCATTAAAAAGAATCATTGTTCCATGTAATGCAGGAGGCAGTATACGTAGTTATTAGAATAAATTCTGTCAGATTTGTTGTATTTTTTTTTTTTTACAGGTAAGGTAGTCGGGTGAGCTTGTCAGTAATTTGTGGTTTACTCTCAGTGTTTGCATAAAACCTGAGTCAGCAGAGAAAGTTCCGTACTTTTTCTTTTAATGTGTGATTTTAGTAACCTACTTCTGCTAAGGTTGTGGGTTTTATAATTTCCTCCTTTCTAAGTTTCACTTGGCCTTTTTTATTATGCTGTCATCCATGCCCTGGATTCATATTTCATTACGAGATTCTAAAATGTCATTTTAATACAGAAGTGGAAGGTGTTATTGAGATAGATTTGCAATCCTACTTCAGCCACTTCACTTGAACTTTATTTTCTGGCATGCGTCAGGAGGCTGCCTGTATGCAGGAATTGTGAAAAGTTATTAGGTTGTCTTTTTTTTTTTTCCTTTGCAACTCAAAATAAGGAGGTCTCAAGAGAAAAGGGGGAGGGAGAGAGCTAACCGTTTAATTAATAGGAAGAGTCCATCTGAAATGATAAAATGATAGGCATCGTGCCACCACGTGGTAGGCAGTAGAGTCCCAGACCTCATGCCTGCTGCTATTTAGGGGGATAATTACATAGGTGGGTAAGGATGAACACCTCGTATGATAGGAGAGCAGGAGGAATCAATGTAGACTTGCTGTCTGCTAAACTAAGACCTGATATTTGAATAGGAATTAGCCTATTCCAGGTGGAAGACCTGGAGGGATAAAGTTGGTCCAGGGAAGGGGTTAGCATGACTCTTTCAAGATAACAGACGTAATGAGAGGGATGGTGCAGAGTGGAAGAGGGTGTGGAATTAGGCAGGCGTTGTAAACCCACATAAAATGCTTCATTTTCAGCCTAAAAGCAACCAAAGACCGT
Source organism: Nasua narica (assembly GCA_028533885.1). Taxonomy (NCBI): domain Eukaryota; kingdom Metazoa; phylum Chordata; class Mammalia; order Carnivora; family Procyonidae; genus Nasua; species Nasua narica. Next base: position 12,754,462 of record CM052813.1, read on the forward strand.
AGAGGGTTTTAAACACATGGATTCAATGGTCAGATTTGCAATTTAGAAGGTTCACGTTATTTGTAATTTTCGAATAGTTTAGACCAAGGAAAGCCTGGATGATGGAAGACCAATGAGGAGGTTGTAAAAGTTCTTACGTACAGCTGATGCGATGCAGCAGTTGGGTTCCTGTTATTTTATTTCCACCTGTGTCACTGCGTGTGTGTGTGTGTGTGTGTGTGTGTGTGTGTGTGTGTTTTAATGAGTGAACAAAAGAGCTTCACATTCAAACCTATCCCTGCTTCATGAAGACTATGCTCTGAATATGACATTTACCATCATTTGCTTTAAACAGGGTTCTGGAACTCGTCATAAGACATTGATCAGAATTATGGTTTCCCGTTCTGAAATCGACATGAATGATATCAAAGCGTGCTACCAGAAGCTGTATGGTGTCTCTCTCTGCCAAGCCATCCTGGTAGGTTGTGATTTTCATAATGCTGCCTCCACAAATGGCAGTCCTTTTTGCAACTTCTCCAAAGAGAAAATCTGACTTAAGTATCTGTAGATTTTATATGTAAGATTAATTTGTTATATTAGGATACGTAATTTATAAGTAAATTGGACTTTGGACTACTGAGTTCTCTACTGAAAAACTACGCAAATTTTTCAGTAGCCATGGGAATATTTAGTTTCCCATATACAAATTTAGCAACCAAAATATTTTAGTAGGGAGATAGGGGGTTTATTTTGCGATGAATATTGATCAGAGATTAGAAACTTAATTCTCTAAGTTTTCCTTAATTTTGTTATACGTAATATGTTAAAACATGCATGTTTAAATGTTCATTATAATGTTAAAAATAAAAAGAAAGACAAGTCAAGGTTTTTAAACTTATTGAAAGATTGAAAGATAGATGACTATTTCAAGTTAAGTTGTCACTTGTCTTGGATAACTAAATCTACCAAGAATAGGTGAGAAAATCACAGGCTTATCGGTTTCTTTCTGGTGAGTGAGTCAGAGAGCCTTCACTATGATATGAAATTATACTGTGTTAAGCTCACTGAATTCTGTGTGATACTTCATTCTTGGAACATAATGGCTCTAATATACAACATAATCAATATAATCTGAATCTTGAAAGCTATTACTTTTTATATACTAATCAATTAACAAATACCAGTTATTTGCTATATTAATTGTATTACTTAAATAAAAGATATTATAAAAGATCCTAGAGTTTGCATATAGTGATATATGTTCTACACCTGTTAATCTATAAATATATAATTCTTCTATAATTAAAAATACCTTATGTTGATTACGGTTGCAGGTAGCACTAAGTATACTCTATTTCTTAACCAACAGGATGAAACCAAGGGAGATTATGAAAAAATCCTGGTGGCTCTCTGCGGAGACTAACATTCCTTTGATGACTGCAAGCTTCTTGATCAGAAGACTTTTAATCATATCTTTTCATTCCATATCATAGACTTAAATAGGAAAGGTTTCTCAGCAGGATTATAGTCTAGCTAAATTCTTTCTGAAAAATATAGCCTATAAATCATTTTTATATCACAACTTCATATAACAGAAGCTTTTTAAAAAAAACTGTATTTATCCCAAACTATAAAAACCTCATATACAGGTTGTTCTAGGAACATTACCTGAGAAAGCTGTTTGTGCGGTAGAAAATAAAGTGATTTTGCGGGACAATTGTGTGTCATTGGTTCTTTATGTGTGTGTGTGTGTGTTTGCGTGTCTGTGTGTAAGGCAGTTGTTTAACTTTGTATCAAGGGAAAGGAGCTTGAATCCTAAATTATAATCATGTAATGAAACAGATCTTGCATACTAAAATTATTAAGAAATTTAAAAATATTCACAGAGCTGAAAAATGGACTCCTTACATTTTATCATCTGGGTGCAGATAATTGAGAGCATGCCTGTGTAATAACAGATTTATTGCCTCAGCATTATAATAACTGAACATTCTGCTATGTTTCACAAACCAGTGTGAAGACGAAATGATAACAGCAATGAAAATTTCTCTCCTTTTAAAAAGGGGTAGTTGCGGGCGCCTGGGTGGCTCCGTTGGTTGAGCGACTGCCTTCGGCTCGGGTCATGATCCCGGAGTCCCGGGATCGAGTCCCATATCGGATTCCCGGCTCTGCGGGAAGTCTGCTTCTCCCTCTGACCTTCTCCCCTCTCATTCTCAGTCTCTGTCTCTAATAAATAAATAAAAATCTTTAAAAAAAAATAAAAATAAAAAGGGGTAGTTGCATGTTGAGTTTTCAAAGAAACTGCCAAGCTATTTCCAGGGCAGCTATACCACTTTGCTTTTCCATAATAAATGTATAAACAATCTAGTTTCTCCACAACCTCGCCACTATTTTGCATCTTACTACTGTTTATTTTTTATTGTTAAGTTTTGAGAATTCTTTATGTACTCTAGATAGTAGTCCTTTGTCAAATATACGGTTTGCCGGTGTTTGCTCTTAGTCTGCAGCTTGTCTTTTTACCCTCTTACTAGGTCTCTCTCAGAGCAAACACTTTAAATTTTAATGCGGTTCAGTTTTTCAATTTTTTCTTTAATTGTGCTTTTGGTGTCCCATCTACAGACGTTTTGCAGACCTTTTACAGACCTTAATCTCTGAGAATTTTCTCCTCTGTTTTCGTCTAAAAGAAGTTTTAGAGTTTTCCCTTTAACATTTCCAGTTTGTGATCCATATTGAACTAATTTATGTGTAAAGTGTGAAACTTAGGTCAAAGCTCCTATGGAACAAGAAATCCATTTTTCCATGTGGACAAGATATTCTTCTTGCTAAACTGGGGTACAGGTTAAACCTCAGACAATATTATGCATAAAATGGTTAAACTCTAGGAAGAGTCCCCACTGTCTCCATTTGTGTTTCTAACTCACACTAAGACTTCGGCTCTTGTGTCAAGACAGTAGTCCTTCCAGTTTTCCTTGAAACTCAAAATCTTGGTCAGGCCTTCCACCCCGATGCTTCCGTACTATATTACAATTGCTGGCTCACTTGTCCTTTCCCTTCTCTAGGTTTCTTAAGGGTAGGGATTGTGTTTGTTTTATTCACTTCTGTTTTTCTCTACCCTACCCAGTCCCTAGTAGATAACATACACTTAAATATTTAAATTTGTAACTAAGTAAACAAATAACATAAAACAGGTAGCCATAGCCAGCATTTAGCATCTGCTGAAAAACCTTTCATTATCCTTTGTTGCTTGATACCCGAATTTCTGTAAACCTATGGGGATTTTGTTAACACGCACACACACACGAACGTACACACACACACAATACTTGTTGACTCTGGCATGGAGTAGAAACTATATGCTACCAATGATAAATTTCTCAAACAAAATACTGATAATATTTTCAACAATCTACATAAATATAGGCACAATACAAAAGACAGAATATTTAACACTGCAAAACCATTCACACCGCATACATTACTCATTGGTCTTTCATCCCTTTCTATCTAGGCTCAACACACATATGCTCTGTGTACTTGATCTATGGCTAAAATGTCTCCTAAGGCAGTTGCTCCTTGCTTCTAAGTTAGTTTTATCTATCCTCATTTGTTTGTTTTCTTATGATTAAATAAGAATATCCATCCATGGAGTGGCTATGTGAGTTCACAAATTGGCATTGCTTTTAAAAAATCATGAGTCTCCTATTCTAGTCATTGTGATACAAGAATTAGATAACCATCTTGGGAAAAATATTTGTGGGGATGCTGATAAGGCATATTCAATTTACTGGCATAACTGTAATTGAAAAGATCACTTTTAGCGAATAAAGGCTGAGATTAATTATGGTTTTTTTTCTTTGTGAAAATCATAGAACGTTGCTAGCCAACAAAAGGGAGAAGAAAAGACATCTGGATACTCGTTAAGGGTTCATTGTCACATGGGGGTGGAGTGGTGCCGGAGGACAGTGACTTGGGGGCAGGGAGATCTGAGTTCTAATCCAACCTCCAGCACTTATTCATTGACCCTGAGGATAATAATGACCTTTTGTAAACTACTCTTCTTCATCAGTAAGATACTGATCTTATACTACTTATACTAAGATACTATTACTACTTCTAGTACTATTGTTACTAATTCCTGCCTTACAGAGTTGCTATAAGGATTGACCTAATGGAGTTAAAGTAACATTTAGTAGGTGCATAAGAAATTGGAGGGACAGCTAACATTAAACCACACATGAGAATGTGGAAAAAAAAATGAGTGCCTCCAAACACTAAGATGATTAGCACGATAGGCCAAATAGTCAATACGATTGAATGAATTTTTATTTTCCCTCCATCTCTTGGTATGATATAAATCTTGTGGTGATTAAATTGGATGAAGCTCACTCTCAGCTCCAAATTAAAATGACTTAAAAAAAATACTGAAATGTTTGAAAAGAAATCCTTGTCTTACAGTTTGTGTATCTCCTTCAGGCTGAGCTAAAAATACAGGAAAAGAAAGAGCTTGTTGGTGTCTGGAAACCTAAAATACAGTCATGTGGAAACTTGGATATTGACTCAGTAACCAAAGGGACCTACCTTCCAAATCCTTTTTTCAGTGTTGATGTGTAAACAACACGCCTTCCTACAATTGTCACCACTGTTTACTTTTTGACTCAAAAGCCAGTGTTTTCACAGCTGTAATTAAGAATCAGTCAGGCTGCTTGCTGCAAAACCCAATCTTACCACTCACTGACTCTGGGGCTTGGCCAAGTTTCTTACCTTCTCTGTGCCTCAGTTTACTCATCTGTAATGATGAGTGGTGATGAAAATTAAGTGAAATAATCAGCTTCTAGCACCAATTAAAAAACTCAGGAAATAGTAACATATAGTAAGTAGCAGCTGCTACTATGAGAGGCTAGCAATGCATTTCTACCAATAAAACCTTCTTTTATTATGGTTGTTTGTTATAATATGTCCTATACTATCAGAATCAGATCACTGCTGGCTACTGCAAAGATAAATGGTTTCATGTAGTAAACTAAGTCGTCGATTATATTCTTTATACTCTCATCTCACTGTAGATTATTACATTCAATAGCATCAGCTTTTAAAGGAGTGGAAAACTTTTTATCTTTGTCTTTGAATATGGAACCACACATGGATCCAATGTAAAAGCAGGGAAAGTACCTGTGAAAAGGAGCAGAGCAGAATGCAAAAAAAAACATACGAGGGAAAAAGAAATGAAAATGACTTGAATATATCTGCATATCAAGAATTTCAGTGTGTGTGTGTGTGTGTTTTAGGCCCTACCACAGGAATCCACAGAAATTCAAGCTTAGTCCCAGGCTGAGTCATCTACCACATGACCCATCTGGAAAGAAGGCTTTTTGTTTGGACCTGTCTGATGGAAATAGTCTCTTGCTCCTAATTGGAAACAATTATTGCCATTCCATTTTTACGAAGATTGCAACAACTGGAAAGTCTGTGTTGTCAGAAAGCAAACCGATTATTGATTTCAAATGTCTCAACTTTTGAATTTTAAAAATCTTTATCCTGTGCGTTTTCCTTTTAAATCCTCCATGTTCAGACCTCTACTTTAGTTTTTCTAAATCCATTACCATAGAAGTAAAACATCAGAGAAGTACATCCTAATTTCTCCATATCGTCCTAGAAAAACCAACTGCTATAGTAACTCTCAAAAGGAAAAGAAAAAAAAACTTAATCATTTATCTCTATTGGGATAAAAAAAAAGGAAGTCATAGCATAAAATAAATAAGCAGAGAAAATATAGCTAAGCATGGCTGCATGGCAAAATAAAAATGTGAGTGTCCTTATCCAAAACTTAACAATTTCAAGATGGTGGGAGCAGACCATTAAACCAAATGTGGGGCCCTTCTGAATGGACAATTTCAGAACCTAGGCAACTGCACAGGTTTTATACTCATGAACCTGACCCTGAATGCAAACTCCTTTATGTTATCTAAAAATAATCTATTCTTCATCAGAAACCTTCATACTCAGTTTAGGGAGGGGAAACATGAACTTTTAGTGCCATCTGGTGCGAATTTTAGTCAGATTTAATCATTTTTTAGATACTTCTCTACCTGTCCAGAAAAAAAGAGCATAGTTTCTATTTTTTCTCCATTTTTTTTTTTTTTGCTTGGCTACTCTCAAGGATGTTTGGGAGCATGCTCGGTGGAAGGGTGTCATTGTAGAGGAAAAGGTTGAGGTAACTGGCTCAGTGTTCCCTGGCCTTTCTGTTTGCTGGCTAATATCTCTTGTCTACTTAGAGGAAACTTGACATTGGAGGTGAACTGGCCATTTGTTCCCAGAGGCACTGTCCTTAACACATTTTAAACAAGATAGGATTAAAAGATCATTCTTTCTTCCAGTGTTTGGGACTTAGGGGAAAGACCTGATTAACCAAAGACAAAATAGCAGTTCATGGGTGCCTGGGTGGCTCGGTGGGTTAAAGCCCCTGCCTTCGGCTCAGGTCATGATCTCAGGGTCCTGGGATCCAGCCCCCCATCAGGCTCTCTGCTATTCAGGGAGCCTGCTTCCCCCTCTCTGCCTGCTTGTGATCTCTTTCTCTCTGTCCAATAAATAAATAAAATCTTTAAAAAAAATAAATAAACATTCATACATTGACTCTACATCTGAGCTACGACTCCTGGGAATTTTAGGACCTGTAAAATTTAGGACCTAATCATGTGTGATAGTTTTTTAAGATGTAAAAACAAACAGAAAAACCAAAAAACAAACAAAGAAAAACTTACAAGTAGTTATTGATATTTTCTTTTGGGTGAGTTTTATATCTTTTCCCTGAAACAAAATGTCAGACATGAAAATCCTCACTTTCATATCAAATCACAAATTTTACTTCTTATTTAAAGGAACATGGAAGTAAAATCATCTACTATATGAAGGTTTTGTTTTTTATTTTAAGTGGATGCAGTTGACCTATTGTATCTCCTTGTTTATATGTGTTTGGTTGGATTATGTGAAACAAATACATAAATGCATCTCATAGGGAAGTATTTATACTTCATAGGACTCATTATTGCTTTTCTGTTATTTAAAAGAGTCTGTCATTTAAAAGAGTCAAGGATTCTACACCTTAAAAGACAATACAGAATAAAAACAGAAATAGTGTCTTGTTCAGTATACGCCCCCTGAGTCTGGTACCACTTTAAGCATAAGCTACCCATTTCACAATTAATTAATGGGTGAATCATCGCAGGGGCTGTTTACAGACTGAGGGGAGGAACATTGATCCACCAGGCTATTTTCACTAAACCATCATGTTTTTGTAATTCCTTCTTGGAGTTAAATCCATGTGGGTGTTAGAGGTCCCTTTTATCTCTGATCAAAGGTCACAAATGGTGCTTTTGGGAGAGCAAAAGCTATATAACTAAATTGTTTTACCATAACTATTCACATTATGCAAAGAAACAAATGATAAATATGCTCAAAACCAGCAAAAAATCCTACATCTTTTCTAAAATAAAAGGCTGGCAAAAAAAAATTAGAAACCGTAAAATTATTTTAAATTAAAAACAAATGTCATTAAATACAATGAGAATTATACACTATCCTGACGTTATTTTCTATTTTTTGCATTAGTCAATTATTCCAGAAAACAAAGACAATGCTAGAATGAGGGATGGTAAAAATACTAAGTGAAGAAATCGCTCTACTCTACTTGTTGGGGAAATGCATGTTTTCTGATAGAAGGCATAGAACTGGACTTTAATATTTTAGGTATGACTCTCATATTATCTAGAAGGCTGGTGAGAGTATCTCTAGAAGTCGTGGAGGGGGTAGTTGTCTTACAAACAGGCATATCATTACTAAGTTGTGTTTTTTAACCATTTGGCTTTCATATTTCCATTGCTTTCCCCAAGAGAATCTGCTTTTTAAGCACCAACAGTGTGTCCACATTATTTTCAGATATGTATTAGCAATAGCATCTGGCAATATAACTTTTATATTGATTTCAAATGTGCACCTTCATCATTTATTTCAAAATTATTACTTGTGAAGTTTTCTGGCCTGGTTTCATTCAACGTTTGACCTTTACCGCCATCTAGTGATACACATTAAGAACTTCTTCCTAAGCGTATACAAACAATTGCTTAAGGAAGCATAAAAGAACTACAACTAGAATGCAAGTTCTATTTCCTCCTATGGTTTACAATCAAGCCCAGGAGACATAACTGTTGCCAGAAGAAGTATAGAAAAACATTTTTAAAAGAATACAAAGAAGTAAAAATGATCAACAAGGGAAAAAGCTGTATGTGCACTAAAATCTGAGTAATGCTTTTATGTATATTTATTATCTTTATTTGAAGTGAGGCATCAGAAAGCCACCTTAACCATTTTCCCTAATTCCGTTGTATGCTGCATTTGATTAAGGGAGTGCAGATTTTTAGGAAATAGTCATTATTGTCCTCCTGCGAGTCCCTACTTCCTAAGAGAGCTCACCTCAGTGACAAGCTCTGCTTCCTCACTCCCCTTTATTCCCGACTACTCTGCTGAACTGACCCCTGGCCAACCCATGGTGACTTTATCAGTGCAATAACCATGGTTGGTGCTTATTTTCCTGGGCTCCTCTGCTGCACTTGATGTGCTATTTGATGTTGTTCCCTCCTCCTGTGACTTCCTGGTTCTCTCCGTTCCTCCTTTTTAGTGGGTTCCTTTTCCTTTGTCTAAGCTTTGAGGTGTTAGTGGTTGTTTTAGCCCTTTCAGGGTGCTCTAACCAAAAACCATGGATTGTATGGCTTAAACACAATAGAAATTTGTTTCTCACAGTTCTGAGGCTGGGAAGTCCAAGATTCAGTGTCTGGTGAGAACCTTCTTCCTAGTTCATACATGGCTGGCTGTCTTTTCCCCATAACCTTACATGGCGGAGGGGAAAAGGGTCTCTCAGCAGCCTTTTTTATAAGAGCACTAAACTTCATTCATGAGCGCTCTGCCCTTAAAACCTAAGCACATCCCAAAGACCCCCATCTCCTAATATCATCAACTTGGAAATTGGACTTCAATATATGAATTTCGGTCTATATTAACCACCGTGGTATACTTGACTCACCAGCAGTCATGTGATATCATTCACAAGTATGTTTTCGTCTTCCGTCCACATTCTGATGACTGCCCAGTCTAAAGTGTAAGCATTGATTCCCCAGAGTTCTACCTGGCGGAACACCTGGATGTCCCCCAGGGAACCAAAGCTCATTGTATCTGCACTTTCAATCTGACCGTGAATTTTGGTCCTGTTGAAGAAGTGAGTGAATCTGTGAGAGACAGGATAAGGCGCAGCAGCCTCTTGGCCGACTCATTACTGTGCTGGTACAAAACAGAAGTGTGGTGAGGACCCCGACTGCCACACATGCAAGGGTAGAAACAAACAAATCCCAGTTATGTTGACTAATCAGAAGCATTTTGCTGGTTATTAAGATCATAACTTATTTTTTTTTAAAGATTTTATTTATTTATTTATTAGGAAAGAGAGAGAGTGAGAGAGAGCATGAGAAGGGAGAAGGTCAGAGTGAGACGCGGACTCCCCATGGAGCTGGGAGCCTGATGTGGGACTCGATCCCGGGACTCCGGGATCATGACCTGAGCCGAAGGCAGTTGCTTAACCAACTGCGCCACCCAGGCGCCCTAAGATCATAACTTATTAATAAGAATGTGTAACTCCATTTAGAACTCAGTAATTTGAAAACTGAAATCTGGCAGAAAGCATCCCTGTGCTTGGAGGAATGATTCTTGCTTTTAAATACCCTTTGCTTTTTGCCCTTGGTACTCTGCCAAGACCCCTGCGTTTATTGAAGATTGTTCAAAGTCAGGTCACACTCTAAGTGGGGGTTTTCATATCATGAAGACATATATCAGGTACCTTCCCCAAGCTGAGGGCAGATACCTGACACAATGAGGAGAAATGAAAAGAGGGTAATGAAAACGGAAATGTTACAGAAGGAAAAAAGCATGCGTTGACAGTATATGAAACCAGGTAATTATATAATTACATCTTCCCAGGGATCTTTAAACTCTGCTCCAAGGATTAAGTAAATTTTCTTTACATTGGGAGCGTTTTATTCCTTCTCAGCTGTATAGAAGGAAAAAAAATATTTTGACTTTCTTTTGTCCATCTTGAGAACAAACTGCAAAACAGACTCAGGAAATAGCTCGAATTTTGGTATGTACTTTTTAAAGCATTTTTTGATTTGTACAAATAAGCATTCACATGTTATTACATTATGAGAACGATATGTCACATTATATGAGATCTCTTTTCATATTCTCAAAGTATATGATTTGTATTATTTAAAATGTTGGCATTTAAATCATTTACATTATTTCTCCTGATGTGTTCTTGTACTGTCTGAGAAAATGGGCAAATTCACTTGAAAATGTATTTTTACTTCCTCTGATGTTTTAACTCAAAAATTCTTATTACAAATCTTTTTCTTAATTTATGAACTTGAGAAAGTTTTAGCATCTCTCCTGCAAAAGATGAAGATACCTTTCTTGCCCTCCCCAGTCGCAGCTGCTTCTACAAATATTCTTTAATTTTTGCATTATTTTTTGGTTTTTCTAATGATTGCATTTGTGCATTTAAATGTTCAATTGGTTTTGGAATGATTTTGGCTTCAGATAAAAGAAAACCTGAAGGATCATGGCTTAAAGAAGCCAGGATTTAATTCCTGCTCATAAGAGGAGGTCTAGAGGTGCATGGCTCTGGGGTGGGATAAGGAGCCAGCTGGACCACAACCCTGCAATCGGTCAGCCTTCTCTCTCTTGGACACTCATTTGCACCCCAACAGGGAGCTGGAGAAGGTTGTATCCACCTGATTACCTTCTCCTTTTGGGCCATTACTTGGGGGTATAGAGCCCAGCCAGCTGTAACTACAGAAGCTCAGCCACTCCATATCCAGCCTTTACTAATAACTCGGAGGACACCCTCTGATCCCTCACTGTCTCCCATCCTTGCCAATGTTGAGCTTGGCTACTCTGTGGTTCCACAGAGAGAAATTGTTCCCATCTGTTTTTCAGCCTTCTCCTGCACAAGTTTTGAGTCATTTTCTCTATTCTAATTATCCATCAATAGGATTCTGCCAACTTTCTGTATTACAAAAATGTAGGTTTATGTGGCTGGTTGATGGCATCTTTTCTTGCTTTTAGCATTGTAAGTAATTTATTCTTCTTTTGTATATTTACTATTATTTCGGGGAGATTCTAAAAAGGAAGGAAGGAGAAAAATCCTGTCCTCATTTCAGTTTTTTTGAACTAAAAGTTTGTCAGTATCATTTTGAAGTGTCTTCTTTAACCCAAACATAACATACATTTATTTTATTTTTTTATCTTGTGAATTATTAGATGACAAATGACAGGGACATATTACTTTAGTTTCTCATACCCAGTGAGAAATTCACGATGTTCTGTGAACATCGTGAATTTTAAGCTTGACATTTATGAACGTTGTATGTCTCTGGATCTCTGTTAATACTATTTTCTAGACACTAAATTTCTAATTTTTTTATTTTTTAAGATTTTATTTATCTGAGAGAAAGAGAGAGACAGAGAGACAGAGAGACAGAGAACGTGAGTGGGGAGGATCAGAGGGAGAGGCAGACTTCCAGCTGAGCAGGGAGCTGGATGTGGGACTTGATCCTGGGACTCCAGGATCATGACCTGAGCCTAAGGCAGTCGCTTAACCAACTGAGCCACCCAGGTACCCTCTAATTTTTTTTCATTTTGCAAAATTTCAGACCTTCAGAAAAGTTTTAAGAATAGTACAAAGAATTTTCACATATCTTTGACTAAGATTTCTCAGTTTTAACATTCCTTCTCTTTTCTGTCCTGTGTCTCTCAGTACAAACACACACATACACACACACACACACACACACAGAGACATGCTTTTTTCTAATTCATTTGAAAGTAATTTTTAGCCTTTACTATTAAATATCTCATCAGGTGTCTTCTGGAGAAGGGAATATTTTCTTACAAAACCAAAATACAATTCTCAAAATCAGGCAAGTAAACATCAATACTCCTACCTAATCTATAGACCTATTTTATGTTTTGCAGCTGTTCCAGTAATGTCTTTTTAGAGCTACCTGCCACCACTACCACCCCCTAAAAAATATCTGGTCGAGGTTTTAATCCAGGATCAGCATGTTGCATTTAGTTGTCATGTTTTCATCTTCCTTATTCTGGAATAGTTCTTCAGTTTATCTTTGACATTTATAACTCTGACATCTTATAATCCATTAGTATCATAATTTATTTTGATGAGCATATTGTCCAAAGTTAAACGCTGGGAGCCTCTTTGGGCTGGCCTCTTTGTCATTTTGATATGTCTCAATTGTTCTGAGAACCTCCATATCTTCTGGGCAAAAATATGCCACAAAGTCATCTTGTACTTCCTTATAGGAACTCTGGAATCATTAATTTCTTCAAAGAGCCCTATCTCCATTAAGAGAGAATAACATTTGGAACCAGGATCTGGTCCCTAGGTCCACATAGCTTTTAGGGCTGCTCAGTGCACAGAACTGGGAAATAGATAAGTGTATATGCCCACACATCTGTGTATATTTCCATACCTACTTGCCACGATCTCTCTCTGTATATTCCAACATTACAATCTCCAGAAAGGAACATCCTCAATTTTATATCAGTAAGCTGGCATTCTGACTTGAAAGATCTCACTCTTTTGCATTGGGTTACTGACTCAGTCCTTCTGGAGAGACTAAATTCTTGTGGCATACCAAAAAAAAATGGAGATTTGAGTACTCTAAGTCCAAGGACCAGGATTTCCAACATGCCCACAGGAGTGCTGCCACCTGGTGGGGCTCTGCTGCAAGTTCTATATTTGTCTTCATTGTCATCTTGGTTTTCTGCCTGATCACTACATATTTAAACTAAGGTAAATAAATTTGTTATGACAAGTTATATAACTTGATATGGGTTGGAAGATTAATTAAAAACAATCATGAGTTTGCATTAACAAATAACAAGAACATAATCGAGAACATTTGTGAAAGACAGCCTTTAACTACTGGCTTTGTATTACAGGACTTTTGGTTTGAGACTGCAGTAGTCTACAAAATAGGAAAAACTCAACATTCTTCTCTAGCCTTTATTCTTTCAAGGAAAAAAAATGCAATTTACCTGTATATATGTGTATAATTTATACTAGTTCACTGAGTGGTAAACACTATGAAATCAATAAAAGGTAGTTTTATGGGAGATGAGAAGTTTCTTGGGAAATTTACTTCTCAGAACAAATACACAAATCCAAATGAAATTAATTCAACTTGTTAACTCACTATACTTGATAACTGTCTCCTTTCCAATGTCTCGTAACAAAATCATAAAAGAGATTACTGACAACTCTTGCACCCCTGAACATTGAGGGACAGTCATTTTGGGAGGCCAAACTTTCTCTGATGTAAATGGACTCATTTTTCCCTTGAAAAGCCTGCAGGAAGGGGTCCCGTTTGGCCATGTCAACATCCATTCTTTTTAGGAAAATTTTTATATTCTGTAGGTACAATACAGATTCTGTTTTGAGACAAATTTGTAAATGCCTCTTTTCTCATCAGTGAAGGTAATGTGACTATTATGCTCCTTTTCACCACTAGATGGAGATATTGTCATTTACGGGTGAGTAATGTCTGTGTTGCAGTTTTCTGCCTTCAGACAGAATTTATATATGTCCTCTGTGATCCACAGCATGCATTTTCCATCGCCCACCCCCTCAACACACACACACACACACACACACACACACACACACACACACACATTAAAAGTATTGAGCTAGTACTGAAAAGCACAGAGTAAAACTAAAAGACAACACACCATCTCATGAGTTAATAATGGATTGGCCACAACGGAGCTACAAAATAAATTCAGAGAGAAATATCCAGCGATGAGTCTGACATTGTAATTACAGGAGTGGAGTGTAGGTTCCTCTTGAAGCATCAATGCATTTTACATGGGTAGGATATAGCTGTAATCCGATCAGCTGCAACTGCCACAGTAACAGAAGGACCCTAAAAATAGAACCCCTATGGTAATCTGTCTGGATTACTAAATTCAGTGACAGCTTGGCAACAAATCAGGGAAATGTTTGCGGAAAAGGATTTAAATATATCATGAAGTTTTATCTGCATTATGGAGAAATCCACATCAGGCCCCCAATTCAGAGCTTCTGCCTTGGGGGCTGCTTCCAAACAACCAAGCTCATTTTGTCAAAACATCACCTTTTTGTCCTGCCTTTTGCAATTTCAGGATGTTAAATCCACTCGTGGAAGGGGGCGGGGCGTGGAAGGAGAAGCTTTCGAAAGGGGTCTGTCTCTACCACTCTGGTGCCCAAATTTTACACCATGAAGTCCGTATAGGTACAACTGTACTTTCCATTAACGGTGGTAGGGAAGTTAATGAGGAGGCAATGTGGATTCTTGTAAAAACATCATTTGAAATAAAGGTAAGGGGTTTTCGTTTTTGTTTTTAACTGTACAAAGACATGTGTAACATCTTCATAGCTCTATCAACAGAAAGGGGTTAAATGTTGCAGATGTGTGCTTAGTGTTACAGATAGGAGAGAAAGACTGCTGTTGACCGTGAACTCAGATTCAGAATCTAGCACAAAGCAAAGACACGTATTGCCGGTGTGCCTATTTCTCAGCATATAGGATTAATGATTCCGTGGGCTCTCATTGAACTTTTTGCCACATGTCAGGGGACTGCACGCAGGCCTTTGGCTTCGCGGTGCCATATTCCCTTTTCAGGTCCTGAGAAGCTCCTCCATGGTTTCCTTTGCTCACGCCTCTCAATTTCGGAATATGTTGTTTCTTTCCATCTCTGGGTCTAATAACTCTCTTTCCCTTTCTTCAGGATCCTCTCCCCCTCTCTCCCAAGATGCTCTGCCCTCCTCCCCCTTGCATCTTGTCCTCCCCAAACAAGCCTCTGCTTCTCTCTGACACTGAGAAGCACTTCAAGGAATCAGGGAGTGACTAAATAAGTATAAGAAAACTTCAGAGAATGCAGGCAAGATTTCTTTTTTAAATCTTCTAGCTGCCCCTGAGATTGCTGTATCAAATTTTAGAACTCTTAAAAATCTTCATCTCTCTTTTCTTTGCTATGCTATTTTCTAAACCATCCAGCTGCCATATGCCAATGTTAGTTTCACTTGGATGATATTCTTTAGAAATTTATAAAATACAGTGAACCCTGGACTCACGTTACCATTCTTCTTCTTTTTTTTTTTTTTGCCCTTTATATATATCAAATAAGTATACTTATTTTTAAGTCTTATGGTCATTATTATTATCATTATTTTCGGTGCAGAGAGGTGAGTGGCTCCTTTTATTAATCATTTGTCAGGTGATTATCATTTGTCTCCGTGATTATCATTACTCTTGCCTTAGCAAGCTCACCTAACTTCAGAATCTTTTCAATACTGGAAATTTTAGCACTAGCCAGTAAGAGTAGATTTTTCATCAATATGACATGCTACGAATGTGAAATAAGATAATGAAAGACTGTCAAGTAGGACAAATTATAATCAACAAGTAGCCAATCCTATGATTTTCAACATGTAAATGGAATATGTGTAACGTTTGACACAAGTATAAGTACTAATGTTAAAGAAAACTGATGGGTGCCTACAGCATAGAGGTTTTGTGGACAGTAACAGCAAAGCTTTTGAGCAATGTCTGTTTTTGTTTTAAGTAATAACCTCGCCTGTATGGTTACTATGTCTTTAGTCATGCTAAATATATACAGTGAAACCGCCTTCCCACACAAGCCACCCAGATTGAGAAATAACCAGGTTAACAATAATCCTAGAAATAAGTCCATGGTGCAACGACATCCGTTCCATGTAGAAGAAATCATTATCCTGACTTCTACAATAAATAATTTCTTTGCTTTTCTATATGATTTTACAATTCATTTAAATAACATAATTTTGTTTTGCCTATTACTGTATCTTTTCTGAATGGAGTAATACTAAGTGTATCATTTTGTGTCTTACTTCATTTACCTAATATATTCATAATGTTGCAGAGAGCAATAGCTCTTTCCTTTTCCTTGCAGTAGAGCACACCACTGATTTTACTTACACATTAGATTTCCGATGACCATTTGGGTTGTTTCCATATTTTTGTGATTATGAACTATGTTGCTATAAGCTTATAAAACTGTTCAGAGGTGTTTAAAAATTGGAAAACCTAAATAAATGTAGCAATACATCATGTTCATGATTAGAAGGCTCATATTTTAAAGATGTCAATTTTTCCAGATTGATTTATAAATTCAGTACAATCTCAAGAGAACTACTCATTTTCTACCTAACTCTCCTAAACACTGCTGCCAAATTAACTTGCCTAAAATATGGTTTTTATCTTGTCATTCCCTGCTTAAAACCTACAGTGATTCCCTACTCCCCAGAGCTGTGCTGTTTAACACTGACACCACTAGCCTCATGTGGCTACTTAAATTTAAATTTTAATTAATTAGAATTAAATAAAATTAAAATTCAGTTTCTCAGTTGCACTAGCCAGACTTTGAATGCCCCATAGCCACATATGCCTATGATATTGGACAGTGCAAGTATCGCTTACCACAGAAAGTTCTATCGGGCAGCCCTGTTCTAGAGTATAACGTCATTTTCAGTGTGGCAATCAAGATGTTCACAGTCTAGAACCTAATGCTTCAGTCCAGTCTAACTACTCAAAATCCCTTTGAAAAGGTGATCATTTCTAGCTACACCTACACCTTACAACTCACACCTATACCTTACAACTTAGATACACTTCTATCCTTTCTCACTGTGAAATTCAATTGACTGGCTCTTACTGTAATTCCTCCAACAGCCTTTCTTGACTCCTCTTTTTTTTTTTTTAAGATTTATTTATTTGACAGAGAGAGAGAGTGTACAAGCAGAGGGAGTGGGAGAGGGAGAAGCAGGCTCCCTGTCGAGCAGGGAGTCCAATGCGGGGCTCGATCCCAGGACCCGAGGATCACGATCTGAGCTGAAGGCAGACGCTCAACAAACTGAGCCACCCAGGTGCCCCGACTCCTCTCTTTTTAATGCTAAATATCTCTTCTAAATGATCATTATCTTTAGTACATCATTTTTGGTAACTGTATCTGTGTGTATTCTTATGGACTCTTTTGTTTGTAGATGTCTCAGGTGGAATATAGGCTTCTGGATGAAAGGACTATAATTGTTACTTCTAGCATCCCCTCCACATCCGGGCTGTTGCCCACTGATGATAACCATCTCCAGTAGATGACATTATTCCTCCTTATGTTGTTTATCCACTGTTGGCTTGCCTTTCCAATGAAAATACATCTCTCAACAGTAATCTCTCAACACTTCTTCCTGGCTACCACTGTCTTTGTTCCTAGGTAACCTTGACATGTACGCCAGAAGGCTCTTTTCAATATTGAGTCTCTGGGAACATTCAAAAAGTACACCTTCATCCCCCCGCTCCTGCAAAATCCTACATGGCACCCTTGATGGTGACAGCGCTGGTGGTCAAAACTCTCCACGGACCGCGTCATGCCTAATTACTTGTGTATTGTCTCCAGAGTTCAATAATACAAGTTATTAATGAGTTAGTATGCCTTTCATATCTAATTTCCCAAGTTAAATTTACATCTGTTGTTATTGGCCACATGTCATAAGTTGATACGTGCCATATGTAATATTTTCAGAAGGCTTTGTTAAATGTTGGTTTAAAAAGAACTGGTAGACTCAGTCCACCTCTCCACAACTGAAGTCCCTGTGTCCCCAGCAATTTTATCAGACTTGACATTAATGAAGCCTGACTCTCCTTTACCATTCTAGCAGAGAAGCCAAGGGCTAACTACAGTGAGAGTCTTAAAATATACTTTCTTCAGACTCTCCTCATTTTAGTAAAGACTCATCATGTCGATTATTGCCATGCAGTTTGTACTAGGACACTTAATCGCTGATGATTCTGTGACACTGATGAGGAAAAAAAAAAAAGGAAATGTGAGCTGCTTTGTCTTTCTTGGCTATTGTTCTCTCTCTGCACCAAAGAAACACTCAGTCCCCTCAGCGGGCTTAGAGATAGAGTCAGGATAGTCCATCCTAGTTGAAGTCTGGTCTCCAAATATTTAGGAGACTGAGGAAATCATTTTATCTCTTGCATCTTTGATGTTGGCTTAGATGGTTTATAGGAGCCTCTGAAATTCAAATTAAAATGATGAAGGGACCAGTGGAGGAGATGTAAGTGTTTTCTTAATAACAAAAATAAGTCATGTCTTTTCCTTATTGATAAGTGATGAACAGAGGCTGACTGAAGCTAAAACAAAGAACGGTTGTTTTTTGTTATGATTTTTGAAGAATATCTTTTACAGAAATGGTGGTAAATTATCCTGAATCAATCCAGCAACAGTGTTTGCTATCCCTGCCTGTCAAGGAAAATTCTTCATTACATACTCTAAATGCACTGTTTTCTTTGGGCACTGTTATCTCCCACATTTTAAAAATTACATTGCTCTTTAACACAAATGTCCTGGAAAGGGCAGACATCAGACCCTTATTTCTTGGCATTTGCCTGCTGTCTGGTCTCCTAGTTTGATTAGGTGAATCATGTTTTTAAAGGTGCTGTCTTAATTCTCTTCTCATTTCTACTCTACCTTGAATCAATTCATCAGCATTTGACCATAACTATAATTGCAGCAGTTGTTTGTTTGTTTGGTCTCTGATATCATGAGTTTTGCATCCTAAAAACAAACACGTATTTAAGATTATTCCCTGGGAGATTAAAAAGACTATTTTTGTTGTTAGTATTTTGCTTTGTTTTGTTCTAGAACAGCCATTTATTTGTGATCAGTATGATGATTTCTTTTTTTTTTCTTCAGATGTTCTACTTTTTACCCTTTATGGTATTCTTACAGGCCCCAGATAATAGTAGCAAAATAGGCAAGAGGTTTTCATTTCCTCTGTGCTAAATATCAATGAAGGATGGGTGTCTGCGTTATCCATTTACGGAGAATCGTCAGTGCTTCTTTGTCCAATATGAGTCAAATGGGTGAGTATCAGACTTGTGGATATGTGGTACCATCCAATAGTCGTAGCAAGCTTGCTGTGTAAATGTCTACAACTTTTGGACTATTAGTTTTCTAGTTACAGGAGCCCATGGCTTGATTTTATCATGTAAATAAGTTTGTTGGGGTTGCCTTTAATTGGTTTATGTAAATGGTGCTTTGGAATATTCCCTTAAAACAATTGATACACTACAAATTGTGACTCATTCTTATTTACATTCTTATTTAGTAAAGTAGTTTCTCTAATGACTGCTTCTAGGCAACATTTTATTAGCCTAGTGTGGGGTACTGAACATACTCAGGAGGGAAAAAAGATGGCATTGGCTCCAACATAGTCATTAATTCAGGCGGTTTCCCTTTTAGTTAGTTCAAAATAGGGGAGTTTGCTAAACCGATTATTTCCCCCTGCTTCAACACATACATTTAAAATCCCTTAAATAATACAAACGTATAAAAACCTCAGCCTCGGGGCGCCTGGGTGGCGCAGTTCGTTGAGCAACTGCCTTCGGCTCAGGTCATGATCCCGGAGTCCCGGGATCGAGTCCCACGTCGGGCTCCCAGCTCTATGGGGAGTCCACTTCTCACTCTGACCTTCTCCCTTCTCATGCTCTCTCTCACTCTCTCTCTTTCCTAATAAATAAATAAATAATCTTTAAAAAAAAAAAAACAAAAAACCTCAGCCTCTTTCCTTTTAGAACTACAACCAGAAAATACTACGGAACAGAAATTTGTGTTTGTGAGTTCCTTATATTGAACCTAAGGAGGGCAGTTAGTTACTTTGTTACTATTTTCCAAAAAGTCATTACAAATAATAAAGAAAAAAAAAGAAGTGTACTTTTCTAAAATGATCCCTGTTCCTTTGTGCCTGGCAATGATACACAGGAGTTGGATATATTGTAATACAAATTTCATTTTCACTTATGGAATCCCTGTGTTTAACCAGTGGCTGCCTCCAGAAATTTTCAGGGACATGGTTACCATGTCTGACTTTGTACAGGGGTTTAAATTATTCCTGCTTCTGTGTGTTTGTGTGTGTGTGTGTGTACATACGCATGCATGCACACGGGTGTGGATAACTCAATTTTCTTGTCTGAAAATGAACGAAATGGGAGGGCAAGGAAGGGTTTTCTGTTTTTCACGTCACTCATTTCGAGAGGGCTGCCCCAGCAACATGGCGATCATAATATGTATACACAGTATCTCCTTATCAGTGGTTCATTTGACACTCCCCGCCCCACCCCCCCGGAGTTTTAAATCTCTTTTCCTTCAACACTTAACCACAGGGGCATAAACTGTAGGCTCTAGCTAACCAACAGAGGACTAATTGTTCAGGGGAAATGCGGCACTCAACCCGACAGGTGGGCAGCCTCTGTGGCTGCAACCCTCCACCAGTTCCCCAGAGCTAACGTCTTCGCGCTGTGATTACTAGCCGCGGTGGCGCTCTCATCATAAATCCCTTCATGACATCATGTGTGAAAGTAGAATTATTTTCTTTCTACTCTGCCAACAAGACTGGCTCTGAACCTTTGATGAAAACATACTTAAATTGCAAATAACTTCTAATTATTTTAAAGTAATTTTATTCATGTTTTGTTGTGGTCGTTGGTGATGGTGGGCAAAGAATTATGAGTTCGTTATATCCTTCAATAGATATCTCTATGTGTATCTGTCTCTCCAGTTATTTAACTTAATTCCATATGGAAAGTGATGGCTAATCTGCCAAAGGACTACTGAATTTAATACGTACAGATGTAGGTAGCACTCTAATCCCAGACTGCTAAAGAGGACTTTCCCAGTGGACCTTTATTATCAATGAGTGGGGTAAAGGGGAAGATTTCCACATGATTCTTTTCACAAATCTATCTCCTTTACTAATAAGCATGATGCTATTATCCCACCATGAGTGATATGGTAGGATATCATATCCCAAGAACTTAAAATTATTTTTTAAGCTCTTTCCTTAGCAGTAGTGATGGATTTGTGTTAATTCTTTTCTGCTTTCTTTTCCATATGTCTGCCCAAGGTGAGACTTACAGTCTTGGTCTCACAATGCATCATTCTAAACAAATGGACCAAACAGACCCTCCTTTTACTGCAGAGATGACAAAGGGGACTTGTCCTAACATGTGACTTATGACCTGTACCCACTGCTCTTGCTTTTTCCTGACAATGTTGTATAAAGAAATAAAGAACACAATGAAAAAAAATAAAGAAAATTATGGGAGCAAGAAGGATGCCTATTTATTCAGGTATACAGGAATTATTTATTGAGGGTTTATACATTAATAGTCACCAGTTGATAAATCTTTCTACCTGAGACTGTGAACTTTTGAAAGCAAAAATTGTATGTCTTATTTATATTGATTTATATTGGTATTTCCAGCACTGAACACAGTGTGTAAAACCTGGGAATTTGATGCATTTCAGCTGAATGAACTGTAGCTTGATTAGGCGCCCTAAGAATATAATGATTAGCTCTGTGCCTATCATCAATAACATTCCAAGTTAGCATCTGGGATAAAGAGGAAAGGAAAGAAGTGAGAAACTCTACAAGAATAGTACATGGTGTAAGGCTGATGAATCATTACTACATTTGTCTAAGCTGGATTTTCTCCAGGAGAAGACCTTGAGGCAAGGGTTCAAGTATAGTAGTATATTGCTTAGGATGTGATTCCCAGCAATACTAGGAGGAGGAAGTAGGAAAGCAAGACAGAGGAGGGAAGGCAGCCAATAAAAGGGAACATTATCAAGCAAACTCCCACTGTGGGTAATGGGAGGTTACTCCGAATGGGGAGCTCTATATCTGTTTATCTCCCAATAAACACCGTAAACAGATACAAACACCTTAGAGTTATGCCCTTAATGGCTAGGGGAGCTGGAGTATTCCTGCATGGACTCTAACTGCTGGTTGGTTGGGAGTGCTCTTGGGACATGTTAATTCCCTGGCACTTCTCACCTGCAATGGACTTTATACAACATGGGCTCTGAGGCCAGAGACTATTTTCAGTTGAAGGAATGCAAGTGTTGGAAGTCGGAAGTAGGGTTAGCATGTAGAGTCCAACAGAAAACACATCCCATTGTCAGTATTATTCAAGAAATAAACTTATATTTTCTTTAAATTTGTGTGTATTATTATTATTATTATAATTGACCCTTGAACAACATGGTTTGAACTGTGCAGGCCCACTTATGTGTAGATCTCTTCCCATAAAGACAGTCCAGCACTATAAATGTTATTTTCTCTTCCTTATGATTTTCTTAATGACATTTTCTTTTATCTGGCGAACTTAGTGTAAGAATACAGTTATTTAATGCATGTAACTTGCAAAATGTGTGTTAATAGACTTTATGGTATTGGTAAGGCTTCTGGTCAACAGCAGGCTATTAGTAATTAAGTTTTTGGGGCGTCAAAAGTTATACACAGTGTTTCGACTGTGAGGGGGTCAGTGCTCCCAACCTCTGTGTTGTTCAGGGGTCAACTGTATTTTCAATGGTTATCTTCTTGCTAGAACATAAATACTTTTCCAATTTCTTGGACCTAACTCCTAACTACTTAAAAAATGGAACTGTGAGGTATTAATTCTAGCTTTGATGAGGATCACTAAATATTAAGGGTGTCATGAACCAGAAAGTTTGAGAAGCACTAACCTACGTCTTCTTTCTATGGGTTGCGGGAGTCTGTAAGAACAGACCAAGCTTCTGCACGCTAAAGTTATTTAGGATTTCAGAAGCAGGAGAAACCTCACATGACTATGTACACACTGTATCTCTGTATAAACGTCAAACACATATCATATGTTGATGGGTTCGATATTACTGGTAACAGAATATAAGTTTTATGGAAAATATGGCCAAAATTTTCCTTCTGTTGTCCTTGACTTTCAAATACCCAGGCCCCTTGAATTCAAAAGTGGTTCCCAATTCTTCCATTGGCATTTTTGCTCAGATTAAGTAAGAAGCTAGTTTTGGCTTGCAATCTTGCTGTTTTTACATTATCTTGTAAATAGCTTGTAAAAAAATACCTAGCCGGTCACAACAAATGTGCAGGTCATTGTGACAGCTGTTTCTCATCTTCCTGATCCATTCCATAATTCCAAATGTCTCTCTTTCTCTTTCCTACATTTAAAATTTTTATATTTTATATATTATTATAAGTCATGAAAATAACATCCGGACTAGACAAGGAACACATTAAAAAAAACACACAGAAATGAATGCTTACCAAGAAAATAAAAATGAATATACAACAAACAGGTAAAATATATATCACAATAATCTAAATAATTATAGATATAACATAATAATGCCTATTGAATACTTATCATACACAGACCTTACATGGTTTACACACATGTATACATTTTATCCTAACAGCTGCCTGATGCTGTGGACTCTACTCTTACTCCATTCTACTCTTACTCCATCCTCTTGCAAACGATGCTGGTATTCCATTATATTCTCTAGGGTTTTACCACGGAATCCATGGTAAAACTTCTAAATGCCACACTTAGCTTCTCTTTGCCCTGTAGCTTTTTTGATGGCTGGAGGTAGGTCTCCCTTCCTGCCCAGCAGTATGAAAGTACAGGAGAATTAACACAACCCATCATTGCTGCCCTTCACTATTGTTTCCCCGAATAATGTTCCAAATACCCTAATTGCTCTCAAATCCTTATATCAGGGTTGGCTTCTGGAAGAAGCCAAACAAAGACACATATGTAGAGTCACTTGTACATCTACGCACACTTAGAGGCTGCCTTACATTGGGGAGATAGATAAGATGTGTATATTTGGGACTGAGACAGTCTTATCTCAGCATTGCATGAAGTGCCTTAGAAGGGGGAGCAGGAAAATAGAACGGACTTCACCTTAAGGACAGGCACTAACCATACAGACTCAAATTATGACAGGGGGTCAAGTCCATTTCAGTTCTTAGAGAAGACAGAGGAAGGGAGAGGGGCCGGCATTGCAAAACCCATGGCTGTGCAAAAATGCAGTCACTCAGTGGAGACAGGAAGGGTAAAAATAACCGGCTCCTTACCGGCGCTAGGTCTTCACCCATCACTGGGCAGAATGATGTAGGGAAGCCATTAGTAAATTATTTAAGTCTGATGGGCTCAGATATGAAATGTTGGCAACTCTGTTACTGTGGGCAGACTGGGGCAGACTGGGGCAGGGGCTGCATGGAACACTCTCTTCATGCCCCTGTAAAACGGACCCACACTCCAGCCCCTCCGTGTTGAGGGCAGAAGCCCTATGGGTCTAGGCAAAGCCTGAAGGCGATCGTCCTGTCTTCACTGATGTTATGTCTCTCAAGCTCTAGCATTTCTAAGAATCGTGAGTGACAGTAAGCTCGGAGGAGCGTGAAGTTTCTATCAGATCCCTAATTTATTTAGTTTTGTTTAGCCTTTAAAAAGGCTCAATTTTTTGGCTCCATTTCACTATTCCTTTTCCTCTCTGATTCCATTTCTATCCTATTGCAATTTAAAACGTTATTTTATAGTGGTGGCGGTGATGGTGTGTGTGTATTTTAGAGTAAGCTACAGAGATTATTTAATCTATGATTGCTTGAAACTAGGTATGATCTCATTTGGCAGCCTGTCCCGAACCGAATGGAAGCTGCGTGCTTCTCCACCAGAGTCATTACAGCGCACGCTGTGAGTGTGAATGTTCATTAGCATATTATGGATCTATAATTTCTGCTTTAAAAAAAAAAAAAAAGAGAAAACTACGAAGAGCAATTACCCAGCACGATAAGAGCTCTGTTTTAAACCTCAATGTCTTCTCCAGTTGCCTTCGTTTTAGTCTACCTTCTCCACACCTCTGGATATTTGTTTTTAACTAAATAGAGAAATTGGGTAGTCCAAGATTTCTGACAGTGGGTTATTTGTACAGGGCTGGCTCGCTGTGACCAGAAGGCAGGGTGGGTTAGGTGAAGCTGAGGCTACTGAAGATTATGTGGTGCCTCATTAAATAGCTAAAAGGAAATGGAGGCTACAGAAAAGGACCACTCTTTTTTTTTTTTTAAATTTAGAGAAAGAGTGAGCGCTCCTGCATGGGTGCAAGGGGTGGGAGGTGGGGGGAGGGGGAAGGAGAGAGAGAATCTTAAGCAGGCTCCATACCCCGTGCTGAGCCTTAATGCTTGACCTCATGACCCTGAGATCATGACCTGAGAGTCAGAAGCTTCACCAACTGAGCCACCCAGGTGCCCCGGGAAAAGGACTGCTCTTGAAGGAGGACGTGGTCCCTCTGCCATTTACTTGCTGTGTGACCTTGACCTACTCAGTTAGCCTCTCAGAACTTTAGTGTCTGCCAGTAGGATCAATAGGTTCTATCTTGTGGAGTGACTGTGAATAGGAAAAAAGCAGGCGATACATGGCAAAAACGTTATAAAGAAATACAGAGTCATTGCTATCATTACTCGTTTACCGGGGGCAATCTTCAAATTGCTTTACTGTGTATTTTTGAATTTGGTTTTTGGAAATGTCCTGCAGAAAAGAAAGAGAAACCCCCCTACTGCACAGATGAGAACACTGAGGCTCTGTGAAATGAGGTCAGGGATCAATTTTACAACTTAAGAAATCAAACAGAAATGGCTGGCTACTGAGTTTGAGATTCAAATTTAAATTCTTTTTTAAGGTGAATTATTTGTATGTGATTCATAAATACATACATGCATGCGCACACATGAATAGAGAAAAGCAGAGACAGGGAGGGATTTCTGTAGTGGATTTCATTTGGGGTCCCACTCTGGCCTTTAAGATCTGCTCAGGTTTTCAGCTTCAATCCTGACCTACCGAAGACTGCCTCAAGCTCTACTCGATTTTGTGTTTGCCCTTATCCCTAAATTATGGCTCCTTTTCCACCCTGAGCACTGTATGAATCTCTTTTGGTTTTTCCTCACCTTCACCCCCAAAGACCTGTGAAGATAAGCTCAGACTAGAATGAAATTATGAACATGGGGAGGGAGAGTGTCTCTCATTTTATCCCTGCATCTCCCTCCTGTGTGAAGAAGGGAGGGTTGGGGGAGAGGTAGCCAACATTAGGAGATAGATTATAAATATATATATATTGAATGAATACCCCTACGTATTCCATGAGAGGCATTCTAACACCAATTTTCAAAAGGCAATATCTATTGTACATATGTTTTTCTCCCCACAACTTTTTTAAACTAGATTTAGTAAAATGATAATAGATTATTTTTTTTAAGATTTTATTTATTTATTTATTTTACAGAGAGAGAGAGAGACAGAGAGAGAGAGATAGTGAGAGAGGGAGCACAAGCAGAGGGAGTGGGTGGGGAGAAGCAGGCTTCTGGCTGAGCAGGGAGCCCAATGCGGGACTCGATCCCAGGGCCCTGGGATCATGACCTGAGCCAAAGGCAGAGGCTTAACCAACTAAGCCACCCAGGTGGCCAGTGATAATAGATTCTTTTTTTTTCTGCCGTGATAATAGATTCTTAAGCAGATAGTAATGTTTTACCAAAATCATATTTTAAACACATTTTATATACCTTGACATCTGTTACTTCCCTTAAACAGAGCACTCACTACAAATTCACTGATCTTTTTTTTTTTTCCCATTGCTTTTGTTTCATTTTCTTCTTTGCCCTGGAGGTTGCTGTTGTGCTGGACATGGGCATATTCTGAAAACTTCATTTTAAAAATTAATAAGTGTGTTTAATTGGAAAATAAGAACTGCTATGTCTTCATGGGCACTGGGCAGATACGTCCTTGCTAACCCTTATCCCGATTCTTTTTCTTTAATGTCACTCTCCGTAGAATTGCTTGATCAACGAAAGCGTGTCTCTTGATGAAAACAGACTGTTCCTCAAAGAACAAATTAAGGACTTTCAGTCCTGGAGGTAGAACACCGTGAGTTCATCATGCAGTGCTGTAAAACAAATGTGTTATGTGCCTGGTAACTCTGTCACACAATCAACAGGAAGCCTGAGATGCTGAGATGGGCTGATTTGCACATTTTCATCAGGTACTTGCAAATGCAATCAAAATAAGCCAATAGGATTTAAGACTTCTTGCCATGACTCAGCCTCTTGGATTTTTTCCCCCTTTTAACAAATCATTTATTTTGCATTAAATGGATGTGTTGAATTTTTGAAAGCCATTTCAAATTCTAAGTTCTGTTTGAGGGTACAAGGGTACTTTAATAAGAATGACTTCTCAGGGGCGCCTGGGTGGCTCAGTGGGTTGAGGCCTCTGCCTTCAGCTCAGGTCCTAGGATCAAGCCCTGCATCCAGGCTCTCCGCTCGGCGGGGAGCCTGCTTCCCCCCTCACCCACCACGCTTGCCTGTCTGCCTACTTGTGATCTATCCTCTCAGTCAAATAAATAAATAAAATCTTAAAAAAAAAAAAAAAGAATGACTTCTCAAAGAGCAGCGTGTTGTAATGCATGTAAGTGAGGAATTACAATCTCTTCTTAATCCCTCCATGTCCTTCTCTCTTTTCCTTTCTCCTTTTGTCATTTTTTCCCCACCCTTCTGTGTTCAGCCTTTTCTCTCCCTATTCTCTTTTTCTTTAGTCTCCAGTTCAAATTTTGTCCAAAGTGAATGAATGCTTATGGAAAAAATTTAAAGTAGGATAAGCACTGATCTCTTGGTAAAGCACTTTTATTCATTCAACAATTTTTTTTTAGCAATAACTGTGTGCTAAGCACGCTGTTAGGCGGAATCATGATTTTCTGTATATGCCATAGTCCTTAAAAGGAATTATTTAAGTGACTGCCTCCCAAATAAAGTTCTGTTACTATAAGTAAAAGGCATACCAAAAATTCATAACCCACACTTTTCACTAAATTCTGTATGCCAGTGTGAGGACCCACCCCTGTAAGTTTAAAGAATTTATAGTGGCTAGATGAGACATGGAAATTTATATCAAGTTCCATCATTTCTCAACTATGAATCAGAAGATTTAGCATTGATTAATTAATCTGAATTAGAGTTAACATATTCACAATTTTATACCTCATTTTAGGTCTCCATTCAGGAAGAGGGTTACCTTGAAATTTTAGACAGACTCAGAGGTGTGACTGTTTTGGGACTCAGTGCCGTATCACAGTCTTACGTACTATGCTTCCTTGTGTTTTAGATTTGCTAAGACATTACATACTGTAAACCTTGGCCACAACACTGAAAAGGTATTCCTACGGATAGTCTGTTCATGGTCAACAGGTATCCCTGTGTCCTTCCAGGTGTTTTTGCCACTCAGCACCCTGAGGGAAATCCCTGAGTCCTATGCTATAAATTCATCTACTAGGGAGCACCCTGAAGAATAAGCTCTTATTATGGACTAGGTCTGAGAATAAAGTGATTGATTCATAAATGAAGTTATATATTGAAAATGTGATTCATAAATGAATCATAGGTTGCATTGTGCCTCTCCCCTTAACTTATGTGTTGAAGTCAGAATCCCCCCCAACACTGTACCTCAGAGTGTGACTTATTAGGAAATAGGGTCTTTGCAGATGTAAATTAGTTGAGATGAGGTCACATCAGAGTAGGTGGGCCCCTCATCCCATATGACTGGTGTCCTTACAAAGAGCGAATTTGGACAGAGACAGATCCTCAAATAGGAGAAAGCCAAGTGGAGGTTGGAATCATTATGCCACAAGTCAAGGAACTATCAGAAGCTAGAAGGAGGCCTGGGATAGATGCTTCCCTGGAGTCTTCCGAGAGATTGGTCCCATGACCACATTGATCTTGGACTTCTGCCTCCAGAACTATGAGACAATAAATGTGTGCTGTTTAAGCCACTTAGTTTGTGGTACATTGTGATGGCAGCCCCGAGAAAATGAATATAGTTAGTCTGCAAGCCATCTTTTTTCTTAAATGAAAACGATGAACTAATACAGTGGGAAGTTTGCGGTACCCTTTACAACTGTCCTATCAGGACACTTCCATGCTTTTATAGCCTCTCAGAAGCACTGCTCAGAAACAGGAATGAGATAAGGATTTGAACCTACTAATTTAAGAATAAATCGGGGTGCTAACACTGGATGTCTTTAGGGAATTTAGATGGATAATGTATCTCTAGCAGATGAAAAATGATAAAAAGCATTCAAGGTGGGTTCATTAAATCTGAAACCAAAATCTTTCAGCAAAGTTTATGAATATCCCCCGAACCCTTGAGTGTTCTAATCTCCATTTATGCTGCAGAGGTAGCTGTAAGATAAGTAAAATCTCTGGCAGCCAGGTCCTTATTGATTATGCATCAGCAAAGGCTGCAAGATTTTATTTGTTCTCCCAAGTGGATGGTGAGAGCCTCATTCTAACAACATGCCCGCGCACAGCTAAATGAATCGAGCTTTTTAAAAAGTTGACAATACAAAAAAGAGACGCAGAGCCACATTTAAAGGTCTGAGAACACATCTTTGAAAATAAGATACAACAAAAAACCTAGGCCGCCAACATCTTCCACTATGCAGGGAAACAATGCAAGCAACCACGGGGTTTTGAGAGAAGATAATAGAACGAAATAGAGCAAAACAGGGGGGAAATGTGGAAATTTAACGAATAATGTTAATAAAAGTATTGTTATGTGGGAAGAAAATCTGACATTTCCAGATTTTAATTACAGTACCAAACTGACCTTGGAACATGTTTGTATAGATCAATGCGAAACTGACGCCTTTAATCTTAAATATGCCAATTGCTTTTTCCAAGCACTTAATATACTATTTAATATTTATGCATACGTCTTTAGTTGTATATTCTTATTATTTCATTTTGCACATACGTAACCTAAAGCTTAGTGTCAGTCTTAGGGCCAAACAGCTAACTAGCTGGTTAGATTTGTCCTCCAAACCAGTGCTCTGAGGCAATTTAATGTCCCTTTGAAGACTGGCCATTTTTCAATGAATGGGGGAAAAAAAAGAACATACTTAGTATCTAAAGTAATTTCCATAGCACTACAAACTGATTAATCACTATAATAGTGGTGTATCTAAGAATTAGATTTTTCACCTCAGATCACCCAAGGGTCAAATGATTGATTGATCTCTACCTAATTTAGTTCGGAGAACATCTGTCTCAGGGTTGTTATTCATTATCATGGAAGAAACGGGAACACTCTCCAATTCACAGGAGTAAGTGACAAGGAGGAGGGCTTTGAAAACATCTTCCTGTACTGTTGTCTCCAAAGGTAGGAGCCTTGGCTTTCCTGTGTCCCAGGGAGAAGGAGAGTGAGATCCGGAGTTTGAGTGCTATGAATCATTTCTTATGTATATCGGATGAAGCTTTAATTTTTGGTTGCCAAAAACGAAATGGTCTCATTGGAGAAGCACTGCCAAGTTGGACGCTTGTCATAGTTTTGCTTTCCTTGGTATTATTAGACATGGGTGCTATAACCAATCTGTTTCAACAGGGCCTACAGCAAACCATTTCTGCTAAGATCCCTGGTATTAATGAACTGTACGTAGCCTTGCTTTTCCTTGTTCTAGAAGGGGAAAAAAAATATCTCCCTTAAAACAAATGGAAAGCTGATGTTAGCAATTAGAATTGATTTTTTAACTTTAAAAATGTGTCTTCTCAAAATGCCCTCAAAAAAAAAAAAAAAAAAAAAAAAAAAAGCAGAAATGAGACCATGCATGAAATCCAAACATATATATAGAGACAGGAAGTTAGCAAGTCAAGTGTTTCCCACACTGCCCATTCATGGGTTAGTTACCTTTAAGATATTTACTACATCTGCATGCCACGAATACTACTGTTTGCTGTATTTTTAAAAATTGTCTATTTTTCTTTAACATCCTAAGGAAACATATCTTTCTTTTTAAGATTTTATTTTTAAGTAATCTCTATATTCGGTATGGGGCTCGAACTCACAATCCCGAGATCAAGAGTTGTATGCTCCTCCGACTGAGCCAGTCAGGCATTCCAGGAAAAGTATCTTTAAAATTTACAGGTTTTTATATATAAGTTACGACATGGAATATATTGCTATTAAAACAAAACACTATTCATCTCAGTACCACTTAATGTCATTGGCCTCATAATTTTAACTCACTGGGAAATGTGTCAGCTTAAAGGTGCCAAGAAAATAATAGTTGGCCTCTCCATCCTACCCAGTCCCTCACCCAACACCACCTCGGTTGGAAAGCAAGCTAAACTAAGAGCTATTCCAGAACTCTGATCTCCCAACTGCCTGTTCGGTTATTTCTATACTGTGTGAGTCTCATGTAGTCTCAGGAGTCATTTCACAATCCAAAGGAAATTAACCCCTGAGTTGTCGCTTTCCTTCGTCTCTACCTTTCCCTGCAACAATCTTTACGTGGGACTGTCTCTGAATACCCTATCACCAGCATGGTTGCTTTCTCCACTAATCCTTCCTAAAAGGTATATCTTGTAGGAAAAATTATGTTCCCTTTCCATTCTCCAGAAACACTTTCTTCCAAATGACTTAGAGTATTCCATATCCACTGCAGCTCTGAAGCTAATATATTGAAGCTTTTTTTGCCTAGTTGAAATTATATCCTATCAAAGTAAATGATTGTTCTTTGGGTCAAAGATACAGTTCTTTTGGTCAAAACTTTTCCCCATTTTTTCCATCAAAGTCTGTGCTGGGCAACAGTTTCTTATGGTAAAGTAGATAGGCTATTAAACTTTATGGGTACAGGATCAAATCTCAGTTTCCCACCATTTCAATGAAAATGAGGAAAGTCATTAAAAGAATAACCAAGTAAGTCCATAAAAACAAAAGACTGATGGGGGAGAAAGGTTGTGAGGGAGAAGGGTGAGTAGAAACTGGTCTGGTAGAACACAGAAAATAATGCAGATTCCAGTTAGCAAGAGAGGAAGTTGAGAATCAAGCTGATTTGTGGTGCCTCAGGAATTAAGAGTCCTGGTAAAGGTGCATCTAGAATATCAGACTGGATGAGAGTCTGAATAAGCAGCAACTAGACTCCTACATCTCTGCCTCTTTTTTTCTAGAGTTGGGCAACCATCTCCCCCCAGTCCCAGAAGAAGCCTGGACAAGCAGAACTGAAAGCAGAGGATGAAAGGAAGAGCCACCTACTAACTGGTGAGATATTGGACACCTGCCTTTCCATGTATGACTCAGAACCTGGCAGCTGTGCTTCTACTTCCCAGGCAAAGGATTAGAAGATTCTTCTGTGGGAAACCGACCATCCCAACCAAGTGCCGCCTAGAATGAAACCGACCAGTCAGACCCCCACACAATGGTGCCCACAAAGTGACAGGTGCAGCCTGGGAAAGCAGAGAATCCAACCATGCTTCCCAGAGCCTCAAGTTTAAACACGAGCAGATGGTCAAGTGTGGCCAGATATTTGCTGGAAGTCTCTTCATAAAAGACCAACTGACACACAAACACAAATCCAAGCCACAGAAGGTAACATGAAAACATTAAAAAAACTATAATTAACAGCCTCAAAGAAATAAGATATTGTTTTCTTGAATTTAGGCTGAGATGTTATTTTTAGAAAAGCAAGATTTAAAGTCAATAGGTATACAATTGGAATTCTAAAAAATATGCAATAGCAAAAAAGAAAAATTAATAAAAGAGGTAGAGAAAATAAGTTGAAGACACTAGTCAGAAACTAGTATCTCTAGCTAAAAGGGAAAGGAGATGCAATACGGGAGCAGAGATAAGCAAACTGTATTATTTTGACTCTGATTGAGTACTAAATGACTACCCTTGAGCGCTAGCAGAACATGTAACAGGGCTGAGGGCCTGTGGGTGTGGAGGGGCCAGTTGAGAATGGGGATTGTGTAGCCAGGGCAGGCTCTGTGGGCAGAGTGGCTTTCAGATAAAGAGGTAAGGGGAATAGAGGAAGGTCACATATGTATCTGGGGAAGGCAATTTCAGGCAAGAGGGAAGGCCCTGAATGGGAGCTGGGTGTCCCATGTGTAAGAAACAGCAAGTAGGTTGGTGTGGCTCGAATGGAGGTGAGGGGCTGGAGAAGCTGAAGGTAAAGACGAACGCTGTTAGTCTTATATGGAGATGTTATGAACCGAGCTTGACTTTTTTCTTCCATTAGCATCAGTTATATGTGGGATCTAAAAAGACTGAACTAATAGAGACGAAGAGTAGAATGGTATTACCAGGAGATGCGGGGGTGAGGGAAATGGGAAGTTGTTGGTGAAAGAGTATAAACTTTCAGCTATAAGACAAGTTCTTGGGATCTAATGTTCAGCTTGGTGATCATAGTTAATAATACAGTATTACATACATGGAAGATGCTCTAAGAGTAGATCTTAAATATTCTCACCACGAAAAAGAAATGGTATTGTGTGATGTGATGGAAATGTTAGCTAATGGTGGTAATCATTTTGTAATATGTAAATTTTTCAAATCAACATGTTGTATACGTAAGATGATATAATGCTATATGTCAATTATATCTCAATAAAGCTATTTAAAAAATACATCTTGAAACTGCAAAGATTTAACCCAACAAAGTCTTTTTTTTCTCCCTGTGAATTCTGATGCTGTTTGTAGGACTCTCCAAGGCAATTAACTTCTACCTAGTTTTTCAGGAATCCCATCTTCCTACAACTAGTTATGCCTCTAGGTCAACGAGGGCAGTATAACTTCAGCAGTGGATAAGGGATTCTTAAAAGTTAACAGACAAAATAGTACCCAGTTAATTTTGAACTTCAGATTAAATGATTAACTTTTTCAGTCTCAGTGTGTCCCAACTATTACATGGCACATACTTACCTAAAAATGTTTTAATTTACTCTAAATTCAGATTTAACTGGGTATCCTGTATTTTTATATGTGAAATCTAGCAATCCTAAATCAAACCTGCTTTTAGGTATCTAAGCCTAGAAGTGACATACTTCTTTTCCGCTCACAACTCATTGGCTAGATCTAGTATGTGGTCCCAACCCAAGTCCAAAGGAGGATGGGAAATTTGGAGAAATGGATTATTTGGTGAGCATTTTTGTATTTGTTCCACGGCTTTAGGGAGACATTACAGATGTTTTAGGATATAAAGAATATCTGATGACGTTTAGTCCAAGTACTTGTTTTACTGACAAGGGAACGAAACCCAGAGAAGTACAGGAATGTTTCCATTTTAGACTGCTATTTAGTGACTGGGGGAAAATCCCACATGAGCTGACTCACAGTCTAGGATTCCCTCCATTATATGGCATGATCTCTCTCCACCTCTGAGATGAGCATATAGCTCATTTTCATAATACATGTCTGAATAATACACATGTGTGGGAAACCTTCTCACACTTAGTGCTCCCTTGTGACTGAGAAGCCAAACACAAAGCCTACAGAAGCTTGCCCTCAAGTAGAATCCAAAATAATCCCTTGTCAGCACAATTAGAAGGGAAATGCTGTTGATGTGAAGTTATAGGCTATAGAAAGATCGGGGGAAACCTTTCAGTTCATATGAAAACATTCAACTTTTTCCTTTTTTCTCCTCTTTTTCCCTTTTCCTAGGAAATCAGAGTCCCTGCTACATTGCTGGAAATGCATTAAGTGATGGCCTAATCAGTGGCAAGAGATGGTCTGAGATCTGCTTCAGTGAGTGACAAGCTGGCACTAAAGGCATTTAAGCATCTTCCAGCCATTTCACCCAGTTGATTGTAATGATTGTTGATTGTAATGATTTTTGAGCCATTCTATATTATGAGAAATGTCAAAATCTGTATTGTCCAAGAATGCACACATTTGAAAAAAGGGGGGGGGTGTAAGGGATGTGGAAGTGGAGAATAAACCACTAGTTGTGGGCAGTAGCTAATCTAATAGCTACATTTTTTTCTTTGATAGATTGAAGTGGCTCTTTATCACCGCCAACCACTCCCCAGTGCTTTTGCCTCCCCTCCTTTGCTTCCCCCACATCCTCACTTCGTGTTGATTATTGCGACTGCAGGGTTTTATTTGTGAAGTGCTTTGTCATTTGTACTAGCAGAAAGGTCACCATTTGCAGCACCTCCAAAGTAGAACATCCCCTTATTGGTGCCATGCAAATTGTTTCTCACGAATACTGTGAAAGGTAGGAGCTATCAAAACATTTGGCAGGTAGCCACGGTAAATGCATCTTCTATCTCCCTACATGTACATATCTGAAACAAAGTTTCTTTAAATAGCAGGCTTGCTTGGATAATACACTGACATTATCTTTTCTATTTCATGTTCTATTCTATTTTGTTTTGTTCTATTCCATGAAAAATACTTCTAATATATTACATTGATTTCATGACCCAATGAAGGTCTGGACTCATATTTTCCAAAACACTGAAGTAGGCACGCTTCCCCAACTACCCTTTAGGACACCCCAGAAACTCATGTTTGGTCAGTAGTACTTAGAGGACTGGAGTTGAAGTTCTTTCAGTTCTCCTTATACTTGCATATTTAAAAGATGATAATAAATTAACTTGTGGACGTGGTAAGCATCAGAGTTTCTAGAACCGTACCTTATTCCTTTCATGTTTTATTTCTCCATTCTCATATCTTCTTGTATGCACTTATTCCTGAAGATATACTTTTTATTTTTAGACGATGTGAAATCATTTTAGTTGTTTTGCAAAGCACAACTCTAAGCACCTAGGTAGTTTTGATAATAATGGTAAGCATTCAGTGAAAGTTATTTTGGTTTTGATATATATTCCCCTGCTAAGTTAACATGCTTTGTTTACCCTATCCTAAAAATATTTTAAGAGTTTTGATCTGTACACACATATACACACAAATTGTGTGTATGCATTTGTGTTTATTATATATTTCATAATAAAATTTAACAAATTAACAAAACAATTTATTCAGTTTTCAAAAACACATATGATATTAAAAATGAGACCATCCTGGGAGAAACAATAAACCCAGGAAATGGTTTAATATGCACAAAGTGTACATCAGTATGTTTGCTTCAGGGAAACAACAAAAGTGGGTCTAAAGCCTTTTTAATAGCCAATGGGAAGCTAGGGACATGATTAACTTGCTTGTTTTTCTTTCTTATGATTCTTTGGGGGCCTTGGTTCAGACTTTTACTTTCCTGCTATAGTAAGATCTTGCTTTCTTATACTTTCTTATTTTAGTGCTCTAAATTCATTCCCTTGGTGGATCAGTAAATAGAAATATTCACAGAAGACATAGATCACTGATTTTATACACACACACACACACACACACACACTCCTCCATCCTTAGCCTACCTCACCAACTCATATTCACTTTGTTTCTACCATAAAAAAATTTTATGTATTGAGTCATATCTCAAACTCTTTGTCAAACTCACCCTTCAACTTGTAAAGAGCATGATCTCGAAGGAATAGGAATCTGTGTGCTTACCCCCAGAATACATTTGAGATTTAGGCATTTCTGGGATTCACGTGAGCTTGGAAATATCTCAAAGTCTGACAAACTGGGTTGTCCAAGGCCACCATTTTGATGTGATGAATCCTCTGGGAAGAAAGGGCTTATGGAGCAAAGGTCTGTACTGCCCTCCTGGGGAAAGACAGGGTGGGTGGGAAATGCAGCATGGCGCATAGGTCAGGAGCTGGCAGCATGCCATCGCCATCATATGATTAGTATCTCAGTCTGGTGAGGAGAAGGGCATGAAGGCAGAAGAGAAGGAACAAAGTACTCCTAGGAAGGGAAGACCTGGGAATTACAGGAAATACAGTTTTAGTTACAGAGGACAAAGTCATCCCAGGGTGGCACAGAGTAGCAACTTCTCTTCTGTAGGAAATATCTTGTGACTCCAAGTGCTCAGTGTTGTGGGGGATGTGATCCTATTGGCTCCTTGAGGGTTAGCTTCTGGAGCACTGAAAGTCCACAGGGCTGATGGCTGAGCTCCGATGACTTGAGAAGAAGCTGATGAAGGAGGGGGTCAGCCTGGGCAAAAACACCCAAGCACATGACTCATGAGAATGCGAAGATCAATGCTGGGAAGCGAAACTGTAGGATTCTGGAGGCTCTGGAGGCCATTATTAAGGGCATAAATTCATTCACCAATTAGGCCTGTAATTGTTTCATCAATGTGAACCCGTTAGTACCCATGGGTTGGAGTGAGCTGGGCAAGTTCTGGACACAAGTGAAGGACAGGCCACAGATACATGGCTGGTCAGAGGAGACAGGCAAGATTATGAGTGTGTCTTTTGGCCACAGTTGTGTGACCACTAAGTATATGAGGGTTTAGAGAATGCAAACTCTTTTTCAGTGGAAGTCATGCAGGAAATGCAAAAAAGCAGAGTCACAGTGCTGAGCCCTGTCCACTAGATACTTCCTGACCTTCTGTGAGAGTTGCTGACATCAGTCAGTCTCTAACTGAAGAGTCACAGAACTCACCAGATTCTGGGAAACTCAGATGTCTGACTAAAACTATTGATTTCTTCAGCTAAAAGATAGAAAACTGAGGCCAAGAGAGCAAAAAGAACCAAAGTAACACATCTAGGTGGTGGCAGAAATGGGGTCAGCCAGCATTTCCTATAAAACAGGTTCTGGTACCGATACCAATGTGTGTGTGTGTGTGTGTGTGTGTGTGTGTGTGTGTGTCCAGGAGGGGGTATTCCTCACACCAGCAACAAGCAATTCTTGGACAACAGGAGGACGTGTCCAAAAATTCAACTAAACTCTGACACTATCCTCCCCGGGAACATCTCCAGGTTCCACAAGTTAAGGGTTCAGGCCCCCAAGATTGTCCCCCTGCACACACTTCAGATGTCAGTTGTGAGCCACCTGTGCTGACTGACTGGCTCAGATTGGAAGTTTCCCCAACTCCCTCCTTAGACTTCAGACACAGTTTGCAAGTCCAGGTGCTTATCTGTACGTCTGACCAACCGCCTGCAGATCAGAGGCTCTCATGATTTCATCTTTGGCTTTGCTCAATTTGCTAGAGCGGCTCACAGAACCCAGAGGAACATTTAGCTTATTAGGTTATCAGTTTGCTATAAAAGGATATTAAATCAGGAACATCTAGATGTAAGCGATGCACGGAGCAAGGTAGGGGAAAGGGTGGGGAGCTTCCCTGCCTTCTGAACATACCACTCTTCTCAAATCTCTACATGTTCACCAACTCAGAAGCCCTGAAAATCCAGTCCTTTTGGGGTTTTATGGTGGCTTCGTTACCTAGACATGGCTAAAGAAATCACTGGCCTTTGGCAACTGATTTGACTTCCATCTCCCAGGCCCTGCCCAGAGGTCTGGGGTGGAATTGATAGTCAGCCCTCTAATCATATAGTTGGCTCCACTAGCAACCAGCTCCCGTCCTTAGGTGGGGCGCAAAAGTCACCTCATTAACAAAAGATACCACCTCCCCTATCCCCCCATCACTTAGGAAATTAGGGTTTTAGGAGCTCTTTGCCAAAAACAGGGACAAAGACCAAACGTGTAGTTCTTATCATAAATCACATCACACCCACACATTGAGAGTTGCTATGTGGAATGAACGAGAAAATAGTAAACATTATTTCTCTTGTTTTTTTCTGATGTTCATGACGTTGGCTATCAAATTCCTATTGATCCTACATTCACATGCAACCATCAAAAGAATATGAGAAATATTCAGCACGGCCAGGGAAAACAAAGCCCAGGGCAGAAGGTTTTGTTAGAGTGGCAACATGTCCTCCCCTCTTTGGGAGCAGGGCCAGATGGTGAGTGCAGGGAAAAGAGCAGAGCAGAGGCCCACGGGAGGGACAGGAGGGACTGGGAAGGCGGAAGCAGTGCTGAGTGCTTAGTGCCAGGCTCAGTCCTCCTGGGCTTAGTCACTTCTCCATCCAGAAGCGTTGTGCTGACCTGTAGCATTAAGTCTCCTTTGCTCTTCTCTCTTCTGTTCCCCTTGCTATTCTTTTTCCCTACTCCAATACGTCTTTTCTTTCCCCTTTTCCTGTCTCTCCCCAGTCTGTTGTGATTTCTTTCTTCCTTCTCTCCCTCTGAGTTCCCTTTTCCTTTTCGGTCTCCCTGCTCTCCTCTTTCCCTTTTCCTTCTCTTTCTTTCTCAATTACCAAATGCCTTTTTCAAAAGTTGACATGAATTTACACTCATAGCAGCATGTATGAAGAACATGTCTATTTCCTTACATTCTCATAAAAGCTACGTATTACCAAAAAAAAAAAAAGTTTACTCTTTCTCAATACATGAAAAATAATCTCTTGTGTATTAAAATGTATTCAATGTATTCAAATTTTAGAGAAGAGACATAATATACCCAAGAGGGATAAGTTGAATAACAGCTGTACCTCTGTATTAGGTGCTTTTTATTCTTTTCACTTTTTAACAATATTGGAAAGAGTCTCTCTTCTATATAAATGAGAACTGAGGCTCTCGGAGCTTCAATAACTTTCCCACAGGGGCACCTGGGTGGCTCAGTCTGTTCAGTATCTGCCTTGGGCTCAGGTCATGATCTCAGGGTCCTGGGATCGAGCCCTGCGTCTGGCATCCTACTCAGTGGGGAGTCTGCTTCTCCCTCTGCTCCTCTCGCCGAGCTCATGCTCTCTCGGGCAGTCTCTCTCTCAGTAAATAAATAAAATCTTCAGAAAAAAATAACTTTCCCACAAAACACCCCACTGCTAAAGCGCAGGTCTGTGATCAAATGGCATAGAATTATTTTATGAAAACTAGGTACAGGATGTTTTGTTAGGGACCGATCATGCAAATAAGCCCCAGGATAGCAGTCAAGGAATATGGGAAGATATCGTTATACATTTATCCAGTGTAGTGATTTATTCTACATACGGTAAACTGTCACTTCATATGCATAAGGCACTGAAGGTAAATAGGAAGCAAATGATTCTTTTTCTCTCAAGAAACTTACCATATCTTAAAGAAGAGAAGCAATAAATACAAGTAATTATATTCCAAGTTAGTGTGTCATAAAACAAAGAGAGCGGAGGGGAAGGATAGCAGCAGCTCAGAAAAGAGGGTTTCTGGGTTTGAGATCTTGTAGGTGGATTAGATCCAAATATGTGGGAGGCGGGATATGGCCACATCGAGGTGTAAGAGGAGGAATGCAAATGAATTTGTTAACATTGAGGAATGGTGTAGCTAGAGTATTTCAGGGTTATAAATTCTCATTTTTCAAGCAATTCAGATACTAAGGATGATTGGAAGTGTAAAGACAAAGATGTGTATCATGGGCTGAGTCCTTGCCTGCTGGGAGGATTTCCTGGAGGTTGGTAGACAATGCAGATGAGATTAAAGGAGAAGGAAGAAGAAACAGGGAAGCTTCTATCTCATCACTTCTTGATGCTAATAGCTTTGAACACAGTACATACTAATTTGTTTTTATCCATGTGCACAATATCTGGATTAATTCATGTGTATGATAGCTATCAAACTGTTGTGTAGTCTCGGGAAAGTCAATGCGCATAAATTGATTTGGAAAAGGGAAGGTGAAAGAGAAGAAATCAGAAAGAGGGCACTGTGATAGAGGTGGGAAGGGAGAAGGGGGACAGAGAAACGTAATTTAAATGTCTCCTTTGCGTCCTTCTCCAACCTGGCTAGTATCTGTGGCCTGGAGAGTGAGGAGCTGCGGAGAGAAACTGAAGATCTTCTCAAAGAGGGCTCTGAGGCACAGGGCACACACGGGGTTGTTTTAAGCATCCAAGAGACCAAGAGATCACAATCTAGGAACATGGATGCCTTCCCTCTATCCATGCAGAACATGGCATAACTCTGGTGGCTGCAGGTCATTGCTTTTCGATTCCACGGCCATTAGCAATATGTGGCTATTTACATTTAAAGTAATTACAAGTGCACGATATAAGAAATGCAGATCCTTAGTCATTCCAGCCACATCGGTGCTCTAAAGCCCTTTGCAGCTAGTGGCTCCTCCGCTGGAGAGTGTAAACATAAAGCACTGCCATAATCACAGAAAGATCGATCGGACAGCAATAGAATTTGACGGCAGGGCTGAGGAAGTAACAACAAAGACAGTGATGCTGGGTAGGAGATCGGAAGGTAAGGGGACAGGACAGTGCAGCAGGGAAGCCTGGAAAGATGCTCTTTGAAGACACCTAGGACCACTTGAGAGACCTTCAACAGCAACAGCCAGTGATATGAGAATGACCAGCAGCTAACACGTCCTGGACACGCACCGTGAGACAGACACCGTTCTAAGTGCTTGGCATGCGTTAACCCATTTAATCCTCGGAGTGGCTGTAGGAGGCAGAAACTCTTAAGTATCCCCATTTTCAGATAAAGAAACCCATGGAAGGCCATGTAAAACGGGCTGTCTGGCTCCAGGGCCCACACTCTACACAATGAAAATTGAAGTGACTAGTTCTTGGGATCATAATGGCAGAGGTAAAGACATTCTGAAATGAGTCAGGGCAGAGCGATGGGCAGTTATGGACACTGCGGTATAATTGATTCATACTCTGGTTAAAGTCGGAATAAAAGAAAATATATAAAAAATTAACAAAAGATACAAAATCAATGTCAGAAAAGCATCATTAAAGAAAAAACTGTTTCACACACATCCAGTCACAAGCCAGTGAGTACACAACACAGACAAGAATATAAGGTATGAACTCAGAATCATAGTTTCTGCAACCAGCTATGTCAAGGAATGTTTTTTATTTTATTATTTTATTATTTTAGGAATGTTTTTTTAATTTCCCAGGACAACCCTGATTGATCACAGTGTCAGAGTAGAGCTGTGTCGAGAAGGATTCTGAGACTCAACAGGAATGCATGCAAAAATTAATTAGTAAACACTGAAAAAAATAAAATTAATTTTAAAAATGAAAAAAAATTAATTAGTAACACCTGCCATGACTGGAGAAGGCGGATAATCAGCACACCTGTGAAGTATCTGCCATTCTAACTTGGGAAATATGAAGGAAAAAGTTCCAGGCTAGAAGCAGAACTTAAAAAAAATTAATTAACATCCATGTGCATAATCTTGCATATTAAAAAAGACTGATTTTGAAGAAACAATGTATAACAGAGGACCAGAAAAGACTATCCTAGACAATGTTCAAAGTGGAAGGTATATTAAAATGTAACAATTCCATTGTCTCGGTGAATTTAGAAATCCATCTGTCATAGAGTAGGACAATTTCAAGCATCTTTAACTCCTATTTTCTTGAGTATTTAGATCGGACACTAAACTCTTCTGCTGGGGGATAAAGGGACCCAGGGACTGCTCAGGTTCCATCTCCCAGTATTATGTCACCAGCCCAAGAGATGGAGATTGGCCTGGATCTGGCCTGGCCCTTTGTTGCCATCTATACTCCCCTTTTTGATGCCATCAGTGAACAGTGTTTACTTAGGAGGTGGAGGGAACACGGAGGCAAAGCAAAGGCATGATTTCTTCCCTTCATTCTGCTCCCATAGAAGACTCAGCCGTAAGTCCTTTACTGGCCACTCCTAGCTCTCCCCTCTTTTGTCATCGGCTGACGATTATTTACATAGTCCCTTTTGGTAGAGAGCAGTGAAGCATCATGCTACTCAAGAGTAAAGATGACCCAGTAGAGATACAAAATGTTGATTAGATTGTATTTGTTCTCCTACCCTGAGTATGAAAAGTGTAACATCTGAAGAGGTAAAATTATTACCAGAAGAGCAATGTGCTTCTCTCTCTCTTCTCTTAGAACATGTGTGGGAGGATCCTTGTGCACTCTTATGTTGCATCAGTCCCACTTTCCGAATTTCCCTATAGCATGAGTCATCATGGACACGAGTCCTTAGTGGACCAGCTTATGAATTATTTTGATGTTGAGAAACCAGCTTATATAAGCTTAGCTTCTATTAAACACTCAACATATACTGGCTGAATTGAGTTGACTTCATCCTTTATACTTTCACGCGGATGAAAGTATGCCATATTAAGCAGGACCCTGGGCTCCTACTGCCTGGAGAAAGTGAATGGTGTTACTTGGGAAGTTTCATGACACAGCTATAACAGAAGATCACCTCTTATTTTGGATTTCAGATGAGAAGAACTGTGTTCCCTCCAAAGATCATTATGACCCCTTTCATATACCAAAGTAAAGCAAAACAACCTAAGTCATTAAAGAGAATATAGGTTCTGCATCATTACATAGATATTCCCAACATTCACAAAGACAGGCTCAAAACCGAAAGACTGCCCCTTCAAGAAGTTGTCAGAGGAGCAGGACTAAGCAAAGGGTCCTGTAGCAGGAACCAAATATCTAGCATAACAGAGGTGGTGAGGCACAGGAGCAGAAAGCCCCAGAACACCTATCAGGGGAGATTAAGACCAAGGTCATGGAGCCACACTGCTCAAGGATTCCCATCAATTCCTAGTGAGGCGAAGTACAATAATTTTAACCCCCCCAAAACCCCTTACTGCATACCTCCTAATGTACTGTGTTCACATACTCATAGCAAAGTATACAGAGTTTAAAAAACAAGAAACCAAACGAACACCCAGCTCACAAGTCCATATAGCTCATCAATCAAGCCCATCTTGAATAGTTCTGAATGCTGGGAAAAGAGTTGTTGCTTTTTTCCCTTGCTTTTGCTCTGAGGCTTTGCATTTTTTTTTTTAAGATTTTATTTATTTATTTGACAGGAGAGAGATCACAAGTAGGCAGAGAGGCAGGCAGAGAGAGAGGGAGAAGCAGGCTCCCTGCTGAGTAGAGAGCCTGATGTGGGGCTCAATCCCAGGACCCTGAGACCATCACCGGAGCTGAAGGCAGGGGCTTTAACCCACTGAGCCACCCAGGCGCCCCGCTTTGCATTTTTTGAAAGAACTATGAACAAAGGTAACACTAAGTGATGCTATGATAAAGACACAGATCCCAAAGCCCACAAATATACACACAGACACAAACATTTCTAGTAGGTTACAGTGACTACAACAAAATGTAATGCCAACCCCTAATTTTGCAGTAAGGCCAAGGCAACAATTTTATCAGCAATAAAGGAAAGCAAACAGAAATTCTTGACACAGTCAGAATTAAGCATTAATAATGTCTCCTTTTCATGTCTTAATTGGGTGTGATTTGCCTCCGATAGCACCTTTCATTATCAGTACGGCAGGGCATCGATGTGTTCCCTTTGAGGTGTCCATTGTTCTAATTATTCCTGTATGCTGGCCATCTTCAGTGCATGTTAAATAATAATGCATATTGGGGCGAAAAAGCACTACATTTAGATATATTAGAGATACTATGTCAGCCCAGGCTTGCTTTTGACTTTCCGATTATAGAAAACTGTGTGGCTATTTTACATTGATAGGCATTTATATTGATCGGAGGGGAAAAAGAAAGTCCTCATTACAAGGCTGCTAGCAGTGTAATTACAGAGTGGCACCCGTGCTGGGGTGTATTTGGAGCCAGATCCTCTTTAAAACTATGTAGCATGCAATATCAGTAGTTCAGCAGAATATTCTCTTTGTACTGGCAATTGCTTCCAATTAGACCCAAGTAGCAGGATCTTTTCCTTTCTACCTATCAGAAGACTGATATCGAAATATTTGGCATTGAATTTACTTTAAATCCTGGAAGTTATTTAATTGTGGAAATCCATATATTAGGATTTGGCTCTTTTTAGACTTTGGCCTAATGGTTAAAGGCCTGACTTTGAATATAGGCTCTGCCTCTTAACAGCTCTATGAACTTTGGGAAATGTCTTTGTCTTTCTTGAGCCTCAGGGTTTTGTTTTTTGTTTTTTGTTTTGTTTTTAGCTGAAAAGTGGGATTGAGAATAACAACCTCTTGAAGATTTATCAAAAAATAAATAAATTCTGGATGCAGAGTAATAAATATG
The DNA here is from genome assembly GCA_028533885.1 of Nasua narica. NCBI lineage: Eukaryota > Metazoa > Chordata > Mammalia > Carnivora > Procyonidae > Nasua > Nasua narica. Next base: position 12,799,190 of record CM052813.1, read on the forward strand.
TGAAAAATGGTAGCTGAAATGATGTTGTCATGATGGTCAAAGGAAGCAATCGTCCAGAATCTATGTTTTGTTGCCTTCTCGCTGCTGACCTAACGTACCAATGTGTTTCCTACAATATTGTTAGAAATCAGCAAGTGAACAATTAATCTTGTAACACTGAAAAAATAAAATAAACGTATTTGGGGGAAAAAAAAGAAATCCGCAAGTAAGTGTTTCACTTTCTGAAAGACATTTAGAAATCCTCTTGTCTGAGTTCACCTTCTTGCATGTTCTTGAAACCCTGTCCACTCAGCTGGGTTTCCTTTCTCTGTGATTGGGTTTCCTACGCACTTGCCAAGTTGCCAGAGTTCTATGCTTTTGCTAAAAAGCAAATTTGGATACAGCTCCAGTACAACGCGAGAATCTTGGCTCGTCAACAACTGACCTGCTCATAGTTTTCCTCTATGGAAATGCAGACAGTAAAATAGTGCTGCTGGGCCTCAGGCTGCTGTATTTTTTTCTCCTATTTCTCATAGAAATTCTGGCTCAGGAATTAAATCAGGGACTTTTTTGAGCCATCAACAGCATGAACATACTATTAAAGTCTCCATTTAACAGTGTTTTATGCTTCTAACAGAGATATCTAGTTTCTCCTCTCAAATGTGGAATTTAGGGGACAATGACACACTCGAGAAGAGAGATATGCCTGCATCTCAAGTCTAGTTTGTCGCTCCTTACCTGTGTGAGCAGTGACTAGTTAACTTAAGATTTTTTTGTATCTTCCATTTTTTTCATTTACGCAAAGACTGTTGTCATAGTTACTTTTTAGGTACTTTTTTTGATGAGAAGTAAATGAGAAAATACATACAAAGAAGCCAACAGAATACCTACTTTTTTTTTTTTTGAAGTACGTTTTTGAGTATTCCAACTGTAAGAAAGTCCTCTAAACTTGTCTTCCCCTAGTGAGAGTACAGACTACATGTGAGAAGCTATGAGGTATGTGTCAAACTAAAAACATTCCCGCTCTCTCATAATATCAGAATAACTTAAGATTCCAAAAGAAAGAGCCATTTCTCTTCTTAGAATGCAGTGCTTATCCTTGTGTACTGACAAGCTTTTTGGAAACATAGTGGCAAAAGACAAAATTTTAAGACCTTTCCCTTAAGTTACTTAGGTCATGCATTCTTTGACTGATATAGGCAACTCACATTTTGTCCTTTGTCCCTGGGGTGCCTGGATGGCTCAGTGGGTTAAGCAGCTGTATTTAGCTCAGGTCATGATCCCAGGGTCCTGGGATCCAGCCCAGCATCAGGCTCCCTGCTCAATTGAGAGTCTGCTTCTCTCTCTGCCTCTGCCCCTCCCCTGCTCATGCTTGCGCTCTCTCTCTCAAATGAATAAATTAAAAAAAATTTTGGGGTGCCTGGGTGGCTCAGTTAGTTAAGCATTTGCCTTCAGCTCAGGTCATGATCCCAGGGTCCTGGGATCCAGCCCAGCATCAGGCTCCCTGCTCAATTGAGAGTCTGCTTCTCTCTCTGCCTCTGCCCCTCCCCTGCTCATGCTTGCGCTCTCTCTCTCTCAAATGAATAAATTAAAAAAAATTTTGGGGTGCCTGGGTGGCTCAGTTAGTTAAGCATTTGCCTTCAGCTCAGGTCATGATCCCAGGGTTCTGGGATGAGTCCCATATCAGGCTCTCTGCTAAGTTGGGAGCCTGCTTCTACCTCTTCCTCTGCCTGCCACTCTGCCTGCTTGTGCTCTCTCTGTCAAATAAGTAAAATCTTTAAGAAAAATCTTTTAAAAAAAATTGTCCCTTTTTCTTCAAAATAGATGACCTCAACTTCCCATGGAAAGAAATTTTGAAATTCCTCCTGTAAATACAGGCTTTGCAAAATAACACCGAAACAACCTGTAGATAAGACAGAGATGAATTTTTTTTTTTTTTTGCTTTTTTGCACCACCTCTAGAGAGCCTACTAGTATTTCAGAGAGAGGCGGTCCAAGTGAGGATATTCAAGAGTTTTTGAAGTCTGGTTTAAAGTAGATCTGTCAGTGCAGGGAGTTGATGAGGGCTGGAGAAGAATCATGAAATAAAATTTAGGATTATTGGATAGAGCCAGGTATATTGAGGCAAGATGCTTAGAGTCTTAGATGTAAACTGCAATTTGACACTTTCTGTTGAAGAGTTGATGAATTTTTCAGGAAGTTCTTGGAATTAAAAATAAAGTTGTTTTGCAACTCTCATCGTTCTGAGTAAGAATCCCCCAGAATAACAAACCTATGTTGACAAAGACAGAGGAATAGTAAAGTCACATTAATATGATACCAATCAGCCTGGCAAAATTGTTGGCAGGGATGCTAGTAAAGGGGTACTCTTAAATTCTGGAAATGTGAAATGTTATGTGTGTGTTTTTTTTAAGTTGTATGGTACTCTCTTTTAAATATAAAAGTGAACATATATATTTATCTATTGTTTATGGAGCAAAAATTGAAAGCAAACTGACTGCTCATCAACAGGGGAAAACACAGTGCATTCAAACTGAAAAATACTACACAGTTGTTAAAAATAAGGAATTAAAGCAACACTAGTTTTATCGGGAGAATTTGCAGGAGGTCCTGTTGAGATGGATAGAATAGTATGACTTCATTTCTTGTAAAAGAAAAAACAAGAAACAAAGCCTGTGCACATGCGTGCGTGCGTGCCTGTGTGTGTGTGTGTGTGTGTGTGTGTGCGTGTGTGTGTGTGGTATATGGTGAAAGGCAAAATGCAGCGGACAATTAATGAGATAATTTTATTATTCAGGCAATTGCAATCGAGAGCATTTATTAATAAGGGACATCTCAAAAAAAAAAAGACTAAAAAGGAAGGGCTTATAGGTTTTGCAAAGACAAATGAACAAGGGAGTTATGAGGAAAGGTGAACAGGAAGACTCCTAGTTCTAAGGAAGAATCAAATGGGTTTTATCCCCTAATACAGGGGGCAGGGTGGTTCTTTGGGGTTAGAAAAGGGTGGGGCAGGGATGAGTTTTCCAACTCCTGTGGCATTTCAGGGGCATAGGACTTAGATAAAATTCAACATTTTTAGTATATTTATGTGAGTTTATGTATGTATATGCATATGCTTATATGTGTGATTGTATTATACATGTACATACAGTAAGATAAGTGAGTACTCTGGAAGTTTGAGGGGAAAGGTCAAGCAAAGGAGGGGGAGAACATTTGTTGTAAAGAAAAAACATAATTTGATCACATGGCTCACTCATTTATATTATATAGATGTAATCCATGTATGAATATCTGTAAGAAGGTTCGACTAATATTAATATAAATAACAATAAGTTAATCAATATGTATTTTTCTGAGCACAAAAGTAATCTATAGAAAAGTAATACTCAAAGCATCTGTAGTTTAACTTCCTTTTCAGAGCAAGTTTATAAAGACATTCATGCTTATTTCTCAATTATGTCCTCAGACTTACAGTTAAAATACTCATCTTCATGAATAAAATAGTGTCATATTTAAAAGGATTTTTTTTTTGGTTTGGCACTATAACATGGGATCATTTTAATAGGTTCGGTAGCCTCTGTCATCCTGAACATGTGTGCCTCTATTACTTCCAAAAAAAATTGTTTTGGAGTCTCAGTAATTACAAGAAAGGCGTGCTAGTATGATATCATAGAGGTATGGTAACAAAGATATAATTTGAGAGCAAATCTCTTCCCCATGGCCCTATCATTAACATATGCTACTGTATTTTAAAATCTTTAACTGAAGGGCTTTGAAAGTAAATGATTCAGGCCTCAAAACCCCAAGTCTTACCAGGTCAATAAGTGAGACATTTCTAAGTAAATGAAGTATGGCTCCCAGTGGCTTAACCTGCTCTGTGTTCTCTTAATTTAGGAATCATCCTGATGTCATTTTCCTATCTTCTTTGTGGCCCACCTGCGGTCAGGACTTCTTTGGAAACTGACTCAATTTCTCTCCCAGATCAAAAGATGAGCAAGGAGGAAAAAGCATAAAGAAAAGACTCTTGTCCTCTGAACATATCCTCCAAAAGGTACTGGCACAAAAGGCAAATTAAAAAATAAAAAAAGAGGATAGTCCACAACATAAAATCTTTCTTGGTGTAAGTGAGGTTTTACAGGCAGAATTTATTCTCAGTAAAAGTGAAAATAAAATATTTTTAATGATTAATTTAAGCAAAAGAACCTAAGATAGTAATAAAAAATAAAGACATCTAGAGCATTCTGTTCACCTAGAAAACAGTTTTCTCTTCCTTTTAGGTAGAACTGATACCCCCAGATTTAGCCTATCAGCACTCAGTTTTCTCAAAACATAGTTCCCTAATACTGTGTCTATCTTATTTTCTCCTTTTTCTTCATATCAGAATAAAACACTTTTTTCTATAATAGTGCATTTATTTGAGATCCTATTCTTGAGTATGTGCAAAAATGAAACAAAGAGAACAAGCCCATAAAATGATAACTTGAAGGGCAGTTCCTAGCCTCAAAATGGGATGAAGCTAGGAAGAAAATTGCAATCATTTGGCCTCCTACAAAACAAAACTAGCCCCCGGCCCCCATCGCCTCTTCCTCCTTTATTTACAGTACGGTGGGACTTTTGAGTGAAGGAATGGCAAACAGTTAATAAAACCTTTGATGGGTATTAATTACTTTCCACTTAATTACCTGCCATGTGGATCTTGTTGAGCTATTGATTACTGGCAAACATACATCCCACTGGGGATAAGTGTGATTTAACTTCATCCAAAGAGTCAATTAGCCCAAGTAACATAGGGAGAGCTGGTGCTTCGCCTCAATAGCTGGGGTTTCTTGCCAAGAAGGGTAGATAAGCCATTTATTTGTTCATTAAAACACAGTACTACTATCAACAGGAGGCACTTACCAGGTGTTATTGAGATTGGTAAAATGTCACTCTGTGTCCTCAAAGATTAGCTGCATGGTGCAGAAGCAATCTGGACAGAGTCTTTCTTGCTGGAGAACCCTTAGAGGAACTGGTGAGTTATGGAGTTAACCCCCAGAAGGATAGTCCTGTACGGTTCTATTTTGTATAACCCAACGGCTTTATCAAATACACCTCTACGCTTTTGCTGGGTGACTTTGGGATCCCAGATTCTTTTCTTTGATATGTCACATCAAAAGATATTTTCCGAAACTTTACTTAATAAATTGCTAAACTCCATGTTAATTTTGCCACAGACTCTACAGGAAAAGGGACTTAAAAGTTAGGCATTTGGGGATGGGGAGAAGTGAGAGGAAGGATTATGTGTAAGAGTAAGAAATACTCTGTTGGTCAATACTGGTTATTAATTTGTACCTTGAAGCCCATAAGAAAATTCATGAAGCTGATGACCTTTAAAACTTTATTCAATAAACTTCAAAATTAAAATATTAAAACCCCTCATTATAGAGGTCTTCCATATTTTTTTCTTTTCTTTTTTTCTTTTTTATTTTTATGGGGTAGGGAAAGGGTGGCTGGGTTATGGACATTGGGGAGGGTATGTGCTATGGTGAGTGCTGTCAATTGTGTAAGACTGAGGATTCATAGACCTGTACCCCTGAAGCAAATAATACATTATATGCTAACAAAAAAAAAAAACCCTGAAAAATATCACAAATGAAATCGTCTACCAATAAAAAAAAATATATAACGTATTATTTGCTTCAGTGGTACATGTGTGAGGTCTTCAATATTTTTATGAGATAAAGTAAGAGATATCTTATATGAGATATATGAGATATCCTACAAGATATATCCATCTCTGGGAGTTAGAGGGTCGGGGTAGAAGAATATGCTAACTGGTTAGTGGTAGAACTTCAGCAATAAATTATGTAAAACAGACTCCTTATTATGAAATATTATAATAATACTTTAAAAACCCTAAAATATCGGGAACTGGAAATTAATATAATTTGCCTTGTTGTAGAATTTAGTGTGTGCTGAATCAAAGCAGGGCTAATACTGCATACTTCCAAACAAGAGTTAGCAAACTCTGCATCATTAAAAAGTTTGTACTATCACTGTGTAACCATTATCATGCTTCATGGGCTCTTCATCACATCCATGTAAAATACAATTATTGTTATACACGCATTTTCAGGAAGTCGGAATGGAGGATCAGAAGGCTTTAGGTAACTTGGCTAGGGTTACTGATCTCAGGTCTCTTGGACTCCAAATCTTTTTTCCACTGTCCCTTGCTAATCCTTTAGAATGATCTTGCCACATGGGCCCTGAAGACAGCAAAATGGGAACTCAGAGGAAGTGTGAATTTCAACCTCTGGGTTCTGTTTAAATGCAAGTGTGTGGGTCTCTGGCTGGCTCCGTCGGTAGAGCATCTGACTCTTAATCTCGGGGTCCTGAGTTTGAGCCCCATGTTGGGCGCACAAATTATGTTTTTTAAAAAGCTACTAAAAAACAAATGCGAGTGTGATAGTCCGTCCTTTTCTCATCCTCCACCCCCATCCCAAACAGACCCTATATGGCTTTGCAGCTTTTTTCTTCTCTTTTTCTCTCAAGCATATTCATTTCTTTTTTCCTTAGGCCTTTTGTGTAATGCTGTATGTTTGCTGGAGTGAACATCTTCATTTCTATCATACCGCTGATGATCAAAATACTTTAAGCAAGAATTTAACTTCACTATTTCTCCCATTTATTTAAAAATATCTCTTTCTGACTAAAAGGGGACTTTGGGACTTTAAAATGGAGAGGAGAACATACTCAGGTTTGTCATCCTCAGATTTCAGGTATTTGGGTGTTACGGCTCTACAGGGCACTCCTGCTGAAAGGCGCAGTGACTATATGTCACCTCCAACCATTTGGTCAGAAGATCTTGCCAAGAACGCTGATGACAATATTCACACTGATGTGCAACTGGACTCGGACTCCCTGCTTCCAAGGAGCATTCTCCTGAAAGGCAGTACATTTTGGGCTGTAATGTTGAATCACAGCAACCGGAGCTTCCAGAAAGGTAATGCTGGTTGTGGGCACTGGTTCTGTACAACTCAAGATTTTCACTTATTTTGTTTTTAGAACAAAAATACACTCGGCTTATGATTGTTAGAAAAACCCAAACCTAAGACTCAGGGAAATGAACATGGCAGTTAAAGGTAGTACCAAAACCCTGCCTTTCCTCTGTAAGACCCTGATGAATAAATTATTTCCTAGAATTTCATTCTTTCTTTCTTCGAGTTTCTAAAACTCAGAAAGCTAATGCATCCTCAAAAAATTCCTGAGCAGCTGAACATAACACTTCTTCTGCTTTTTTTTTAAGACTTTATTTGACAGAGAGATCACAAGTAGGCAGAGAGGCAGGCAGAGAGAGAGAGGGAAGCAAGTTCCCCGCTGAGTGGAGAGCCAGATGCGGGGCTCGATCCCAGGACCCTGAGATCATGACCTGAGCCGAAGGCAGAGGCTTTAACCCACTGAGCCACCCAGGTGCCCCTGAACATAATTTGAACATAATCTGCTTGCCTCTCTGCCTGCTTGTGATCTCTTTCTCTGTCAAATAAATAAATAAAATCTTAAAAAAAAACACAACTGCTAACTCTCTCTTCTACTAATGTGTCTGTATTGTACGTTAAATATATTACACACACATATAAAATTAAAATATATATGAAAACTTTTTTATTACATGCTAGCGGTGGAATAGGATGAGAATAGATGCACCTAACCAGTGGGTTTCTACTATGCCCCAGGATTGGGGGTGGGGGGGTTCTTTGTATATACTACATCATCTAAATCTCAAAATGGTCTATTTAAGTTAGAAATTCTGCCTCCATAATGCTTAAAATGGAAGATAAGGCACAGGGAAATAAGAAAACTTGTCTACAGCGATATACTCAATAAAAGATTTAAGTCCCTATTAGGCTGACTCCAAACCATAGTCTTGCTCCATTCTACCTCCCTGCTTTCCTGGGAGATACTTTCTAAGCCCAGAAGACAGTTACTTTGCCCAATCCTCACAAGACACCAAGGTTTTGCAGGAAAAGTATAGAACAAATAAATCTTGACTTGCAAACTATGGTACATAATGCAACATTTTCTAATTCATATCTTGAGCATCAGAGCAATGGTAAGGCTAAAAATTCAAAATGGCAGCTGGCCCTTCATTATTTATCTTTTTCTCTTAACAGAGGAATGTAATACTCTAAAGATATGACTTGCAATGGATTATACGCAATACATACAGCGGTCCTCCCTTATGAGTGGTTTTGCTTTCTGTGGTTTCAGTTACCTGCAGTCAACTGTGGTCTAGAAGCAGACAATTTTTCTGATGTATTATCAGAAGATCAATAGTAGCCTAACACTATGTCACAAAGCCAACTTCACCTGACTGCAACTCATCAGGTAGGCACTTTATCATCTAACATCATCACAAGAAGAAGGGTGAGCGCAGTATAATAAGACATTTTGAGAGAGAGGTCACAGTCACATAACTTTTATTATAATATATTGTTATAATCATTCTATTTGATTATTAGTTATTGTCATTAATCTCTTACTGTGTCTAATTTATAAATTAAACTATCATAGGCATGTTCATATAGGAAAAGACCTAGGTGATACAGGGTTTAGTACTATGCATGGTTTCAGACGTCCACTGAGGGTCTTGAAACATATACCCCACTGATAAGGGAAAACTATTGTGCTGTGTTGTGCCTCAGTACTTTTAGTTATATTAATTATATACAATAGCAGGATAGCTACAGATAATAAACACAACTCAAAGGCAGCATATCCAGGAGAATTTTACACAAAGTTTTGTAAAATCAAAGTTGCTTTCTACAAACAATTCAATAAATGTGCATTATATTTTATTACAATTTAATAAATACAGATTACCTTTATGAATTTATATTTATAGAGATATTTGTATAAGTGTAGTTTACCTAAAATCGAATGCCAAAGTGACATTGCCTGGGTTGATCTCAGTGTTGTTTAAACGCTTACAGATAATTTATTAGTTTTATAAGTGATTCAAGACAAGTGATTTCTAGTTCCAGCCATAAAGGAATAATGGGTATTGGATCTGCTGCTCTCCCGTAATCCCATAAAAAAAGGTAAAAAATGGGCAAAACATATAAAGAGACTACTTTTTTGTGTTGGGAAGTGAAGGGCTGTGGTCCTTGAGAGAAGGAAAATGATGCAGTGACCTCAGCATTCAGTTTCCTGACCCTTCTTAACTGTAGCACAGGAAAGTGAGGTCCCGTGTTCTTATGGAGCACCATTTGGGTGTGCTGAGTCAGCTGGAATTTGCAAGGCATAATAACAGAAAGAAGGGCCCCATGCAGAGAAGAAACCCCAGCAATTTATATACAACTTTTGAGTCTTTGGCCAAATGCTGTGCTGGAAAACAGAGATTCTGGCAGTTATCCAGTGCTGGGGGATGTTGAGTTTCTGACTAAATGCTCCAGGTAGGAGTTGAGAAACCATGATCCATCCTTTAGGAGTAGGAATTATGGATACATGCAATAACACATATAACTCTCAAATGCTTTGTACTAAGTAAAATAAGCCAGACTCTGCAGGTTACATAATTTAAGATTGCATTTATATGGTATCCTTGCAAGCACCGATCTAACAGAGGTAGAAAATAGTTCAAGGTTGTTTAAGGCTGCACTTAAGGGGACAGCTGATGACAAAGGAGTACAGAATTTTGAGAGGTTGTGGAATTGCTTTATAGCAGGACTTGGCAAACTTTTTTCTATAAAGGGTCAAATAGTAAATATTTTAGAACTATGTGTGGTCTGTTTCACAGATCCTTTTTTTTTTGTATTTATTTTTACAACCCTTTTTTAATATAAAAAAGATTATTACCTGAAGAGCCAAACATCAGTGGAGCATGGGCCAGATTTGGCCCAGAGGTTGTAGAGGATGATTCCTGCTCTGTATTTTGATTTTGGTGACTATCATATGTTTGTCAAAACCCCTAGATTTATATGGTTAAAATTACAAATTCTACTAAATGTAAACTGTATTTTGATAAGATATATGGGAGATAATCGGGTAGAGTATGTGCTCTGACCACGATAAACAGAAAATCTAAAAACTCCCTACCTATTTTTTTTTTAAGATTTTATTTATTGGGGCACCTGGGTGGCTCAGTTGGTTGGGCGTCTGCCTTTGGCTTGGGCTGTGATCCCGGGGTCCTGGGATCGAGCCCCACATTGGGCTCCCTGCTTGGTGGGAGCCTGCTTCTCCCTCTGCCTGCTGCTCCCCCTGCTTGTGCTCTCTCTGTCTGCCTCTCTCAAATAAATAAATAAAAACTTAAAAAAAAAAGATTTTATTTATTTATTTGAGGGAGAGAAAGAGAGCAGGAGCAAAGGGAAGAGGCAGAGGAAAAGGGAAAAGTTCCCAGGTTCCTGGGGCTAGATCCCAGGACCCTGAGATCATGACCAGAGCCAAAGGCAGATGCTTAACTGACTGAACCACCCACGGTCCTCTCCATATCTATTTATTAATTTGAATTTGTAATTAAAGCAATTCCCACAATGAAAAATTCAGATCCAAAGCACCTCATAAGGAATTCTATCAAATATTTAATAAAATACATTATTAATGTTCTACATACTCTTTCATATAATTATAGGGTAGAAATACTTCTCAAGTTATTTCATGAGGCCAACATGATTCTAATGCCATGTCTAGCTAAAGGCATTATATTCAAAGGAAATTATGGACAAATACCCATTGTGAGCATAGACATAGAGTCCAAACAAATATTATCAAATTGAATCTAGCAAGATATAAAGACATTAAATTATCATAACCAAGTGGGTTTTATCCCAGCAATAAAAAGTTGGTTTAATATATGGAATTCAATCCATGTAATTCACACATTAACACATTAAAGAAGAGAAATCACATAATTTGTATCAGTTATAGAACACACCACCGAACAAAGACTACATACTCTTTTCAAGTGTCATATCTATACCAAGACAGACCATATTCTGTAAAGCAAACCTCAACAAGTTTAAAAGCACTGCATTCATACACAGTATATCCTCTGATACAATAGAATCAAAGTAGAAATCAACAATAAAAGGTAACAGAAAGATCTCCAAACAGCTGGAAACTAAACAACACACTTCTAAAGAAAACATGAGTCAAACAGAAAGTCTGTAGGGGGGGAGGAGAATTGAACTGAATAAAAATGAAAACACGACACATCAGAATTCCTTAGACACAGGTAAAGTAGTACTAAAAGGCAAATTTACAGCACTAAATGCATACATTAGGGAAGATGAAAAATTTCAAATCAAGAAAACCTATCTTCTTACCTCAGGAACCTAGAAAAGAAGAGCAAAATAATCCTAAAATGAGCAGAATAAAGAAAATAATAGAGGTAAAAGAGGAAATCAATAAAATTGAAAAATAAGTAAAGAACTGGTTCTTTGAAAAGATCAATAAAATTTAAAAACCTCTCACCTTACACCCATAAGAATGTCCAATGTAAAAAACCAAACAAAAACCAGAAAATATCATGTCAGCGAGGATGTGGATAAATTAGAACCATTGTACACTGTTGATGGGATCTTAAATGATATAATCACTGTGGAAAACAGTATGACAGTTTCTCAAAAATTAAAAATAAAACTGTATAATTCAGCAATTCCACTACTAAGCATGTATCCTAAAAAACTGAAATCAAGATCCTGAAGAGATATTTGCATACCCATGTTCATAGTAGCACTATTCACAATAAGCGAAGAGGTGGAAGCAGCATCAATATCTATACACAGATAGTGAGATACATATATCTTCACTACACACACATACATTACAGAATATTACTTAACTTATAAAGGAAAAAAAAACCCTGTCATTTGCTTCAGCGTGGATGAACCTTGAGGACATTATGTTTAGTAAAATATGCCAATTACAAAAAGACAAATACTGTATGATCCTACTTTCATGAGGTATCTAAAGTTATCATATTCATGGAAACAAAAATGTAGAATGGTGGAAGGAAGGCTGGAGGGAAGGGGAAGAAAACAGGTATTTAAAGATTTTTTTCAAGATGAAAAAATGCTGGAGATCTGCTTTACAACAATGTGAATATACTTAAGACTGCTGGACTGTACACTTAAATGTGGTTAAGGGGTAAACTTTATTTTATTTTTTTTAAGTTTTTATTTAAATTCCAGTTAGTTAAGATACAGTGTAATATCAGTTTCAGGTGTACAATAGAGTGATTCAGCACTTATATACAATACCCAGTGGTCATCACAATTACTGTCCTTAATCCCCATTACCTATTTAAACCATCCTTCCCACCACTCCTCTGATATCTAAGATGGTAAATTTTAAATAAATAACTCATATAACTCAAAAGAAAAAAGTCCAATTAAAAAATGGACAGAGAATCTGAATAGACATTTTTCAAAGAAGACATACAAATGGTCAACAAGTATATAAAGAGGCACTCAACATCACTAATCATCAGGGAAATGTGAATCAAAATCATAATGAGATATCACCTCACACCTGTTAGAACGGCTAGTATCAAAAGGACAAGAAATAGCAAGTGTTGGCAAGGATGTGGATAAAAGGAACCCTCATGCGTTGTTGGTGAGAATGTAAAGTGGGGCAACCACTGTGGAAAAGAGCAAGGAGCTTCCTTAAAAATTTCAAAATAAAATTACCATATAATCTAACAATTCTACTTTGGAGTATTTATCTGAAGGAAACAAAATCACTATCTCCAAAAGATTTCTGCCTTCCCACATTCACTGAAACATTATCTGCAATAGCCAAGGCATGGAAACAACCTAACTGTCCACTGACAAATGAATAAATAAAGAAAATGTCCTCTCCACACCCACCCACTCACGCTCCCCCCACAGAGACAAATACACACAATGGAATATTAATCAGCCATGAGAAAAAGAAAAACATCCTGCCATTTGCAACAACAGGGATAGACCTTGAGGGTATTAGGCTAAGTGAAATAAGTCAGACAAAAACGAAAACTGTATGCTCTCACTTACATGTGGAATCTCAAACAATAAACTCATAGATGCAGAGAACAGATTGGTGGTTGCCAGAGTTGGGGGTGGAAGATGGGCAAAATGGATTAAGGTGGTCAAAGGATACAAACTTTCAGTTATAAGATAAGTAAGTCCTGGGGGTGCAATATACAGTGTGGTGGCTACTGGTAATAATACCATATGGTATTTGAAAGTTGCTAAGACAATAAAAAAGTTTCTCATTACAAGACAAAAAACTATGTGTGGTGATAGATTTTAAATTATTATGGTAATTATTTCATAATATATGCATATATCAAATCATTATGTTGTACACCTAAAACTAACACAATGTTATATGTCAATTAAATCTCAACAAAGGGCGCCTGGGTGGCTCATTTGGTTGAGCGACTGCCTTCGGCTCAGGTCATGATCCCGGAGTCCCGGGATCGAGTCCCGCATCGGTCTCCCAGCTCCACTGGGAGTCTGCTTCTCCCTCTGACCTCCCCGCTCATGCTCTCTTTCTCTCTCTCTCTCTCTCAAATTCTCAAATAAATAAATAAAATCTTTAAAAAAACCCCTAAATCTCAACAAAAAATAATCTATCCTATGAATTAGCAATCACACACCTAGGCAATTATTCAAGACAAAAGTTTCGTTCACAAAAGACTTACACAAGAATATTTATTGTAGTTTGTAAATAATAGCTAAAAATTGAAAATAACTCAAAATTTATTTAAAAGACAGTGAATAAAACTATGGTATTTTCATATAATGGACTACAATTCTGCAATATGAAGGAATGAACTATTGATACACAAAACAATATAAGCAAATCTTAAAAGCATTAAGCTGAGTGAAAGAAGCCATACGCAGACTATATATTTTATGAAATTTTAGATATAATCAAATCTAAGTGATTGTGATTGAATTCAGTTCAATAATGATTTTGGTGGGGGTGGCATTTGCTGGTAAAGAACACAAGGGAACTTAATGTTTTGAAAATATCCTGTGCCTTGAGGATGTGGATTTCACCATTATATGCATATTTCTATACTTATCAAGCTCAACTTATCAAAATTTATATTTAAGATATATGTATTTCACTCTAAGTAAATTATACCTCAATTTTTAAATATCTTTAAAAAATGAATGTGGAGAAACCATTAATAGAAGTTCTTTTTTTTCTCTATTTTTTTAGTCAGATTTATTAGGGTACAATTTACATAGAATAAAATTCACTTTTTTCCCCTCCTTAATATCCATCACCCAGTTACCCCAACGTTCCCCTCCACCCCCAGTAGACCCCAGTTTGTTTCCTATGATTAAAATCTATTTCCTAGTATTATGTCTCTTATGGTTTGTCTCCCTCTCTGGTTTCACCTTATTTTACCTTTTCCCCTCTTTCCCTATAATCCTCTGTTTTTTTTTCCTTAAATTCCACAGATGAGTGAGATCATATGGTAATTTTCTTTCCTGATTAACTTATTTCGCTTAACATAATATCCTCTAATTTCATCCATGTTGTTGTAAATGCAAGATTTTGGTTTTTTTGATGGCTGAGTAGTCTTCCATTGTATATGTATGCCACATCTTCTTTATCCATTCATCTGTCAAAGAACATCTGGGCTCTTTCCATAGTTTGGCTATTGTGGACATTGCTGCTATAAATATTGGGGTGCAGGTGCCCCTTCAGATCACTACATTTGTATCTTTGGGGTAAACAACCAGTACTTCAATTGCTGGGTCATAGGGTAGCTCTATTTTCAACTTTTTGAGGAATCTCTACGCTGTTTTCCAGAGTGGCTGCACCAGCTTGTATTCCCACCAATAGTATAAGAGGGTTCCTCTTTCTCTCCATCCTCATCAACATCTGACCTTTCCTGACTTGTTAATTTTAGCCACTCTGACTGGTGTGAGGTGGTATCTCATTGTGATTTTGATTTGTATTTCCCTTATGTCAAGTGATATTGAGCATTTTTTCATGTATCTGTTGGCCATTAGTATGTCTTCTTTGGAGAAATGTCTGTTCATGTCTTTTGCCCATTTCTTGATTGGATTATTTTTCTTTGGGTGTTGAGTTTGATAAGCCCTTTATAGATGTTAAATACTAGCCCTTGTTCTGATAAGACATTGGCAAATATCTTCTCCCATTTGCTGTTGTCTTTTGGTTTTGTTGACTGCTGTGCAAAAGCTCTTTATCTTGATAAAGTACCAATAGCTCATTTTTGCCTTTATTTCCCTTGCCTTAGGAGATGTGTCTAGCAAGAAGGTGCTGCTTGTATTCTCTTTTAGGATTTTGATGGATTCCTACCTCTCATTTAGGTCTTTCATCCAATTTAAGTCTATATTTGTGTATGGTGTAAGGAAATGGTCCAATTTCATTCTTCTGCATGTGGCTGTCCAATTTTCCCAGCATCATTTGTTGAAGAGCCTGTCTTTTGTCCTTTGGATATTCTTTTCTGCTTTGTTGAAAAGTACTTGACCATAGAGTTGAGGGTCCATTTCTGGGTTCTCTATTCTGTTCCATTGATATATATGTCTGTTTTTGTGCCAGTACCATACTGTCTTGATAATTACAGCTTTGTAGTAGAGCTTGAAGTCTGTAATTGTGATGCAGCACTTTGGTTTTCTTTTTCAATATTCCTCTGGCTCTTCGGGGTCTTTTCTGGTCCCATACAACTTTAGGATTATTTGCTCCAGCTCTGTGAAAAATGTTGATAGTATTTTCATAGGCATTGGATTGAATGTATAGATTGCTCTAGGTAGCACAGACATTTTAACAATATTTGTTCTTCTAATCCATGAGCATGGAACATTTTTCCATTTCTTTGTACCTTCCTCAATTTCTTTCATGAGTATTCTATAGTTTTCTGAGTACAGATCCCTTGCCTCTAGATATCTTATGGTTTTTGGTGCAACTTTTAATGGGACTGACTCCTTAATTTCTCTCTCTTCCATCTCATTGGTAGTGTATAAAAAATACAACTGACTTCTGTGCATTGATTTTATATCCTATGACTTTGCTGAATTCTTGTATGAGTTCTAGCAATTTTGGGGTGGAGTCTTTTGGATTTTCCACATACAGTATCATGTCATCTACAAAGATTGAGAGTTTGATTTCTTTGCCATTTCGGATACCTTTTATTTCTTTTTGTTGTCTGACTGCTGAGGCTAGGACTTCAGGTACTATGTTGAGCAGCAGTGGTGACAGTGGACATCCTTGTCATGTTCCTGACCTTAGGGAAAAAGCTCTCAGTTTTTCCCCAATGAGAATGATATTCCCTGTGGGTTTTTCATAGATGGCTTTTGTGATATTGAGGTATGATCCCTCTATTCCTACACTGTGAAGAGTTTTAATCAAGAAAGGATGCTATACTTTGTCAAATGTTTTTTTCTTCATCTATTGAGAGATCATATGGCTCTTATCCTTTCTTTTATTTATGTAGTGTATCACATTGATTGATTTGTGGATGTTGGACCACCCCTGCAGAAATAAATCCCACTTGGTTGTGGTGAATAATCCTTTTAATGTACTGTTTGATCCTATTGGATACTACCTTGCTGATAATTTTTGCATCTCTGTTCATCAAGGATATTGGTCTGTAATTTTCCTTTTCGGTGGGGTCTTTTCCTGGTTTTGGGATTGAGATAATGCTGGCCTCATCGAAAGACTTTGGAAATTTTCCTTCCATTTCTATTTTTTGAAAAAGCTTCAGAAGAATAAGTGTTATTTATTCTTTAAATGTTTGGTAGAATTCCCCTGGGAAGCCATCTGGCCCCGGACTCTTGTTTTTTGGGAGATTTTTGATTACTGCTTCAATTTCCTTGCTGGTTATGAGTCTATTCAGGTTTTCTATTTCTTCCTGTTTCAGTTTTGGTAGTTTCAGTTTGGTAGTTTCTAGGAATACATCCATTTCTTCCAGATTGCCTAATTTGTTGGTATATAGTTACTCATAGTGTGTACTTACAATTGTTTGTATTTCTTCAGTGATGGTTGGGATCTCTCATCTTGCATTCCTGAATTTATTTATTTGGGTCATTGCTTTTTTCTTTTTGATAAGTCTGGCCAGGGGTTTATCAATATTATTAATTCTCTCAAAGAACCAGCTCCTAGTTTCGTTGATCTGCTCTACTGCTCTTTTGGTTTCTATTTCATTGATTTCTGCTCTAATCTTTATTAATTCTCTTCTCCTACTGGGTTTAGGCTTTATTTACTGTTCTTTACCCAGCTCCTTTAGGTGTCAGGTTAGGCTGTGTTTTTAGACCTTTCTTGTTTCTTGAGAAATACTTGTATTTCTATATGCTTCCCTCTTAGGACTGCTTTTGTTGCATCCCAAAGATTTTGAACAATTGCTTTCATTTTCATTTGTTTCCATGAATTTTTAAAATTCTTCTTTAATTTCCTGGTTGACCCATTTCTTTAGTAGGATGCTCTTTAGCCTCCATGTATTTGAGATCTTTCCAAAGTTCCTCTTGTGATTGAGTTCCAGTTTCAAAGTATTATGGTCTGAAAATATTCAGGGAATGATCCCAGTCTTTTGATACTGGTTGAGATTTGTTTTGTGACCCAGGATGTGATCTATTCTGGAGAATGTTCCATGTGCATTCAAGAAGAATGTGTATTCTGTTGCTTTAGGATGGAATGTTCTGAATATATCTGTAAAGTCCATCTATCTGGTCCAGGGTGTCATTCAAAGCCTTTGTTTCCTTTTTGATCTTCTGCTTAGATGATATGCCCATGCAGTAGGTGGGGTGTTAAAGTCCTCTACTATTATTTTATTATTACTGATGTGTTTCTTTAATTTCGTTATTAATTGGCTTATGTACTGGTTGCTCCCATATTAAGGGCATAAATATTTACACTTGTTAGATCTTGCTGGACAGACCCTTTAATTATGATACAGTGTTCTTCCTCGTATCTTATTACAGTCTTTGGTTTAAAATCTAATTTGTCTGATACAAGGATTGCCACTCCAGCTTTCTTTTGATGTCCATCAGCATGATAAATGGTTTTCCACCCCCTCACTTTAAATCTGGAGGTGACTTTGGGTCTAAAATGAGTGTCTTGCAGATAACATATCAATGGGTCTCACTTTTTTATCCAATCTGATACCCTGTGTCTTTTGATTGGGGTATTTAGTCCATTTACATTTAGAGAAACTACTGAAAGATGTGAATTTAGTGCCTTTGCATTACCTGTAAAATCACTATTTCTGTAAATGTCTCTGTTCTTTTCTGGTCTATGTTACTTTTGGGCCCTCTCTTTGCTTAAAGGATTCCTTTTAATATTTCTTCTAGGCCAAGAACTAAAATTCTTTTAGTTTCTGTTTGTCCTGGAAGATTTTTATCTCCTTCTAGTATGAATGACATCATAGTTGAATAAAATATTCTTGCCCACATATTTTTCTCATTTAGCACCTTGAGTTATTATGCCAGTCCTTTCTGGCCTGCCAGGTCTCTGTGAGTAGGTCTGTTGCCAGTATAATGTTTCTACCCTTGTACGTTATGGATCTCTTGTCCTGAGTTGCTTTCAGGATTTTCCCTTTGTCTTTGAGATTTGCAAATTTCACTGTTATATGTTGGGGGTGTTGATCCATTTTTACTGATTTTGAGGGAGGTTCTGTGTGGCTCCTGGACTTGGATGCCTCTTTCTTTCCCCAGTTTAGGGAAGTTCTCTACTATAATTTGTTCCAATATGCCTTCTGCCTTTCTCTCCTCTTCTTCTGGGATCTCAATTATTCTATATTGTTTCACTTTATGGTATCACTTCTCCCTCAAATTCTCCCCTAGTGATGCATAGTTGTTTACTTCTCTTTTTCTCAGCTCCTCTATTCTCTACCATTTTGTCTTCTATATCACTGATTCTCTCTTCTGCCTCATTTTCCCGATCAGTTAGCAGCTCCATTTTTAATTGCATCTCATTAATAGCTTTCTGATTTTGACTTGACTAGATTTTATTTCTTTTATTTCTCTAGAAAGGGATTCTCTACTGCCTGCTATGCTTTTTTCAAGCCCAGCTAGAATCATTATAATCATTATTCTGAACTTTAGTTCAGACATCTTACTTGTGCCCATACTGATTAGGTCCCTGGCAGTCAGTACTGCACCCCACTCTTTTTTGAGGTGATTTTTTCCATCATGTCATTCTGTCCAGAGAAGAACAGATGAATGAGAGAACAAAATACTAAAATGGCAACGACTCCAAAGAAATATAGACTAAACAAATAAGAGACCCAAAACCGAAAAAAAAATAAAAATAAAAAAATATAGAGAGAGAATATAATCAGACAGGTGAGCAGAATAGAGCAATACACTGGATTCTGTGTGTATTTTGAGCCTTTTGTTAGAGAATGATCCCAAAATTTAAAGAAAAACTTATGTATGAACAAGAATAAAATTAAATACAATGAAAGATAGAATGTAACCATGAAAATGAAATTTAAAAGACAACAAAAAGAGAGAGAAAAAAAGAAGGAATATAAACAGACAGGTGAACAGAACAGAGCAATACACTATATCCTGTGTGTATTTTGCTTGGTTTGTTAGAGGAAACTATATCTCTAAATTATAGAGAAAGAGAAACTTATATTTATACAAAAATAAAATTAAGTACATTGAAAGGATAGAATATAACTGTAAAGATGAAAATTAAAAAAGACTTCAACAAAACAAACATAAAACAAAAAGAAGAAGAAAAAAAAATAACAAACAAAAAAGAGAATATGATCCAACTCATACACTAGATTCTGGGTGTAATTTGGTCTTTTAGAAGAAACTTCATCCCAAACTATAAAGAAAGAAAAACATATATATATATACAAAAATAAAATTAAATTCAATGAAAGGATAGAATTTAACTGTAAAAATGAAAATTAAAAAAAGATTTTTAAAAAAGAGTTTATAAGATTAGAAATTGGTTGAAAAGGAAAGAGAAAAAAATTAAAATTGAAAGACTAAAGAATTGTGGGGAAAAATATGGAACGCTTCATAAATCTGCATGTCATCCTTGCACAGGGCCATGTTAATCTCTGTATCATTCTAATTTTAGTATATGTGCTGCTGACGCAAGCACAGAAGTTCTTATTACAGTTCTCTTTACTTTTCTTAAGTTCTATGTAGGTTTTTTATCAAGTTCCTACGTGGTAGTTGGTTTGGGTGCTTACCACATTACAAAAAGTAATTAACTTACTAACTAAAAAATGTGAGCCATGCCTAGATGAATAATAGAGTGCATGACGAACAAGGATTATGATGAATCCAATTATGTGTTCTCGAGATATCCTTTCTTCATTATCATCATCATCACCATCAAAGAGGCTTCCAGTGTTCTGATTTGACTCAAAGATACAGCCTACACTAGGCAGAAGGGAGTGGATAGGTAGTACTTCTGTTTATTCCTCTATTATTTCCACAAGTATGGTTTTTGCTAGGAGATGGATATTAGATGATTCAGTTTTATATTTGTTGGTGGGATCTTGGAGCTGAGGCAACATAATGTAGCACTGATTAAGTACAGTGGCTTGTAGGCAGTTCTCTGGGTTTGAATCACAGCTCTGCCACTTACCAACGGTATGATCTTGGGCAAGTTACTTAATTAAACGCTCTAGTCTGAGTTTGCTCATCTGTGGGAGTGATAATCTCTTTCTCAAAGATAATACTTATCTCAAAAGATTGCCTTGAAAATAAATAATATATTGAAAGATGTCTGGCACATAGCAATTACTTAGTAAATATTAATTGTTGTTATTGCTAATACTAATAGTATTCTATACTGCTAATCAAAAGTGAAACCACTATTTTGGAAACAAAATAAACAAATGATAAGACTTATCTTACTGTTGATATGCATCAGAGAAAGTGATATCAATTTTCCAAAGCAGTCATTAAAATAAAAAAACCCTCTATAATATTCTCATAGATCATGTGATTATTAAAATAGTGGTCTATTGATATGTTTACAAGTGTGTCAGTGACATAATTCAAAATATTACTGACACAAACACAGCACAGTGCTCTGCGGACTGGAATTAGTTAATATTAACTACTTAAATATCGGAGAATATTTAGCACTGTTGAAATAAGTACCCATGTCATCATAATTAGTGTTAATCTCTTCGTCTTGATAGATAACTATCAAGTTCATAATTCTTCTAAAGTTTGTCATGATTCATGATAATAAAACCATGACCTTATTATAAAGAAGGGTAATTATTTTCCTCTTCACTCTTGCAAGTGGGCAATGATCCAATTCCTTGAAAAAGAATATAAAAATATCTAGCTGGAAAGTAAAAAGAAAGTCCAAGACTCATTTTTCTCTCATACATTTAAATTGCTGTCTTGCTTGATTCTGGCAATGATACGACAGATGTAGATTTTGCAAGCATATTAATAACTGGAGGCTTATCTTAAACACATAGAGCTTAAAAGACATATATCCATAGAACCAAAGGCAGATGTAAAGTGAATCAAAGGTCTGAAGAGTCCTGCTATTTTTAGCAGAGTTTTTTTAATGAGATTAAAAAGAGTTCGATAATAATCGATACTTCAAGAGTTAATTCTAAAATCTCCTTGCTTCTCACATAAAGAATTACAAGAGCACAAAACTTCAGGTGCTCAAGTAGAAAGATATCAAGGTTTGAAGGCATACTAAATTAACAACTGGGCCTTTATTTTTTAAAGAGTGGCAGGTTATACTTTCTTAGGTGTGGAAAACTGCATATTGAATACTTTCAGATGGAACTATAACGGAGGAATTTATGGAAGTAAAAGACTCGATGTAGAACAAGATCTTCTCTTAAGAACAAATTTTAAATAAATCTACTTTAATTGAGCTTGCATTGGCTAACCATTTTAGTCCTCTCCATAGTTAGGACCCAAAACTACTTGAAATTATACTTACATTATGCAGTTGTCTTAGGACCTTGAAGCTGGGAGAAAATAACTTTCCATATGTTATGAGAGCAACATGGTTCCTCAAAAATCCTAAATAGAACTCTGCCAAGTAAGAGACACATCTTGGAATCTACCATCTACCATTATTTTTAATTCTAAAAGCCTTTAAGTAAACTTTAAGTTTGCTTAAAACAACCTTTTGTTGCAAGGCTTGTGGGAAATGGTATCTGTCTGTCTATTAATCAATGGATTGATCTTGTCTATTGTTTAGAGGCCACCAGCTAAGCCTAGCACAGAAGCAGTCCAGTTTTATTTGAGTTACATTGGTAAGATATGAACATCAGTCAGGCCGTGTCAGATCTTTAGATTGATCTGTCATTTAAAATGGAAGGTGAATCTTTCATTCAAAAAACAAAACAGCTGTATATGTAACAGTGGCTCAGGGATGGTTTGCTCCCTACCCTTACAGGGAATACTGGGCAATGTTTGGAGACATTTTTTGGAGACCACTGAGGGGTGTATTAGTGTCCTCTACTGGGTATAAGCCAGAGAGGCTGATAACATCCTACAGTGTACAACAGATCCTACAACAAAAAATTTTCCAATTCAAAATGTCAATAGTTCTAGGTTTGAGAAATGTTGACACACATGAATCAAAATGTATTTGAAGCCAAATTAAACTGATTTTACAGATCTGCTTTTCTTTCTTTCCATTAATGTGAATGACTGTTTATCACATTCTAGATAGCATGTAGTACCTAATAGATTATTGACTAAGGATTTCCTTAGGTTTAAGCTACAGACTAAAATAAATCAATTATTTTTGTCTCTATTAACTACTTAATTAACTGAAACGCTGAAGAATAAATGTTTCCCTAACTTAAGAAAATAGCATAATGTGGAAATTATTTAACTTATTCAATTATAAAAAGTTTTCATTATAAGTTGTTAATCATTTTTTACGTATCTGTTTATTTGTTGGTTGGTTTGTTTCCTTATGTTGCTTTCATGGTTGGAAATTGGAAAAGAGATTCTAATTTGCAAGATATTATCTAGAGTGTTATATCACTGGAAGACACAGAGTAACTTCCTCAGAGCATCATGGAACTATCTGGCTGATATGATAGAACTCTACATATAAATTCAAAATCAAGAAACAGGCATTAGAATGTATTGCACGCCAGTCTTGTGTTTTAAAATACGCTTTCTCAAAATACTGCAGGAGATATTATTGAGAAAAAGTCTTCTATTCTCTAAATTGGTATTTTCAAAAGCTGTGCCATAATATTTTTTAAACAATATCAAATACATCAAAAGCTTATGCAGTTAGTACTGTTTAGGTATCAATCACAAAGCTAAACAATAAGATGTTACGGAGGTAGATATAAAAGAAGTGAAATACTCTCTTGGCGTTTACATACTTGTAGCAATCAAAAAATTAAAGTATATGGGACAATTCAGAGTAGCAGAGGATAGCATTTCACTCAGTACCAAATTTCATCATAAACCAGAATTATAGTTGTTCAGGAAATAACATGAACAATGTAAATGGAATAATAAAGAAGACTTCAAATGTAGAGTTGCCCTTGGACTATGAGGCCAAATCATGAATGAGATTTGCATTAAGATCCAAGACAAGATATAGGCAAAGTTAAAACAAAGATGTCAACAGGGTCTAAACAAAAGACAGGAGAGAGGAGAAATAACGTGTCTTTCTCATGTTCCCTTTGTTTTTTTTTTTTTAAGTTTTTATTTAAATTCCAGTTAGTGTACATACAGTGTAATATTAGTACTTTGGTTTTTGTTCTTTTTTTTTTTTTTTTTTAGGGGGAAGCAGGCTCCCTGCTGAGCAGAGAGCCCGATGTGGGGCTCGATCCCAGGACCCTGAGATCATGACCTGAGTCGAAGCCAGAGGCTTTAACCCACTGAGCCACCCAGGCGCCCCAGTACTTTGTTTTTTAAATAAGACAACACCCTTATCATTTTCTTTGCTCTCCTCCAGAGGCAGACAGACAGATAGGCAGGCGGACTGACAGAGATAATGGATAGATGGATAATCATTTTACTAATTGCATCAGCTTGTCAAGATGAAAATATTTATAATGTCGATAATTTTGAAGGGCTATTATTATATTGTGTATAGCAAGTAATCACTCTCAGTTTATATATCACTCTTAGAGCTGAGATGTTCAGCTACATAATTCAAAGTGTTAAATCCAGTACTGTGTTAAGTATTAAAAATACAATTTAAACCAGGTAAATTAGTCCTTCTGATGAAAGAAATTAAAATTGCAGGTGTTTGACATAAACGTATAACACAATTTTTTTCATTTGATTAGTCCTAACAATTATTATTATTTTTATGTAATTGTGTTACATTACCAATTTTTAATATCTATCACTTACTAAGGGGTTGCTATATGTTACACACTGTTGTGCCTGCTGAAAAACAAAATCCAACTGACTACATTTTAAAGATATTATTGACTTTATTCAGTGATTCATGAATGGGGCAGTATTCAATTTAGCAGACAGAAAAAAGCTCTGAGGAGCTGTACGAAATGAAAGACTTTTATAAGCAAAAGGGAGCATGAGTAAGGAAGTTTCTCTAAACAGAAAAGTAGATTGGTTATTGTCAGGTTATTTTCTTTCCAGGGGATGGAAGAGGCTTATCAGAACATTACTAACTAGTGTTGGTAAGGAAGTTCCTGATTGACTGGTTTAAGATTCCATTTCTAGGGGGAGCCCAAGCTGTAATTACCTTAAATCTCAGATTGGTGATGGGTGCTTAGCATTAGCAACCCCATTTTGGACCTATTGTTTTACCTTTAACAGACCTCTTTAAATATGATCAAGGAACATACATATTGGAATACAAAACCAAGTCTGCCTTGCAAGCCTGCTGGCCTATGTAAAAATGAGGGCTCTTTTGTTCTCCTGAGAATCAATCTTTGCTAAGAATGAGTTGGTAAAGATGGACTGTGCTGGTGTAACTGCCACTTTTTCCTGCAAAAAGGCAAAGAAGAATTTGGAATTCTGGTGGGTGATGAGGAATGATGTGGGAAGAAAGAAAAAAGTCTGAGCACTTTGGCAGGAAGTGAGACAATGTGTTTTGGAAACGGCCCAGCAAAGTTTTAATTACAAAATATCTAGTATGCAATTTAAAGCGTTTTTGCATTTTTGTGAGCTCTATTTATATGATCTATCATCTATCACCATCATTACCTACATCATCCTTGTCTTCTCTTTAATGTCCCCGAACTCATGCTCCACTCACCAAAATGCATTACATACTCACAAACTTCTTGCAGGAGTAATTTACATAATAGAAACAGGGGAAAAGACTGGACTCCACAGGTTGGAGGAGCAGCAAGGCCAGAATAAGGTGAGACAGTCCCCGACATGAGCTACACGAGCAGAAGCCGGAACTTAGGTTCAAAGTTGCCCAGAAAATGGTAGTAAGTACTCTGACAATTTACAGCAATCATAGAGAAGCCACTGGACCCTTTAGTTTTTTAATAACATACAAACTTATCTTAAAAGACTTATAAGATAAAAATTTAGGCTATAGAGTGACCACAGAAAAGAAATGGATCACCCACATATATAATCCCATTTACTGTCATATTTGGAATCAAAGTGTTTCATTTAATACAGAGTAATGTGAAATAGGAAATCTGAGAGATTCACCCTAAAGACCCG
This sequence comes from Nasua narica, assembly GCA_028533885.1. Taxonomy (NCBI): domain Eukaryota; kingdom Metazoa; phylum Chordata; class Mammalia; order Carnivora; family Procyonidae; genus Nasua; species Nasua narica. The sequence continues at coordinate 12,824,754 of CM052813.1, forward strand.
GTTCCATTGAGACTTCCTCAAAGAAGCATTTTCAAAGTTCCTGGTTTCCTTTCTCTCACCTAGAAAGTATGGAATCCTTTCTCTTGTGAATTCCATGGTTATACGTGGGTTTAATAAAAGTCATTTACACATCTACCCTCTCCGGCAGATATAACTTCAGCCTGTCTCCCATTGCCAGGAACATGAATATTGTTTATAAATGCTGAATGAGTTAACTCACTTTTTTTTTTTTAAAGGCAAAGTTTAAAATAGTTTTATAAGGATATAACATATGACTGTTCGCTCCACAAAATTTTGACCTTAGAGCTTATGATACACCTAGTTGGCAGTAGCACCCAGGTTTTTCCAAATAGTCATCATTTTTCTCTTGTCTGCATAGATTTCTTCTCATTAGCTGCCTTCTGCTTTTGTTGCATTATCTCAGAGTACTACTGAGGAAGGAAATGATAATCTTCCATTGTTGTTATGTTCTTAAAAATTCCCAATGAAGTTTCTTATTTATATCAGGTACCCAATAAAGGCTTACTATATGGATAGAGTAAGATATGTAAGATTCTGTTCAAGATTCCTCCTACATTTATTTAGGATTCCCCCTAAGAAAGCTTATAGGCAAAGTAGCTAGCTATCTTTTCAGTGGGATTCAAAAGATGCTAAATGTTGATCTGCCATGAAACTCTCTTCTCAAAGGTTCAGCCAAATGGTATGGTAGAGAAATGTGGTGTGGCAGAATTATTAGCTGTCCGACCTTTGGCAAAGCACTTGAATGTTGTAGGTAAAGGGTGAATGTGGGTATTTTGCAGGATAGTTGTGGATTTAGATCTGATAAAATACCTCCTATCGCCTAACAGAATTAAAGCACATGGAAAGAATAGCAACAAAACTTAATCCCCTTTTCATTCCCAACATATAAAGAGCTCTTTGAATAAATGTCAAGACATTTCAGAAGTTCCCTATGTGATTTTAACATATTTCTAACATAGGCGCTGTACTCAATGACAAAGTTGAAAACAAGTCATAGTAGCCAGGTAACCACTGGCTACTGTTACCTGAGGATAAAGCTGTAAAGGAACAGGGTATAGGAATAGCAAGTATCTACGGGGAAGTTGTGAAGAGTCTAAAAAGAAAATTTGACTCACTGTTTTGGGCCAGCAGTGGGTGATTCTTGGTTTCCCGGAGTCAGCGTGCACACATTGGCACCTAGGAAAGAGGAAAAGATGGATAAGACACACAAAAAAACAGGTGAAGGGAGAGATAAGGTAATGAGTTATCAGAGAGAAATTTAATGTAGCACTATTAACTAGACTATTAAAGCACACGATGTTTTTTTTCCCCCAGCTTTATAAACCCATCCTTCCTTTGTCTCCTGAGTCATCCTTAGGCTCAAAGCAGTAGTTAACGAGATTTAGCATCTGGCATTTACAGGCATTACATCCCAAGGATGATAAATGTAAGAACTGCCTTCCTGCCTCTTCTGCAGGTAGAAGTGGAATTGCAGTTGAAGGGAAGGGGAAAGTATGACTCCAGAGAAAGAGGCAAAAACCAAAACCCAAAAAACCACGCATGCCACCATTATGCCTTCCCTGTACTGTCTCCACTTTAAATAATTTCCTGCCATAAGGTGGAGCTATATCCTATGGAGAAAATGGTTTTGGCTCTAAGATCTGGCCAAAATCCACTTAGATCTTTTTTTTTTTTTTTTTTTTTGTCACTTGGCTTGTGATTTGTGATTGTTAAGAAGTTAGAATGCATGGCAGCCACCCTCAAATCCACCACGGACTGATGTGGAGAGAGTTGTTATTTTGGTGCAGCATGGATTTTAATGTGGCGAAAAGGTGTGTGAAGGCAAGCAGGACCTTGTTTTTTAGCTTATGCTGTAAACACGGCTTCAGGGGAAACTCTTTGAAGTGCTGAGATCTGAGGTGGTGGGTTTATGAAGCCCCCCTGAGGAAGTACAGAGAAACCATAGGTATCTGATATGTTTGCTCTTGAGTAAATCATCAGACAGTGTGTTGACAAACAAAATAAGTTCTTTTTTTTTAAAAGTGCTTTATTTAAAAGAGTATATTGTGTCAAATAGGATATTGCTCGAATTTAAGAGGCTGAGTTATATTAGCTGCAAGAGAGGTTTTGCTTCTCGGTTTGTGCCTGTGAGAGGGAAGGCCATGAAAACCCCCAACTGTGTTATCTGTAAAACCCTGGCATCTCCACCCAAAGGAAAGAACGATCCCCTGAAGGGAGAGAGCACTGCAGGGTTTCCTGATAACACATCAAGGGTAATCTAGATAAAGGAGAATGGCTCAACAGGAGTGTGTGTTGCATGACTCCCTGGGCAGTGCTCTCCATCTGGAAATCAATTAAAGGGCAAGGTACACCAGCTCATAGTCGGTTTGGGATTTCCTCAGTAGAGATTTGCATAGAAACCTTGCAAACAACTAAAACCTATTGTAAAAACCCAAAGACAGGGTAGGTCTTGGTGGAGAAAAACCTCTATCCAAAAGGAAGTGACTAATAATTGGAAAATTGTTACTCACCAAAAAAACTCATCCAATGTACACCTCTGTTTTTCCGTATTGATAACATAACTCATTTGAATGTGTGCAACATAAAGATCATTTGTCATATGTTGCTTATCACCTTCCTAGGGAAGGGAAGCAGAATTTGCCACCCCAAAACAGGCATTTTTGGCATATGGATTACCTTGAGCTGGTTATTTTTAAGAAAATGCAGACACAGGAACAGCTCTGAAAACTGAGTAGAAGCTATTCTTTTGTAAGACCTTTACATTTATAAGGAAAATCTCCATTTGTAAGGGTGTCTTCCTCTCTTTACCATCAAGAGAAGGCTGACTAAATCTTTAGAAACTCTTATCAGTGGAGAAGGTGAAGACCTAAACCTACAGTAACAACCTCACTCTGGTTCACTGTGTTTTTCCTGAAAGCCTCCCATAACAGACTCCACCCTTCGTCCCGCCTTCTTTTGTCTTCAGCTACAGATGGACATCTCAGATGGTGGCCTGGGCCATGGTGGGGAGTTATTTCTCCTTCTGGGATCCCATCCATGTATGTAGGAGGTAAACATGTTATTAAACTTCTGTTTTTCTCTTGTTAGTTTGTCTTTTATAGGGGGTCTCAGTCAAGAACCCATAAGGTAAGAGGGGGAAAAATAGTTTTTCCTCCCTATGCTAGGATCCTGTAAGATGTGCTGGTATTACTTCATCTTTCCAAATAATATAATCAACACTCCTGAGGAGATAGCAGGCTTCCCTGGGAACCAGTTGGGACAAATAATGTCACTATTTCTACTTAAATGTTTATGCCAAATAGGGCACTAGATACTTTTTGTGCACTATCTAATTTAATCCTCACTGTAATCATGTGAATATTATAATCATGATTGTCATTTTAGTTTTAAATACCTGCCTACAGCCACCCAACTACTTAGTGGTGGAACCAGGAGTCCAAACTCAGCAAGTGTGATGTCCAAGTTCTCAAACTCCTGCATGTTTCCTTGAAGACGATTTGTTCGTTGGCTAGTTGTTCAACCAATGTTATTTACATTCCTAAGTTTTTGTTTACAGGTTACCTATCCTCTTTCTTCTAAAAGCTCACTCTTGGGGCAGAAGCCTTATGTATCTGATTCCTCTTTGGGTCTTCACAGAGCTTTGTGCATTATAGTCTCTCAAAAAGAGTTTTTTTGAATATATAAACCCCAGTCCAGCTGGGCAACCTGTACATACAATGACTCATTCTTTTGATTTATATAATATCCCTCCCCTCCACATCTATTCTTTCTTTTGTATTTTCATTTTGCCCTGACAAATGCATGTTTGGCCTTCTTAAAATGCACTTTTGTTATTGAAAAACCCTCTCCCACAGGCCTTTAGTCTTAAAACTTTGAAGGTCTTTCTGCCTTCTCTCCCACAAAACACACCTGTCATGGCTTTGCCTCCTTCACTCCCCTGAGTCTCAGAGCTACAGACTCACTCTGTAGGGGTTGTCCATCCGTCTAGAGCACCTGGGGTTTAAGGTGTAAGCAATTTGACTGTAATTGCTTCTTCCCAGCAGTTACTTTTTGAAGTGGCGAAGGGGGACATTTGGTTGGTTCTCTTTTTCCATCTACATAAATAGGTATTGGAGTCAAATCCAAGGAGCATGGCGTATTTATCTAGAAATAAATGTTACCCCCCCATGATGAGAGTTTTAGCTACACCTTTGTTTGCCTGACTCTTTTCTTGGCTTGTTTCACTAGAAACTTAGTTCACTCTTTCCATTTGCATGTGATCTATTGATTTCTCTGGATAAAATAAAGCAGATTTGCCCACTATACTGATGAAATAAACCACATGTTTTTGTTTTTGTTTTTTCTGTTAGATCTCCGTGTTGAATTGATCCAAGGCATCACTGCTGTGTTGGAGTCGACTACTATTTCTTAAGCTGGTAAGTTGGTAGAAAGCATTTCAGAATCCTCCTTTATTATAAATTTTTAGTTCCCTCAGATCTCCTTATCAATTTTTGGTAGAGAAGATCAGACACGATAGTTTTCAAGACACAGAATGGATGGATCTGTAAGTATATTTAGTGACTTTTTGTTCAAACTACGTTTTCCTCCTTCTTTATGCAAAGAATTATAGTATGGTTTCAGCTCTCAAGGAAATCTTATATGAGTGACACAAAAATGTGTCTTCACAAAAATTTCAGTGCAGAATTTCCAAAGTTCAAAGAAGCGTACAGAGATAAAAATCAAGTACAATCCATACAGAAAGTCAGATAGTGGGGTGGGTATAATGTGTTCCTCTTCCATCATTATTTGCTTAAAACACCCTTGAATTCTAGTAGGTCCACTCAGGTGTCCTGGAATGAAATTTAGGGCAGGCTCTATTGCATGGGGCAGGTCATATATTAGCATGTTCTATGAGAATATCATTGCCTCTGGAGAGAGATTAAGTCAATGCATATAAAAATCAGTGTAATGATGGAACTGCACAAGGATCCCAATTGATCTAATACAAGTTAAAATCTTGAAAAAATTAGGAAATGGTATACATCTCGTAAGCTGTTAAAGAAAACGTTGTCACTGTCCCAAAGAGTAGAACTGTATTCATTACGTATAATTTATAATAGATTGAATCAGATTTTTAGTTCAGTATCTCTCATGTTATTCCTATTACTGCCAAGCAGTGCATAGACAAAATGGAGATGCACTGATTTGAATTTAATTTTTTCCCTTGAAGACACTGTTTCACTCTAATAGCATACTTCCCTAGCATGCTATCCTTACACTACTCTTACCAATTGAGCAACTGTCCTATTTATCACTTAAGTCAGTATACCTTTAGAAATGAAAGTGGGTACTATCGAAAATTACGCTAAAGCAACAGGCATAAACTGAGACTGTCTTCAGAAAACTGGGATATAAAATCACCATTCTCAGAGCATAGTTGTATAATAAAGTCACACATAATGTCAGTGTGTCATTTTTCAAGGTCTTGGTGACAGCAGACCTAATGTCTTCTTACTGTGGTGACCAAGATAAAACTTTCAGGAACTGGACATGCCATAAAAAATCTGGCCTGTATTTTTTTATGATGATTTTTTTGGGGGGAGGGGGATCCTTAAAATCCAGAGAATCTGAGAAAATCTCTGATTAGAGAGAATCTGAATATAACCAGGAAGAGAGGACAGAGGGTTGTTTGGAAGGGCATTCGTTCATCTGACTCCAAGAGGACACATTTCCAGCCTCCTCTGAGAAGTCAAGAGGAGAGGGAAAAAGAACATTGTTCTTAGATGATTTTGTTATTCCCTGAACAGCTACTCCTTGGTCTCCTCTATTCTGTAACTATGCCCTGGGTGATCCCTGGATATTCCACTTAATTGCATGCCATTTCATCCTTGTTCAGTAATTATACTTGTGCATAGTTATGAGTAAAGTGATTTTCCTATATATGCATTAAAGTTAAATTTTGCTCCTGGGGTTTAGTGCATGTGCCTTCTAGTGGCATCAGTAAGGAGCATGTGTGCTTCTTCCTGCCATGTGTGAGAGAAGAATATGGTCAATTATGATAGTGAAATTTACTAAATGTGATGATAAACACTTTTAAAAGCAGCTCAACAAATGATTATGGATTTCACACTTTTACTAATTGCTTCAATTTCTGACTGAAATAAAAATCTTCCACTTGTTTTAGTATTGTGGGTTGGATATCTCTAGAAAATATTACAAATATCCTTGAAGTATCTCTCACTATGCATCTCACCCTTGTATTCCAACCTTTTTATTCCTATAAATTGACTACTATTTCTAATTTTCCCCATAGAAAAATTATACACAGGGGTAAATATGTTCCCATATAGATACGGATAGATATATAGATATAGCTATCCTAAATGTCTTTCAGATCAATATTCTCCATTATTTCACAGAAATGTTCAGATTTTTTAATTCTCCAGGATTAAATGTAGATTTTGTTTTCATTTCTACTTTCTCACCACTTCACCTAATTACCTCTAAGCTCAAGCACTGCTATCTCAGGGGAGTTTTCCCTGATGTTTCTCCCTGTCCCCAGATTAGCTTGGTTATTTTTTCTTAGACTATCTCAGGCTGCACCCTACTTTTCCATTATAAGATTGTATTTTGGATTTGTGTTTAGTTGGTGTAGGTCAACTATACTCAGTAGAACATAAGTTTTAGATGTCACAGAGCTTGTCAACTTTGCTTGATGTTTTATTCACAGTGCCTTATAAAAAGCACACTACATAATAAATGCTCGAAATCCATACGAAAGAGAGGATTAGAGGAAGAAAAAAAAGGAAAGACCTTTCCTTAAGATTCCTTCCAACAGTCTGAATGTTAATGATCCCATTGATCAGTGATGATCCCTTTGCACCTAAACATGGATATTTAGCTCTAGACCGACTTGTCAATAACTGAATATTATTAGCTCTGAATTTTAAGGGAGTTTTTAATTACCTGTCGGTTTTTCCATGTGGAAACCAAACTTTACATTTCCTTGTGTCCTTAGCTTTCTTCTTTATTATTGCTTTTCTTTCACACCTCTCCAAAGGCTCCTTCTCAAACCTTCAATATCTTTGTTCATGGGTTATCTGTTACACAGGTTGATGGGTGGCAATGTGAAGACTGGAGGCTTCACAGAGTATCAAGTGTGCTGGTATAATAATACTGTTACAGAACAAATGATACTTTACTATCTCAATTAGTTCATATACCTGTGTATTGCCATTAGCTAATAAGCTACTTGAAGAAAGGTGCTGTGCTATGTTTGTTTTGGATCTCTTTCTTTACTTTCTTCGGGCCCAATTTCTATCTTTTCCATTCTGCTCTGGGCTTCAGGAGGCTTCTGCTTGGGTTTGCTTGGTGGGAAGGACCAGCAAGAAATCACAGGGTGAGGGCACAGTGAGTTTGGGATTGATTCCCTCACTCCGGAAAGATGGCCCATTCCATCCAGGGATCTCTAGATTCTGGCCTTCAGGGCTATGGCTGGAAAGAGCACCCTATCGTTACGAGCTATGGGGCACTACATCATTCTTTGTTCTTTAATCAATTCCTTTTCTTTGGCCCTGTTTTAATGTACTATTTCCTGAATTCATATTTGTTTCCTCAGTGCCCAGCACAAGTCCAGCACTTTTGTTGAATGAACAAATTAATTTTTATCCAAAATTCTATCTTACAAATCATGATTTTTGCTTTACTACAACTATTTCAGAACAGCAGGAATCAAAAGTAGACAAGAGCAGTAGTTACTGTTGAGATCCTGTAAACAGTGACAGAATACCAAAGTCCTTACTTGAGGCAATGGTACCTTTCAATATAAATGTTAGTTCCTAGACCATATCTTAATTGTGTGACCCTAGAGAGAAAAGACCCACTCTTTCTAAATTATTCTTTGAATATTCTTTGAAAGGTGGAACTTACTAAGTTGCTTAAGTCTGATCCATTGCTAGTAATGTAACTACCAGTTGACAACATTTCCATCTTGAATTTCATTAAGGGATATCTTGGGAAGAATGTGCAAATAAATAAAAAGAAATGAATAAAAGGGCAGTTTTGAACACTAGTTCTCTTGTTTGTGGTGTGTAGTATGTTAGGTGTAGAGTTATGTTTTGGTCATCATGAGTGTACTTTTCAACTTTTTCCATCTGCGAGCCAAGTGGAGTTGCTAAAGAATGACGTCGTGTTCACAGGAAACAGAACTTCGGCAGAAAAAGTTTCAATTGTCCCTATCTAGTTTTATGTTTCTTCATGTGTTCATCCTTTGAATACTTCTTATCCTCTTCTGTTTACTTATTTAAAAAATTACTTGGGTGCTGAGTTTTCTCCAGATACACATGCATTTTTGGTATTTGCTATTATTTGAATTTCCCACAAACTATAATAGACATTTTCCCTCCTTATATTTCCCCACTACTCTGGTAAATTCCTACCGTGTTTCATGTGTATTCAAATGCTACAGAGCATTATTGTATCAGAAGAGAACCTAGAGTTGAATATAGCTAAGGGTAGCAACTGCATTTTGTTTCCCAGGTGATCCCAGATAGGAAATGACTTCCTTGTGATTTTACAGTGGGTATGAAAACATAACATGTAAAAAAGTGTGGAGAGAGTACACATAGCTTTCTTTGGTTTCATTTCTAAGGAGGGCAGCTGTAATATTTCCTGACTCCAAGGAAGACAGTATATCATGTTAGTCCTTTCCATAGTTTTGCTGTGCCTCAGGTAAAACCCAGAACCTACCATTTGTTTCCAGTTCTCGGTTTCCTCTTCAGCAAAAAGTGGATGACAATAAAAATACTCATATGGCTGCTGTGAGGATTAAATAACTTAATGTAAGTAAAGCCTGTGGAATATTGCCTGGCACTTAGTAAGTGCTCCAAAGATGTTAAATATTTTTTATTCTGAAGTTCCGTAGTATTTTCTGTAGCTTTCAAAATGCATGGATATATCTGCTTTCTATTTAAGTTGTTTTTGTAAAGACCATATCATCTGTACAAAATTCAAAACAGAAGGTTTCATATTCTATTCGTACCTTCCACACAGTATGCATCTACTACCATGATAATTCTCACTTTATCAGGGGTGCAATAAATATTTGTGCATAGAAGAGATGCATTTTTAAGGAGCATTTGTAAATTTTATGTACCTGGGAAAATTAATGACTTTGAAATTCTCCATTACTTGTTTCTAAGATAAAATAAATTTTATCATTTTGCTAGAAGACATGATACAAGCTGTAGAGTTTCAATTAGCCCTTGGAAAGCAGAACTATTTTCATGAAGTGTGAATGTTGCCTGAGAACGGCAATTCTGCAAATGGGAACTTAACGGAAAGTTAAGATTGTAAAAGGGAAACAAGACTGAGAAGATTAATCAAACCATATTTCTTTAAGCATCATCCGAGCTGAGCTGCCTCATAGGAACTAAGATAGAGCATAAGCAAAAGAACATTCACTTCCTGGGCTGTTCTTCTGTGGTTAAATAAAATGAAAGGAAAAAGAAAATAAAGATACACATTTTACAACTAAGACTGTCTGAGAATCTTTGCAATGAAAAGAAAACTGGACTCTCTATGTGTCCCTGGGGGAGCTGTTTCTCCCTTCCCCATATGTTAGAGAAAACTTAAAAAAAAAAAAAAATTAAAGTGCTTTTAAACAAGATAATCTGTTGAGTTCTTTACAAACCTAATAAACTTTAATTATCATCATTATGTTTTTTCTCATTGGGGATGGACTGTTTCTAAATTATTTTCAATTATTGCATAACCATTATGCTTCATGAACAAGCAAATAGAAGCATTTGTTAGATGTTAAAAACAATTAGCTTTGATTCTACTATTTGTGCATGACAAAGGACAGTATTTGTGAGTGAGAATTATAAGGACTTTGCCACACATTTCCATGTTGCTCTGAAGGCAGTGCTTTGTGGCTAAGAAGTTTTTCAAGGATTTTGGTGAGCTTGAGAGAAATTTTTTTTTTAAATATAAATGGATCTAAAAGTGTGATACCCCAAGAGGACTAAATGTTTAGCTCTTCAGCTGACAACATCTTAGCCCAGAATTCATACTCTGGGCAAGTAAGGTAAAGGACAAGAAGTTAAAGTTTCATGCGTCACAGTATATGTAAATCAAACCATCACGTAGTTGACTTTAAACATACACAACAATGTATGTCAATTATTTCCCAATAAAAGTGGAAAACAAAACAACAAAAAACCCTTTTATGTTTGCACTTTTTTCTTCAAATATGTGTTTTCTTCATATTGCTTACTGCTTTGCTGATGTTCAAAGAAATTAGCGAGTGTCCTTTGATTTGGGATAGGAATGAAAAAAAGTGATTTTAAATTCCTTTTCAATGAGATAGACAAAGCATCACTGCTGTTTCCTGAAACTGCACTTACAAAAATGAATTTCCCAAATTCAAAGATGAGGGCATGCAGGAGTCAGTTTGGCCACAGACAGGGAATATCTTAATTTTTTTTTTTCCTGTAGGATTTCCCGACCTGCTGTGCTTTATTTCTGATTCTAGAGCCATCATTAAGAAAAACCTGCTTTGTTTTATCTGTGCCCCATATTGTATTCATTTTCCCCTAAGCTATTATGAGCAATCAGGTCCCTAAACTGAAGCTCTTTTGAAAAGTCTGTGTCTTCTGTCTCTGTAAATATGCTAAGTTATTCTCTATCTTCCCTGCCACCAATGAGCAGACTTAATGGAGATAATATGCAAAGTGTTATTCCTCTGCTATTTACACTTCTCCCAAAAGGGAGCATTATTTTCAAGTGAAGATACTTAATATAAAGGTGGGAATGTTGAAGAATCACCCTGCAATTGTGTAGCTCATCGAGATGTGCTGCCCTAGCCCAATTCTCATTTTGATTTATTTAAGTTTGGAAATAACAGTATTAAATTAGCAAAGACAAGCAATAAACAAAGCCCTGGAGATGAATTAGCCATTGTCTCTGGTCCATTAATCTCCTCTTCAATTCTGGAGAATTGTGACTCACCCAGACCCGAAGATCAAATAAAATGCCTAATTGGGAAAATCCTAAACAAGTGTGTCCTGGGGAGCTTGAATTTATTTGTCACCCGCTCAAACAACTGTGTTGTTTATATAAGTCTTTAAAACCCTGATACTTTTCCGCTACTATATCTTAATCCCTGGTTCTTTATGCTCAGGAGGGCAATTTAGAGTTGTTTTCAATTAACTAGAATGGAGAGGGGCACTTACTCCAAAAACAGATAGCTATATAGTGAGTATTTTGCCAAACATGCTGAGTGGTTTAGATCTCAGCATCAGGTTTGGGACATGCTTTGGAATCTCCCTGAAGATAATGATATCTGCTCTTTGGCGCTTTTAATATCAGTAATAAACTGTGGAACACAGTCACAATTAAGGACACAGGATGGCCAGGAAGGTTGAGATGTTAAGGCTAAACACAAATGTGAAGTAAGGAGCTGAGATAATTATCTAGAATGGCAATCCCTATCCAGCAATACTTGAGTTCAAATATGCAGATAATCTGCAGATATCAAACACTGGAAATCAAACATTTTATTTAACACAGTGAAATAGAATGAAAAATCAATGTGCTGAATTCTTTTGACACAAGGGTGCAGCATTCATTTTCACAGCTTAAAATGCACCAGTACTTTTTGTTATATGGAAAAAGCCAAAGAATTAGAAACTGGAAATCAACTGATGAGCAGAGAAACAACTACACATACTGTTAATACTTACTGTGTCTCAACAATCATTTAAATGCAGTAGTTATGGTGCATAATTATTTTACAGGGGTTATGTCATTTAATCGCCACAGTGCAACAGGGGCATATTAGCTCTATTGTATAGAAGAACAAATAGCAGCTTCCAGAAGTTAGGGATTCACCCAGGGTCAGTCAGCTGGTGGGGATCAGAATTCACTCTCAAGTCTCTCTGCTTCTCAAGCCTATGTGTTTCGTACTACACAGCATGGCTGATGTCACCAAGGTTCCAAACTGGTAACAGGATTTGCTGAAGGGATTGGTTAATTTGAGCAGAAGTTAAAAAGTATTACTGAGCCTAGGCAAGACAGCGGTGAGTTAGGATTTGGGGAATATATGAAGGAATTCTCTAGTTAGCAATATCTATGCAACAGTCAAAACCCATTTAGTCTTCACTATATGTTTGCTAAACTGCTTAGTTATAGGGCATTTATTTACATTATCTGGTATTCTTCTAGTCTGGCTCCCTATTTTCAAGCACATTAGTAATCTTTGCCTTCAGCTGCGGTTATTGTTATTGGAGCAAAATATTAATGTGCTCACGAAGGCTGCATATGATTCAAGTCAACTGGTGTGTTCTACTGACTTCATTCCTCTAATATTGATCAGCTATACATTGATTTGTTTTAAAGAAATACTCATTGGGACAGAATAGGCAGTAGTTAAGATGAAGAACGGTGTAGAGGATCGGTGTTATGTGGTGATAAACAGCCTTTTAAATTAGGCATAGCATTTTTTAATATGGTTGCTATATAGGCATGTCCATTGCCATTTGATTGGATAATTACATACCAAATGGATAATTTAATATGTTTGATTTATAAAAATTGCACTGCTATTTAGAAAGTATGGCTTACTTGTGTTTCTCATCACAAGAAACACAACTTATAACTATATGTAGTGATAGATGTTAACTAGATTGAGCGTGGCGATCATTTCACAATATATACAATTTTGAATCCTTATGTTATACCTGAAACCAATAAAAAGTTATATCTAAATTCTATCTCAATTTAAAAAGTACTGCTTAGTTAACAAAGGAGTTTTAGGTACAGAGTTTTACAAGATCATCAGAATAGCCTCTGGGTTATATGTTCTTATTGTTCCTACTTTACAAATGACATAAAAACACACAGAGGTCAAGTGACTAGTTTAGCCACAGGTAAGACATAACTCCTTAAAATAAAACCAAAGTAAGGGAATAAAGCATCAGGATAAGAGGGATTTTCAAAATATTCGAGTGGAACATTGAGATGTTTTATTTACTTCACTTTACCTTGTATATGAAAGTGTCAGAACTTGGTAAGTTTAAAGCAGGCAAATATGCTTTTTTAACTTTTATGGAGGGGAGGTATACAAAAAGGCAGCAATCTTGATAAAGAGTCCAGGCTGAATCTCATGTAAAAAAATTTTATCTAAGCTAAAAGTTTCTTGGGATAACTTATACAACAGTTTGAAATATTCAAAGCATTGAAGACATTTTTTGAGTGGGATTCTGATCAGAACATCCAACCTTAAAAGTGATAAACATTTTGCCTCCAAACTACTTACTGGTTCACACATTAACAATTAATTATGTATCATTCAGCAACAGACGCCTAGAAACTCTATCTGTGGTCAGCAACTTTAAATTTAAGGTTGATCTCCCTCCTTCTCTCTCCCTATTTGTGTCTCTCTCGCTTCCAAGAGCATATTGTCCACATGCGTTAATTAATGGAAGAGTTGTGTTTATCTGCTATTGGAAGGCCAGTAAACTTATTCTTCTGATGCTGAGACCTTGCCCAAACAACATAAGCAGGGAGTTCAGGCAGACGACAGATGATTTAGCCTTGTGCATAAGAATTAATTACAGTTAGGGGTACCTGGATGGCTCATTTGGTTAAGTGGCCTACTCTTGATTTTGGCTCAGGTCATGATCTCAGGGGTCCTGGGGTTCTGCACTCAGTGGGGAGTCTGCTTGAGAATTCTCTCCCTCTGCACACTCCTACCCCATGCTTTCTCTTGCTCTCTCTCTAAAATAAATAAATAAATCTTAAAAAAATTAATTACAGCTTGACTTTGCTCCTGTTTTGGTTTGGTTGTTTTAGCAATGTGTAGCTCCCATCTGCCTTTTTAGAAGCATTTTATAAGAGAAGGAATATTAATCTCATTGGCTCTTAATTCATTTTAATAAAACTTTAACAAAATTAACACAAATTTATTGATTACATTCTATATATCGGACACTGGTAGAATCTGGAGATGGAAATGTACGTAAAAATGGACCTAGTCTCTGATCTCAGGAAATCTATAGTCAAATATAGAAGACAGGCATTAATCAAATAATGTAAAATAAATGTGAAAAATACTACTTTACTAAGCACTACAAAAGATACTGCATTCTGTAGTATGAGAATATAGGGTTGAGGAAAACTACATCAGTCTGGAAGGTCTAGAACTTTCCTTGGGAAAGTTACAATTGCTTGAAGGATGACTGGGAAGAGAAAATAAAAGGAGAGAGCATCTAAACAAGGATACAACATACTCAAAAGGCCTCCTCTCAGGAAAAAGCAAGGCATACACAGGGACTGAGGAGCACAAAGTGACAGAAAGGATGATGGATGGACAAGGAGGCTGGAAGGATGGCTATGTGTCCAACCCAGTGGGAATTTGGTTTATACATCCCAAATGACCACTGACAGATACATTCAATGTGCTGACTTCTTATTTTATACCCATGACATTGCTAGGTGTGATAGTTCATTTTACAGTCAACTTGGCTGGGCTCTGGTGCCCAAATATTTGGCCAAACATTATCCTGGTTATTTCTGTGAAGCTGCTTTCTGGAGAAGATTAACACTTAAATCAGTAGGCTTTGAGTAAAGCAGATTATCTTCTGTAAAGTGTGCGCGGCTTCATCCAATCATTTTGAATAAGACCTTAAGACTAACCTCCCCCAAGGAAAAAAGAATTCTGCCAGTAGACAGCCTTTGAACTCAAATGCAACTTCCCTGGCCTCCAGTTTGCTGGGTTACCCTGTGGATTTTGATTTGGCAAGGCTCTACAACTGCATGAACCAATTCCTTACAAGAAATCCTCCTCAATAGATACACACACACACTCATCCTGTTGGTTGTATTTCTCTGGGGAAATCTGACTAATACACTAGGTTATTAGAAATATAGGACATATACCTATGTGGATACTTAAGGCAGAGTTAAAAACTAATAACAAGGATGTAAGAATGTAATATGGCGATATGAGAGTCAGACAAATAAGAGGGGCAGACAGATCACTGGAAGAATTATGAGGGCAAGAAAGCACCTAGATGGACTCCAGCAGACAGGAGGGTAGAGTTGGGCGGGGGTTGGGGGGCAGGTGAGGGGAGCAGGGGAAGATAAACGGTCCAGGTGAGAAGTGAGGGAGAGAAATGGTGCAGAGAGAGAAATGTGTGCAGCATGATCCCAAGGCTGTGAGTAGACCAGTCTGAATTAAGTAGGGGCTTCTGGTAATAAACACTCAAACCTGGCATCCATCCCCGATGAGTCAAGAGGTGAGTGGGAATCCAGGGCTGTCTTGTTTACAGAAGAAAGACATTGTGTGTGGGAAACCTAGATGTGTGGCAACCTCACAGGAAAAGCAAGCTGATAAGATTTTCTTTATGAATTATTTAGAAAGAGAAAATTAACTAATGAGTCCTGTAAGACGGTCTAGTTCTATCTGGATTGTTTTCACCTCACAGGGGGATACAGAATAAGATGAGTAGAGCAAAAAGAAAGTGAAATAACCAGTCAGCCAAATATAGCCAGAGAATCAGTTCTTGGACTCACAGCGTGTGGACCCGATGTGAGCGATGCTCCTAAGGGAGCGGTAAAGCCAGCCTTCTGTTCACGGGGATGCCAACCTGCCAGAGTGAGCTGCCTGGCCAGAGTCCTTTACTGCTCTTTCTGCAACTAGGTTAATCTTTTGTGTTGTTTCTTTCTCGCTTTCTGGAGAAGAACTGGGAGAGAATTCTACTGTAGGTAATGTCTGGGGAAAGTTCTGTCTTTTATGTGCACTGCGGTGCTTACGGCTATAAAGCTGGTGAGCTGCCCAACTCTAAGCCGTCTGTTCTACTTATCACGCAGTGGGCTGAGTTTACAGAGGCAAAGAACCGCGCTGTCCCATCATGGGGAGGAAGAAGGTACATTTCTGACGGGCTGCTATCGGCAGCGGCTCATTTGTTCCCCTGATCCCAAATGTTCTAAGTAACAGCTTAGCGAGTTTATACGACTGACATTTAACCCTGGGCAGGAATTAAACGTGGCGTGCTGAGTCATTTGGGCAAAGTGTGGGTAAAATGAGGCGACAATACTTTTAGACAACAAGCTGTGGAAAACTTTTAAGCATGTTTATGATGCAGAGGTTTATTTACATTAGTGACACTGATATAATTTGGGGGCAAAAGACATAGCATCTCTCAATACAACTAGGCAGCACCTTGCATCTAGTTGCTGAGGAGGTAAGAGAAGGTAGAGAGTGTTTTATCATTACTTGGCTGAATCAAAATACATATTAAATTCACAAAATAGGCAGGCGCTGGGACCCACAGTCTAGTTGCTTTACTTTACTGTTACAACAAGTGTGCATTTATCCTTGAATGAATTTTAGTGAGCACTTAATTCGTGCCAGTTGCTGTGGTAAGTTTATGCACGACGCAGATGAAGTTCCTGCGCTCTTGGAGTCTACACTCAGGTAAGTTAGAGAGATGATAATCAGAAGTAGAGTGTAAGTTCCACAAAACAGGGGTTTGTGTCTCTCTCATCTACTATTGAGGCTCTAGCAACCTAGGTATAATAGATAGTCAATACTGTGTGTTAAATGTTTGAAAGGTGAGAAGGTTGAAAACCAGAGAAGTGGAGTTACTTATCCGTACTCTCTTTGCCTATAAAATTCATAGGCTTTCTAGATATCATTTTTTAAAAGACTTTTATTCATTAGAGAGAGAGAACAAGCAGGGAGGGCAGAGGCAGAGAGAGAAGCAGACTCCTTGCTGAGCAGGGAGCCTGACATGGGGCTCGATCCCAGGACCCCAGAATCATGACCTGAGCTGAAGGCAAATGCTTAACTAAATGAGCCACCCAGATGCCCCTAAGTATCAATTTAAAAAAAATATCCTACTGTTTATACATTTGTCTCCAAATGAGAAAAATTATAATTTGACAGCTCAAGCCTTTCCCCATATGTTCTCTTGTCTGAATATTGAGATTTTTTTATTATGGTTTTTAGATTGGTTAGAGCACTTATATTAATATTAAAAGCATCACTCCCCGTTGTTTAAGACAATTATAACATCAAAACTAATCTCTGAAGCACAGCCTATGTAACACTTTCTTTTAGGTGCAGGAGATAAAAAAGTGAACAAGCAGAATAGGGCCCTTGCCTCTACTGGAGCAGAGGAGATAGGCAATAAGTAAAGAAATCAAAAATCAAAAATCAAAATAGATAAATAAATATAACTAATGTGCTTATGTAAGTTCAATGGGGAAAACCAAAGAGGGCAATGTAGTATTGGGAAAGAAGAAGCTGATGGTCAGGGAGGACTCCTCTGTTGAATTGCGATGAGGCTTGAATGGCGAAAAATACCCAGCTCTGAAAGGATCTCATGGCGAACAGTGCAAGAAGGAGCAGTGAGGGAAGGGAGAGAGCTTGGCTTCTGCTGACAGACATATTGCCACTTAAAATGGGGCACAGTTTCCCAGATGGTGCAGTAGAGAAATAGAAGTAGCAAGGTAGATGAGAAAGGAATGTGGGTTTTATTTTAATTGCAATTGAAAGGCTTTCTATGGCTCTGTGTAGGTGAGTGAAAAGGTCTGATTTACACTTGGAACAATCACTCTGGCTGCCATTGCTATGGAGAAAGAGTTGCAAACTTGCCATCAGGATGGCTATCACTTAGAAGGCTGTTTTAATATTTCAGGCAAGAATTAATGGTGGAAATAATGAGATGCAGTCAGACAGAAGTCATATCTTGGAGATAAACTAGACAGAATTATTGGTGGGCTCGACGTAAGTAAGGCATGAAGAAAGCAATCAAAGATGGCCCTAGTTTTGTGGCTGAGGATGATTTGGTAACGATGAAGGAGGGCATACAGTTGTGCATAAATGGACAAGAAGAATCAATGGTTCTGTGTGGCTCCTTAAGTTTGTAATGTTATTAATGCCAAATGAAGATCTGTATTACAAATTTATACCACAAAGTAAGCAATAAACAGCATCGGATGCATGGAGATGGATCTGAACCCGGAGAAGTGATAATAGACAGAACATTTGTAAAGACTTCAGTGTATCTGTAGTACATGAAACCATGAGACGGAATCAGATCCCTTAGGAGGAGAGTATAGATCAAGAAGAGGGCAGAAAAAAGAGCCCATGGGTGTTTCAGTGACTAAAAGCTGGTGCAGAAATCAAGGATCCAGAAACAGAAACTGGGGCGTGTTCAGGAAGGTAGGATGAAAACCTGACAACCTGCCAGAGACAGGAAATGTTACAATGAAAAAGAATGGTATTAGAAAATATCAGCAAAATATTTTTCATTTTAACAGAAGGAAGGATGTGAAAATATCAGGTAGTAATTACCAAGGTATAAAGAAAAATAAAGGGAGGTACTGGATAGATTTTTCTCGATGAAGTTTATGGCTAGTCGTTCATTGCCCAAGAGTGAATTATGAAATTATGAGACACAAGAGGAGAGAGGGTAAGACAGTCATGACAAAGAGTGTGAATTGCCAAGATGTAGTGTCAGTTTGAGATTTTTGGTCATAAACTTGAAGAAGACCTATCAGCAGAATCTTTTCGATTTTCTAGGTCCACACTCAGGATCTCAAGTACAAAAGCAGAATAAACAGATTTTTATAAGTTATTATGAGTTGAAAATTCCTCAGGTATGTGCAATGGAGGCAAAGGAGGATGAGCTGGCTAAGCGGACTTACAGAGAAGTAGACCTGATGCTAGACCATGGAACTCGTGTACACAAGGAGAGACAAACACGAATAAGGTGGTAGTTGGTAGAAGAGTGGTCAGTGGATTCCGGTTCTCACAAAGTTAGATAAATTTTCAAGTAAGAATACTTTCACTAAATATGAAAGAATAGTAGCGTAATGTCAAGTTTAAAATATGTATTTGTAACTGCTGTGCGTTACTGGTGTACTAGTGTCTAGTGTCTGATCGTGTGAGTAGGAGGCTAAGGCTGATCTGAGAAAAAGGGTAAGTGGAGACAAAGATGTCAAACAACCTGGAATTGAGGGTGCTGTAATTATGACAGAGTCATGGACGAGAGGATGGCGCTGGGAGAGCTGCTGAAGTCATTGGTGAATGATGCTCCAAGAAGAGGAAACTAGTAGTTCCAAAAGAGAGAAAAACTAGAGAGGCGAAGGACTGTCAAAATATAATGGTGTACACATCAAAGAAAATAAAATTACTGAAGGCTGAAGGATAGATACAATTTGGATGTGGCAAGGGTGAATCATTGCCCAAGACAGTCCTAGGTTATGCCTTGCTGCCTTAGTACGATTTTTAGCATCCCTTTTTACTTTGAAAGTGTCCTAGTTTTAAATGGTTACGTCAGTAAGACATCCCTCCTCTCCCTGAAGTACATGGGATTAAGATTGAGGAAGAAACAACAACTTCTCTTAAAGGGTGTGTAAGGTCATCTTCCTCAGTGGACAGTCACATTTCTGTTAGAACCAGAAGGTGAAGAACTCTTTGGAGAACAAGTTATTGATAAGAGCTTATTGGTAAGATATTGACAGTTTCAAAACACAGCCAAGAGCCTTGGGAGCTGGAGAACAAATGGATGATGAGATCACATGAGGGGATGCATAGAACAGGTGAAGGGAGTCTATGAGGTTTGGAATCTTGCTGATGACTAGTCCTATAGAATAGAGGGGACAGGGATTGAAGACTTGAGGGTGGCAGTTGGTTTCACACAAAACTGTGGGTTTTGTGGCAACTGGGGTTATACAGCGATTGGAGACTAAATTATTTTGGTGGTTAGGCGTGCTTTGGGAAAGGGGCAACCTCACAGGAGCAATGGTCTGGATAGAGACCTAAGTCCTGTTATTTTGAGTCGCACATACCGCACAAAGCTAAGCCCCATCACTAAATAAATCATCCTTTTGATTTATTCAGTCATGGGTTCACTTATCCAATAAATAACCACTTATGGATTGCCATGTTAAGAATTGGAATATATACCCCTAAATAGTGCAGATGTTTCAAGACAAAGCTCAAATGTTGAAAACTTACTGTAATAGAAAGTTGAGATAAGTACTATAAAACATATTATTTAGTATTATTAGTATCATTCTATTAATGATCGACATTTGCCAAATGCTTATCATAGTCCAGGGAATGTCCGAACAATAAGACCCTATTTATTTAATCCTGTCAACAATGCTATGGAGTAGACATCTATTATCCACCTTTTACAAATGAGAGGCTGGAAGTAATTTGCTTAGTATCACTCAGTTGGCACACTCTCAAAACACAAAGTGCTCTGCTCAAAAAGGGGGCTATTTGTATTAGCAGAGAATATTCAGGAAGGCCCGTAGGAGTTAATAGCCTTTGAGATGGACCTTGGAATACAGATACATTTGGAATGGGGAGACAACATGAGCAAAGTTGGGGGGGGGAGGTTTTCAGAGGGCATTTATATAAAATGAGATGATTATTTTGACTGTATTTTAAGTGCATGAAAGGCATGAGTGAGAACAAAGACTCAAAACATATACTAAACCCAAAACGTATGTCACATATGCATTTAACATACAAATATCTTCTAGGAAATAAAAAAAATGAAGCCATTTATGAACTGTGTAGCAACATAACATTTTTAGAAATCCTAATCTATGTTTGTTTATTTTCTTTTCCCAGCTGCTATTTCTACCCTTTCCATTGCTTGCTTTCAACATTTGGCTCTGTTTTTGTTTTCAAAATTGTTAAGTCCTGGGATGGAGCAGGGAGATAATTTGGAGAATGGATAATGTATCTTATTTAGTCATGAAAAGACTATAACTCTTCCTGGACAAAGAGTGAGTTCCTCCCAAGCTGAGTAGGAGGGAGGAAAGACAGGATGAGAAGGTATATGCACATGATTGATTGTTGTTTCTAGAACATGCCATATTCCCAGAGAAGACATCCAGGAGCAGAGGGTCCCTGGCAGAGAGAATCAGGGACAACCTAACCAGGAGCAACACATGAGGCCCCAAAACAAACAAATAATAAGCAAGGAGGGGGCATCTGGACCTGAAAGGTTACTCTGGCTTTGAGGTTGGACATTGTGACATAGCATTGGGGGACTCAAGGTCTAGGTGCCTTTCTATTCCTGCAAGTCCAAGTAACTTTAATAGAGGCATCAGAAGGGGTGGTGGTAAGCGGGGAGACGATGACAGTCAAGAAAAATTGATATTCAAGTTGTGTACGTTTAAGTTTTGTCCTAGCATGATGGCCAGAAGCCTGAACATTAATTTAATTATAGAAAATAAAATTATTGAATAAATAAATAAAATGATAGAAAATAAAGATATTATTTCTTATACACTTGAACCTGTAGACTGATTCATGTCAGCTGTTTCAGAGTATTCAGGCTGAATTAGTTAGGTGAGGCTAGTGTAGGAAGTAGCAGGGGATAAACCCAGAAATTTCAGTGATTTAACATAATGTATTTTTCTCTCTGCTGAGAATGTGACGTGGCTGGGCAGCCCTTTTCCATTTGGAAATCATATCAATGGAAACATGAAAAATGTGAGCTCCCTCCTTTCCTTGCTGCTGAAAGAAACAAGCAGGTGCAAAAGCATACTGGTCCAGAAGACAGACATTATTTCCATTCACACACCTATCCTTAGCCCACACTAGTCTTATGGTCTCAAACGAACTGTAAGATGGGACTGGGATGGTGAGAAATTTAGAGAGGTACATGGATATTTGGGAAGTGCATCCACAAACCCAAGTAGTTGGACAATGAGAAACTCTATTTTACCTTCTGCACTGCAAATACTCCATTTCTTCCAAGTAAGTCCTACTTGCATTCCTGGGGCAGAACCCTTCTCGAATCCACAGTTCTTCTCACTTACTGGAGTCACAGAGTGTTCCTGGAAGTCTATTTGTGCATTCAGGCAATATTTTCATTTCCTTCCCTCTCTTCTCTCTGCTCTAGTCCTCTAGAAAAGTTATGAGGCTAATCAAACAGGGTGTGTGATATGAAGAAAAAGATTAATTGCATTTCAAAATTGGTATTAAAATTTAAAATCCAGAGCTATTTAATAATTGTCCTGACAACTCAATGCATATTGTTTTTAGTCTGTCATTTGGGGTAAGAGCTGAATTAAATTGCAGTAAATCTTCATCATTTTGATTTCTGCAAACTTGTCACTACTACGAGAGAATGTGTTTATAGTTAATGTACTAATATGGTATAGAGGTGTCTTTAGAATTATCCTGATGAGTAAAGCAAAGACCATTTCAGAGCTTGTAAAACACAAGACATTCTTCTTGTATATGTAGTTTGTTTTCATACACTGCCAGTATGCTCTCTAACCACAGAATTCTGCGCACAGAAGACTGTCAAAGATTCCCTAATGCTGGATTTTTCTCTCTGCCTTGAGAATTCTCTCTTGTTAAACTATTTGACATTGGATTAAAACTTTAAACAAGGTGTTATACTTGAGGAAACAGGATATTATAGGATACACATATGGACCTAATAGAGGTTAAGTTTGTAACTGATTTGTTGTGACTCAATTCAATGACCCTTACAGGCATCTTTTTAAAAAATCCTATAATATCGATTGTTATTCTAGCACACAATATTGGAAGAATGATGCATTAATTTGTTGATTTGATAGCAAAATTTTTGCTCAATGATGCAAATCTATGTAAATGAAAGTCTAAATTCTGCTGTTAACATGCTATTTCAGAATTGAGTAGTAAAAAAATGAGACAGAGAGAGGGGAGAGACAGAAAAAAGAAAGTAAAAGAAGACAGAGAAAGAAAGAAAGAAGACAAAATAAGGGAAGTGGGAAGACTAGATCCCAACAATCTTTTTTCTTCACTAATGGTGCAAGTTATTGCCCTACTTTTAGTTTAAAAGAGTCTTCAGGTTAACCCTACTAAATGACTGTCATTTATCATATCAGAGAATTTGGCATATAGGTTTGGATGGTTTATTGTGCTCTGTGCTGCTGATAAATCTGCAAACACAGTAACTGTCACCATCGCTCTCAAATTCATTTTCCATATACTGCGTGTGTGTGTGTGTTTCTTAAATATTTTGAAATATTTGACTAGTCCAAGTTTTGCCTGGTGAAACTGGGCTTGAGTATTATATATTTAAGGAAACAGAAGGGGACATTTATAAGGGTACCCCCAGAGAAGAGCTTAAATATCTCTGGATCATTAGCATCACCCTTTGGCAACACAGAATTATTACACTTTTATTTTTTTTTCTTGTACAGGGATTAGGTACTGAAGAGTTGAAGAACAGCTGTTCAGTGGAGCATGCCCAAAACTGGAATATTGGCTTAGGTTGTTTTATTCTTTCGATACTTACACAGGCCAGTAAGCTTAGGTGCTTTGACATTCTTCAACACTGAATTTATCTGAGATGTAAGATATATGGAAATGATTTTCTCTCAGATCAGTTTACCCTCTGATCAATAGCTTATATTACTTAGTTGAGAGTCCCCATTAAGTAGATATTCTCCTGCTGCCTGGCTCGTTCTGACATTGTTAAGAGCATTCTTTCAGCTTGTGAATGGTCTGCCATACTCTTATCGCTGTGGACTACACTTTTTTAAATTGCCTATCGTTTAAGTAGCTCCATTCATTTATGTAATAGTTCAGCCTGCCTTCTTTGAGATTTTTTTCTCAGGGTAGTTATCCATGTTAGACTTGTCCTATCATAGAAAAATTTTAGAACTTTCATTATATATTTTTTCATTCAGTTTAATATTACGACATTTTAAAGATTTTATTTTTAAATAATCTCTACACCCAAAGTGGGGCTCGAACTCACAACCTGAAGATCAAGAGTCACATGCTCTACTGACTGAGCCAGCCAAGTGCTCCACATATTGCCACATTTTAAAGAAAATAAGTGGGTTGGAATAATAGGTTTCTATTTCTGCTACATACTGGCATCCATCACAATGTTTGAAACATACTGAACTTTTTTTGCCCCATAAATAAAACTCTGAAGCTCCAACTTGGTGGCAGGTCAACTAAACTCCACGAAATATCTTCCTTCATACATGACTGCCAAGTTATTGATATTTTACACATTCTTACTAGATAGCTTTCTCTCTGGCCCCATCATAATTTTCCATGTATTTTATGATTGATTAGTTTCAATCATGTATTTTATGATTGAGATATTAAAATCTCATTAGTGTGGTCAATGGTTTCAATTTAGTCTTTAGCTTTTGTTTTTTGGTAGGATTCTGTGGTTATTACTCTTCTAACTTGCGTATTCATATTTATGTCTGTCAAGGCTGCATTTCTCTGAATTGTGAAACTTATGAGTCATATTTAAATATCACTTATGTATCCTCAAACCTCAAATCAAGTTTCCTTTCCTGGACTGTTGTGCTACTATAATGAAGAAGAGGAAAAAAAGAAAAGAAAAGAAAAAAGAAAACAGATGTAGAGTATCTAAAACTTCCAAATTAGACTGAGAGGTTTCTTTGTTTTCTTTCAGTTATAATAATGAAAAACAAACAGAAAGCATACATCCGTGGTGTGTATTTGTCAATATTAAAGGGATTCCCTTAACATTTCTGCATCTGATTTAAAAAAATAAATAAATCCAGAGACTTGTATCCCTTAAGTATTTACAAATAGCAAGAGTTCTTCTTCAGGAAGCATTACAGATGAAAATATCAAAGGCATCGGAGAAAGAAAGATGTGACTTTAAATCTTAACTCCATAATCTACCATGTTATGGTCTTAGATTCCCCAGCTCTATTTAGGGATAATCATCACCGTCATCATCATATCTATTTTTCAGAATTATTGGGAGGTTTAAATTAGAAACATATGGGGTGCTCAATAATTGTTATTTTCCTCTGTTCTCCGACTTGGTTTTTTTTTTTTTTCCATTTCAGATCTGTTTTATGTAATAATTTTCATTTAATTTCTTAGCTACAGGCCAGAAGTGTTAGTGGTGTGCTGTAAATGTTTAACAATCGGTTCTTCAGGAAGAAAAAAAGTCCTGAGTTGTAGTGTTTATTAATTTCTGCGGTATAAATCCTCCCACCATGGCCTATTAGAAACTACTCAGGTGATGCCAGGAAAGGAGGAGTTGGGAAAAGATGCACATCATCCCCTCTTGCAAACGGTGGGAGGTGGGAGTGCACTCCAGCAGACCACCGAAGCTAACTCCTCTATTTCTTCTCCACAGCCTCCTCCATGTGAAAGGAAAGATGGAAAAGAATCTGTTTGGCAAGTGAGAAGTTAAGCACAAATAATAAAAAGGAGATGTCTCAGTGGATAATGTGCAGGTTCCAAGACTAATACGGTAGAAAAAGCTGAAAATTTGCCTTATAAATTTTGACTTCATCACTGCTTCTCATCTGCCCCTTGTTTTATGTTGTTGTAGGTGCTGTTTATCTGGTTTTGCATTTTAATATTGTTTTGCACTTCTATGGAAGGGAGACTTTAATAGCTTAAATAAAAGGATAATTGCAAATTATGATATGTGTTAGGAGGAAAGTGAACTGGGTGGTAAGACAGGGATAGCAGTTTGAAGAACGTATTAAAGCAGTAAGTAAAAAATAAGTTAGGAGATCTTTTGAGAAGGTTGCATTTAGGAATTCAACTCCCTTAATAGTAACAGGGCTATTCATATTATTTATTTCATTTTGGGTGATTTTTGGTAGTTTGTGCTTTTTGAGGAATTAGTCCATTTTTGTCCATTCCTAAAACAAATCAATGAGTCAGTAAACGTAAAACCAACAGGAATGCATTTGCTTTTTGACTGAAATATTATTCAAATCGTAGATCATTTCTGTATGCAATTTTTTTTGTGTTCATTTATGTAACTAGATCTTGATATGCACGAGAAGGGGACCTAATCCATTCTCCATTGTGCTCTACTATTATGTAGAAACCAAATATAATTGAACCTTACTTGCAAGTAAAATCCCTATTTTCTTTTTTTTTTTTTTTTAAGATTTTATTTATTTATTTGACAGAGAGAGAGATCACAAGTAGGCAGAGAGGCAGGGAGAGAGAGAGGGGGAAGCAGGCTCCCCACTGAGCAGAGAGCCCGATGTGGGGCTCGATCCAAAGACCCTGAGATCATGACCTGAGCTTTAACCCACTGAGCTTTAATCCACTGGCTTTAACCCACTGAGCCACCCAGGTGCCCCAAAACCCCTATTTTCATTTTATATTTTTTAATATATATTTTTATATGGAGGAAAAATTCAAAACTTTTAAAAAATGACTAGGTATACTTTTATTAAGATATAAACATTTTTCATATTTTTCTAAAACATTATAATTTGCATTTTATACTTAAGTCTATTATCCATTCATTATGAGTTAATTTTTGTGTAAGATGTAAAGCTTTAGTCAATGTTCACTTTTAATTTTCATTTATTTTTTGTTAATGGATATTTAATTACTCCAGGACCATTTGTGCACATTTGCCAAAAAATCACCTGAGCATATTTGTGTGGATTTATTTATGATTTTCTATTCTGTTTCATTTTTCTTTTTCTATCTTTTTTAAAACTCTCATTCCAGGTTAGTTAACATACACTATTATATTAGTTTCAGATGTACAATATAGTGATTCAACACTTCCACACAACACCCTTTGCTCATCATGATGAGTTCACTCCTTAATTCCCATCATCTACTCCCTCCATCCCTCCACACACCTCCCCTCTGGTAACTTCAGTTTGTTCTCTACAGTTAAGAGTCTGTTTCTTGGTTTGTCTCTCTTTCTCTTTTCCTCCCTTCTGCTCATTTCTTTAATTTTTTTTTAAGATTTATTTATTTATTTGACACGAGAGAGAGAGAGGGAGAGAACAAGCACAAGTATGAGGCACAGGCAGAGGGAGAGAGAAGCAGACTCCCCATTGAGCATGTTGGGCTTGATCCCAGAAGCCTAGGATCATGACCTGAGCCAAAGGAAGATGTTTAATGGACTGAGCAACCCAGGCACCCCTCTTTAATTTCACGTATGAGTGAAATTAGATGGTATTTATCTTTCTCTGACTTATTTCACTTAGCATTATATTCTGTAGCTCCATCCATGTTGTTGCAAGATTTCATTTTTATGGCTGAATACTATTCCTCTGTGTGTGTGTGTGTGTGTGTGTGTGTGTGTGTGTGCGCGCGCGTGTGCGCATGTGTATACCATATGCGTTTATCCATTTATTCATCAATAGACATTTGAGATGCTTCCATATTTTGGCTATTGTAAACAATGCTGCTATAAACAGAGGTGGATGTATCCCTTTGAATGAATGGTTTTGTATTTTGGGGGTAAATACACAGGCTAGTGTGATTGCTGGATCACTGCTGTACTTCCCTGATGATGAGTGATGTTGAGCATCTTTTCATATGTCTATTGGTCATTTGGATGTTTTATTTCGAGATACGTCTTTTCGTGTCTTCTGCCCATTTTAAATTGGATTATTCGGGTTTTGGGTGGAGTTGCATAAGTTCTTTACATTTTTTGGATACTAACCCTTTATTGGGTATGTCATTTACAAATATCTTCTGCCATTCAGTAGGTTGCCTTTTAGTTTTGTTGATTGTTTATCTTGCTGTGCTGAAGTTTTTTATTTTGATGTAGTCCCAATAGTTTATTTTTGCTTTTATTTCCCTTACCTCAGGAGACATATCTAGAAAAATGTTGCTATGGCCAATGTTAGAGATACTACTGTTTGTGCTCTCTTCTAGGACTTTCATGGTTTCGGGTTTCACATTTAGGTCTTTACCATTTTAAGTTTATTTCTGTGTATAAGGAAGTGATTCAGCTTCATTTTTTTCCACGTAGCTAACCAGTCTTCCCAACACCATTTGTTGAAGAGTCTGTCTTTCCCATTGGATATTCCTTCTTGCTTTTAAAAAGATTAATTGACCATATAAGTGTGGGTTTATTTCTAGGTTTTCTATTCTGTTCTACTAATTATGTAGCAGTACCATACTGTTTTGCTTACTACAGCTTTGAAATATAAAATTTGAAGTCTAGAAATGTGATGACTCCAGCTTTGCTTTTCTTTTTCAGAATTCCTTTGGCTATTTGGAGTTTTTTGTGGTTCCATATAAATTTTAGGATTGTTTGTTCTAGTTCTGTGTAAAATGCTGTTGGTATTTTGAGAGAGATTGCATTAAATCTGCAGATTGCTTTGGGTAATACAGACATTTTAGCAATATTTATTCTTCTAATCCATTAGCACAGAATATCTTTCCATTTCTTTATATCATCTTCAATTTCTTTCATCAATGTTTTAGTTTTCGGAGGACAGATCTTTCACCTCTTTGGTTAGGTTGATTCCTAGGTATCATTGTTTTTGGTGCAATTGTAAGTGAATTTATTTTCTTAAAATTTCTTATGTTGCTTCATTATTAGGGCATAGAAATGCTACAAGTTTCTGCATATTGATTTTGTATACTATGACTTTACTGAATTCATTTATCAGTTCTAGTTAATTTTTTGGTGGAGTCTTTTAGGTTTTCTATATAGAGTATCATGTCATCTGCTAACAGTAAAAGTTTTACTTCTTTCTTATCAATTTGGATGCCTTATGTTTTTTTGTTGTCTATTCTGTCTTATTTTTCTGATTCCATTCATCCCCCAATATTACACTGTCTTTATTACTGTAGCTATATAAAAAGTGTCAAAATGGGGAGACTGATTCCTTCCATTTTATTGCTTTCAGAATTGTTTTAGGTATGCCAGCTCCTTCCAAATTCTGTATAAATTGTAGAATTGTATTGTTTTTATGTACAGAAAAATCATCATGAAATTCTGGAAGGAACTATATTAAATCTGTATATATATTAATTTGGAAAGAACTGACATCTTCTCTATGTTGAAAGATATAGTTCAAGCCATGAGCAGTATGTTTGTCCATTTATTTGATTTTCTTTAGATTCTTCATCAGCCTTGTGTAGTTTTCAGCATAGAAGTCCTCCTCATGTTTTGTTAAATTCATATTTATTTTTTGAATATTGTAAATAATACTGTATTCTTAATTTTAGTGTCCATATGTTCATTGCCACCATATATAAATACAATTGATTTTTATACATTTACCTCATATCTTAAAACACTGTTGAAAAATACACTTTTCAATTTTTGGAGTGTGGCTGCTATCATTTTGACAATCATGCCATCTGCAAGTAGGAATAGTTTAATTATTCCAATCATTCCTTTCGGATCTGTATATCTTTTATTTGCTTTTGTTGCCTTATTTTATTGTCTAGGGCTTCTAGCTCTATGTTTAATCAGGTGGTGAGAGTAGACATTTTTACGTTGTTTCTAACTCAGGAAGGGTGTATTCAGTCTTTCATCACTAAGTATAATGCCACCTGTAGGTTTCTGGTACATTGCTCTTTACCAAGTTGAGAAATTCCCTTCTCTTTGTATTTTCTCCGAGATTTTATCATACGTGATACTAAATTTTATTCAGTGCTTTTCCTGCATCAATTTATATAATTATGTGATTTTTTTCTTCTTAAGCCTGTTAGGATGATAAATAACAATGACTGATTTTGGAATACTGAACTATCCTTGCATGCCTAGAATAAATCGCACTTGGTTATGGTGTATAATTCATTTTATACATGTTTCAATTCTACTCGCTAATGTTTTGCTAAGAATTTTTATATTTACATTCTTGCAGGACATGCCTCTGTAGTTCTATTTTTGCACTATCTTTGATTTTGAAAGCAGAGTAGTAATACTGTCTTTATTAAAGTAATAGGGGAGTCTTCTTTCCCTTCTGTTTTCTAGGAGGAATTGTGTAGAATCGGTGTTAACTTTTTAAATTTTGGTAGTACTATCCAGTGAAACCAACTGGGCTTGGAGATTTCATTTTCCAGGTTTTTTTTTAATACTCCAATAGCTTTATAATGAGCTATCAACTCTATACTTTTATCAATATATTATAAACACATATTTATTGACAGAGTGCACATACTGAAAAGAATATCTGGTTGATATACCAGAATAAGCACTGGTATACAGGGCATTGTTTCCATGAATCCTCTGTGTATCAGAGATAGACTTAAGAGAGGGCCTCAGTATGTTAGAACAAGAGGACAAATATCATTTCCTAATTTTCTGCTCTTTTAAAATGCTTGAAACATTTCTTGACCATCAATAATAGACATCTGGGGAGGTGTCAATTTTGTTAGCCAATTTAGGTCAGGGGCATCCGCTGCTGGTACGTTTTGCTGTGAGTATAGTATCTTGGATAGAAGAAGCTTAATTAATTATTTGGTGAAGGATGGGGTATTGCTATGTCTTTGAATCCTATGATGCTCCTTTGCTTATATATTACTCTTAATTTTCAGATCTTACTTCCTCCTTCTTGTCACCAGTAAATTTCTTAAGAATATCCCGCTGCCCCTTTGCAAGTTACTTCTTTTTCTTTTACAAAAGATGTCTTTCCCCAAATAGCCATGTCTGATTATGCACATGTTCAAGCCCTTTCTCCCTACTGCCCAGATCTTACATCTGTTCTCAGTTCAGTGTTTCTATAGTGGGAATGCGGAGTTTTTTTCTGTGTTCTACCTCTGCTGCATCCTGATGTTCTCTCCTGTTGCCTGGGATGTCTGTTTCTCTGCTCAGATATAGGATTCAAATCTGGCTCTGTTTGCTTTATACATAGTCTCCCACTTATATGTAAATAGCCTTTGTAATATTTCCTGTCTCCTATTTATGTTATAGACATCGACTGTGGGTGGTTTTATTTACTTTCTTTTTTTTGATATGTATGGTTTTTGGAGAATGTGGGCCATCTCTTCTAACTGCCTGCTTCCTACTCATCTTTTGTATCTGAAAATAAATATTATTTCTTTCAGGATGCCTTCTCTGTCTTCTTGTGTACTTCTAGAACACTCATCTCAGCATTTTCCATACTATACTGTTACCACCCTTTAACTCCTCTGTAATCTCCTTCATACAGTTAGCTAACTGAGGAGAGTTTCTCATGGTCATTCTTTCACCCTCTGTATTCAACACAGAGATCAACAGCTATTACACTCTGAATAACTATTTCTTCAGCGAATGCCTGTATTTTTTCTCAGTGAGGAACTGAATGGAGTAGTTGGTAGGCAGTAAAGGATATATATCTGTAGATAATTTAGACACAATAGTAAAACCAACCAAAAGTCTGTCTATACTTTGTTATCATCATACACCAGTAAATGATGACATGATAAAATATTCCTCTTTGTTGGGGCAGACTCCTCTCTCTATGGTACATAACTGCTATTTTCATAATCACAAAAAGATGTACATTTTGTTATAGCCTGATTTTTAGCCTTCTGTGATACTCTTTCCATGAGTCATTTTCTTTCATACTACAGTTGACCCCTGAACAATGTGTAGCTAGAGGTGCTGACCCCATCCAGTTAAAAACCACATGTAACTTCTGACTCCCCAAAAGTTTAACTACTTATAGTCTACTGTTGACGAGAAGCCTTACCAATAACATAAACAGCTGAATAACACATATTTTGTATGCATTAAATACTGTGTTGTTACAACAAAGCTAGAGAAAAATGTTATTAAGAAAGTCATAAGGGGGCGCCTGGGTGGCTCAGTTGGTTAAGCGACTGCCTTCGGCTCAGGTCATGATCCCGGCATCCCGGGATCGAGTCCCACATTGGGCTCCCAGCTCCACAGGGAGTCTGCTTCTCCCTCTGACCTTCTCCCTTCTCATGCTCTCTCTTACTCTCTCTCTAATAAATAAATAAAATATTAAAAAAAAGAAAGTCATAAGGAAGAGAAAATACATTTACTATACTGTAGTTATTGAAAAAATCCACATATGAGTGGACATCTGCAGTTCAAACCTATGTTGTTTAAGGGTCAGCTGTATTTAAAGAGACGATAATTTATTTTACAGTTCTTCTATGGTACATATGAAATATTACTTCATTAAGTTTCTAGTGCTTCCTTGCTGCTTTGGCCTCACTATGACAAATTCAGCTTGCTGCTAGTTACTGCCTGCAATTCCTGGATTCAATTGCCTTGGAAAAGAAAAGTTATTTCAAGGTCTGTCACAACTCCCTTTATTCCTGATCAAAATGATCTTAAGTACGCTTAGACGCTTCATCTTGACTAAACTTCAGAAGGATTTCTTCCTGAATCTAGGTACCTGATCTCTCTTTTCTTAGAGCATTTATTTCAGAAAACATGCAATTGTAAATTCTTTCTGTGCTCCTTTGAGATGAAAATCCACAATCCAGGAATGTTTTGCTCAAGGACCTGGGAGCCATTTCTTTGAAATGTAGTCATCAAGAAAGATGGTGCCCGTTTGCCAGTCTCTGTGAGAGGGCAGGAGTCTAACTTCAGTAAGCACTGATTAGCAAACACTGATAGCCTAATCACATTGACCCAACCTCCCAGCCAATGTCTTCCATCATTTTCCCACTAGTTTACCCCTATGCTTCAAAACTCTTCTGCTTTTATTTCAAAGGAATTGAGTTCAATCTCCTTCTCCTATTATAATAGTCTTTCTCCCCTATTGCAGTAGTCTTGAAACCTCTTTCTTGCCTGTTTAACTAGTCCAGTTCATTTTCCTTGTATACTTTATTTTTATCTATATGGGTAAAAATACCCATATATTTTATCTTCATAAAAGCACAACTAAACCAATATGAGCTCAAATAAAATGGAAACTTCAACAAACAAAAGAAACACAGTAATAAAGAGAATCCCCTTCCCACACCATCAGAATATAGTACTTTTCCAAGTTAGAATATTTGGTCCATATTTTAGGGACAGTTTGGGGACATAAGTAAATATCATGAAACAGTTCAGGGTAGGTGTGGACACACCAAGTCAACTCCTCTTGGAGTTTTACCCCTAGTATGAGTTTCAAACATGCTTATTTATTCATTAAGTGTGTGCAAAGTAACTGCTAAATCTTACACTCAAACACATTTCCCAAATGACAAACATTTATTCTCACAGACAGTACATTCTAAGCCCACAGGAGGAAGAGAAATATATTCCTAATTGCCTCCACAATTTAGAAGGCTGCCACTTTCACAATGAAGCCAGATCTTAGCATTATCATGCAGAACACTGTTAGTTCTCTTACTTTTTTTTTTTTTTTTCTGTCTCAGGGACTTTGTGCCTGGCTCTTTGGTTGGCCAAGAACAAGAAAAGGACACATTCTAGAGTCAAACAACTCTCTTTGCTACACAAAGACCTAAATGCACCTTTGGTAGAAGGTAATTATTTATAATTCCTGGATTAAATGTTTAGGTAATGGCAGCCTTCAACATGTCTTGGGAAAAAGGTTGGGTTTTTTTGTTTGTTTGTTTTGTTTTGTTTTGTTCTAGTTAAAATAAAGTGACAAACAGTTGGATAAGAATGAAAGAGACATTTAGTTAGCTGGTTGCGTTTTAAGCATGAGTTATGAAATAATGTTTCTGGATTTTATTTAAGGCTTGGTGTTATAGCTTATTTATTTTTCTATGCACCATAATGCCTATTACATGATTTTAGGCCCATCGGACTTACGTGAAAAATCACGACCTGGGACTATAAGAGGAAAACAGTATTTCACTGAAAACATTCCTGTAACATCTGTTAGCCACAGTTTTCCAAATGTCTCTAAATTTGTGTACTATTATAGACTTGCCATTATAAGTATACCTGTTGTCACTATGCTATAAGGACTCTGAGATTCCAAAATTGACTTTAGAGAATGAGAAGTTTTAGTTCCAAAAATCAGGTATCTTTCTGGAATTCATTATTTGTAATTTTATTTTATATTTTTGCATTTTGATTTTCAAAATGAAAATTAATGAACACTGATACAGTAGACCAAACAAAATATAAATAGATGAACATTGTTTTTAGGGGTTTCTTTGTTTCTACAGACTAAGAACATTATGATAGTAGTTTCATTTAAATAATGCACTTAATTTCTTAATAGGACCTCTTAGTTCTTTACCCAACTGTTCACGTTATGAGAGATAAGAATTCAAGTGCCTAATTTTAGTTATGGCCCCTGATGACAGTATTTGGTTGTCTGTGAGGTGTATCTAGTTTAGGCATGGTTAAGTTGTCCTACTTAGACTAATTTTATATCTAAATAGTTTTGTGATGTTTATGCAAAGGAAATGGAAGGACTACCATACCCATCTGGTTTTGCTTCCAGATTAAACAAAATATCTATAAGCTTCTAAAGACCTAAAAGCCTATACAATGTCTGGAAATTGTAGTATTTATCTATTATTCTCAGAAGACTATATGGTAATTATTAAGAATGTTGGGCTAAGTGGTATTCAGTGAATCATCTGGGACCCTCACTGGTGCTAGGATATAGAGAAGATATTTGATAATTAAAATAGAGACACAGTTTATAACCCACTAGAGATTTATTAATTTATTTTAATGTAATTGCCATTATCTACGTTTGTGGTGGCCATTCTAGTTACTTAGAGGATATGATCATCTTGGATGATCTTCACTCCCCCCAAATTTCATTTTGGATTCCTATTTTAGTACTTCAGTCAAAAAAGAAGATTAAAAAAAAAAAGTAGACTTCATCAAGTGGCAACATAGGTAATTGCTGATTTTGTTCCCCTTATAAGAACTAATATCTATTCAAGAGAAAGACACCACTGAGACTACAAGGCTGTGGTGATACTGAAGCATTTCCTTTCACCTGAAAAACCAGGAAAGATTGCATTAGGAGGGGAGGAGAAGTGTTGTCTGCATTGCCCTCCCCCAGGACAGTGCGGCATCACAAGGAGAGGTCTTCCCTGAGCTTCTGATTCCTCCAATGTGACAAGAGAACCAGGGAGGACGACTAAACTCCTCCAGCATTGTGGGTCACTTCGTGGGAGTCCCTACTCTGATTTCACACCATGGGGATTGCAGGGGAATCTGACTACGATGGAGAAGTGGGGAGGGGTTTGCAACAGCTGCCACGTACATCTTGGCAGACAGAGTTCATACCTGAAGTACCCAAGTAGTAATCCTAACCAGTGGTTTTGTTCATCTACAGAACCAACCTGGGGGTGCACTCTGACCAGGAAACTCTGTGGGGCACAGATCTACCTGATATGGATCCTCAAATCAAAAGTTTTGCCAGCTTTTTTTTTTAAAGATTTTATTTATTTATTTGAGAGACAGAAAGTGAGAGAGAGCATGAGAGGAGAGAAGGTTAGAGGAAGAAGCAGACTCCTCATGGAGCTGGGAGCCCGATGTGGGACTCGATCCTGGAACTCCAGGATCATGACCTGAGCCGAAGGCAGTTGCTCAACCAACTGAGCCACCCAGGTGCCCCAAAAGTTTGGCCAGCTTTAAAGCCTGGTTTGTCCATGCCTGGGCAAGGTGCTGAGTCATAGCCCAGCCCCATCTGACCAGAAGGGCTGGTGACATTTCCTAGAAGCTGTGCAGACCAGCACATTCGAGCTGAGAGGCAGGAAGGCAGAGCCAACAGCCTCCAGATCAAAGCTAATGCCAGACATGGAGCCTTCCCATGCTAAACACAGACGAGGGAATTAATTCATAGCCAAGGCTAAGGGTAGCTCCCAGGGAAATAACAAAAGTTTCTTGAGACAAATGAAAATGGAAACACAGCATACCAGAACTTATGGGATGAAGCAAAAGCAGTTATTTTCTTTCTAAGATTTTATCCATTCATTTGAGAGAGAGAGAGAGAGAGAGGGCACAAGCAGGAGGAGGGGCTGAGGAAGAGGGAGAAGCAGATTCCCTGCTGAGCTGGGAGCCCAACATGGGGTTCTATCCCAGGACCTAGAGATTCATGACCTGAGCCGAAGGCAGATGTTCAACTATTTGAGCCACACAGGTGTCCCACAGCAAAAGCAGTTCTAAGAGAGAATTTCTTTATTTTTTTTTTAAGATTTTATTTATTTATTTATTAGGAAAGAGAGAGAGCATGAGAAGGGAGAAGGTCAGAGTGAGACGCGGACTCCCCATGGAGCTGGGAGCCCGATGTGGGACTCGATCCCGGGACTCCGGGATCATGACCTGAGCCGAAGGCAGTTGCTTAACCAACTGCGCCACCCAGGCACCCTAAGAGAGAATTTCTTAGCAATAAATGCCTACATTAGGAAACAAAGAATATCCCAAACAAACAACCCAACTCTACAGGTTAAGGAAGTAGAAAAAAAGAATGAACTGAATCCAAAGTTAGCAGATAAAAGGAAATAACAAAGATTAGAGCAGAAATAAATAAAAGAGAGAACAGAAAATCAGTATAAAAGATTAACCAAACTAAGAGTTGGTTCTTTGAAAAGATAAATAAAATTGACAAATCCTTAGTTAGACTAACCAGGGAAAAAAGGGAGAGACCCAAATCAGTAAAGTTATAAAAGAAAAAGGAGACATTACAACTGATGTCACAGAAATTCAAAGAATCACAAGAGGCTACTATGAAGAACTTTGGACCAACAACTGGACAACCAAGAAGAAATGGAAAAATTCTTAGAAACATACAACTTACTGAGACTGAATCAGGAAGAAATAGAAAGTCTGAAGAGACCAATTACTAGTAAGGGCACTGAATCGTAATCAAAAAGAAAAAGAAAAAAGAAAAAAAGATAAGCTCAGGACCAAATGGTCTCACTGATGATGCACTTTATCAAACACTTAAAGAACTACTAATACCAATTCTCCTTAATCTCTTCCAAAAAAAGTGAAGAGGGGTGGCAAACTCATTGTACCAGGTTAGCATTAACCTGGTACCAAAACCAGAAAAGGACACTACTAGAAAAGTATAGGCCATTATCTCTGATATTAATAAAATACTAGCATTCAGCGTAATCAAACAAGATTTATCTCTGCAATGCAGATGGTTCAACATAGGCAAATCAATCATTGTGACACATCACATTAATAGAATGAAAAGGATCATATGACCATCTCAATAGATGCAGAAAAAAGCATTCAACCAAATTCAACATTCATTGATAACAAACTTACTAAATTAGCCACAGAAAGAACATATCTCAACATAACAAAGGCTATATATGACAAACCCTCAGCTACTTCATACTCAATGGTGAAAAGATGCAAATTTTTCCTTCAACATCAGGAATAAGACATTCTTACCACTCCTATTAAATAGAGTACTGAAAATCCTAGCTAAGGTAATTAGGCAAGAATGAAGAAAAAGGGAGAGAGAGAGAGAGAGAGAGGGAGAGAGAAGGTATCAGAATTGCAAAGGAAGAAGTAAAATTGTCTTTATTTGCAAATGCTGTGATTTTACATAGGAAAAATTCTAAAGTCAGCCAAAAAACTGTCTGAGTTCATCAATGAATTCAAAGTTACAGGATATAAATTGACATAAAAAATCAATAGTGCTTTGTTATACACTATATACTAAATACAATAGTGTTTTGTATACAATAACAACAAATTTCTGGAAAAAATTGATCCCACTTATAATAACAACAAAAACAATAAAATATATAAGGATAAATTTAACTAAGGAGGTAAACGATCTCTATGCTGAGTACTATAAGACATCAATGAAATAAAAGAAGACACAAAGAGGGGTGCCTGGGTGGCTCAGTGGGTTAAAGCCTCTGCCTTTGGCTCAGGTCATAATCTCAGGGTCCTGGGATTGAGCCCCACATTGGGCTCTCTGCTCAGCAGGGAGCCTGTTTCCCCCTCTCTCTCTGCCTGCCTCTCTGCCTACTTGTGATCTTTTTCTCTCTGTCAAATAAATAAATAAAATCCTTAAAAAAAGACAAATGAAAAACTATTCTGTGTTCATGTATTGAAAGAATTAATATTGTTAAAATGTCAGTATTATTGAAAGCCATCTACAGATTCAATGCAATCACTATCATGATTCCAATGGCCTTTTAAATAGAAGTAAAAAACAAACAAAACATTTCTGAAATATATATGGAACACCAAAAGTCCCCAAATAGCTAAAGAAATCCTGAGAAAGAAGAACAAAGCAGAAGGTATCATACTTCCTGGTTTCAAGCTATACTGTAAAGCTATAGTCATTGAAACAGTAAGGTAGTGGCATAAAAACAGATAAATAGACCAACAGAACAGAATCAAGAGCCCAGAGATAAACCCAAGCATATACGGTCAACTACTATTTGAGAAAAGATCCAAGAATACACAATAGAAAAAAGTGCCTTCAATAAATGGTGATGGGATAATAGGATATTCCCATGCAAAAGAATGAAATTGGACCCATATCTTATGACACCCATAAAAATTAACTAAAATGGTTTAAAGAATTAAATATAGGATCTGAAACCGTAAAACTCCTAGAAGAAAATATCAGAAAAAAAAAAAAAGAAAGAAAAAGAAAACAAACAAACCTCATAGAAAAGATTGGATTTGTTACCAGAGGCAGGGAGTACCAGTACCAGAGAGAGAGAACTGTAGGAAAGTGGTCAAAAGGTGCAAACTTCCAGTTATAAGATAAATAAGTACTAGAGATATAATATATGACATGACGACTACAGCTAACACTGCTCTATATTTCATAGGGAAGCTGTTGAGAGTAAATTTTCAAAGTTCTCACCACGAGGAGAAAAATATTTTTTTTCCTTTTTTATTTCTTTCATTTTTTTCTATCTCTACCAGAAGATGGATGCTAGTTGAACTACTGTGGTAATCCTTTCACAATATATATAAATCAAAATATTATGCTGTACGCCTTAAACTTATACAGTGATGTTTGTCAATTATTCCTTAATAAAAGTGGAAAAAAAGTAAAAATGTTCTCTGTCATTAACAAACCAGCTTAAGAGCCACAATTTTCGTGATTCTCTAATTTGATGAGATTAGTAGTAAACGATGTTATGATTCCATTTCTGCTGTTTGTGAGTCTTGCAACGTTAGTCTTGGTCTCAGGTTGTTTAGCCAGAAAATTACAGGGATGAATTAGATGATGTGGTAAACAGTCCCAGTGCTGGCAAATTTTTCTGCCTTTGGCCCCGCTCAGAAATACAATTACGTCTCTCTTGAAGTCGAGAGTGACCTCAGGACCTCTCGGAGTAATGATACAAGAGATAAAGCGATAATGTATCAACTTTGGTCCACCCTATTCTTCCCTTCCAAAAGGATGTGGAAGCACACATTGCACAGGACGGGTGCCACAAGATTGAAGGTACCCCCAATGCTAAACAGCCTCATAGGGGCAGTGTGCTTGGGAGTTACCGAGGCTTTCCTTGAATGATGAACTTTCACCGTGTTAAGTCAGAACACTGAGGTTCTT
The DNA here is from genome assembly GCA_028533885.1 of Nasua narica. Lineage (NCBI taxonomy): Eukaryota > Metazoa > Chordata > Mammalia > Carnivora > Procyonidae > Nasua > Nasua narica. The sequence goes on from CM052813.1 coordinate 12,863,961, forward strand.
TTGCAATTTGTTACAATAGCATTACCTACACTATTCTGATTGCTATGGATGATTTCTAGATTGTTTGTCAGTTTGATGAGTTTGTGTGCCATAGTAAAATATGCTTGTCTGAAAGTGCAACAAAACAAATAAGGAAAACCACTGACTCCTAAGTCTGGTAATCTGTTTTTGTATTTTTCAAAGATTTATTTATTTATTTGAGAGACAGAGAGCATGGGTAGGGACAGAGACAGAGGGAGAGAGTCTTAAGCAGACTCTGCGATGAGTGTGGGACCAGAATCAGAGCTCGATCTCACGTCCCTTAGATGATGACCTGAGCTGAAAACCAACAGTCCCTCACTTAACCTACTGCACTACGCAGGCGCCCCGAGGCTGATTATTTATTTGTTTGTTTATTTATTTAAGATTTTATTTATTTATTTGATATAGAGAGAGAGATCACAAGTAGGCAGAAGCAGGCGGGGGGTGGGGGGAAGCGGGCTCCCTGCTGAGCAGAAAGCCCGATGAGGGGCTTCACCCCAGGACCCTGGGATCATGACCTGAGCCTAAGGCAGAGGCTTTAACCCACTGAGCCACCCAGGTGCCCCAAGGCTGATAATTTAAAACAAAGGTCTTTAGATATAGAATTTGGAATACTTCAGAAATAGTAGTTACAACTACTATAAGTTTTCTAATGATACACCTTAGAAATTTGCCAATAGGTTTTCTATCTTGCAATTATTTTACGGTATTATTTTTTCTCTAGTAAAGAGTTCCTCGAATTAGAACTTAAAATGGATAAAAAGTGTTCAACAAATTTATTATGGATTATGGGATTTAGTCAAGCTTGAATAATTCTTGACACATAATGTCATAATGACAGTATTCATTTGCAGCAATGGATTTGGTTTTGGCCTTATGAAAGATGGATATGATACAGGATGGGGAAGGTTGTTAGCTTCATGGTGGAAATGAAATGTCAGCTATCTGCTTTGTTGTCCATCAATAGTTCAGGGATACCAGCATTTTAGGCTGGGTCATATTTCATTCAAAATAGAGTTGGATGAATATAATCTAGTTCAGGCTATTATTAAGTTAATAAATTAGTCTTTGGAGCTATCTGACTATATATTAGGGTTTTAATCTTATATTTATAAGTACTGCACCTTGATCCATGGATTTTTAAAATATGACACACATTCTACTTTTGCAATAAATTCTTCATTTTTAGAATTTTTGAGCTGAAACCTTTCTGCCAATAAATGAAAAATACCAGTGTTTAAATATATTGATCTGTTTAGTATTTATTGCACTACGAGAATTTCCTTTTTTCTTGAGATGCTAGTAGACTATATATCTCAGTATTTCTTTCCAAGAAACACATTCATATGAATTCAGAATATATATGAAAATTCTAAAAGTAACAATCTTTCATAATAAAATACCTTTTTTTTGCTCAAGTGCTATTTCACTTCAATGAAAATGAAATTAATTTTCTCACAGCTAGCCATCAATAATATAAAGAAATAGAAGTAGGGGTGCCTGGGTGGCTCAGTGGGTTAAAGCCTCTGCCTTCAGCTCAGGTCATGATCTCAGGGTCCTGGGATCGAGCCCCGCATCAGGCTCTCTGCTCAGCAGGGAGCCTGGTTCCCCCTTTCTCTCTGCCTGCCTCTCTGCCTACTTGTGATCTCTCTCCCTCTGTCAAATAAATACATAAAATCTTAAAAAAACATTCCCTCTGGCTACCATGTGAAAAAAAATAAAATAAAAAAAGAAATAGAAGTAATCTTAATGCTACATCATTCTCTTTGCTGTTTTATTTTTCCTTCATGGTAATTCCCTGGATAATTGTTAATGTCAAATTACTATTCATTTTTTATGTATAAAAATCATGACAGCAAACTTCAAATGTTTACTGAATGTTTATTCAGCTTCAAAAATATCTACCTTGTTATTACTATACTAATTATTACTGTCTTTTTCTTATCAAATGCCAATTATGTCAATTCAATTTATTTAACAATCCCTTCTTTCCCTGCCAATAGCTAATGTTTCCTCTATCACACGTAAGGTTCTCCTTTAAGTTTGGGTTTATAGCTATGTCTTAAAATTTTTATTCCCTGGTATTATCAGTTTATTGAAGAAATTGAGAGTTAGAAATGACTGAATACTTTTTCCACATTCATGATTTATAAGTAGACCAAGGGCTATTAAAAAACACAGTTGGAACATAAATTATCCTTGAGTGTCTCCACTCAAACATCCATGCAAAAGCAAGAGATCGTCAGAGTTGAAACTACCTTGTTGGACATAAATGAAAGGTCCTGCTAATTGCTGAAGGAAGAATACCTTAAGTCCTTTTAAGTCGGAGCAGGTAGGTATGACTCTTCCACCAACAAAGGCTGGGTGGGGGATGGAGACACACTCAGGACAGATTGTTTCTGTATTGTCAATCACAGTGAACAGAGTAAGGAGACAAGGATAGTCATCTTTGGCCTTAGTCCAGAGTTCAGACACAGACTTTCTCGTGAAAAACGCTGAATATTTACCGAAAAGGGGAATGAACATAGGCCATGGATTAAAGGTTGATAGTCTCAAAATCAGCTTTATTTGCTCAGCATGTTTCCCGGGCCCCTTGTGCTCAGAAAGCTGATGGTCAACATACAATGTGTGCAGCAGTGTGTCACACACTGAGCTAATGGTACCGGCAGGACGAGAAGTAATTGGCCTGTTATAAATTACAGGACAAACATATGATTTGTCATCCCAGAAGGAGAGGCCTGAGAGAATCATGCCAGGTGCAGATCATAGATCAGTGTCAATATTCATGATTATACCTGTGAGTAAACCTATTTCATTTTTCTGTACATCCAATAAATTCTATATCTAGGCAGAAGATTTATCCACCATTAGGTCATGATGGCTGGTACAGAAGTAATTTTTCTCTATATTTTTTCAGTGATGCTTGCTACCTTTCTAGTAACAAAGATCAAGGAAAAAAAATGTTGGAAGCATACATTTAACATGCTGGGTGTAGCTTTATTCAAATTTCATCACATTTTAGATTAGTAGAAAAATGAATAGAATGATATTATGAAATGAAAAGGCACATGAGACTTATTCCTATCTTTTTCTTTGTCATTTTTAAGGGATTTATGCCCCACTAGTTTGGGGTATTTTTCTCTCTATATCTGGAACCATCTGCTGCCACTTTTTCATTTCAGGTTGCTGCTTCATTTTATATTTTGAGAGGCAATAAACTCAGTCATCTACTTTTTTCAGCCTTTATAATCCGTACCGTAGAAGAACTATCTTCTAGATGGTTTCAAACAATTTTGGGGCTTAAAAAACATTTTATTTTCTCTCCATGATTTCCATTTTTTAGGCAATATTTATTGTCCAATGAATCTTATCTCCTCCAACTAATTGTTGTATGTGCTCCATCATTGTACATATCCGGAAACAAGTAAGGCATGTTATTTTACCACTGCATATAGCTCAGGCGGCACCTATATACAATAAAGTGGATGACCTTGTTGTCATTGTTCATAGCTCTTTAACTTAAAGCCCCTAAAAAATTTAAGACAAGGCATGAGTTTTCTAAATGCTGCCGAAGAGGGCTCCATTATTATATGTACCCAACCATCCATCGGCACATTTATAATATGGTTATGTAGAATGAAATTTGACCATACTTTTGTTAATTGTTTAAATTCGATCACTATTTTTTTTAATTAATCAATGGTATTTTGTTTTTGTTTTGTTTTGCTTTGTTTTGTTTTTTAATGTGAGTGCTGTCTCAGGAGTTGATCTCCTCAAGATAAATTCCTATGGCAATCTACTCAAGAGTCAGAGAAAAGGAAAATACATTCCTACAGGGCATACTGAAATTTTTCTTTAGGTGTCCTATATGGGCTTGTGTAGACAGAAATAGACATTGTCGTTGACTATTGGTATGATTTATAGAGTCTCTCCTGTCTGACTTTTATAGACTTGAATGTTTGTGCCCCCCCCTCCAAAGTTTGTACGTTGAAGCCTAATCCCCAGTGTGATAATATTTGGAGGTGGGGCCTTTGACAGGTGAGTATACATGAGAGCAGAGCCCTCATGAATGGGGTCAGTGTCCTTATAAGAAATCCCAGTGAGTCTCCCTGAGCCGTCTGCTATGTAAGGACACAGTGAGGAGATGGCTTTCTGTGAGCCAAGAAGGAGGCCCTACCCCAGATGCACAATCTGCCAACACCTTGGTTTTAGATGCCCCATCCTTCAGAACTGTGACTGCTGTTTATAAGCTACCCAATCAATAGTATCCTGTTATAAGAGAACAGACTAAGATGCTGAACTAGCAAAAAGAGCTGTTTTATTTTATTTTATTTTTAAATTTTAATAATGGAGCTGGGTTTTAGGTACAGAGATAGAACAAGAATTCACAGAAAATCCTAAGGGTGATACGACCATTAGACTAGTTATTCAGAATTGAAACATAAAAGTCGTTTGATTTCTATCTTTCATTCCTCTCGTTCTCATCCATTCAGCTAATGGACTAAGTTCTACTGAGCCTTCAGTATTTCCATTGCTCTCATCACTGAGCAGAAGTTTTTATTTCATTCCTAGATACTCCTTTCAATAGTCTCCCAGTGGGGCTCTTTCTGTTTAGCTCATCCTGGTGACAGCTGTCGTTCCTATCAGGTCATTCCTCTCCTTAAAGTCCGGCATTGCCTTCCCAGACTGTACCACATAAAGCCCAGATTCTTCACCCGTCTATGCATTCCCAGTCATCTTTCACTGCTACTTTTACTTTTTTCCCTGCTCTTTCTTACTTTGAGGCCTCTGCTCATGCCTTTCCCCGTTTCTGGAATGTGCTAGCTCTGTGTCTGATCATTTAAAGCATACTTCCTCTTCAAAGATCAGCTGACAAACCATCTCCTCTGAAAACTTTCTGATCATCCCAGGAAGAAAACATCTTCCCTCTCTGAACTCCTGAACCTTTGTACAACTTGATGCTTTTAACATCTGCTGATGAATTCTAAATGCCTTGAGTTCTCGGACCATGGATGCTACAGATTTTTTATTCCTTATGATGTCTAAAAGATAGTTTGATACATGGGCACATTTAATAGACACTGTTACATATATGAGCTAATGTTCCTCTGGTTTAGGATCAGCTCTGGGCTTTGATGAATTTCTAATAGTTTTGTTTTTTTTTTCATAGTTACTCCCCCTAAGGAATCTTTTTAGATATGATTTTCCTAACTATCCTTCCATGAAATAATAATACTACAGATATACTGTATACCTAGTTATGCAGTCTATGTATATGTCTAGTTTACGCATAAAAAAAGCGTTAAGATTTCTGTTACCTGTAAAGAACCAAATTTTGCTCTTTGGAAGGTGATACTGCTTCCGTTGAGAATACATGATTTAGTTTTTTGGTTGAAAGCTGTTATCATTGGCTCATCAGAAAATTTCACATGCATTACAATATTGCAGAGGAACATGTTCAGGAAAAAGGGAGAGAAGGACTGATTATTTACTGGGCATTCACCAATTTTGCCAAACACCATGCTAGATATTTTGCATATATTATTTTATTAAATCTAAAAAAGCCTACAAGGTAAATTGCACATTCAGCTCAACTTGTCACAAAGAATCCATTTTCTCCTATAATTTCTAGCTCTGTCGATAGTAACTATATATAATTTTCCTTTCAAGATTTCTTAGTATCTTCTTTAGTAAGTTTCAGTATGAGAGTGTACTGTAGGGGCTATGAGGCACCTAGAACAAATCCTTCCTCCTTCAAACTACTGACACTTGTATATATGAATTGTATTTGTGGGCTACATACTATTGTTTCGTGGAAATGACTCTTACTCCTTTAACAAAATTTGAAAACTGCTGTTTTGGTATAATTCCCCTTTACTTGATTTGACAGATGAAAATCTGAGTCCCTGAGAGGTTAGAGCTCTAGCCTCTGGATACAAATTAACTTAGTTGCACAATGGAGGTAGATTCCAACTTCTTATCCAGGGAACAAATTAATTACCTAAAGAGAGTTTACATTTGCTCTAAGGTATTTTGTTAACTCTATTTATATCTTATGGTAATTGTTTAACAGATAATATCTTTTCATTTTGATGACAAAAAATCATTTAACTAGTCTTCTATAGTCTTTTGATTTGTAAGATAATAGTACTTATTCCACCTGAAATATACTACTTGATTCACTGTGTTGAGGAGTTGTTTTTCCTTAGCATGAGAAAGTCACCCAGCTAATGATAATGTTTTAAGTGGAACATAATCTAAATAGACCACTATTTTGATATCTTTTCAACACACTTGTATTTGTCAAAATACCATTGCTAAAATTAAGTGATGCTGAATGAAATGATTTTTAATTATATTTCATATATGTTTGTGTTAGATACAGGGTCTTTTTTTTTTTTTAAGATTTTATTTATTTATTTGAGATAGAGACAGTAAGAGAGAGCATGAGAGGGGAGAAGGTCAGAGGGAGAAGCAGACTCCCCAGAGAGCCGGGGGCCTGATGCGGGACTCGATCCCAGGACTCTGGGATCATGACCTGAGCCGAAGGCAGTCGTCCAACCAACTGAGCCACCCAGGCGCCCCTAGATACAGGGTCTTAAAATTATCATTTTATATTTGTTAGAATCTGGTTTCTTTTTATTATAATTTTTTTATTATGTTATGTTAGTCACCATACAGCACATCATTAGTTTTTGATGTAGTGTTCCATAATTCATTGTTTGCATATAACACCCAGTGCTCCATGTAATATGTGCCCTCCTTAATACCCATTTCTATGTGAACTGCTTTTTATTTTTTTCCCTCTTTTTGGAAGATCAGGTAAAATGAAAGTGTGAATCAGTGATATTTACATCTTTATTTTTTAAAGTCCATCATTAACACAATGTGAAATATACTTTTAAAACAGCACGTCAAATGCGGTGCTATTCTATTTTTTAAGAACTAATAAGCTGAAGTGCTGGTTTACAAGAAGGGTGGATAAAGATGGATTTTCTTGCTTCATTTTTGTGTCCTTCCTTTACTTCTCTATGTGCCTAAGTCCCACTAGTGCACCACTCACCATCCCAAGTTATCACTCCCTCCCCTGAATGCGGGGAAGGGGAAGAGCATTTTACTTACTGTCTTTCAGGGCACATATATCTTTCTCCCTTGTTCTCCAGTTGTCTGTGTACCTGTTTGATCTCCTCTACGAGATTATCACCCTCTAAAAAACAGAGCCTGCAACTCCTTCATTTTTCTGGACCTTCTTTCTCTCCTGACTATGGCATGCGGCCCAAGATTTGATGAATTCATGGATGGATGTAAGCTTAGTGACAAGGTTTCCTTCATTTTGTGGACTTCTATTGCTCTCAGAATACAAAATGGCACTTTCCAATTTCCTCATTTTTCTCTAACTGGTTAGGCTGAGAGAATGAAAGGATACCATTTTAACCCAATATTCTGCCAATGCTGCTAAGAAGGGACCAATTAATTGTAATTGCAGTGGCAGGTTTTAGGGTGTTGGCTCTTCTTTATTAAGATTATAACCAGCAGCTTAGTTCACCATCGGTCACAATGTAGCTGTCAAATGGCAGCAACTTTTAATCAATATTCGCCTAGATTGGATTCAACCTAGTGACCTAGAGGTAAGTATTAATCCCTTGAGTTATCACTTCCTTAAGAAAAGAACGTTTATTTTCTTCCTTACTCAGGTATTTATGATTGCTTTTAAAGCCCCCTCAGTGCCAACATGTTTGAGAAGTAAAATTTCATATACAAATGTTCACTTTCATTTTATAAAGGTTTATTGATGTGTTTAGAGGCATATAATGTATATTTTCTTTCACAGAGTGTATCTTAGTAGAAAAATTCTTTGTTATTGTATATGCTGATCGAAATGCAAACTTTCAAGACAGAATTAAAAGATGTGTCAGTGTCGGTTGGAATATTTTAAAGCTCTAAAGAAATAGAATCAAACTTTTTCCCAATGAAATATCTCTTTGGTAGGTCTTTTTCAGTAATTGTTTTAAATCAGGAAAGTCTGACTAGAATACATGGATCATGTTGAGCAAAAATGAATACTCATAGTAGCTATTCTATGTTTGACTTTTACTAAAAATAGGCTGGGGCTCAAAGTTACAGTTTTAACTGATAATGGCATTACACTTTATTACAGAAATGAAACTATTTTTCTAACTTTGTACAAAACATATTGAGAAAAAAAATATTCCTAAGATCTGTTACCTGCACTCATAAATATTTCAAGGGGTTTTCCTAAAGCATGGCTTTTCTTTTTTCTTTTTTAAAATTTTATTTATTTCTTTGTCAGAGAGAAAGACAGCAAAAGCAGGCAGAGGCAAAAAGAGAAGCAGGCTCACCACTGAGCAATGAGCCCCATGCGGGACTGGATCCCCGGACCCTGAAATCATGACCCGAGCCAAAGGCAGCCACCTAACCAACTGAGCCACCCAGGCATCCCAAGTGTGGCTTTTCTATTCAACCACATATGTGCCTGGCTATAGGAAATTCATTCGAATTATGAGTAAGTGCCAGATCTCTCCACTGCAATAACATATGTAATGCTTGTATCCAAACGCCTCCACTAGGACTCATAACTATCATCAGTCTAACCAGAATCTAAATTCCAGCCACGTGGGAGACTAGCAGGACATGGGGCAGGGAAGCCTGTAATGAGAAGTCTGAGGGGGAGGTCTCACTGAGTTCTGGGACAGATGTACTCCGTAAAGAGACCCAAAACTTCTGGAATAAATTTGCTGGACTCACAGATATATACTCAGTAGATCTAGAAAATAAGGATAATGTCTTGATATTTAAAAGAACAATTTCTGAAAACATATTTTTAAGAAGGAATTAGTACTTTATTTATAATAGATCTTTGTTGTCTTCAAACAATGGGGTCTGATTTAATTCACACCCTTCCAAAGAACTGATTTCCGTTGGAGCTAGGATGCCTTCATTGGGATCGAAGTAAAAATGTAAAATGATTCGGAAAACATTAAGTATCCAGAGTTTGTTTTTTTTTTTTTTTTTTTAAGATTTCATTTATTCATTCGACAGAGAGAGATCACAGGCAGGCAGAGAGGGAGGCAGAGAAAGAGGGGGAAGCAGGCTCCCCACCGAGCAGAGAGCCCGATGGGGGGCCCGACTCCAGGACCCCGACACCACGACCCGAGCCGAAGGCAGAGGTCCCAACCCACTGAGCCACCCAGGTGCCCCAAGTATCCAGAGTTTAAAGACATTTATGTGTCTTAGGTTATTTGATATGCTTACTGGGACTGAGATAGGGAAGCTGAAGGAGTCCACTGTAGAAAGACTGCACCTCAGCTGTTTTTCTGGTAGGCTCCACTTATGTTTTTTATTTTGCTTCTGAGTAAGTCAAAGAAGTATGTTCCCACTTCAACAGAGAAGCAAGAAAGTTAATCATTCTCTGAGTTTTGTCCTAGGCCCCAAACACCTAATAACATCGAAGAAGAGCCAGATGCCAAAAGTCAGCTTCAAACAAACCTCAGCTGAGGCCGGCATCAACCTCCACTACACTGGTGATTTATGGAATAATGCCTATTGTTCACCCGACACTCGCCTTTGTTTGGACTCACACCGCCTTGGATTCCTGAAGGAAAGCATACTCTAGACCCCTTTCTAATATAAACCCCTAACCCCCAGCAATGATGAGACTCACTCTCCATTCCTTTCCAACTCTCCCAGACACTCTATCTGCTATTTTGTGTCTGTCACTCCCACTATTCAATAAATTCTGCTTTCACTTTCCTTGGCTCACATCTGACTTCTCTCCTGCTTGAAGCCAAAAACCCTCAGCGCTGGTCCTGTGGGAGCCTCTGCTGGGTCCAATGACCCAGGCTGCCTGCATCAGAATCACAATTAGGGCACGAATAGTTTGCTGTTACTACTGTTGTTTGCCTATTTGTTTTTAATAGAGAAATTGATAAAATGACACAACATTTCGTGTAGAAGAATACATGGAAAATCTTGAGAAAAAAAACATGTAAGTCACTAGTCGCCCTACTAGATATTTTACGTAATTCAAAGATATGAGAATGATACCAGGACAGAGGTAGATTACGGGAATAGAAGAGAGTGAAGAGACCCAACGATTATTTGTGAATTTAGTATATAATAGATGTTGACAATTCAAATCAATGGGGAAAATGATTTAGTCAATAAATATTGTTGAAACAAATGTCCCTACAGCCACTGAAGAAAAACAATAACAATTAACTAATGAGGGTAAAGGATTCAGCTCTTTTTACCTCTATTTTAATTTTTTTTTTTAAGTAATCTCTACACCCAACATGGGGCTCAAACTCACCACCATGAGATGGACGGCTGCATACTCAGGGTGCCGGGGGGTGGGGGGGGGGTGCAGTGGGTTGAGCACTTGACTCTTGGTTTCAGTTCATGTGCATTCTTGGGGTCATGGGACTGATCCCCGAGTTGGACTCCACGCTCAGTGCAGAGTCTGTTTAAGACTCTTTCCCTCTCCCCTGTGCTCTCTCTCTCTCTTTCAAATAAATAAATAAAAATCTTAAAAAAAAAAAAAAAAGAGTTGCACGCTCCACCGACCGAGCCAGCCAGGCACCCTTACTTGTTTACTTTAAAGATTCCCGAATTAAATAAATTTAACTCCAAAAATGAAATAAAAGGTACAAGAAGAAAATATGAAAGGTATATTATTAATCCTGAGTCCAGGATGAGAAGACTGCAGTACAAAATTCAGAATCTAGAGTTTAAAAAAATATTTGACTATATATACAAATTAAAAACCCAACTAAATAATGAAGAAAGAAAAAAATTCAAGAACTGGGAAATATATTTACAAAGTAGAAGACTAGAAAGCTAATGTTTCTTGTATTAACAGCTCTTAGCCATCAGTAAGAAAAGATCCCGCGGAACTGAGTAAACACATCATGAAGCAATTCAGAAAAGAAAACAAACAAACAAATAATCATACAATAGTAAGTGTTGTCCCATATAAAATCAGTTAACTCAATTGTTTTACCTACCAATTATTTCAAGGACAACAAAGTATTATGTGAAATTTCTTAATTTTGAAATGTTACTCAATCTGTCAAAATTTTGTTGGCCAAACAAAACAAATTTGGCCTCTGGCCATTGGTTTGAGGCATAATTTACCAGGCATAATTTAAGAATTAGGAGACTCCTTTTTCAGACATCTAAGGATGTCTGCTCCACAGAGTGAGCAATCTCTGGGGAATGATTTATGAGGATGGGAGCTATCTTCTGCTATCTACTGATTTACACTGGCATTAGACAGCATCACCTATCTGTGTAATTATTCTACAATTAATGGTTACAGAGAATTTTCTGGGAAGCTTAAGATTAGAACAATTTACATACTGAACAGAGTGGAATTTTGGGTAAATACTAAAGGTAGCTAGATTTCTTACTAATCCCACGCCTATCCAGCTTACAGTTATTTTTCAGAAGAAAAATATGAAGAGTTCAAGAATTGTTTGTTTTTTATCAGCTTTACTGAGGGATGATTTACAAAGGTTAAAACTCATTTAATATGAACTACTTAATAACTTTTGAAAAATCTATATGCTTATATATCACAAAAAGTATTATAACATTTACATCATTCTAAAAAGGTTCCTTCTGTACCTCTTTGTTCACACTTTTCTTGCACCCCTATCCTCTAACAACCATGGACCTGCGTTCTGTCACTACCATTTTGCCTTTTTTGAATTTCATATAAATGAATCACATGTGTTCCTCTGTCTTCAGTATTTCACTTAAGATAATGATTTTGAACATCATACAGGTCTGTAATGTGTTTTATTCTTTTTATTACAGACTAGTGTTCCATTGTGTGGTTATACCTAGAAATACCATTGTATAAGTGTTCCATTGTATGGTTATTCATCAAATGATGGGCGTTTGGGTTGTGTCTAGTGTTTACCTATTATGAATAAAATAGCTATAAAAAAACCCCAATACACAGGTATTTGTGTGGCTGTATGTTTCTATTTCTCTTGGGAAAATATCTAGGAGTGGAATTTCTGGGCTGTATATTGTATGTGAATTTTTAACTTTATAAAAACTTTTAAAAAAACTGCTGAACAGTTACCAAAGTAGCCATACATTTTTGCATTCCTGTCAGAAATGTGTAAGACTCTGAATTGCTCTGCATCCTCACCATCATTTAGTTTTATCAGTCTTTTAAATTTTAGCCATTTTAGTTTTTTGTATATTATATTCAGTAAAGTACCAGCCTCCCCAACAGAAAAAAGAGAATTTTAAAAAACAATCATTTCACAAAAGGCAGGAAAAAGAACATTGTCAGCTGCAAACACAGAATAATATTATAAAAATACACCCAAATATATCAGTAACTTTAATAATTTTACAATTAAACTAAAAATGAGCGATGTACAGATATTCTTAGATTTTATGCATGTTTTAAGACTAATAAAAATATTTTACAACAATGTGAGTGTAACTGTTGGAAGAGAAATACCTGGAATTACTTAGATTAAAGGTTAGCTATGCCATTTCCCATAAAACTATGTGTCCTTAGGTGTATTTCTTTGCCTCTCAGAGACTCTTTCTAACCTGTACATGTGGGATAGATATACTTTACAGGCATTTGTGATGATTGTTTATACTGAACAACAAAAAAATGTGGTTAGCACAGACCTCATCCACACAGAACAGGAATAATTTTTAAAAATTATGACTGAAATTTACTCTTGGTATATGAATATGCCCTAAATTAATGAGTTGATGATTAGGGTTGCCCATTTTTTAGATGGTGCTCTTAGTTCTTTTTAAAAGTATATCATGCATTAAAAAAAAATATAAAGTGTATCATGCACTTTCAAATACTGTCTTCATTTTTATAGTAAGAGAAAAGGTTAGTACTACTTGGGTAAATGTGAGATGTATTATCTTTAGCAATTAAACTCACAGGATTCTTTGCTATTGATGTCATTTCTTGGAAATAATTAAGGTGATAAAACACCCATTTGGATGTACTAGTAATAAGTTGGGAGAATTAGATATATAGTTGAGCTGGGGTTTGGGGTTTTATCTCATTTTGTGTATATTATGGTACCTAGCATATTTTTGATACTGAATGAATATTAATAAAGAGAGCAGTAATAATTTCAATTTAGTTTTCTATGTAGAATACAGAGGTAGCAGAAATTTCTGCTGAACTTTTTCTCCTAATGCAAATTCTGAGTATTACTCCCAATTTATCCCTGCTATTGACTATATCTATGTTCTCCTGCAAATTATTTAATATCTTTGTACCTATGATTCCATCTATAAAATGGGGATAATAATACAGACCTCTTTAATTATTTAGTTCTTCAGAATGCTGAGATGCTTTATTCAAGTTAATTATATGAAAGGTACTTCAAGTCCAGACTATTACTAAACATATTTATATGATATAGTACAATATGACCTACCAATTATACATGGCACTACACTGAATATGGGGGATAAAATAAAAACAAAAACAAAATATCAGAATTACTTTAGCAAGCCAGCAATAGAGGTGTAAGTCATTTAATATAATAGATTATTCAAAGTTGCTTGATGTGATCTTTTAAAGGCAAGAATTAACTCGAAACTATTACTTCCTCTTGTTATAGTTTAAGATTAGGCTGAGATAAAAAGGAAATGCTCTGTTTTAAAATTTATGTGCTTTACATTTTGATTTACAAAAAAAGCAGGAGAATCACGGGGCATCTTTCTTGAGTTCACCTAAACAGAAAGCATTATGCACTCTTTGCTGTCACCTATTTTGCCATTGTGTGTGCTGCAAAATGGACACTGAGTCTTGGACCACTAGTTGAGACCATAAATGATGGAACAACAGGAGAGAAGGAACCTGGGTTGCTAACACTGCTAAGTACCACATCAATGCTGGCATGGCTGGCTACGTAATTTATGGGGTCCTATGCAAAATGAAAATGTGAGAGCCTAGACTTATAGAGTAAGAAAAAATGTCATTAAAATATTAAAATATAATGTTGTTTTCCCTTTTCCTCAGTCTGTCTCTAGACTTGTCATGATGTCTTTATTTAGTATTTAATATTATTCTAAGTAAGAAAAAATGTTAGATTATTACCATGAATTTTAACATTCATCTTTGTATTGTTTATCATGACAGTTATAAATGAAAACATAAGAGCATTTAACTTGTTCACATAATTAATGAAATAATACAGTATGTATTTTGTATCTCATATATACTCTTATCAGAACTCTAGAAATGCTGAACAAAACTAACTCAACTATTTTTATTTCATTTCATGAAAAATGTGCATTCTATCGATGCTATCTACCTTTGGTTTGCTGATGAGTAAGAAAGGAAGAGGAATTATGGTTGCCCTCTTCTTCCTTTTCATCCTTATCATTGTAGGGCATGGGCAAATACCGGCAAGTAGCATGAGTGAAAAAGGATACAAGAGGGCTCCTTGAGAATTTTCATTTCTTAAAATGCCACTGCTTTTTTCTTTTCCTTTCTTTTCTTTTTTTTTTTTTCCTGAATTTGAAGCAAGTTCTAACTTAACCAGAAGGCACGGGTTCTCTTGGGCTGGTCAGTGCTCCCACTTACTCAGTCTTAGAGATAACATTCTTTTTTTTTTTTTTTTTAATATTTTATTTATTTATTCATTAGAGAGAGAGGGACTGAGAATGAGAGGGGAGAAGGTCAGAGTGAGAAGCGGACTCCCCATGGAGCCGGGAGTCCAATATGGGACTCGATCCCGGGACTTCGGGATCATGACCTGAGCCGAAGGCAGTCACCCAACCAACTGAGCCACCCAGGCGCCCTAGAGATAACATTCTTAAATTGCACTTTGAGTCTCACTAATGTCAAATACATTCTAGATTCACTTGGATTCTGTATTTATCGGGCATCGCAAAAGTTATATAGCAATGGGGTGGGAAGGAATGGCAGCATGCATTTTCTTTGCTCGTGCATATGCTTCATTTTTCTCAATGGACTTCACTAACCAAACATCAGTTTAAAGATAAAATTATTCAGTCTCAGCATGGCTCCTGAAAAGCATTAGATCGAGGAGGTGCTGAGTGACTGCGTGGGATGTGTGCCTATTAAGCCAGCGCTGACCCTGGTCTGCTTCCAGAGCTTCGTAAATTTCAGACTCTTATTTAAGGCTCTGCTGTTTGGGCTCTTCTGTCGAAACCAGCTAAAAGTCTTAGTTAGATAAAGCACCTATCTTAAAGTCTGACATATAATAAAAACTCAGTAATACTTATAGTTATTATTCATAGTATTAATTATTCCCATAATAAAACACTCTGTCATGAATATCCATTGTCTATAGCTATTCTAGTTTTGTCAATTATTTCAACCACATGCTCAGCTCACACATCAAAATTCCATATGTATAACCTCGCTTCTTGAACATGGGTGGGTTGACTCTAACAAAATCCAACCCAAGACAAATGCGTTTCTTTGTGATTTTAGCCCAAGCCTTAAAAACAAAACCATGTTCTGAATCCTTGTGACAGGAAAAAAGAAAAACAACAACAAACTTTTGTAGTTTTGCGTTCATCAGTCTGAATTATCTCTGCCAGACCGAGATTAGGAAAAAGGAATATGGATATTTACTAAAGATATTAAATTTGGTTAAAATAAACGGTAGTGAGTAGCTCACCAGCTTCTTAGCTCAGTATCATGTTACATGCCTCGATGGATTTGCTTCATTAGAATACTGGCTTCAAGACAGGGAGCCAAGTTTTCCAGAGGCTTGGTAAGAGGAGAGTAGGTTAAGAGGAGTTACAAGGTGTCATTTGCCCTAAGATAAAAGTACTGAATGTGCAACTATAGAATTAAGTCACTGGTACTGAATGGACTAGCAGAAATTCAGAAAGGAGAAGAGAGTTAATCCAAACTGTAGAGGTCACTTTCTTAGACTTTAAAATAAATGCTAATAAGTTATACCCTCTCCAATGGTATGAGTTCTTTAAGAGCAGGAAATAAGTCTTATGATTATTGTCCCCCAGTGCTTAGCACAGTGACTTGCACCCAGTTGACACTCTTAGATGTTTGTTTTATTCTTTTCACAGCAAAACACAGGACAAGCTCAGACAAAACAAAACGAAACGAAACAAAACAAAACAAAAACGAAATATATCGAGAACATACTGATACCTTCAAATAGCTGTCAAGAATGTAGAGGCCATGTCTTAAATGGTTTGGACATCTGGTGAAGTAACACAAAAATAGAAACCCCAGTAGGATTTTTCAAAACTGAAGTAGGAAGAAAGAGATCTAGAAGCAGCCCTTGAAATCCCTATAGGAACATAATAAAGAAAAGACTTTAAATAGAAGCCTTGAACAGAAAACTTCATATGCTACAGGGGTTTAAAAAGGTGGAAGGAGTTCGTGTCTCTGATAATACAATGAAGGTCTTTATTCTGTGTAGATATAAAGAATGTTGATATTATAAGTCTCACTAGAGTAAGTACTCACTTGCAAATATGTAGTCAAATCCTAACCATTTAGAAGTTATTTCCTGTATCTCCCCAACAACATATTTTTCATCTGTCTATGGATGGAACTATCTGCTAAGGTAATACCTAGAATATTCGACTCTTTAAGCATTTCATAAATTAAGAATTTATTGGAAAAATACCTACCTAAAATATAAATAATATACATTAACTCATAATATATATTACACAGATATAAATTAATTCACAAAAATGTAATTATAGCAGTATCTGAGTCAAGTTCTCTAACTGACAACTTTGTCTAGGAACATAACATAGTGATAAGATTTATTAAGTCTTGGTCCTAATCTACCTTTCTGCATTACTTTCATCAGTTTGGGAGTTCTCCAAGATTCTGAAAGATAGAGTTGGCTATATTTTCATGTACCAAGGTCATAGAATTTAAATGCCATCTCCTGCCACTTAAAACAGGATGTGATTTCAGTGATAAGAATTAGCAAAGGTATGTTGTTTGCTTTCCTTACCCTGTGTAGAGGAATGTAAATCATAATAGCAAGCAAGCAAACAAGCAAAACAAACCTGAACTGTCAACAGACAAAACAGATGTAGAGAAAGTCTGAAACTCACTGAGGCATCCAGAACACACCTACTAATTCTGTTGCCTTTCTATTTTAAGTCTTTCTTGTTTGTGTTCTTGGTCACCTTTTTTGTATCTTTGAGCTTCTGATACCTCTCAGGCAGTGAGAAAGGAAAACTTGGGAGGGTATTGAACATGGACCATTGAACTGAAAAAAGACAAGTTTTACTGTTTTCTCCTATGATGACATCCTCTTGTTTCAGTGACTTTTGTGGTGTCTCTACATAGTTTTCCCCACCACCCCCAATTTTATTAAAGTATAAGTGACAAATAAAGTTATAATATATCTAAAGTGTACATCATGATAATTTGATAGACATATACAACGTGAAAGCTTCCTCCCATTTAATTAACACATCCGTGGATGTGTTAATTATATATATATATATATAAAATACATATTTTATATATGTGTGTGTGTGTGTGTGTATATATAGTGTGTGTGTGTGAGAGAGAGAGAGAGAGAGAGAGAGAGAGAGAACATGTAAGTTCTATTCTCTTAGCAGATTTCAATTCTACGATATATTCTTCTGAATTGTCAACATGTCACACATTGGATCTTTTCATCTTCTTCTTAAGGCTGAAACTTTTACCTTTTACTGATCTCCCCGATTTCTCATATCCCTCAGCCTCTGGCCATCACTTTTCTACTCTGTTTTTATGGGTTTGACTTTTTTTTTTTTTTTTTAAGATTCAACATCTAAGTGATACCATGCAATACTGTCTTTCTCTAACTTTCTTACTTCACTTGCATAGGGTTTTGAACAATGTACCTTCTGAGTACCTGGACTCCTTGGACTTTATCAACCATCTAACCGGCCAGGAGTACGTACATATGAAAGCAGGGCTGGCTGCTGAGTTTGTGATCAAGCTCCCTGAGCTGGAGAGTGACTGTAAGAGTTGCTCTTTGTTTTTTTTGTTTTACATTCATTTATTCATCTTTGTCAATTCTGCAAATTTGTGGGAAAGGTGAGAGGAAGAGCGCCCAGCAACAGAAGAAGACAGACCATATGCCTTTTTTTTTTTTTTTTATAAAAAAGGCTTATTTTAAGACCTCAGATATTGGAGCTAGGAAGTAATTAATATATTATCTGATCTTTAGGGCAGTACTTTTATTTTTGATTACGGTGGTCATGCTCAGAAAAAAGAAAGGGAAAAATAATCCATTTTAGTTAATTTTTTCTAATATGAGAGAGAGCGAGAGAGACGCGGGGGCTGGGAGTAGAAGGAGAGGAGCAAAGAGCCTTCACACTGAGTGCAGGGCCCAATGCAGGGCTTGATTCCATGACCTTGACATCGTGACCTGAGCCAAAATCAAGAGTCAGATGCTTAACCAACTGAGCCACCAGGTGCCCCTTACCTTATTTTTTATATTTTTGGATATTCCTAAAATAACCATTCGAATATTAAATCTCTATTTTGGAAAATAAATTAAGGGAAAATGTCATTTAATTTTTTCAGAATGAATATATACAACATATACTCATTGGATACTTATTATGTGTAAAGATAGCTGCTGGGTACTCTAAGGAAAGATCAATTAATGCTAATTCTCTTAAGGAGTTTATGATCAACTGGAAAAAAGGAGGAGCCATAAAACTTGAATATACAGTATAAAAGTTCATAAAAATAAATACAGTTGGAAATAAATACAATTGGAGCACCTGGGTGGCTGTCTTAGCCATGATTTTAGAAGAAGAGGAAATTCTAGGAAATTTTAATTTTACAACTTGAAATACTTCACTTAAAAGAGGAATATGTGGCAGCAGACCTATCCACAGAGACCTGGCAGGCCAGAAAGGACTGGCATGAGATATTCAGAGCCCTAAACGAGAAAAATATGCAGCCAAGAATACTATACCCAGCCAGGCTGTCACTGAAAATAGATGGAGAGATAAAAAGC
>CM052813.1:12883500-12975573 GCA_028533885.1 Nasua narica
GAGAGGCAGGGCAGGGGGTTATGGGGGGTGTGGGGAAGAGAAATGAAACAAGATGGGATGGGGAAGGAGACAAACCATAAGAGACTCCTAAACTTACGAAACAAACTAAGGGTTGCTGGGAGGTGGGGGGGGGATAGGGATATGGACATTGGGGAGGGTATGTGCTTTGGCAAATGCTGTGAAATGTGTAAGCCTGATGATTCACAGACCTGTACCCTGGGGTAAATAATACATTATATGTTAATAAAAAAATTAAAAAAAAATTAAAAAAATAAAAGAGGAATATGGTTTTCATTTGACTGGATGGGTAGGCAAGTACAAGTTAGATTCCCAGGGAGGTGAATGGTGAAAGATAAGAATTTTGGGACGGAAAGGATATTTATCGGAACACAATAACCATGTGACACTGATTAGTGTATAAGAAAATAAATTATTCTCCTTTTATTACACCTTCATTATGTGAAAATCTCTGTTTTAGAAAATACTTGTGTTACCAATGCATACAAGATTCGTTCCTGCCCTCGAACTGCATTGTTTATGGTATAAAAATCTTGGATTTTTGGCTAAATTTTTTTGCATTAAAATCTTGGGACTCTGAGGATGTAACAAATTAAAAACAGAAAGGATTACAAAAGGATAGATAGTAAGCCACATGTAGTAATATGGAGTTCAGTCATCCAAGACCTCCTTAAAAAGTAATAATTGGTTTAGACTCATCATCCCAAAGGCTTACAAATCTCAAAACAATTGGTGAGTAGCAAAGATTCAGCCTTAAGAAGCTATACTTTTCTTTTTTTAAATATTTTATTTATTTATTTGACACACAGAGAGAGATGACAAGTAGGCAGAGAGGCAGGCAGAGAGAGGGGGGGAAGCAAGCTGAGCAGAGAGCCCCATGTGGGGCTCGGTCCCAGGGCCCCAAGATCATGACCTGAGCCGAAGGCAGAGGCTTCAACCCACTCAGCCACCCAGGCACCCCAACATTATGTTTTTCTTAAGTTTTTTTTCCCCCAATTTCACTATGGAAGGCTATATAATGTTCCTGTCTCTATAGCCCTGCAGTATTAAAGCTCAGACTTTTTTTTTTTCTTGAGAGAGAGAGAGAAAGAAAGTTTGAGGGCGCCTGGGTGGCGCAGTTGGTTGAGCGACTGCCTTCGGCTCAGGTCATGGTCCCGGAGTCCCGGGATCGAGTCCCACATCGGGCTCCCAGCTCCATGGGGAGTCCACTTCTCACTCTGACCTGCTCTCTCTCACTCTCTTTCTTTCCTAATAAATAAATAAATAAAATCTTTAAAAAAAAAAAAAAGAAAGTTTGAGAGGGGCAGTGGAGGAGGGAGAAAGAGAATCCTAAGCAGGTTCCAAGCCCAGTGCAGAGCCCAATGTAGGGTTTGATCTCACGACCCTGAGATCATGACCTGAGCTGAAATCAAGAGTCAGATGCTTAACTGTCTAAGCCACCCAGGTGCTCCAAAGCTCAGTCTTTCTATCAAGAATTGGTTGGTGAGGAAATCATAAACAGGTAGATTTAAAGTCATTTCTCTTAGAGATCAGACCAACAGCACTTATTGGGGATTGCATTGTAAGTACAAATTAGCTTGGGATAACAGCAAAATACAACAAAAATATGTTCCTTTGGGAGAAAAAAATGGCATTTTTTAAAAGAAAAAACACTACTGGATTGTCAGTTTCTCCATATATTTCCTCCTCTGGTAACTGTCCCAATACTATTCTGTAAAATTACTTTCACCTTTGAAATTACTAAGATGTTATATAAACAGAGATAAATAGGCATTTAAATTTTTACTGATTCCTTTAAAATAACTATATATTCATTTATAAAAAGAAGTTCAATTGATTTTTATTATAGAAATCTATCTTTCATATAAATTGAAATGATTATCTAGAATTGTTCCATGTTTTACTTAACCTTGACATTTGCTGAATTTGAAGTAGGTGAGGATTTATTTGTCACAATTATACAAAATCTACTTGTTTCCCTCAGGTTCTTAGAAGCAAAAATAAAATAAAAGTTCAAAGCTGGTTAATTAGCCTGACATCCTGGCATTCAGACTGGACTCCATTCCTCATAACTGGGAAGAAATACTGCTGGTGCTCTCTCAGAAAGGAGTTAAGACCTGTGTATTCTTTAAACTACATATTCATTCACCCTCTTCTTTCAATCGCTGAAATAGGCAAGAAATTGAACATGAAACCTGGTTAACCTTTTTAAGTATGTAGAGTAGTTCCCTCCAGGTTATCAGTAAACCATTTTTCCTCTTACTGATTAGTGCTAGTAAAAAAAAAAGTATCATGGCTATCAGGACTCTCAGGTTACCATGTTTTTAACCAGGATCCTATCCTAAACCAAGGCCAAAATGAATTCCAAGTAAAATTGAAGGAAATCTTTCCTTCAGAGCTGTGAAATGGTGTTGGCAGGACTGATGAGATACGGACCAATCCCACTCTCTTAGTGAGCACACAGGTTAACCACATTTTTTAGTTGTTTTGCACCTAGTAGGCCAATGTGACTAGTTCTCACTGACAGATCAAAAGCAGAAGTGAAGCGTTACTTCTGAGGCTAACTCGAGGATCTGCCCAAGGCCTATCACATACATGTGAATGTAAATGTATGTATACACATACACACAGACATACTGTATGTGACACAGAAACTGTATGTGACTCACAAAACCTAATTTATTAATTACTTACTATCTTTCTGTAGATATACACATAAAAAACTCTAAGTTTATACTAATACCTTGATTCTAAACTGAGAACATAGGACTTGTTTTAGCTCCTGAATTTTCTTTGGTGTAGAAATTCTTTCTCTAACACTGAGTACCTTAGCTCCTTGGCTGGCCTCTCTCTCTTGCTTCTTTTCATCCACCTCACTTTATCCCAAAATTCCCAGTGGGACCAGTTGGTGAAAGGACAAGGGCTCATAGTTACAGGGAGGTCTGGGGAGTCTCTCAGGTTAAGGAATGTTTAGGATGTGGATTTGTAAAGAATTCCCAAGTTATTTCTTATCATTTGGAGAAAGGACGTGAGAGATCACTTCTTCTACACGCCACCTCCACAACCGCCTTCAACTATTCCACAATTTGCTTTCACCAACAAAAAGAAAAAGAGAAGAAAAATTATAAAGGAGTTATTCACATAAACAGTATACATGGAATTTTTAACTGTTGAAACTGTGATAAACCACATCCATGATTAAATCATTACTAATTAAATTAGAGATACAATTTATCATGCATTATGTCGACGAACATTAAAAATTTTAATATCGGGCGCCTGGGTGGCTCAGTTGGTTGGGCAACTGCCTTCAGCTCAGGTCATGATCGCAGAGTCCTGGGATCGAGTACCACATCAGGCTCCCAGCTCCACGGGGAGTCTGCTTCTCCCTCTGACCTTCTCCCCTCTCATGCTCTCTCTCACTGTCTCTATCTCAAATAAATAAATAAAATCTTAAAAAAAAATTTAATATCAAATGTTAATTAACAAGATGTTGGAAATGCTCTCATGCTTCAGGTGAGAGTGTACATTAGTACAGTATCTTTGGATGATGCCTTAGCAGTGTCTTTGAAATTTAAAAGCTACCACCTTTTGATATAGTAATGCCAGATCAAAAATGTTTGTTTTGGGGCACCTGGGTGGCTCAGTGGGTTAAAGCCTCTGCCTTTGGTTCAGGTCGTGATCTCAGGGTCCTGGAATCAAGCCCTGCATTGGGCTTTTTGTTCAGCAGGGAGCCTGCTTCCCCCTCTCTCTCTGTCTACCTCTCTGCCTACTTGTGATCTCTCTGTCAAGTGAATAAATAAAATCTTAAAAAAAAAAAAAGTTTATAAAAAATGTTTGTTTTTAGGTTTATTATAAATAAACCTAAATATAGAAATATTTAATATAAATATTTAGTATTTATATTACTATATTTAATATTTATATTGTATTTAATATTTATATATAAATATATAAACCTAAATATAGAAATATTTCTGAAAGAAATGTAGGAGCAAAAATAGCTCATTTCCTAAGAATGGGAAAGGTTTTGGTATGGTTAGATTTTAGATATTATTTAAGTTAAAACAAAACTGGTAAATTATAAAAACAATATAATATTTATTTTTGCAAATATGAAGTGCATCTTTAATATTTAGAAGAAAATATAAAGAACCACTGCTCGTGTGTTCATAATTTGATAATTTTCCTAGCATTCCTCTTTTTTTCTATTTTATACATATATGTGTTTCCCACATATTGAATCATCATGAACACTTTTTTCAGTATCATTAAATGTTTTATAAAAGAATGCTTTCAAAACCTGCCTATTGGTAATCTCGGCAAAGTTGCAGGATACAAAATTAATGTACAGAGATCTACTGCATTTCTAAATAATGAAGTAGCAATAAGAGAGATTAAGAAAACAATCCCATTTGCGATTATATCCAAAAGAATAAAACACCTAGGAATAAACTTAATTAAGGAAGTAAAAGATGTGAACTCCAAAAACCGTAAAAGATAGATGAAAGAAACTGAAGATGACACAAACAACGGAAAGATATTCCATGCTCATGGACTGCAAGCATCAATATTGTCAAAATGTCCATAATATTCAAATCGACAGATTTAATACAATCTCTCCCAAAATACCAACTTTTTTTTAATAGAACTATAACAAATAACACTAAAATTTGTATGAAAACAGAAAACACCCCAAATAGCCAAAGCAATGTTGAGAAAGAAGAACAAAACTGGAGGTATCACAATCTCATATTTCAAGTTATACTACAAAGCTGTAGTAACCAAAACAGTATAGGACTGGCATTAAAATAGACACATAGATGGATAGAATAAAATAGAGATCCCAGAGATAAACCCATACTTATATGGTCCATTAATCTATACAAAGGAGACAAGAATATGCAATGGGAAAAAGACAGTCTCTTCTGTCAAATGGTGCTGGGAAAACTGGGTAGCCACATGCAAAATAATAAAACTAGACTACTTTATACTTATACTATACACAAGAATAAAATGGCTTAAAGACCTAAATGTGAGACCTGAAATCTTAATTCTCCTAGAAGAAAACATAGGCAGTAATTTCTTTGACATGAGCCATAGCAACATTTTTCTAGATATGTCTTCTGAGGCAAGGGAAACAAAAACAAAAATAAACTATTGGCACTACATCAAATAAAAAGTTTCTACATAGTGAAGGAAATGAACAATGAAATGAAAAGAAGACCTGGGGAATGAGAGAAGATATTTTCAAATGATATATCTGATAAGGAATATCCAAAATACATAAAGAACTTACACAGCTTAACACACAAAAACCAAGATAATCCAATTAAAAATGGGTAGAGGACCTGAATAGACATTTTCCCAAAGAAGATCCACAAATAGCCTATAGACACATGAAAAGATGTTCAACATCATGGATTAGCAGGGAAATGAAAAAACCACAATGAGATAGATACCACCTCGTACCTGTAGAATGCCTAGTACCAGAGACAAGAAATAACAAACATTGGCCAGGATGTGGAGAAAAAGAAACTCTCATGCACTGTTGGTAGGAATGCAAATTGGTGTAGCTACTGTGGAAAACAGTATGGAAGTTCCTGAAAACATTAATAACAGAATTATTGTATGATCCAGTAATTCCACTACTGGACATTGTACCCAAATACAATGAAAACGCTAATCTGAAAAGATAGATCCACCCCATGGTTATTGCAGAATTATTTATAACAGCCAAGATATGGAAGCAACCTAAGTGTCCATTCACAGATGAACAGATAAAGAAGTAGTAGTATACATACACAATGGAATATTGCTCAGCATAATAAGGAATAAGATCTTGCCATTTGTAACAACATGGATGGACCTGGAAGGTATAATGCTAAGTGAAATAACTCAGACAGAGAAAGACAAATACCATATGATTTCACTCATGCAGAATTTAGGAAACAAAACAAATGAGCAAGCAAAGAAAAAAAAAAAGACAAAATTTCTCTTAAATACGGAGAACAAACTGGTGGTTGCCACGGCGGGGGGGAGGTAGGCAGATAGGTGAAAAAAAAATCTGCTTATCATTCCATACATACTTCCATACCAAAATGTATTATGCATCTAGATGTTTGTGTTAGACGCATGAATTTGGCTTTTTCTCTTTATACATGTTACTATATATGATATTGCAATGAGCATCACTGAATATAGCATCACTGAATGAGCATCACTTTATAAAGTCATGTCTCCATCTCTGAATGTTTGGTATGAACCTGTGGTAAATTCATAAGTCTGCTCACAGTGTATAGATAACATTCTTGGAAAAGAATACCCAACTGATTTCCATAAATGTGGTACCAGTTTACAGTTCCACTGAAAACAGATCAGCATCCTTAAACATTATAGTTTGTGGCACTTCATACAGATAATGGGAGTTGGAGATAATTGATTTGGGTTGAAAATTTGAGCTAGTGCCTGCCAGTTTAGGATGGGAAAAGATCAGGCTTTAGATCTAGACAGATGTGAGTCATAATCAGACTTCAGTTAATTAACATCATTCAGTCTTGTTTTCTTTATCATAAAATGATACTAATGATGATTATCTAAAAACATTACCTGAGAAATAAGGAACAAATATAACATCATTAAGTTTCTGGACCATACCTTGTATTTAGTAAATAACAACATTTATCATCATCATTATAGGTAGGTAAGCAGAAAATTTATGAGGAGTGAATTTATTACAACATCATGGTTTTATTAACTACATCCTAAAACTTAGGTCTTCTCATTTATACACCTGTTACTAAAATCTGCAATTTTGTATTAAGCATTTACTATTGTGATCATGGTTCTTCTTACTACTCAAATGTTAATGGAATATAGCTTCCAACTGAAAAATACCAAGCAACAAAAAATGTAAAACTCTCGGGATAAGGTCAGATTCAATTAATGTGAGATCTAACAGTGACATGATCTCTATCCCAAAGTTTTATGCCTTTATAGTAACCCTGCAGGATTCATAGGACCTTCCATGTGTTGTTCTATTTCCATTACAACATTGAATATTAAATGAAATGTGGGGTAGGTGGAGCTACTTATTCATATTTTACAGATAAGCTAAATGAGGTATCAGTAGATGAGTGATTTACACGTGGACATAAAATGACAAGTTTGCTAAAATCTAATGTTCTGGAGTTTCTTTCCATTACACCACACTAGATCTTGTGTGTGTCACCATTTTTCAATAATCATGAGTTGAGCTGGATGTAAGTTAGAATGTTCAGAAGATCAGATAAGCCTTTTTTAAATGTATATTTCTAAAACAAGTAATATATGAATAAGGCAAAGAAAATTAAAGAAGACAGACAGAAAGAATTGAAATAAAAAATCTCAACTCACCTATAACTGATGTTTCCTTATCTACTTCCCAAAGGTAACTTAAGAGTTTCTGATGCATCTTTTTAGATACTTCTAATTCCTATGCCAGACTATAGGTATTTTTCAATATACACATGATTATATCCAAGATGTGGCACACTGTGTATTCTAATCTATTCCTTTGGTTTATTTCTATTTATTTTATTTAAAATTTAAAAAAAGATATTTTAAGAGAAATTATAGCACATTATGTTTTCATAATGCATAGTATTTTATGTACAAATGTAACAGTTTATTTACCCAGTTCACCATGGATGGATATTTAGGTTGTTTCCAGTTTTCTCCCCCAAGTTCTTTTTACTGTGTGCTACTGAATAAACGAAATCTGATAGAGAAATTCTTAATGAGTTATAATATTACCTATGTGTATAACAGGATATGTATAAGAGAAAGGGAGAAAAGGAAAGCTAGAATTTGGTAGAAAATGCAGGGTTTCGGGGCACCTGGGTGGCTCAGTCATTAAGCGTCTGCCTTTGGCTTGGGTCATGATCCCAGGGTCCTGGGATTGAGCCCCGCATGGGGCTCCCTGCTCAGCGGGGAGCCTGCTTCTCTCTCCCCCACTCTCCCTGCTTGTGTTCCCTCTCTTGCTGTGTCTCTCTATGTCAAATAAGCAAATAAAATCTTAAAAAAAAGTAAGAAAATGCAGGGTTTCAGCCACACAGTTTTGCTCATAACTCTATATTTTGATCTTTCCATACTTGTGCAATACAATAATCAGAAAAGATTTTCAGTAGGCTAAAGCCTG
Organism: Nasua narica; assembly: GCA_028533885.1. Lineage (NCBI taxonomy): Eukaryota > Metazoa > Chordata > Mammalia > Carnivora > Procyonidae > Nasua > Nasua narica. Next base: position 12,891,698 of record CM052813.1, read on the forward strand.
TATTCTCACAGGCTCCCCACTCGATCTATTGTTAGAGGAGAAATGATTTCTAGAGTGGAGAACAGAAACCCAAAGGCAATGCTGTTGGCTGACACAGCAACATCTCCTGTGATACCAAAAACAACCTGAAGAAGGAAGCCCTGATGGAGATTGTGTCAAGGAAAGGAAAGGAAAGGTCAGGGTGAAAATCCTCTCACAGTTGCTTCTCAGAGATGTTAATATATACAGATTTGAGCTGTTTAGATGGATGCATCTCAAAAAAAAAATAGTGTTATATGGGAAAGGCAGCAATGGGAGTAAAGTGGCAATGCTTGGATCACTGAATGAAGCAAAATTAAGTGTTGTTCAGTGAAAGGAGAAAGGTCTCTTTTAATGCATTCAGGAGCTCCTATTTTTACAGTTCCTTGTGTGGAAGTGAAAGCATTAGGGAACTAAAAACCTTGCCCAGGTTCCCAGCAGTTTGACTACACCAGGCTGTTTGTGGAGCAGCACTCTGATGGGTTTCTAGTTTCCATGTGAGGTTCACAATGGCTTGTTTTAAAAAAAAAAAAAATTGTTGTAGCATTAGTTTGTCAGTCCAGGTAACTCAAGGGTCTTCTTTTCAAGGCCGAAGGTTCTAGAATTGTCTCGCCCTTTCACAGCCATCAAACACCACCCAATAACATTAATGCGCTTAAAAACAGTAAAATTTTGTTTTCCAATTTTTTTTTTCTTTTTCAAAATGCCATGGCTCTGATTTATGAGTATGTAGTAAGTTTTCCTGCCAGGTATCACTCAGGGACTTAGGTGACCATTAATTTCACCATTTAAAAAATATCTTAAGTTTAATGATTCACATGTAATATAAATGTCAAGAAAAACTTGATTAGAGCCCAGAAATTCAAAGTAAAGCTATTTTGTATTTTGGACCTGTCATTTACTTTGCATTGTGAACTATTATAACTCCTGCATTTTTTCAAAGAACAATTATTGTTGACTATTGAGTTCCCTTTGGGGAACTTAAGGGTTGAGTTGTTTTATAAGTTGGGAAATTTTCTGTTGTTTTAAACTGCAATGTTTGTTCAAATGAAAAAAAGTCCCTATTTTTATTTATTTATGTTTATCTAAAAGTAGTCTTTCTATGAATAAAAACTTTAAAAATAATAAAGTTTTCTCATTTTATTTTCATCCTATTAGAAACCTTGTTATGACTGTATTGCTTTTGAAATTCCAAGTGCTGCTCAATCTTGTATTTTAGGACTGGCTCTGGTCCATTTCCACTCAGCATGCATTATAAAAAGAAACAAAGAAAATACGTCAGAACTCTTAAAAAATAAGAACCCAACAGATTCAGGTTAGATCTACCTATTGCCAAGCAACTTTTATTTAAAATGAAAAGAAAAAATCAAGTTTATTTTGAGATAAAGATTCATTAAGCAAGGATGTACTACTGTATGAATTATCGAAAGACTATATGAGACTTGTCTCATTTCTGCTCGTGGTGGTGACAAACAGAAGGTGCTATAATGAAGTCAAGATCGAAATTGTGATATAGGTTGAAAAAGAATGAACCCATCTCTCTACTTCTCCAATTGAAAACATTAGGAAAATACAAAAGGGCCTGTGCTGAAGGTGAGGGCCTGGGGTAAAGGAAAAGGAGGGCTATGAGGAGGATGCATTGGTCCAACCTGGCTGGCAGCGAACTTTCTGCTAGTAACTGATCTCCTCAGCCCCTTGAGGGACCAAGCACGGCCTCCTATCAAAGGGCTCCCCTGGAAAAGGCTCAGAAATCTCAAAATTCGTTCTCCTCTGCTTTGCTTTCGTGGCCTTTTGCTTCTTTCTGTTTCCTGGGCTCCTCACTGATGATTCTTCCCCGTCTTTGGTGCAGTCTTGCCTCCCATGTGGGTCATTTGGACAGATTGACTATCCTACTAACTCTTGAACTGTGTGCTCTTTTCCTTTGCTATTTTTACCAACACTTGGTAAAGAGACAGGTGCAGCAGACCAGGTTGAAAAAAAAAAAAGGCTTTTCCTTCCCAATCTTTGAAACCTCTTACCCTTATAAATTGTCCTAGAAGGTACCATCCACCCAGGTAAGGTTACCAGTTAACACTTTCTTTTCCACCCACTTTATTGTCGTGCAACACATTGAAGGTGGTAAAAAAAATGACTTTCAAATTCACCCCTCATTCTGTTAATACAGACAAGTTAAAGGAAATTACTTTTTCTTTCTTCTTTTATCTTTTTAGAAAAATTGTTGGCATTACAATGTGCTACATTAATGTAATTGTTTCAATTTACAGTTTATCAAATCAGCAAAAGCAATCTTTAAATCAGTGTCATTTTTTAGCCTTAAAATAAACTGTTCTCTGAATTTGGACAGCTTATTTCTGGCAGTTTGCAGATGGACAGCCTCATGGCATTGCTGAATGTATGCATTAGAACATAATTAGCTACATATAAAGATAGGTTCAGCTCTTTCTAAATGGGTTAATCAGTTCTCACTGAATTCGAGAAACTCAATGTTCAATGTCTTTAGACTTGTTGGCTTAGACTTTAGGTAAGTTGGATATAAATAAACATGCATCCCAATGGGAACTAGTTTTGTCCTCTTCAGCCTTTCTATTAAATTATCAAAGCACTATTACCCAGTCACATTCCAAGAGACTTCTTTGTTTTGATTTTTTTTTCATTTGTAATCAAGAGCTTTACATGTGCATCATTACATAGATATTTGCGTGATGTGCTTCCTTTGCATGTTGGTTTTGAAGGAGCAGGGCTCATTTGCTTATTAGTAAGTTCAGTTGTCAGAATACCATCTATAAATTAGTTGGAAAATATAACTCAACTAAAACAAGAAAACCGGGCTGCACCTCTGGATTTCATTCTGTACCCCACCCGTTCCTTAGATCTTTTGTTTCTTCTGCACTACAACGCATCTAGTGTCTCTGTACCTTCAGGGCTCTCCACCTGGCTTTGCTTCTTTCTTTCTATTCTCTCCAAGGATGTTGTTATCTAGGCCTATGCCTTTAAACATTATATGGTGATGGTTCTTTAATGTGTATCCCAAGGACTGATCTGTCCCCTGTGCTCTATCTTCATCTGGATGTGGAATAGATGTCTCAGACTTATTATGCTCCAAATAGAACTCCTGAGTACTGCTGACCTTGAATTTTCACGTGGCTATATCCCCTACTTCCCAGTCTTCTCTATGTCCGTAAAAGACATCACCATCCACCCAGATCTCTAACAGAAATCCTGGGAGGTATTCTTGATGGCTTCTTTTTTTCAACCTCCAATCCGATCAGTTAGAAGTACTATAGACTACTTCTAAATATATCAGATCCTCTTGGTTCTCAATCTTTACTGCTACTGTTTAGTATAAATCACCATCATTTCTTTCCTGCCTGAGTATAGTAACCTCCTAACTGGTCTCCCTGCTTTTACCTCTGCCCCATTTTCTAAATGTAAGTGAGATCTTCACATGCCTGTTAGTTTTTTCTTTTAAGTGAAAGTATGAAAATTCTGGAATATATTCAGAGTAGAGAGAATAGTACAATGAATCCCCCATGTGTCCATGGTCCAGATTCAGTAATTATCAATTACCAATCGTTTTCAACATAGTTTTACAAGATTCTCCTCCCTAAACTGAAAATACTCCAAGACAAATTGCAGACATCATATCATTTTATCTGTGAATACCTCAGTATATATTGCTGAAAGATAAGAACTCTTTTACAAAAACAATCCTATATCAAATACTCAATGTTCACATTTCCATGATTATCTTAAAATATTACTTAATGATTCCAAATAAGCTTTGCATATGTATTTGGTTATTTCTTGTCTCCTTAATTTATATACTCTCTTTTCTCCTCCTTTCTTTCAATATATATATCAAAATGAACTGTTGTTTGAGCTGTAGAGTGTCCCTTATTTTGAATTTTTGTCATTGTGTGTCCTTTACATGGTATTTCATAACATTTTTCTCTGATTTGTGTGTTTTCTAAAACCTGGTAGTTAGATTAGGGACTAGGTTGAATTTAGGTTCATATTGGGGCAAGAATAGTTCATAGTCGATATTTATATTCCTAGTGCAAGTCATCAAAAGTCATACAGTCTCTGGCTGTCTTTCTGAGATGTTACAGTGATCAGTAGATTAGGTTTCATTAGCCTGATGCATTCTTAAAAATGTTATCTACCCATAATTCGCTCAGTTTTAGCTATTGCTGATGACTATAGCCTCAGTCCATTTTGTTTTTTGGTTAAGAGTTCCAAATGGTTATATTTTAATCTTACATTAGCTTTTCATTTATTTGCTGAAATAGGTCTATAAAGAAAAACTTTCTCTCATTATCTAGCTGTTAATATCAAGGTGATTTTGTACAGGAAATGTAGAACAAATGGGAAACCTTTCCCCTTATTTACAGATTTTTTTTTTTAAAGATTTTATTTATTTATTTATTAGGAAAGAGAGAGAGTGAGGGAGAGCAGGTCAGAGTGAGAAGCAGACTCCCCATGGAGCCGGGAGCCCGATGTGGGACTCGATCCCGGGACTCCGGGATCATGACCTGAGCCGAAGGCAGTCGCTCAACCAACTGCGCCACCCAGGGGCCCTTATTTACAGATTTTTAGTAGATTGATTTTTTTAGCATCCTTCAAGATAATGGATATTTTTTCTCTTATTGGGTATTATTATGAAATCAAAGATTTTAACATATTGATATTATTTTAAATATGTATCTCTTGTGATTATTATAACTGCTGTTGCTCAAACTGTCCCTTTTTTGGCCAGCTGAACTACTTTAAATTGGATCCTGAGCTTTGATGACATGACCCAATGCTTCCACTCTTTTGTTATGATAAGGTTTTCTATGCTCTTCTTGTATGTATCTTGCCCCAAATCTGGAAACCCCCAATTTTCCAAAAGTAAATGGAAAAATTGACTTTCCAAAAAATCTTAAAATTTTTCGATCAAAAATAGGTTGAAAATAAAACATGCCATGGATTTATATTCAATTTCCAATTCCAATATTAATTTGTCTTCATTAGTCTTATATCTGCATATCTTTTCTCTTATGGTGAAAGACTTGGATCCTAACAACAGTAGTGTAGGTACTTTTTGCTTATCTCTGTGTGTGTGTGTGTGTGTGTGTGTGTGTGTATCTGTATAAGCAATTTCTTTATCAAATATAGCCACACATACACATAGTTAACGGAACAATATGATTACTAGAAGCGGCTTAAGATCTTTACAATGTTTTTGTCCTTAGTCTATATACCACTGGAGATGTGCAAATTACTATGTTTTAAAATCACTTGACATAATTGCTTCTCAGCCTTTAGGCTAGGATCAAGTGTAAAACCACTTGATATAATGCCTGCTGGTATGGTTCAGGTCCCCAATGTGCAGTTATATGTTTTATTTTGCTTTTAATTCTTAGGGTTTATTTCTGCTTACATTTGTTATGTTGTATTATTATGAAAACATTTACGTGATTCCAAAATCAAAACTACAAAATAAAGTACACTCAGAGAAGTCTCACTTCCAACCCAAACTATTTCACACTAGTCTTCTGCTCCCCTTCAATGTAACCTATTTTTTAAAATTAATTTTTGGTTTATCTCACTTCTTCAATAAAGAGTATCTGTGTGGATGTGTATGCATCCATGTTTTTCACCCTTCTTAAAGATGACTAATAGCATGCTGCACATACTTTTCTCCATCTTACTTTTTTTACTTCATGGTATATGCTAGATACCACTCCACAGCCATTGTAGAGATGTTTCTTCTTCCTTTTCAGAGCTAGCTAGTGTTCTGTTTTGTGGCTATACCATAAATATAGCCACAGTCATCTCTTTATGGACCTTTAGATTGTTTCCAGTCTTTTGCTTTGCAAATATTGTCTTTTTCCCATGTAAAACTCTTCAATGGCTTCCCACGGCTTTTAGATAAAAATTCAAACTGCCTTCCACAGCCTATATGGCCCTATAAATTGGGTCTTTATCTTAATTTTCCAACCTCAACCCATACCATTTCCACCCTGCCTAGTTATATTCTAACCTCACAAGACTTCTACTCTGATAAGAATGCTTTCTTGACACATATCTTCATGGCTGACATATTTTAATCCTGCAGATTAGGGAAATTCAAATATTACTGGCCCAGAAATATCTCTCTGAACAGTCCTACCTCTGGTTTCACTAATAGTTACTCACTAATTATTTATTTTATTCTAATTCTAATACATAATATGATCTGCAGTGGAATATGATATGTTATGTCATTATTATACAACATCATATTGCATTATATTATTTGTTCATTGGCTGCTTGTTCTCCCACCTATATATCCTGCTGACCAGTGAATCTTTCACATCTTAGTGTCTGACACATAGTATGGTCCCAAAAAGCATTTCTTGTCCTAATGATGGAGGGAATCAATTAATATCAAACAAAATATGCTACTGTGGAAAAATATCTATAAAGAGCTTAGCAGCTTAAAACTCCAAATGAGTACTAACTTGACTCTTATTGTACACAACTATAATGCATCTAAAATTGTATGTCTTACACAATTTGTCAAGTATCAGGGGATCGATGTGCTTGTGGCCTTACTTGAGCGTTATCTCACCAGATTATAGTATCTAACTTTCTGTGCTTTAGGAACCAATGCAGTAATATTTGTCTGTGATGTGTATCTCCATTAAACTGTGAGGGCTTTACATTTATTCTGAGATTCTAGCTAACGGTTTTACCATATCCTCAGATTGTTGTCCATAAGTGTAAGAAGGTATCAGACATATGGTTGTCCTAACAAGAGAGATACTGTTATTTCCATTTTAGAGATGAGGAGACTATCAGAAATGTTAAGTCATCTGAAAAATGGCACATAGTAGGTGACTTTGCTGGGACTCACTATCCCATCTCCTTAGCTCTAATCTCATGTTTTGTGTCTAGACAAAATGAATCTGGAGACATAACCCAGCAGACTTCTCATGACTTCTAGCCATTTATAAATCTATGGTTTAACAAGAAATGTTAAGAACTTTTCTAAGAACTTACATTTATATAGAGAAAAGTTTGTCTGTGTTGCTGTGTTTTCATTTACCTCTATCTCTTCAGTCGGGAATTTCCTCAGACTCCATGATTCAAACACCCAAGATTTAACCATGGGATCAATTTTTGACAGTCTCTACAGTGTTAAACAGTACTCACAAATACTCTTAAGTTTTTGACCTAGTTAAAGTCTCATAACTAACTTAACTAGTTTTGAAATGTTCTCTTTTTTCTGTTACAAAACAGCCTATTCAGCATTACGCCATTCCTCACACTCGCCACGTCTGTCAATTTTCTTCCAGTTTCCTGTCAGACTGCCATTTCCCTCCAGCCTCGATCAGGCTGCCCCTGCGCTGCACAGAAATGGCCTAAAATTCTTAGTTTGACAGCACCTTTAAATGGCCAAGTACATATATTTTTCCTCATTGTAGCCACAGCAAAAATATCCAGAGCATATAAAACTTACTTTAACAAAAAACTGAATTTCTATCATATCATTTTTGTCACAATACTCAATTTCTGTGTTTAAAAAATGTATATGTATCTACCATTATTATAACTTTCATGACAGCCCTTCTTTCTTTGCCAGGTTAGGACTTTAAGTAGAGGCAAAATGTTGAAAAACTGAGTCCTTATTTTACTTTATTTCCCACACTTCTTTAATTTTTAGGACAATTTGGAACATATAATAAACATAAAGATGACCAAGGTTTATGGTTCATGCAGAGAGTTGTTCATGGACCAGGGTTAGGTAGGAGCGTAGGACTTTGCATTTTTTTTTTTTTTAAAGACCACTTGATTCTGACGTTAGGCCTAATTTGGGATTATCACAGGTCTAAATGCTCTACCATTTACATTTTGAATTCCTTGAAGGCAATAAATATACCTTTGTCAACTAAAGTATGTTCTAAAACTTAAATATGCATATGAGTCATCTGAGGATAGTGCTAAAATATAGATTCTGATCCAGTAGTTTTTGGGCAAGGCCTGAGATTCTGCATTTCGAAAAGGCTCCCAGTTGATGTTGGTTTTATTGATCCGTGCAACACAATCTGAGTAGCTCTCAAGATTATATGATTTTTAGAATCACCTGGAGATTAAAGTAGAGATAGATATACATATCTCCCCATACCTGAGTGTTACCCCAGTTCAATGAAATCAGAAGCTCTAAAAAGGAGAGGTCAGCCTGAAGCAAATAATACATTTTATGCTAATAAAAAAAAAAGGAGAGGTCAGGATATAAGTATATTTTAAAAGATCTACATGATTCTTTTTTTTTTTTTTTTTAAAGATTTTATTTATTTATTTATTAGGGAAGAGAGAGAATGAGAGAGAGCATGAGAAGGTCAGAGTGAGAAGCGGACTCCCCATGGAGCTGGGAGCCCGATGTGGGACTCGATCCCGAGACTCCGGGATCATGACCTGAGCTGAAGGCAGTCGCCCAACCAACTGCGCCACCCAGGGGCCCCAGATCTACATGATTCTAATGTATAGCCAGGGTTCAAATGTTTCCTCCATACCCCTCTGCAATATACATATGAAGCCATAGATAATTATACTACATATATTCTTGAAAATACCAAAAGAGGGGAGAGAGAAAATGAGAACAAACAGGACATTATTTACAATGAAAACAAATTAATGCTATCATTTCTTCCCAGCAGAGCATTTCATTATTTGGAAATTTGTAGTGACACAGGTAATACTGAACATTGTCACGGTACATTTTATTTTTTGTAAGATCATTCACAAAGCTATATTAACTGATATTTTTGTAGCTATTATTTACCACTGGTATCCAAAAATAGCAGTTTTACTTTTTTTAAAAATTTCTTTTCAAAAATAAGTTCTTAAAAAGAAATTCTGAATTCAGTTTCTCATTGCAAGAGTAACTGGACTGGACATGCCCTCCTACCACAAACAAGTAGAAAACTACATACAATATAGGAAAGGCTGTTTTCAGACATTGGAAACAGGCAGCCCGGGGCTGTTCTCCATAACAAAAGAAAATGAACAAGATGGGCATGATGATTTCCCCAGCCTTCTGCCTAGAGGCATATTCTGGATCATGACCCAAGAAGGGGCTCTCAAGCAGAGCACACTAGTCTTGCTAAAATGAGATGACAGGAGTCAGAGCTTAGGGAGACTAAGGTGGCTGGAATTTGTGGGACAGACTCGTAAAAGGGAAGAGCTCTACACAGAGAAGTAGCGCCAGTAATCTTTGTAGGATTCCTAATAAGTCTATTGCTGAATATTAATCTGCACAGCCACGGAAGGAAAATTGATCTGGTTGGCAAAGGATCACCAAGAATGTACAAGGTAAAAAATTAGCAGAGCCTACATAAGACTTGGGGATACACAAGTTACGACAAGGCAGATTGGAAGAATCCTGCTGCATACTCGGAGGATTTGGTATAGAGTCCTGAAGAGTAATGTTTGCACAGCAGGATTAAAGAAGCCCGAGAGTAAAGCTACACTGGAACGACCACCGCAAGTAAAAACGGGCCTCAAACAACAAAACAGTGTCATCATTTCTTCCTCAAAAACACCAAGTGGATCCAAAATTACTTAGGTACCTGCTAAATAAATGTCAATATTCTTTGAAAGAAAGCAACACACTCTAGACATGCAATAATGTAATATTACAATATCTAGCATCCAATACAATATTAATAAGAAGGCAAAGAGGCAAAAAGAACACGAACCATTATCAGGAGAAAAAAACTAAAAACTAAAAATAAATGCATGGATGACAGAGATAATGGATTTATCCTGATCATAAATAAAGATCTAACTCATGTATTTAAACTCACATTTTAGAATTCAAAAGCAAGGGTGGGCACACAAAGTATGTGCTAGGGTGTGATACCTGAAATAACAAATTTGATGCTAATTCCCTTTTATCTGAGTTATTTGTACCAATGCTAACCTATTTATGGTTAATAAGTATCACTGTATAACTTGTTAGAGAATAACTTTAGGTAAGAGAGATGTTACTAAGAAATAGAGAGTAGCATCTGTGACAGAAGATAAACACCACTTGTATTTCTTTCTTTTTTTTTTTTTCCACTTGTATTTCTTTCTTACTGGCTGAGATCAATCTTCTACCATGATATTTATTATTTCAAGATGCATTAATTCAAGGTATGTTGTCATATCCCTAATTACTTCCTGACTAAAGTAACTGAAAAATTAATTTTGGATCAGAGTTACAGAAGAACATTTGAATATTCTATTGGACTTTGTGTTTTTTCTGTAATCATTTATGAAGATTTCTCTTAAACAGAGTAAGTTAGCATTCCTAAAAACAGAGGCATATATAAAATATATTAAAACTTAACATTCAATTATGAAACTTTATCTAAAGTCTTTAAGTTGTCATTAATCAAACAATTGTTACTGCCAGCTAGAAGTTGTTGCTGAAATTTTTGTAGCAAGTGTTTTCATTTAACAAAAGATGTTCATATTCATTTCTCCTGAATATCTTTTTATTTTAAAATGCCCATCTAATAGCAATTCGACATCCCTCTGTTTTCCCCCTTCACATAAAGAGAATTTCTGTGTAGTTAATAATTATTAGGAATACAAGCACTTAGGGAGACCATAGATGCTCAAAGTTGGGGCTCCTGATGGCTAGCTGAGATGTACTAACAGAATACATTCTCCCTCCTCATCACCAAACATGACCTCTCAGTCTCTAACCATGCCTGCTCATTTGCCCTCCCTCAACATTATTTGTTTTTCCATTCCCACACCCTTTCTCTTTGGCATCTTATCTATTCCCATAATTACAAGTGCTATCTGTTGATATCCTCCTAATCTGTATCTTCAAAATAGGCTTCTATTCTCATTTTCAGACTTGTACGACTTAATGTGAAGCAGATAAAATGTCTCTGTCACCTGCAATTCAATGTCCTATTCTCAACCTATAATTTTCTACTGAAATTCCGTCTCTCCATACTCACTTCCTTCTTTTGCATGTAAGTAACATTGACCCAAACAATCTTCCAATATCCATGCCTAATACCCATTATAAGACCACATAGTTTCTCTCACTGACCACATTCTCTCACTGATCACTTCTTGAGTTTGACTGACTATATATCCTAAAATATTTGTTCCAACTTTTTACATCTTTGGGTTAGCCCCTCATTATCATTTGCATGGACTAATGGGTTTCTCAACTTGACACTATTGACAAATCGAGCTGAATAATTCCTTGTATGTAGTGACAGGCTGTACTATGCACTGTAGTATTTTTAGAAACATCCCTGGCCTCTACTCAACAGATGCTGTTAGAAGCACCGCCTCTCCCCAGTCTTGAAAACCCAAAATGTCTCTAGGTGTGGATAATCATCCCCAGTAGGGGAAAACTGCCTCCCACGGAGAACTACCAGACTAACACTACCACATCCTAACTTGCTCTTATGTTTATTAGCCTCAGCTTTCTCCAATTCATCTTCTACCTAAGTAGATTTTCCTAAATTAACTTATGACCGAAATTCCCTGTTCAAAATCCTTCCGTGATTCCTCTGCCTAAAGAAAAAGTAAAAATTCTTTCAAGGCATTTATTGTCTCACTGATCCATTTCCTTTTGGCCTAAGACTATTTCTGAAGGAGACAAGGATTAACCCCAAAAAGCTTTGTATTTCACATTCCTGTGACGTAGATAGGCACATTCTAACATTCTCCATGCTGAAGTTTAACCATAACTGTTAGGTATTTTTGACTAATTTGGAAGGCTGTTTAATTTCTCCAATTCTATCTGTTCTTGATATCTTATATTTCTATACAGTTGGACCAAACAGAAATCCTTGGTTGAATAAGAAGGCAGCACATTCATTTTAATTATTGTTAATGAAGAAGCTTGCTTAGAAGAAGAAACTCAAAACATAAGTTGCAAGCTGTTAATTTTAATTCCTATTCTTCTTCCCAAAGAATGTTGAGAAAACAGAGGAACAAAAACAACCGTCCTACAGAAAGAACAGCATATATTCCAATGCACAGTTTGGAAGCCTCTGCATTAGTCAGAAATGCCATAGCAATAATCTGACCTATTGTTAGAAACCTAGCAAGTACATTTTTCATTGTTTCCCAGTGGGACTTTACGCCCACCAGTATTGATTGTGAGAGTTCCAAACTTCTATTGGACTCTTCTTGTCTCTTACTTGATAATTATTTCAGCCCAACAATAAGACAATTTGGAAGTGTGAAAATAAATTGATGCGGGCTGGGTTAAGCTGTCTGATACCTGGGCAAACCTCATTTGAGTTCTGTTCTTATTTCATGTCAGGGCATAAAATCCTCTCAGTATAGATATTTAGGCAATATTCTTTACATTATTCATTTCTATCTCATTTTTGGAAAGCACTGTTTTAATTTTTAAAGAAATATGATACATCCAGTTTACCCTAAGGTCTTAAAATGATTAATTGAATGATAGCTAGAGTTTATACGAATATACACATAAGGTGGTATGGAGCCAGATTCAAGGGAGAGGGAGAGAAGGAACACATATTGGGAAAGGGAGTATAGAGAAGAACGAAAATGGGATGTCACTAGGCCTTGGTAGAATTTTACTTCTTTGAGATAGAAAGTAGCGTGGATTGTTCTGTTTCGTCTAATGCAGCATCTGCAAAAAGCTCTCAGCACACCAGCTATGGTTCCTCAGTTCCTGGCAACTTCATTTAACACTTTTATGGGTATAGCATAATGCTCAAAAAGTTGGGCCCTGAAGTCAGACTCTTTAGACTCCACTTCCGGCTGCACAACCTGGTGGCCATGTGTTGGTGGCTAAGTCCCCGAACTTTGCAGCGTGTTGGTTTTCTCATCCAAAAAGTTGGGTGGATAATGATGCCACTTACCTCATGAGGGTGCGATACGGAATCAATAATCCATGAAAGTGCTTGGAAAAATGCTTGCCACGGAGCAGCCAGCCAGCAAGTGTTGTCTATGATTACCCAGGACAGTCTCATAAGTCTGAAAATCAAGACAGAGACAAAAGCAGGCAGCACCTCAGTAGTCCATCTCAGATGTCCAAGGCAAACACTACCTAACACAAGCTGGAACGACTTCCTTAAAGGATTGTTCCCTTTCCATCTGTTTCATCTTTTTTTAAACCTCTGTTTCATCTTCATGTGAAAAGTTCTAGTGCTCAGTTCCTTCCCGGTCTACCTTATGGTTATGGTGTATTTAACACTTGGCCTAAGTTTAGAGTTTAGAGGACGTAAAACCGGTTACAGCTTTTAATTTTTAAAAGTCTTATGTGATGGCTTTCAAATATGACTACTCATTAACATGGCCAAGTTGTTCCAGAAAAGCTTGGCCAAAAGAGCATGAATTTGTCTGCTACATTAGCTAGTTATTAACAGATAATTTCTCCCTTTGCTGTTTTCATTTTGTTTCGTTCTAACTTATCTCTTTCTCTTTTCCTATCACGAGATAACACCTTGTTCTTTTTCACTAATTTCACATTTTGTAATGCTCATCAGGGTAAGCGTTATTCACAGAATTTGGAAGCGTCTTGCCTCATGTCCTAAAGACTTGAGGAGAAAGGTACTATGGAAAATATTACTGTTGTTATTATTAACAATAGCAGTAATAGCACACTGCAGCTGTGACAGAATTGAAATGCATCCCAGGGCTGTTGTAGACATTTTCAGGTTCACACAGAAAAAGCTTAAAAATATGTCTCCTCCTGTATTTTGGCCAAACGTAACCTGTCTCTTGATTTATGTTAATTATGTCTGAAAAATCCAATCCCCGAGGCCTTGGTCTTTTCATCCTTTCATTTAGAATTCATTCTTTTGCACTGGCTAGTAATTACTGGCCAATGTCCTGACCACCCAGCTGTGCTCTGACAATGTTACCTAGCTTTTACGTTCCCATCTTCTGCTGAGGTGGGCACTCTTTCCTGCTGCTTAGTGACCGTTAAATCACCCAGCAAAGACACAAATACCCTGCATCTTGGTGCAGAAAGAGCTGGTGGTGTAAGGCTTTCTTTTTTTCCATGATGCAAGTAAACCCTATATGAATAGGAAATGAGTTAAACTTCTCTGGATGTTTTTTTCTACAATGAACTTAAAGGTCCAGATCAGACGGCCAGGTAAGGAATCTACAAATTCTTCCACGTAATCCTCCGAATGAGGGCTAAATGGCTAAGGGCAGCGGTTTCATCTTCCTTAAAAACAAGTCTGAGGGTTAAAAAGCCAAATGCACTGTCGCTTTAAGATCACTTATTGGAGAGTTTGAAGTCCTGTCTATGAGTTGACACCGTCCCTTTATTCCACCATCTACAACTTGTACACAAAGGGATGGTCATTGTTTGGGAGAGAACAAACGGTTAATGTTCAGCATGACCTAATGACAACAGAAATAGTTACAGAGTAGTACTAAAAGTGTGATTTTAAAGGCCTGATTTCCTCACTTGATTTATAATTCCTTATCATCTTTGAACTCTCTTCACAGAAAAAATCAGGTTCTCAGCTAGCCACAAGATTGGAAATTTAAATGAATGATTAAGTTCATACAGAGCAAGATATAAGTATCTAAAATAAAGCTTAGGTGTCCACATTTTGGGTTGGGCCAAGAGAGCCAACTCCCTATCATGAAATAATGTCTTAGCACCAGTAGATACTGTCATTTTTGACGTACCTGTTGAAGAGAAGTTTTGTGTAGGAAGAACTTTAGATTCTATTTTGTAAAAAAAAAAAAAAACAAACATAAAGGGACCCAGATACTTCCTATAGCTAAAGAATTTATCAGCCCTATGATTCTGGAAGCCTTGAATTTAATATATTAATGTTTATTATAGACATCAAAGGCAATAGTATAAGAATGAGAAAATGGATTATCTATGTATCTGAAGAATGGAAGTTATATTAAGTGACAGTCTTTGTTATTTTCCAAGAAACTGTTCAGCTACTTTAATTTGCATATAGTGCTGATGAGGAAATTAAATTGGTTTACCATCAACCTAGGTGGAATGGGGTTCCTGGCTCTTTAGAGCTGCATTGTCCAATATAGTACCGGTAGCTATGTATGGCTATTGAGCACTTAAAATGTGGCTAGTCTAAGTAGAGAGATGTGTTGTAAGTACAAAATAGACATAGGATCTCAAAGGTTTAATATAAACATGGCAACTTAATCATAACTTTTTGTTTTCGTACTTTAGATGTTAAAATAATACTTGGAAGCTAATAGGTTAAAGAAAATGGATTATAATTAATTTCATCTATGTCTCTTTAAATTTTTAGGGAAAATAGTTTAAAACAAAATTTTAAACTGTATCTATAGCCACATTCCATTTCTACTGGATTGTGCTGCTTCAGGGACCTAAATATTGCTAAGCAGATAGGGTGCCAGAGGAAAGATGAGGGCACCCTGCAGTCCGTATCCAAATGCAAGCTCTTATTCTGGAATTGGAGCAGTATGCAGAGAGAACTACACATAGGAGCCAAAAGGTAAGTTTTCACGAGGCACTTTGAGGACATGGTCATCTCTACTTGGGAACCAAACTCACAGAATGCGAAACAAAAGGCAAAATGGGAGTGAAGAGTATTTTCTCACGTTGCTTTAGGGCAACTGGGCCTGAGTTCTTTCAGTCTTGTTCTGTGCAGCAACGGGGAGAATCCTTAGGATATGGCGAAGCCCCCAGAGCCTGGGGAAAGATGGCCAGCGCCAGTCAGACACAACAGAATCCAGGATACAGCTGGCAAAGAGGCAGCACCACCTGGGGGAGCTGACTTTTTGCAAACATATGAGAACCTACAGAAGAACATCAAACTGTGGTGGGCTGCAGAAGTGATTTGGGAAGATGATTTCAAGAGCCAGATTCCTATTACCATTTTCTCTTTCCAGTTATACCTGTAAACTAGTGAAGACTGGAGAAAATTGCATTCCTCAGACTTATTCTTAGTGTCAAAAGTCAGGGGGAAATAATCAGATTTAAATTTTAATCATCACCTGCTTTTGTTTTTAAACAGAATTTTTTTTTTTTTTTTTTTGTCAATTACCATTGTTTTTTAGGGCTACTAGAAACAACTTTTACTTCTGGAATACATTCATTTTTTTCCCCCAAATACTAAAGTTTTACATTTGTATAAGTATTTGGATAAATCCATTTCTCCCCATGGATTTATTCTACTTCATTTTGTTCTTTGAGGCTAGGGCTGGTGAGTGGACTTTTCATTGATTTTTGTTTGTGTAAGACTTAATTTTTGGAATAAATTCCTTATACTAGAATATTCATTGTGGCTCTGCTTCCATGTTGGAAGCCTAACTGATGCAAGTAGCTCAGTGAAAACCATTCTCTGGGCACCTCCTCCAAATGCTGCCTTTCTGACTAGAAGGGAGATAACAGCTGGAAGTGCTTTCTCTGTGGGTATGGTGGGGAGGACTTGGAAAGTGGGGCTCTGGCCTTATTTTTGCTAGTCCTCTTAATCTAGAGATAGGTGATTGATTTTGTTTCTGTGAGAACATTTAAAACCTTCAGCTATGGATAACTATTTAGAAGCCACCAAAGGAAACTCTTCATTGGAGAACAGAAGAATTCCACTGAACTTAACCGCAAAGGTAAGTCAACAAATTTACTGAAAAATAAAGGTTGTCTAGTGTGTTTTTCTCATTTTTTCTGTTGTTTACTTCATCATGTTTATTTGAAAATTGACTTCTATATGACAATCCATTCTGTCAAGTTTATTGTTAAAAGAGTATGAATGATTAATGAGTCTGTGAAATTATGGATTCCTATTGTTACTAGGCTGATACAGTAAGCCCCAACTAAATCTTGTAATGTATGATACATACATATGTGGCATTCTTTGGGATATAAGTGATTGTATAAATGCTGATGCTGTGAAGTTTGCTTTTTAGACAAAAATCAACATCAGCTCAAAAAACAATAAGGTAAATAGTTTGAATTTAGCTAAGGGCTTTCTCCCAACAAAAAACAAACAAACAAAAATAACTATTTCTTCTATATAAAACTATAAGTAAGATGGACCAAATTGAATTAGGGAGCATAATCTGATTTCACAGCAAAATCACTGATCTTTTTAAATCAATGTAATTACATCACCTTGCTTTATCTTCTATTGACAAGAAATAGTTACTCCACAATCTTCTAAACTTTTGAATAGGTACTTTGTAAGGATATATCTGTATCTATAATGCCTATTATTCATATTTCAATGTTAATAATAACTAACAAACATAAACCCCTTACTGTGTATCTGATACTGGGCTAAGTTTCAACTGTAAGAGATGGGTAATATTATTACCCTGATTTCACAAATGAGTAAATTAAAGGACAAATAAGGTAAATAGCTTATCCAAGGTTACATGACTCTTACAAGAAGCAACCAGAATTTGAATGCAAGCAAGTTCGCTCTTAACTTCTATACCATACTAGCAGGTTCCATTGAGCTATTTGAAGATTGGTAGTCTAGCTGACTTTGTGTCCAGTCATTTGGTCAAAGTTCCCCAGCAACTGACTCTTTTTTTTTTTATTATTTTCCTGACTTTTCAATTGTATGCAATCAAAGTAGGACTGTTGATCCAAAGTATTCTGCCTTCTCTAAGACAAAATGATGGTCAAATGCACTCTCTTCCAGGAATATAACTTTTAAGCAGAATGCCACAAGTCAGGGAAGTGACTGAATCTGAACTATGTCCATGGTAATTCCTTGAAAGAAAACCTCCATTAGTTCCCAGAACACATCATCCTGAGGGTGTGTTCCTGGTTCAT
The DNA here is from genome assembly GCA_028533885.1 of Nasua narica. Taxonomy (NCBI): domain Eukaryota; kingdom Metazoa; phylum Chordata; class Mammalia; order Carnivora; family Procyonidae; genus Nasua; species Nasua narica. The sequence continues at coordinate 12,909,484 of CM052813.1, forward strand.
CTTTCATGAGGACTCATTTTTCAGCCTCTCCTTTAGTATTACTTAACTCTTTCATATATTCATTTTATCCTTTTGTTTGCTTGTTTTGCCATATTTAATTACAGTTGCTTTTAGTCAATGAAGAATTCTGAGAGGTGTGAATGTGTAACTTTGGATATTCCAGAATAATTGTGATCTAAATATTCTGTTCTGCTGGTTTCCTAAGTACCTAAAATCTAGATATTCTAATTTCAACAGCTGGATATCCAAATTGTATTTCTAATATCATACTGGACATAAAGAACCAGGGCAATCATTGTACTTTGTTAGATGTTTTTGTTGTTGTTGTTTGGAAAATGTGGTCATTCTGAATAGATTGCCCTTGAATTAATTGTGTTCTTCCAATTTATTGAGCTTCATGAACTGTGTGTGTGTGTGTGTGTGGTAAGTTTCCTTTATTGATTCCAGCTCCAAAATTCTATTCCTGAGACCTGTCCTACCTTTCACATCTGAGGATTCTACAATAATCGACTTTTTAAGCATTATTTAAAAGTTGAGATATAATTCACAAACCTTTACAAAGTATTTACCCTTTTGAAGTGTGCAATTCAGTGTTTTGTTTTTTACGTTATCACAAGGTTGTGTAATCATCACCATTAATTACCTAATTCCAGAGCATTTTCACCATTCCAAAAAGAAATCCTATTCCCATTAGCAATTATTTCCCACAATCCTTTCCCCTTAGCTCCAGGAAATTACTAATTTATATTCAATTAATTTATCCTATTTAAATATCCTAAAAGTATTCCCTTTACAAGGTAACTTTTATTCACTTAACCTATATTCAATGTTTAACACTGTCTACTTTTAAACACTGACTTTTAAAGTAAGAACAAAGTAAAATGTACTTGTGTCCTAATAGCTATTGAGAGAAAATAGTTACAAGACATTTAACTCTGTAAGTTTTTCAGAATCTCTTAATTCTCTTTTAAACTATTACTTTATTTCTGATCTGAGAGCTTACATAATATTAGGCTTACATTTAATCTGGATCTAGGCAAATAAAAAAAGGCAATAGATGGAAAGATTATGCAAAGTCAGATTCTATAATCTTCCCCAGAATCATCTGTCCTTTTACAGCTTCTAATTACACAATGCCTTGACCTAGAATAAGTAAGAAAAATCTCATATTTAATCAAACAATTTGAAGAAAATTTAAATTCTTTTGAATATATACTTTTCCTCAAGGTCTTCCTAAAGTCATATCTGAAAAAACGGACAGTTTTTCCTATCATGTGTTTTACACCGAAGATGCACTTAAGAACTAGAACTTAGGGGCGCCTGGGAGGCACAGTCCGTTAAGTGTCTGACTCTTGGTTTTGGCTCAGGTTCTGATCTCAGGGTCTGGAGATGGAGCCCCACTAGGGCTTCGAGCTCAGCAGGGAGCCTGCTTGAGATCCTCTCTCTCTCCCTCTGCCCTTCCCCCTGCTTCTGCTCTCTCTCTCTCCCTCAAATAAATAGACCTTAAAAAAAACAACTATAACTTAATGATGCGTATTTACCCCAGTTAAGATATTAAGTAACAATTAATATTTTAATCTTATTCTAGAAAAGATTTTAAGTAGCCATATTTTTTAAGTTAGTAACTTTGATTTCGGGATCGACTGTTCTTAGGCAGTATGATCAACTCCAGCTTCCAGAGGACCTCCCCGTTCTTGGGAAGTGGAAAGCCTCCTGGTGAAGAACTCAGGCTCCGGAGTCAGACTGCTTGGACTCAAATCCTACCCCTATTCTTAGTAGTCACAGGAACACATGCAAGTCACTGAACCTCTTTGTGTCTGTTTCCTTACATCCAACATGGGAATAACATAACCTACCTCAAAAATTTTTTGTCAGTACATGGGACAATAAAAATAAGTGCTTAAAATAGTGAGTGATACATTCCATAGACTCATTTAAGGTTGGCAGTTGGTATGAATTGAAACTATCCTTCCTCACCTCACCAAATGCATTGCTGAGACAGCTCCAGTTTGGAATACATCCAAGCAGAACCCCCAGGAAAGGTTAAGAAGGCTATATCATCAAAACTGTAGTCATGTTAGAAAATGCTGAACAGGTCTGTGCCAACATGTTGATATATCCTTTACTTGTTTTTGTTTCTAGTTTCTCAGCAACCCTGTAAATTAAGTGGTATTTTCATTTTACACCATGAATAAACCACATTTCAGACTGGCTAATTAACCTGCTCATGGTTTGCAAATTCTTTACATTTTCTTTCCAAAACTCTGATTCTTAAAATGATATGCAGTGACTACATGAGAATTCCAGAACGGACAATGAAGTTCAAGACTCAAAGAAACGGTAGAAAATTACACAGATAAGATTTGCAGAACTAAAAAATCATGCCAAACTGACTCAACATACCATCTATATCCTAGATATAGTAAGTGAAGGCCCATTTTAGACATCAAATAAAAGATTCCTATTGTGTTTACTATTAAATTTCCCCTACTCCAAAAAAATAGCCAATAGTTTTCCACCTAAACTCCAGGGAATAGTTAATAATACATAACTCTAATTTTCCTGGCATTTTGGCAGAAAGCTGTTCATGTTTTGTCTCCCACCCGGATCACAAGCTCCTCAAAGGCAGATCCCTTGTGTTATAGAGCTTTATATCTCTCAGAGACGTTCTTACTTTCTAAACACCAGTTCTTTCTTATTTATACATACATTCTTCCAATGCTTTTTTCTGTAGTATTTGGCATGGCTACAAGCCCACCTCTCACAGAGTTTCCATTAAAATTAGGTTCTAGAGCAGCCACTGTTAAATCCTGAACGTACACTCCAACTTATGTTTAGTTTTCAAATCAAAATTAAGTTTTCCCATTGTCTCTACCTCCTTTGAAAAATCTGAAGATGTCCAACACAAGCTTTTGGTAAACTACAATTAGCAAATATTTCTAAAGAGGGCAAATACTAGACCTGTCTGACTCATGTCTCTTTTATAATGATTGTTACCATCATATGGATTCCTAGAAGTGCTTCTGACCTTGGTAGATAAAAAGTGAGAGAAGGAATCCTCAGTTTGCTGACCAGTGTACCTGACCTTGAAATCAATGAGGCAGATTCATTCAGGACAATCTTGCAAACTGCTTAGCAAAGCACTGAAACTTCTCTGCAACTTGGGCCAAATTTAATGCAAAGTTTTCCAGCCTCTTTTCCTATCACTCTGAACACCCATAAACTCCAACTGCAGAGAGTGCCCAAGGACTGCGGTGCTCTTATCAGCCTCCCCACTTTACATTGCTGACTTCCCTCTTCCTGGAATGCTTCGCCTCTCGTGGGACTCCAACATAGAATGCAGCTATATTTGGCCATAGAGTCTACTGGGAAAGAGTACATGTTCTGAAGACAGCCCTGTTATTCGAGGTCTAGCATGTCTTGGACTAGCTATCTGACTTTGAGCTTGGCATATAACCACTTGGAGTATTAGTTTCTTTATCTCTAACACAGGAAAAATACCACTCACCTCAACACAGCTGTTGTAAGGATTAAAATGAGATATAAAAAGAAAATACCAAGCCCAGCACAGTAAATGCCCAGCAAGTAGTAGTTACTATATTTTTTATCCAGATTAAATATTTTCTTTCTATGGAGCCTTCTTCCACTTTCCCAGATGAGATTACTCACTTTTTTTTTCCTTTCTTAGCATATTTTTGACACCATCATCATGGCACATTTTTCTCTGCATTACAATTATTTATATGTCTGTATTCCATAATCAGAACATGGGTTTTTAGCTCCTTTATATCTATAGCATAGCTGCTTCATGTGTACTTATTAAGTATGGGAATGAAGTAAATGAATAAATGATGAATGGATGATCAGATATAAAATGCTCTTAAATGAAGCCGTTGATTATTCTAAAGTGACCAAATTACTTCAAAGTGAGTAATTTAGGTAATAAGAGACTCTGTCTTAGGATATATATCTTAGGATATGCCCGATAAGAACTAGTCAATAAAAAGGCTTGGTAATATGATCTTTATGATTAACTTAATCATTCATCTCCTTCTGAAGTGGAGAAGTGGAGAATCCTTCTTCATGTCTATATTTCAACAACAATGAGAAAACAAACCAGTCCCTGGGATTGTTGCCCAATACCGTTAAAGTGGTGTACATTTTGCAATTCTTAATTAATTTGTGGCAAACACGTAGCAGTCTCCACGGCCAGCTTCATCTGCATACAGCAGCATAATCATTTTTTTCTTATAGTAAAGATTTTTTATGAGTCATAAGTCTTCTCCAGAGGGTGTGGTTATCATCTGATAATCACACCCTTGGGAGATTAAAAACACTTATCTTTGGATCATGACTCGCAGTGCCCCAGGGGTGTGATTATCTCCGGAAACTCACACTCTCTGTCAAGCCTAATTGCTTAATTACTATAGCAGCGAGTTCACACTACCATACAGGAGCTAAAGTTGTGTCAGCATTTCCAGTATAAATTCCTTTTCTAAGAGTATAACTCAGCCTTTAAAAAAAAAAAAATCTATGTTCCGTTGAAGCACTGCACTAAAGGTCTTATTCAAAGAAATGTATTTCTTCAGTACATTATTTTTATCTCCAAACTTGGGTCCCTTTCTCCCTAGTGAGTTGACCAAAGAAATAAATGTTAATTAAGTGTCTTTAAATCATATATTTTTTGGACATCTGGGAAAATAATACACATTCTAAAACCATAAATATGATTTCATCTATCTAAACAGCAAGAACTGGTCATGCAATTTCTACTTTCCTGGGAAAGACACTTTTTAGAATCACTAATGAAAGATTTTTTCTCTTTGTTAAGTAGGACAAAATAAACCGTAGTTGAAAAAGGCCACATAGAAGTTCCAAACCTCAGCTAAATATTTTCTTAGGTCAGATATTGTTAACTTACCACAGAGGATTGAGTAAAGGGCAATGAGGTAGAAGATGGGAAGCAAGGAGAGGTAGCCAAAACACTGCCTAGCTGCTTTTAGTAAGTCCCCTCAGTCGTACCGGTGTCTCGCCTTAAAGCCTAGAAGAGGCTGATTCATGTGGATCAAATTTGCGAGAGATCAAAACTTATAAGCCACTCTGCTAACTCTGCTAATGCATTAATGTACAGGACGTGTATTAAAACCATTAGCCGTAATTCATCGGAAGTAACGCCTTCTCAATAACAGCATTCCTAAAATACTAATAAAACTTCCCCCATAAGCACAGAATTGGATAAAGGAGAAGTAGAGTGTTCAGTATTATTTCACACAGAATGGGCTGTGGGCTAAACACTTATTCCTCGCATCAGAAGACTCCCTCAGTTACCAACAGTTACTGAAACTCTGGATGCAGGATAATTTCTGGGGGTGGTATATTAAAATTTGACCTTTTATTTTCTGTGTTCTAGGCCAGTATGCCTCAAAGCATACATTTGGAAAACAAGTTTTGGACTAATCCTCCTCCCCAAACAGAAAGAGAACCTTATTCATTCCTTAATTCCTCCACTCATCCTTTCAGTTTATTTGGTAAAGTATTTTTAGCCTTTTTTCTTCAAGAGATGCTGTAATCTCTCCATTAAATATCACAGAGTTGATGGACACCTGACCCTCCAGAGGAAACTACCTTTGCCAGGGCATTACTTCTGCTATCAGTCCTATCTTAAACTATTTGTTTTTCAATCAATCAATCATCTTCATGGAATTTAGAATGAAATACAAATGTCATATTTCTCTAAAAATAGCAACAAAAATGTCTACAGATAATCAAAGTGTGTGTCCATTCCCCCTCCACACAAAATAAAAGTGGTTTTCCTCCTTAATAATTGGAGTGTGCTATATTGTTAGATAAGAGGTCAATAAATGCAAGTGTATTTCCTGATATTTCTTGAAAATTTGAAATGTTGAAAAGTGTCTTAACTTCATAGAATATAAGCATATGTGCCAATAATGAAGGCATTAAATATTAGGGAAATAGGAGGAAAAACAGATAAAATCCAAAAGAGAAACTAAAAGCTTTTTATCATTTTCAACATTTCACATATAAATTTTACTGTGACTCCCACGTGGAAAGTTTATAATCATTTTATGGACACGTGTGTTAGAGTACCCACTACAGTTACCAGTAATGAGGTAACCATAGATGATACATCTGGTGTTTTGTGAATCCGGAGATCAAGATGGTTCATTAAAAGAAGAAAGAGTAACAGTTGCTAAGTAGAATGATACTCAATATAGGAACCAATTATGTATATTCTATTCTGTGAATGTTTTACCTTACATGTTATGAAAGTGAAAAAGGAAAGACAGATTCACAGGTCTTTGAAGATGATTTGGAGACACAAATGAGAGATGAGGTCTTGAGAGTAAAAACACATTGCAGCATATTATGCAACTATTCTGGAACAAACAATTATGACTTTTTTCTACCTTGTTCACAATTCGTATTTATACATACAAACGTATAAAAGAGTGCTAGTAAAAGGCATTTGTTAGGTTAACCGAGATAAAGATGGGTTTGTTACTACTAGTCTCTAAGGTTATCCACAGCGGGAGGGCTTTCCTAATAATGCATGCATAAACATAAAATAAGAAGAAGCCAGAATTAAATAAGAGGAATAAGTTTCAGATTTTACTATAGGTGAGTTTTTAAACTTTTTGGAGGTCAGATGCTTCTTAAAGAAACCAAATGTTTATATGCTCATACATATAAAATTTAGCATATGAATTATGGGGTCTATGAATCTCTTAGAGCCCATTTGGAGAACACGAATTAAGAACCTCAAATGCACAGAGAAGGTATATAATAGATAATTATTATTGATGACAAATGTAGGTAAAATGACTCCCAAAACTGCTTTGGGAAGACAACACCTATTTGAGTTCTGATAAATGTATATAGCTATTCAATTGCCACCACAAACATGATATCAAACATCTCCATAACCCAAAAACTATTTCCTCCTTCACCTATGCCGCAGGCAATCTTTCCCCCGTCATTGGCCCTAGACAACCCAAGACCTACTTTCTGTCATTGTGAATTAATTTGGCTTTAACTAGAGTTTCATATAAGTGGATTTACATAGTGCATACTCTTTTCTGCAAGCTTCTTTTGCTTGGCATAATGTGGAGATTCATTCATATTGTTGGATATAATAGTAGTTTGCTCTTTCTTTTTGCTGATAGTGGTCCAGTGTATGGATGCACCATTGGTAGATAACTGCATTACTATTAGTTTGGGCTCTAATGAACAGAGCTGCTATGAACATTTGTGTGTCTTCATGTGAACAGATGTTTTCATTTTTCTTGGATATTCACAATCACAATTATTAGGTCATATGGTAAGTGTATATTAAAATTTCAGAGAAACTGCCAAAATGTCCTCCATAGTGGATGTGCCATTTTACATTCCCACCAGCAATATATGATCATTTTAGTCCACATCCATGACAATTCTTGTTATTGTCAGTCTTCAAAATTTTCTAATAACCCAAATTAAAAAGTGAAGTGCATGTGTCCTCTAACTTTGTGTTCCCTTGATAACTAATGATGTTGAACATCTTGGGCTTAGTGTCCACTTATATATTATTTTATGTAAATTACCTGTTCAAATATTTCACCCATTTTAAAAGTGGATTGTATGTCTTATTTTTAAGATTATAGAGTTCTTTATATATAATAGGAAAACATTCTGGGAGATCTCTGTTTCTATATCGTCTATATACAACTTTTTTTTGGTTCATTTGGGACTTGCCTTTTCATATTGTTATGGCAAATTTTGAAGAATACTTTTTAATTTTGTCTTATTGATACAATCAATTATATATTATCATTTCCCCCCTTTATTTTATATACTCTTTATATCCTTCAAGAAAAATTTAGCCTAACTGAGCATCCAACACATTTGTGTTGGATGTGTGTGCATGTGTGTGTGTGTGTGATGTAAGGTAAGGGTTGAGGCTCATTTTCCTCCTTATGAAAATATAATTACTTCAATTCAATTTTCAGAAAAAAAAAAAACAATCTTTTCTCCTTGAATTGCCTTGCTTCCTTTTGCAAAAGTCAGTTAGCAAAATATACACGAATCCATATCTGAACTCTCTAACCTCTGCCACTGACCTATATGTCTGACTTTGCAAATATTATACTTGTTTATTATAGTTTAAGTTTACAGTATATCATAAAGTCAGATGGTTTCTTCTGGAACTATTTCCTTTATCAAACTGTTTTAAATTTCCATATGAATTTAATGAGGGAGGTAAAAGATCCGTATACAGAAAACTACAAGACTTTGATGAAAGAAATTAAAGAAGACACAAATGGAAAGATATTCCATGTTCATGAATTGGAAGAACCAATATTGTTAAAATGTCCACACTACCGAAAGCAGTCTACAGATGTGATGCAATCTCTATCAAAAGTCCAATGGCATTTTTTACAGATACAGAAGAAAAAAATATCCTAAAATTTTATGGAAACACAAAAGACCCTAAGTAGCTAAAGAAATACTGAGAAAGAACAAAGCTGGAGGTATCACACTTCCTTATGTCAAACTATAATACGAAGCTATAGTAATCAAAACAGTACAATACTGGCATAAACATAGATACACAGACTAATGGAACAGAAAAGAAAGTCCAGAAATAATCTCTCACATACATGGTCAATTAATATTTGACAAGGGGTGCTAAGAATACTCAATGGGCAAAGGACAATCTCTTCTTATAAATGGTGTGAAAACTGGATAACCACATGCAGAATAAAACTGTACCCATATCTTATACCATGTACAAAAATTAACATAAAATAAATTAAAGACATAAAACGTGAAACCATAAAGCTCTTAGAAGAAAACAGGGCGGGTTGCCTAGGTGGCTCAGTTGATGTTTGACTCTTGATTTTGGCTCGGATCAGCATCTCAGGATCATGGGATCAATCCCTGCATCAGGCTCCATGCTCAGTGTGAAGATTCTCTTGGGATTCCCCAGATACCTGCTCAGGATTCTCTCTCTCCCTCTCCCTATGCCCCTCCCCCTGCTCACACTTTCTCTCTAAATAAATAAATATAATCTTTTTAAAAAGAAGGAGGAGGAGGAGGAGGTATGTCTTTGTCAACAGGTACATAAAAAGGTAATCAACATCATTAATCATCAGGGAAATGCAAAACAAAACCACAATGCAATTATCACCTCATACCTATTAGAATGACAATCATTAAACAAATGGTATTATAAGTGTTGGTGAAAATGTGAAGAAAAGCCTTATGCTTTTGGTGGGAATGTAAACTGGTGCAGCCACTATGAAAAACAGTATGGAGGTTCCTCAAGAAAATAAAGTAAAACTACCATATGATCCACAATCCCACTTCTGGATGTATTCCTAGTGAAAATGAAAACAGGATCTTGAATAGTTACCTACACTTCCATGTTCACAATAGCCAAGATATGTACAAACACTAAGTGTCCATCAACGGATGAATGGAGAAAATAGAAGTATGGATGATAATTTATCAATATATGTAATAAATGTTGTATAAGTGATAATATACATATTACTATCAATATTAATATATCAATATTATTCAGCCATGAAAAAAATGCCAGTTGCCATTTGCAACAATATGGATGGACCTTGAGGGGTATTATGCTAAGTGAAATAAGTCAGGCAGAGAAAGACAAAAACTATATGATACCACTTATATGCCGAATCTACAAAAAACTGAACTCATAGAAACAGAGTGGAATGTGGTTACCAGGAGTTAGATGTGAAAGAAACAGGGAGGTGTCTGTGGAAGGGCATAAACTTCCATTTGTAAGACAAATAAGTTCTGGGGATCTAAAGTACAGCATCGTGATCATAATTAATAATATTGTGTTATATTCTTGAAAGCTGAGAAGAGTAGATCTTAAATGTTCTCACAAAAAAAAGAAAAGAAAAGAAAAAAGAAAAGAAAAAGAAACACTAATCATGTGATTTCAAGGAGGTCTGTGGTGGTAATCACTTTGCAATACTCTGTGTATCAAATCAACACCTTATATTATACAATTTTATTTATTAATTATATCTCAATAAAACTGGGAAAAAACTAATTTCCATATAAATTTCTGAATCAGCTTATGATCCTCGAAAAGAAAATGTCTCTTGGAATTTGATTAAAATTTCATTGAGTCTATAGACAAATTGTGAATAAAATTGACATCTTAATAATATCGAATCTTCCAATTCACTGAAGCTCATCCTCATTTTTCTTCTGTTTGGAGATTTTTTTTATCACTGATTTATCTCTTTAACACAGAGGTATATCTCTGTGTTATATTTATGTTCAGATTTTCTATTCCATCCTGTGTTGGTTTAGGTAATTTGTCTGTTTCTAGAAAATTGTTCACTTCATCTGTGTCATCTAATTGTTCATAGTATTCTACATAACTTTATTTCTGTAAGTTCTATATTAATGGCATAACTTTCATTTTGATTTTAGCAATTTAAGCCTTCTCTTTTTTTCTTGGTCAGTGTAGATAAAAGTTTGTGAATTTTGTTGATGTCTTCAAAGATGTAACCTTTGTTTTTATTGATTCTCTTTATTGAGATAAAATTGAGGAACACTTAATGAGATTGAGAAAAAGAGAAGACTCAAATAAATAAAACCAGAAATCAGAAGAAGGAGTAAAACCAGAAAATAAATAAAATCATAACTGGTGTTGCATAAACTATTTGTCTTTATACCTGTAGTATAATGCTTTGTATACTATGGTTTTATAACACATTTTGAAATTACAAACTGAGATCCCTCAGTTTGTTTTCCTCAGGAGTGATTTGGCCTTTGATGGTCTTTTGTGGTTCCATAAAAGGGAGAGAAATTTTTTTCTTATTTCTGTTTAAAAAAAAAGGCAACTGGGGTGTTGATAGGCATTGTGTTAAGTATGTAGATCACTTTGTGTATTGCAATAATATTAAGCCTTTTAATCCATGAACACAAAATATCCTTCCATTTGTTTAGGTCTTATTTCATTTCTTTCATCAATGTTTCGCAATTTTCAGCATAAAAGTCTTTTGCCTCCCTAGTTAAGTTTACTCATGAATACTTCATTCTTTTTAATGCTATTGTATGTAGGGACTGTTTTCCTACTTCTTTTTCAGGTATTTCATCATCAGTGTATAGAAACACAACTGATTTTTACATGTTGATTTTGAATCCTAGAACTTGTTTCTGTAATTTTTTATTAGATTCTAGAGTGCCAAAAAAGCTGACCTGGTGATTTTTTGTCAATTTAATGGTTGTTTCAGTGAGGAAATGGTTCTTATAGCACCCTGTTCCACCAATTCCATGACATAAATCCTTTCCAAATCATACATTTAGGTATCATATTTTCCTTCTTAACAAATTCAAAATATTTTCTAATTTTCCCTATAATTTCTTTTTTGACTCATGGTTTATTTAAAATTATGCTGTTTACATTACAAAAACTTTCCCATATATTTTCCTGTTACCAATTCCTAGTTTCTATTTCAGTCAAGGAAAATTTTCCCAGCCATTTTTAATTTTTTTTAAAGATTTATTTGTTTTAGAGAGAGAGTGGACATGAGTGAGTGGAGGTGGGAGGGGTGGGGGGAGAGAAAGAGTCCTAAGTGGACTCTGCACTGAGCACAGAGCTTGACTCAGGGCTCAATCTCAAGATCCCGAGATCTCACTCCGCATAATCTCATAAGTCAAGCGGAGAGAGGCAATTATCTTATGGTCTCACTTACATGTGGAGTATAAAGAAAATCATGGAGGGCATCGTGAGAAGGAAGGGAAGGGCGAATGGGGGGAAATCGGAGGGGGTGATGAACCAGGAGAGACTGTGGACTCTGAGCAACAAACTGAGGGTTTTGGAGGGGAGGGGGTGGGGGGGGTGGGTGAGCCTGGTGGTGGGTATTGAGAAGGGCACGTACTGCATGGAGCACTGGGTGTGGTGCATGAACAATCAATCTTGTAACACTGAAAAATTAAAATAAACAAATTTGGGGAGAAAAAAAAAAGACCCCGAGATCTCACCCTCAGCCAAAACCAAGAGCTGGACACTTAACTGACTATGCCACCCAGGTGTCCCTAAGCTGTTTTTAAAAAATTTATTGAGACTTGTTTTATTGTCTTGAATGTGGTTTATCTCAAAGAGTCTCCTGTACACTTGTGTATTCTGCACTTGCTGGGCATTGTGTTCAACGAACGCCAAACAGGTCAAGTAGGTTGAATGGATTTTTAGCTCTATTTACTTTCCATTTTTCTATCTGCTTGTTCTATTAATTATTGACAGATGCACGTTGAATTCTCCAAGTTTAATTGTGGATTTGTCAATTTCTTTTTTTCAGTATGTTTTTGCTTCATGTATTTTAAAGCTTTCTAATCAGATGCAGACACCTTTATGATTACTGTGTCTTCTTTATAAAATGATCCTTTTGTTATTATGAATTGTGTTCTCTCTCTCTGTTAATTATACTTGTTATCTTTATATTGTCTATTGTCAATACATATTAAATTCAGTCTTTTATGATTAGTATGTGTACGGTATAGCCCTTTTTATAAGTTTTCTCTTAACAAAATCTATATTGTCATCTGCATCCTTATATTTAAAGTTTATTTCTTACTGACATATTTGGATCTTTTATTTAAAAAGGATATTAATAGCTTATTTTTAAGGTAATTATTGACATATTTAAGTTTAAGCCTACTATCTTGCTAGTTGTATTCTATTTTTCCCATCTGTTCCTTCTTTCCTTTTTACCTGCCCTCCTTTAGATTAATTGAGTAATTTATAGGATGCTATCTTACTTCTATTATTAGCTATAACATGGGCAGTAAGATATCAGTAGATAATTCTGATTCTTTCTAGAATTGTTTTTCAACTTGTTTAGGGAATCTGTAGAGTAACCTTTATTTTAGTGATAATTTAGTCCCACTACTAATTCATGATCCTTATTGGGTTTCTACTGAATATTCCGACTTACCAAAAGGAACTCTGGATGGTTGTAACTCAAATGACTTCTAGCCTTGTATGTGTCTTGGGAACCATCTGGTTCAGTTCCAGTTACTCTTTGCTAGAACCTGTAGCATTTTCTTATACACACACTGCTTAATATTTAGCAAGGACTCAAGAGGACTCCAGTGTATATTTCTGGAGCTTGTTTTCTACATGATTTCCTTTTTTCTGGAACTCATGACCTTTTCATCACTCTAGCCTTCCTAAACTCTAATCTCTATTTCCTTAAGCCAGTGAGACTCCCATCTTTTCCTTGGATTCTCCTCCATATTCCCACCATCTAGAACTCCTCCAGGTGAAAAGCTGAATTAATTCTGGGGCTCAGTTGGTTTGTTTGCTTGTTTTCCTTTTCTCAGGGTTCACAAATGTGTGTTCCTTTTCAATGTTTTAAAGAGTTATATATATCTATTTTTCCAATTCGCCATGTGTTTATGGTTGGTTTCTTTTCCTCTAACAAGGTTTGTATTAGTTTTCTAGGGCTGCTATTACAAGATACCACAAACCTAGTGGCTTAAACAATAGAAATCTATAGTCTCACAGTTCTGGAGGCTAGAAGACTCAACTCAGGGTGTTGGTAGGACCATGCTTCTTTTGAAGGTACTAAGGAAGGAGCTGTTCCAGGCCTCTACAAGATTTAAGTATTTCCCTGGCTTTGGGCATCTTCACACGGCATTCTCCCTCAGTGCATATCTGTGTATCCAAAGTTTCTCTTATTATAAGGACACAAGTCATATTGAATTACAGGCCCACCCTACTCAAATATGACCTTATCTTAGCTAGTTATATCTGCAATAACCCTATTTCCAAATAAGGTCACACTCCCAGGTGCTGGGGTTTAAGGACTGGGATAGTTTTTATGTATTACAAAATATTTTTTTGCTAATAAAACATTTTTGTTTAGAATCTCAGTCTTCCTTCCTTTTATTACCAGGTTATTAGCATGCTTTCAGTGCCTACTGAAAAATTCTACCACCTCTACCCCATAAATCTCCATGAAGGTTACTATTACCTAAAGTTGTACGCCATCTTTTTAAAAACAGTTTGCATCCATTTGGGGTTCACAGTTTTTTCAGTATTTAATATCTGTTTATGTGCTAATTAAGGTTACTTTCATCCCACTTCTTCCTTCTGAATTTGTTTCTTTTTGTTAAAGTACATTCTCTAGTGTTTAAAAATAAGGATCTATAAAAGCTAAATGGTTATCCTTAACTTAAATGGTTAAGAATAACTATTAGGTCTAAAAACATGCTTAATTTTTTTTTTTTCATTTCAAATGTACTTTAAGTGACCAGAAATTTTGAGGCTGACAGCATTTATCAGCATTTTGAAAATACAAAGGAAAAAACGTGTTTTTAAAAAGGGATATAAAAAGTGATGAAACAAAAATATTGCAAGATAACAGACAGAAATTTAGTGGCTCAGGAATTTCATGAAATGTAAATGGGTTAAATACTTTAATTAAAAGAGTAAATTTGTTAGACTGCGTAAATACACACATACACACACACATAATGATATGCTGCTTACAAAAGAAACATAATAAGCTCACCTATGCAGAAATAAAATTTTGTAAAATTGAACACCTAATCTACAAACCTAGAAGTGGATGTCCTAGCCAGTGTAATAAGTTACAGAGGAAAAATTAAAGTTATAACAACTGGATAAAATAAGTAAAATTTGTATATAAAGATAATCTAAAAGAATGTACAAAGTATTAGAATCAGAAAGTGAAATAATCAAGGTCATAGATATAAGTTAAAAATTTAGAAAAATTCATGGAATTCTGTGAAATACTAATAGAGGTTGAAAATAATATTTATGAGAGCATCAAAACTAGGAATTAATCTATCAAAAGACTTTATACGGTCTTTGCACAGAAAGTCTCCACACACTAAATTATAAAATACTACCAAGGGGAACTTATGACCTACATAAATGGAATATTAAATATGTTAATATGTTAAATGTTAACACATGTTCATAGATTTGATAATCAATATTGTAAAGTTTCAATTTCCCCAACTTGATTTAGAAATTCGATGCAATTCCAGTTTAATTTCTACCAAGTACATGTGTACATTTATAAGCCAATTCTTATATGGAAATGAAAAGGACCAGTAATTACCCAGGAAATTTGTAGAATAAAGTTAGAGCAAGAGTGAGGGGAAAAGAGAGTGAGAGGAGAATCTATTACACAAAGACCATTGAAATCACCAGAGAAAACAACAACAACAAAAAAGGCAGACTTTTACAAAGCACTGCTAAATTAGTTGAATAACCACATGGAACAAAATAGCATAAAAGTCAATTCCAGATTGATGTAGACTAAACATGAAGGATAATATCACAAATTTTCTAGAAGATAAAATAAGAAAATATTTTATGGTCTTGGGGAGGTGGCAAAGATTAGTTGAACAAGACACCAAAAACATTAAGCATAAGAAGATTGATAAGTTGTACTCTACTCATTAAAAGGAAAAAAAAAATTCTTGTTCACCAAATGACAAGACTAAAACCATGAAAGGCTATATCTATATACCAACTAAGTAACTGTATGCAAAAACATATAGGATAACTATGAATCAATAAAGAAAGGTAGATAACTTAAAAACAATGAAAATACTTGAACAGAAATATCCCAAAGAGAATAAACATCAGCCAATAAGCACATGAAAAGATCCATAACATCCTCTGTGATCATAGAAGAGCAAATTAAAACACAATGTGTTAGTGTTAACACACATACGACAGAAAAAAAAACGTTGGTTAATCAAACTTACTTAACAGGTAATGTGGTAATCATTGATTACTCAAGTAGATAACACACAATTTAAATGTATACATGGTGGTTTAAAAAATTTAATAATATCCTTATTACAAAGTCAAACTTAATTTAAAGCTTATTTTAAAGGCCAAATTTTCTGAGTATTTTGCAATGAAATATAAATAAATAACTTTAGGTTAACCAAAATATTAACTAGTTGGAAATTAAGAAATGCATAGCAGGAAAAGCCTCTATGATGACAATAATAATAAATACTTTATGCTTATTAACTTATGCTTAATAAATATTTTATGCTTATTAACATAAACAGATACACTATAATTATTCCTTGGAAACTGAGGCAACAGGTATGTGAAGGGACCCGCCTGGTGTGCTTCCCTTGTTTATTAGTGTCTGATGGCTGCTCTGGCATTAAGAGATCTGTTAACGGGGGCGCCTGGGTGGCTCAGTTGGTTAAGCAACTGCCTTCGGCTCAGGTCATGATCCCGGAGTCCCGGAATCGAGTCCCATATCGGACTCCCGGCTCTGCGGGAAGTCTGCTTCTCCCTCTGACCTTCTTCCCTCTCATTCTCAGTCTCTCGCTCTCTAATAAATAAAAATAAATAAAAATCTTTAAAAAAATTATTAAAAAAAAAAAAAGAGATCTGTTAACAGATTGTTCCCCTTGATCTCAAGCCCCTGAGCCTTCAAACAGATAGGATCACTCTGAAGAGCTGACATTTGATGAAGCCAGTCAGGTCATTTATGGGAACTCAAATGTGAAAATATCTACATGGCAGATAGTTTGGTTTTTAAGAAATACCACCTCACAGGCTGAAAAATGGGTTATTTCAACCTCTGTTTTTTTTGGTTTTGTTTTGTGTTTGTTTAGTATAAGATCTATTTCTTTAACCTTATAGATCCTTCTTGAGTTCATGGTTCATTCCTGGTTTAATTAACAGAATTTTGGTGTCCTGCAAATACTCTTGGGGTCCCTTAAAATAATATGATCACAGCAAAAAGTAAAGCACCATCTTATGCACTGGTCACAGGCAACTTCAGAGGATACTGATATGCTTTTTCATAACATACATAAAGGAGAGGAACTAAAATTTTGGGACTATTAGGTAATGAACAGAATTGTTCATTGAGTGCCTGCTATCTGACATTTAATAACTTTTTGGAAAACATATTATATGTCAGATACTATGATAAGTGTGTTACATTTGTTAATTAGCTCATTTGCTTTTTACAAGAATCCTAAATTGAGTTTCCTCATTTTAGAAGTGATGAGATCACAGTTCATAAGATGAGGAGCTAAAGGGCCCAAAAAGATGGTCTAGTAATTAATTATATATGTTAGTAAAGTATTCACATAGTTAGAAATGGTAAAATCGGGCAAAATTTATCTCTCATTCTACTGTGTTTCCCCACAACTGGTTTTCTTACAATGTCAATGTCAGACTATTGAACATGTAAACTTTTTTTCCCTGTTTTATCATTTTGATAATTCTTCAGGAAAAATTCAAACTGCATAAAGGATCTGCAACTTTGTTAAGACACTAGTTAAAGTAGAATTGGAATATGTGGTTCCTGATTCTCAGGGGATTGTCTCATCAGTTGACCGCATATGTTCATGATCCAATTTTAGAAACTTGGCCAATTCAAATTAAAACATTCCAGTTTGCTAATCACCCTCCAGGAATGACTACCCAAGAGATGGGAGAACATATGTTGGTAACTGATTCAGCCTTATCTTGCTCCAACTACATTTTATTATAAACAAAATAATTTGTGTGTGACAATTACAATGATTCCAACCATTATTTTCAGAACAGCTTTTCTTCCACCAAGTATGAGGAATTTAATCACTTACTTTATCAAAATTACATGTCATTGGTACAGAGCTAATCTCACTTTGTAAACTTGCTTGTCATACAGTTTGCAGGTTTGAGGTGCTCTGAGTGTAGGCTGTGCAATCAAATAAACTAATTTGCATTTTTAAATGCGTTTTATGATTATTTTAATTTTCTTCATGTTAATAATATTGTATTTCCTTATGGCTGATATACTACAGGCAGGACAGAAATTACTGGATTTTATGAATATTTAACATAAGAATAACTCTTTTTGGATGATGTCTCTTTTCAATATAAGGGATTAAATCTATAGAAAGCTTTTTTTTTTTTTTTGAAATTTGAAGTTTTAAATAGATGTTTTATACTGATCATAAGCATCTTAATACTTGAAGGGTAAGAATCCTATTCCCTTTTGGATACAAAACATGATATTTTCCCCTCATTTTTGAATAGAATTGCCAAGTGTGTAAAAGGTCAGATAAGCTGTCTTGTCCTACAAGAAGTGTTAGTCACTGAAGGGAGATGAGAATGCAGGTTTTCTGTTTTCTTGTATATTTATTTGTTATTTTTTAAAAACCTGATAAAGTATTGTCCTAGTAATCTGCAACTAGTATGATTAGTTAGGATTAAATGGTAAGGGGGAGCAACTTGGGCTATTTCCATATCATTCTTATTTCGGAGTATATAGTATATATTACAAAAGTTATTTTGAAGATGAATTGCTGAACACTGGATGATAAATATGAAAGAATACCAAGTTTTCAGATAGTGAACACTTGAAGGAATCATTTCTCTGTGCCACATAAAACCACCAGCTTCCCACGTATATCAAAATGTCATTCTAGGAACAAAAGTGATCTTAACCATAACTTATAATTCCATGGTCTCTAAAACACATACAGTTTTATGTTTTTTTTAAAAACATATAAAGTTTTTGTAGAACACTCATCAATAAAGTCTATTTGAAATTCCCTAAGCCTGGCATTTTCACAGACATTTGGTCCTTACAACACCCTTTTCATTACATAAAACACCTATTACTACTTTTCCATTTCATTATTTTGTTTTACCTTTTTAATTTTAATGATTAAAAAAAATAAAAAATCTGGGGTAATTTAGTTTTGAAGTGATAGACTTGGAACATCTCCCAGGTGTTAATTCAAGTTATGGTTGTAATTCACTACATTCTTATGCTAATACTCTTGTTATACAATATCCTGTTTGCAAGTCAACTGTCCTTGACTAAATTTTGCTACCTGTGGCTGTAATAGAGGGGAATTAATTTGCTGTCAAAAACAGTGAAACTGAAACTTCCTATCAATGAGTTTTCAAAAATATTGTTATCCTAAATAGTGAGCCACTTGACTTCAAGTAACATGATTTCCATGGATAATTGGGAAACTCAGGCTGTATTAATTTAAAAAAGAAAGAGAGAGAATAAATTTAAAAAATAAGTCAATAAATAAAAACATAAACAATGATATAGGAAACAGTATTATTAAATAAAGAATTGATTAACTACTATTTTAAATTCATAATCTTGGTAAAGAAACTGGTGGTTTTAAATGATACTTGAAAGCCTGTACAGAGTTCTGATTTATTCTTTGTGATTGAAATAGTATAGATATTTGATATAATTTTAGAAGACAGTTATTTATCAAGGGTGAAGTCTTCTTACATTTTATAAAGGTAAAACACCAATTTTCCTTTCAAATAAGAATTTTGAAATTTCATTTATATGTAGTACCACTGTCCAATATTCAGTAGTTCCTTTAATTCTTTTTAACTTTTACTTTAGGTTTTTAGAACTTAGGAGATAATGGGGAAGCTAGAACAGTATTTGTCTAAAAAAAGAAATCATTACCATTTATACACCAGCTCACATTTTTTTTTTTACTGCAATATCAATAAAGATTTAGTATTTTTTATTTTCAGGAAAGTTTCATTCTAAATTAAAGGAAAGGGAAATTGTTACTATAATCTCATTCAATTCCCTAAAATCCACTCCTCTTCCAAATATAAACTGAATGTCTAGAAATGTAAATGTTACTATTTGTATTTGCTTGTTTTAAAAAAGTAAAAAATGTATTGTGTGTCATTTTTTCAAAAGCCATTGATTGAATGAGGCTGGTCTTTTCATTCACAAAAGGCTGGTTTTCACAACTTTGGACACTGGATAAACTACTAATACTGGACTCTGAAAATCCATCATGCCTCTGCTTTGCTAATTCTGTTCAAAGCAGCAGAGGTGGCCAAGTCAATGAGAGGCTGCCACTATCTGTTAGTGACATACCTTCTTATTCTCTATTTTCTAATCTATGTTATTATGGACTGAATCACTCCCCTACTCCCAAATTCATAGGTTGAGGCCCTAAACCTACTGTGACTGTATTCTGAGATAAGGACTTCAGAAGGTAATTAAGGTTGAATGAGGTCATAAGGGTTGGGCTCTAATCCAATAGAACTGATGTCCTTATAAGAAGAGGAAGAGACATCAGAGAACCACACTCCCTCATCAAGCACAGAAGAAAGGTCATGGGAGGACACAGAAGAAGGCAGTTACCTGAAAATCAGTAAGAGACCTCATCTATAACCAATCCTGTAGATGCCTTGATTTTTAACTTCTACTTGCTAGAAGTATGAGAAAATATGTTTCTGCTGTTTAAGCCATGCAGCCTGTGATTTTGTTATGGCACCCAGAGTACACTAATACATACATACACATATATATCCACTTTTTCTTAACTTTTATGACTTGTAAATTAACCTTTTATTCTTCTCTTTAGGTTAGCCTGTCTCAGAAGTGCTGCTTTTTGCTGCCTTGTAGCATTTTTTTTTTTTTTAAGATTTTATTTATTTATCAGAGTGAGAGAGACTGAGAATGAGAGGGGAGAAGGTCAGAGGGAGAAGCAGACTTCCCGCAGAGCCGGGAGTCCGATATGGGACTTGATCCCGGGACTCCGAGATCATGACCTGAGCCGAAGGCAGTCGCCCAACCAACTGAGCCACCCAGGCGCCCCTGCCTTGTAGCATCTTTAACATTCTACCTCCCACAGAGATATAATATCCAAACTAATAAAATTACAAAGAACAGAACAACTATCCATCAAAAAGTAGACTTATGTGATCTCTATGAAAATTCCAATGCTATTTTTTTTGCAGAAATAAAAATAGCTATCCTAAAATTCATATGGAATCCCAAAAGAACAAGGATAGCCAAGACAGTCTTGAAAAAGAATGAAGTTGGAGTTCTCACATTTCCTGATTTCGAAACTTATCACAAAACGACAGTGATAAAAACAATGTTGTATTCAAATAAAGACAGACCGATAGGTCAATGGAAAGAATAGAGAATCCAGAAATAAGCTCTCATTTAAATGGTCAAATGATTTTTAGCAAAGGTGCCAAGATTATTCAATGGGGAAAGGAGAGTCTTTTTAATAAATGATATTAGGGAAACTGCAAATTCACAAGCAACACAATGAAGTGGTACACTTACTTTACAGCATATACAAAAGTTAATTCAAAATGAGTCAAAGACTTAAATGTAAGAGCTACGACTATACAATTTTTAGAAGAAAACAGAAAAGTCTTCGTGATATAGGACTTGGAAATGAATTCTTTGATATGACATGAAAAGCACACACCACATAAATTAACACAGATAAAGTGAATTACATCAAAATTGAAAACTTTTGTGTATAAAGGACATAATCAATAGAGTGAAAGGCAGCCCACAGAATGAAAGAAAATATTTGCATATCATATATTTGATAATTTTTTTAAAGATTTTATTTATTTATTTGACAGAGAGAAAGAGATCACAAGTAGGCAGAGAGGCAAGAAGGCTCCCTGCTGAGCAGAGAGCCTGATGCTGGTCTCGATCCCAGGAGCCTGAGATCATGGCCTGGGCCAAAGGCAGAGGAATAACCCACTGAGCCACTCAGGCGCCCCTTGATAAAGGTTTAATATCCAAAATACATAAAGAACCCCTTCAATTCAACAACAAAATAATCCAATTTTTAAAATGGGCAGGGTGCCTGGGTTGCTCAGTCAGTTACGTGTCTGCCTTCAGCTCAGGTCATGATCCCAGGGTCCTGGGATCAAGTCCTGAATCGGCTCCCTGCTCAGCAGGAAATCTGCTTCTTTCTCTGCCTCTTGCTTCTCCTGCTTGTGCTCATTTTCTTTCTTTCTGACAAATAAATAAATAAAATCTTAAAAAAAAATAAAAATAAAGCATGGGCAAAGAACTCGAATAGATATTTTTGCGATAAGATATAGAAATGGCCTATAAGTTCATGAAAAGATGTTCAACATTAGGAAAATGAAAATCAAAACCACAATGAGATACCACCTCACACCCACTATGACAACTACTGTCAAAAAAATAAATAACAAGTGTTGTGAAGGATGTGGAGAAAAGTGAATCCTTATGCACTATTGTTGGGTATATAAAAAAAGTGTAGTTACTATGAAAAACAGTATGGAGTTTCCTCAAAAAATAAAAACAGAATTACTATATGATTTAGGAATTTCACTTTTGGTTTTATACCTACTACAAATAGAATTATGTCCCTCAAAATTCCTAACTTCTAGTATCTCAGAAAATGATTGTATTTGGATACAGTATTTAAAGAGATAATTAAATTTAAATGAGTTTGGCCCTAACTTAAATGACTAGTGTTTTTACAAGAAAAGAAAGTCAGGATACAGATTTACCTAGAAGAAAGACAACACAGGGAGAAAAATGGCCATTTACAGGATAAAAAGAAGAGCCTGAGGAGAAATCAAAAGCTATAGTCTAAATTATTATGATCTCCCAATATTTAAATATTAGAATCCTAATGCCCGATGTGATGGTGTTAGGAGGAGAGGCCTTTACAGGTAAATAGGTTGAGGGTAGATCTTCATGAATGGGATCAGTGATCTTATAAAAAAAAGATCCCACAGAGCTCCCCAGCCCCTTCTACCATGTAAGGACACAATGAGAAGTCTGTATCTTGTAAGAGAGCCCTTACCCAACCATGCCTCCCAAACCGTGAGAAATACATTTCTGTTGTTCATAAGCTACCCAATCAGTGGATTTTTGTTACTGTAGCTCAAAGGGACTAAGACACCAACTCTGAAGCATTATTTATAACCAAAAAAGGTGAAAGCAACCCAAATATCTATTTATAGGTGAATAGACAACCAAAGTGGAATACTATTCAGCCTTTAAAAAGGTAGGAAATTCTGGCACCTGCTACATGAGTAAACCTTAAAGATACCATGCTTAGTGAAATAAGACAGTCACACACACACACACACACACACACACACACACACACACACCCCAAATACCGCATGATTCTGCTTATAAGAGGTACCTAGAGTAGTCAAATTAAAAAAGACAGAAAGTAGAATGGTGTATGATGGACTAAAGTGAGGGGTAAATGACAGGTTCTTCAATGGGTATAGAACTTCAGTTTTGCAAGATGAAAAGAGCCCTGGAGATTGGTGGCACAATGCAAATGCACTTAAACACTACTGAACTATATACCTAAAAATGGTTAAGACAGTAAACTTTATGTTAAATGGGTTTTATCACAACATTAAAAAAGGTTAATGCAATGTGATGATCCTATGTAGCTGTTAGCAGTTGTTATTATTTTGAATATCAATATGAACATTGATTTGGGTATAGTGTTACATATATAAAAATAGCTGCCAGATAAAAGTATGATACCTAGTTCAATTTGAATTCATATAAAAAATGAATAATCGTTAGTAAACATGTATCCCACATATTGCACGGCACATGCTTATACTAAAAATAACATTTGTGCTTTATCTGAAAAGTAAATATAACTGTGTACTCTGTGTTTTTATTTGCTATATATGGTGACTCTAATACAAAAGCACACTTTCATGATGCTTTGCCAGAAAGACTGCATGCTATTCTATGTAAAAGAAATGTAGCATCTAATATTTGAGTATTTAGAATTGTAAAGTAAGGCCACATCTGAGATGCCCAGTGACATTTTGAGTACCTTAAGTGGCCCTGGTAAATAATATATATTTATTATTCATTATATTCCTATAAATAATAATTCCAACCTCTAGTCTTTTACTCTAGTTTCTTAGTCTCCTATGGCATGTGAAATATTTCTACATTTAAACCCATTTGCCTCATTTTGAAATATAATTTTTTTTTGGTAGAGGAAATAAAAGTATGCCCCCCCAAAAAAAAGTATTTCTGAGATGTAAAGTAATTGCTTTACACATGCACATACACAAACACATCCACAGACACATTTATTTCTTAACCAAATATATCTATTTAATGGTGAGTCAAATCAGTTAAACTTTGGAAAATTATTTATTGATTCTTAATTACTATCACCCTAACTCAGATTAGTCAATCAAACAAAACAGTCACTTATAAATAAAGAACAGCAAAAAACACATGAAATTTATAATCAGAAAGTCTGTGTTTGACTATAGGCTTTGCCATTTTTTTGGCATGGTTCTTGGACAGGGCATATAGCCTCTTTAGTAACACTAATAATAATAATAATACCTACTTCTTGGGATCACTGTAAAAATGGAAACTGAGTGTAAAATTTATATATCAACCTATCTCATGATAGGAAAACATGCAGAAAGATATTAGGACATGACTAATTTGAGAGGAGTAAATAAAGGTGGGCTTGACAAAAGGCTGAAGTGATATCACTGGTGGGTGGGAAGAAGTAGAAAGAAGGTTCTCAGGAAGCAAAGAGGAGAAATAGACATTAAAAGGTAGAAATGCACGGAAGGGATGATGAAGACAAGTCATGGACTTCTTACGTATTTCTTGGTCTTTCTTACTTTTGACAAAATAAGGTAACAGAGAAAGAGAATAAGTTGTTATAAATAAAGGAATTGAGGGGCACTTGGGTGGCTCATTCCGATAAGCACCAGACTGAATACCTCGTCAAAATAATAAAGTTAATACAACAATTGTGGTAGAGGCATTCAATGAGAAAAGACTAGCATATTTAATATTCAGTGCTGAAACAGCAATGCATTCATGTAAGAGGAATTAAAAAGGGATCCCTGTCTTAACACTATTTACAAAAATTAACACCAGTTGAATTAAAACACTGATTGTTTTCTTGCAATAGTGCAAGAAAATCTAGATAGTTCTTACACAATGCTATACACCTAGAGTATCTAGAAACTCAAAATTTACTAAATGAAATTTAAACCATTTGTATGCAAAAATATATATAACAAGCAAGATCAATAGATATATCTGGAAAATATGAAAATGCAAATAGCAGGCCATGCGTTCATTTCAGTAATACACAAAAAGTTCTTGCAAATTGTCAGGAAAAAAGACAAAACACAGAGTCTAAAAATGGGCAAAGATATGAATAGACAATGTACCAAGTGCAAATCCAAATGACTAACATTTCTCCCTTGAGAAAGAGGAAATTGACTAATTACTAGGGAAATATAAATCAATATCATGATATAACCAGAGAAAAAGTTTAAATGCCCCAGATATCATGTTGATATGGACATGAGGTGAAAGGGTAGTCTTAGATTGAAATGTAATGTGATCTGTGTTCAACCTTCTGTTCTAGAAGCCTCAGTATTATTAATCTGTAAAATGAGAATATGACAGTATCTACTAAGAAAAAAATACCTATTCCTTTCCTAGAAAACTATTCTGTATAACCAAATATATAATGATAACTCTTATAGAGTTGTTCAAGATAATGAAAAACAAACATAAAATAGGAACAAAAAACCCAACTCCGTATATGTGTATATGAGGACGTACATTGATACATATCTACATAGCTTTATGTAGTCCCAAGGAGAAAAATACATATGAACACACATACTGAGTTTTTAATATTGACTTATCTAAGGGAGAGGGGGAGGGACTGTTGTAATCAGGAAAAGGAAAGGGAGGAATGAATAAAAGAAGTCTTTGCTAAAACGATGTGTGTCATTCCACTTACAAGGAAGAGAAAAATATGATAAAATATACTCCTCAGTATAGCAGTGGGAATTAAGTTTTTTTGTTTTGTTTTTACCTATTTTGGGTCATGGAAACCCAATAGATCAGTATTTAGAGAATCCTATTTATGACATGATAATGAGCTAAAAATCAAATTAATGAAGCCACATCGTAAATTAGGTTATTTAATAAAAGAAATAAAACTGCATATACAAGCAGTGAGCTAGAAATGTTTTTTTTCAAAGCTCATTAAAAATAAGTCCAGCTATATTGAATAAAATAAATGAAATAATGGTTTTGGAAATTAAGTTAGCCATTTTTATCTTCTCATAATGGAGTCTTTACATTATTTGAAATAGGATGAAAGCCAGGAAACTTTCTAGTCAATAATTAGCCAATTGATAGTGAATGATCTAGAAATCTGTTTGTTTAAATTAGGCTGTGATAAGTCTTAAAGGAAAACTGGAAATTTTAAGTAAAATTGCTTGTAAAGTTAAACTGTCCTTTTTTTTTTATCTTGGTAGTTTGCTTCACTTCAGTTTAAACTGCTGGAAGCTGATCCTTTTTATGTCCATGTTTAAGGAAGTGTTGAAGGTCAGATCACTCAAAGCCAACCCCATCAGGTGTCCTATCAAGATAATCTCTAAAGAGGTCAGAGGTGGGATTGACACAGAGAAGTGGCAGATTTTACCAGTCCAGTTCAAGGGATTTCTCACTGTCCTCATAGGGGACCTCTTTTCAATGGAAAGATAAAGAGTTGCAATGAGAAAGCAATGGAAATCCCTCCATTTTATGTAGATTTATTTTTTCATGAGATAAAAGTAACAAAACATTTACATTCTTTTTTTTTCAACTTTGATAATATATATTTAACTTAATCACAAAACATTTATATTCTTTTTTTTTTTAAAGATTTTATTTATTTGACAGAGAGAGAGAGAGAGATCACAAGCAGGCAGAGAGGCAGGCAGAGAGAGAGGGGGAAGCAGGCATCCTGCTGAGCAGAGAGCCTGATGCGATCCCAGAACCCCGAGATCATGACCCGAGCCGAATGCAGAGGCCTTAACCCACTGAGCCACTCAGGCGCCCCCCAAAACGTTTATATTCTTAAGAGACAATACAGTGTTTTACTGAAGGCAGATTATTTATTTGGGGTTTACTAGTGCTCAGCTGAATTGTGCCTCAATGCATAATTGAAGTCTTAACCCCTGGAGTGACTGACTGAACTTGGAAGACAGGGCCAGTGACAATGTGATAAAGGTTAAATAAAACCGTAGGAGTAAGGTCCTAATTCAGCAGGGATGGTGTCCTTCGAAGAAGAGGAGAGATACCTATGCTTGTAAGCATTTGGAGAGAAGGTAGCCATGTGCAAGCCAACAGGAGAGCTCCCACCAGAAACTGAATGCTGCTGGTGCCTTGATCTTGAACTTGCAGTCATAAGAACTGTGAGAAAATAAATTTCTCTTGTTTAAGCTGCCCAGTCTATGGTATTTCGTTATGGCAACCTGAGCAGACTAAAACAACTAACTAGTAAAACAATGCACCTGTGTGTTTTCAATTTCATCTGTGGTTGCCTTCTTTTGATCTCTGACAAAGGTGATGAATATTCATTTTGAGTCAACAGTTTCATTATAATCATTATTTTTTTATTACTTAACAAGAGTGCATTTACTATCAAATTCATTGTTGTTTAAAAGCTCCCAAAATTTTATATTTAAATTTATTTTTTTAAGATTTTTATTTATTTGACACAGAGAGAGAGATCACAAGTAGGCAGAGAGGCAGGCAGAGAGAGAGGAGGAAGCAGGCACCCTGCTGAGCAGAGAGCCCGATGTGGGGCTCGATCCCAGGACCCTGAGATCATGACCTGAGCTGAAGGAAGGCAGAGGCTTTAACCCACTGAGCCACCCAGGTGCCCCTATATTTCAATTTATTTTCACATATTTAATGAGTATTTGGGGAATAAGGATTTGGCATTTTCTGTTTTTTACACTTAGAAATCATATTTACGCACTTTTTCCAATGTGGAATTTGAGATGATGATGATGACGGATAAATCTTACCCGATACAAAGTTCAACTCCTTCTTTACGCTTAAAGATAGATGTTTAAGAGTTAGTGTCTGGCCTTCAGTATTTCAGACTTAGAAGTAAAAGGTGTTGAATATCAACTGCAAGATCTTTATTATACAAATGAAAGCACTGATTGACTAAAGGGAATTTAAATGACTTGCCCTCAATGATAAATTCAGTCAGTGGTAAGAAAGGGACAAATTTGCTGACTTGGTGGCAGTGAAAACTGAACCACAAACCACAATTTAAAAGTATATCTTGAATCACAAAATAGATTGAAGGTGCCAGAGAAATCATGTTTATCACCCATTATCTAAACTCATTCTTTTAACACCAGTTTACTTAGACCTGTGTGGTTTAGAAAAGACCACACACTAACTGATCAACAGTGATTCTACGTGGGCACACAAATCCTAGAGACAGAGACCTCTGACAGTTCCAGCAACTTTTGCATTTACACAATCTGACCAATGCCTCCCAGGGTCATCCCATGACTCAAGGACCCAAAGCTCCAGAAATTCTCTTTCTCTGACTTAATTCTCTTCCTTTTGAGGTACCCTACAAATTCCCATGGTGTGTAGATTCTTTTGCTGCACCAAGTAATAACCTTTGACCACAGGTGTGTACCTGGTGGTCTTTGGTTGATGGGAATAAAAGTTAGTCAAACCAACAGTAAGGAATCATAGAATTCTTTGGATTCTATTTCAGGAAGACTTCCAATTCCCCTCTTCCATTTTATCCCAGCGAAAGTCCACTCCATTTTTCAAATTGGATTTCTGGTTAAAAGAAATCCTACCTTTCTACTTTGGCCTTTATTTATTTCCCATTTTGAAGATTGTAATGGGAAAACATCATAAAGAATATTAGTTTCTGAATTCAGCACCAATGGCAAAAATTGTATATAATCAAAATACTCTAGAAAAGCAATCTTAAATTCTTGATTAAAAATAATATGTATTGGGGCACCTGGGTGGCTCAGTGGGTTAAAGCCTCTGCCTTCGGCTCAGGTCATGATCTCAGGGTCCTGGGATTGAGCCCCACATCGGGCTCTCTGCTCAGCAGGGTGCCTGCTTCCTCCTCTCTCTCTGCCTGCCTCTCTGCCTACTTGTGATCTATATCTCTCTGTGTTTCAAATAAATAAATAAAATCTTTTAAAAAAAAATAATAATAATATGTATTATTTGGTACAGGCACATTTAATACAGTAAATTCATATCTGATATAATTATGTATCATAATACAATGAACAAAATTACACATTGCACATATTTATGATATTCATGTTAAAGTTTGATAGGGAATTTAAATTATTGTTACTTCTTTTTCTATTTGTTTTTCATAAGCTTCCATAGATGTATTCTTATTAATTAAAATTCACAAATGATATAGCTGTATAGCTATATTGTAACACTGACAATCCAGAGCCTACTGATATATTTCAATATATGTGTTTGTTTCATTTGAAATAATGATAGTTCTCAGACAATATGCAGTTATTTTATTTAAAGGTCATGCTAAGAGAGAACATGGAAAATCTATAAAAGCTACAATGCTGGATAAGTCCAGTCATTACTAGCAAGTAACCAACTAATTAGCTTTTAAGAACTCCAAATATGTATTTTCAAATTATCTTGAAATCACATAAAATTAGAAATACTTAAAACAAAAGTACAGAATAAAAACTAGAATTGCTTTGGGGCACCTGGGTGGCTTAGTGGATTAAAGCCTCTGCCTTTGGCTCAGGTCATGATCTCAGGGTCCTGGGATCAAGCCCCCATTGGGCTCTCTGCTCAGCAGGGAGCCTGCTTCCTCCTCTCTCTCTACATGTCTCTCTGCCTACTTGTGATCTCTCTCTCTCTGTCAAACAAATAAATAAAATCTTTAAAAAAAATTAGAATTGCTTAAAACAAAGTGTACATTAATTCCATATGGAGGAACATTAGATTTTTCTCAGAATGTAAATATCAGAAGAGACCTTTAGTATATGCTTGGTTATCTAATGAAAATATATAACAGTATAGTATAACATCTGATCCTTCAGTCTGAAATTTGTTTTTGAATTTGCCTAGTTCAGATATTTGCAGTTATTATCTTGGGCAAGTCACTTGAACTCTCTGAGATGGTGTTTTATCAGATTAATAGATGCTTTGTCTGCCTTTCAGGCTTATTGTGGAGTTCAACAGGAATGAGGTAGACATGGAATGCTTCATAAGCTATATAAAGAACCTACATATATAATCAGTGAAAATGAGAGGTTCTAAAATCACATAGCAAGTAAGTGATGCATTTTTAAGAGTGAAAATATTTCACAATAGAAATGTCTTTTTCATGAAAATAATTTTTTTGTCATGTGTTCACTATTATGTTGAATTAAATATTGTTCAGCAAAATGTAATGTAAAACACATTTCTACCACGTGGAAGCTTAATGACCTTAATATAATCACTTAGCTTCTCTGAGCCTTAGTTTTCTCATTTGCAAGTTTGAGATAGAGAAGAAAAGAGCAGAAAATTGCAATCAGATGAGGTTACTGGTCATAGTGACTGTATGGCAAAACAGTGCCTGATCCCCTATACTTTTTCTTCAACTGGCTGGTTTATCAGTATTTCCCTATTTGGTTTCTGTGCCTTCCCTCTTCTCCCTATGAATTGTCCCCCTACTCTGCAAGTCAAGGCTAGAACACAAAACAAAACAAAAACAATCAAGTTACTTCTCAGGACTCTAGGCAAATTCTCATCACACTTTCAATAATTCAGCCTATATTGGCAAACTTCTGTTTCCACATAAGAGGTTCTGTTCCATCTAATAAAGAATCATCATCAGCTTTTCCTTGCTATGTAAGCAAATTAAAGATAGAAAATCAGAGGACATAAAGAGATGGCTTAACTCTAAAAAATATAACCTTCCCTAAATTTTTAAAACATGCCTTCATACCAATTGTTTTTGTTTAATACTGACCAGATTACAAGATGCTGCAACTATATATTTTCACAGTAACTTGGGAAAATTTTAACATTTTTATTCAAATGAGATGTCCTTTCTACTTAATGGGATAATGACTTTTGGAAGTCAACCAAAAGTGATAAACCAAGGTTAGCAAGCATTATGTTGTTCCCTTACCTGAGAGTCAAATGAATTATCTGCATCATTGTTGATGTAATGATTATTCTTGCATTACCATGTTTTACTCAGAAATCAGATGTGTTATTATCACACATGACAAAATAACTTTTGCTACATCACAACATTTAGTATGAAATTACAAACTAAGGAAATATTCTTTTTAGTTTTTTCTTAAATTACGGCCAGTATAAATTACTTTTGCATCTTCTTTAATAAATTTTAATAAAACAGACTAAAACCTGTTTTAATAACTTGTCTATTATAATAGACAGGAAAATATACCCAATTAAAAAGAGTTAAGAAGCCTAAGCACTGAGTTGACAAAAATAAAGCCAGAGAATATTTAATTATGTGATGAATTCAGATTATGTAGGCGATATTGAAAATTATGAGAAAGAAATCCCAAAATATTTTTCCCCTTTTGGTGGCAGAATTTTTAAGTTGTGAATTAATGAGATTATGTTTTTAGCTTTCCACTTCATATTGCCTTATTTTAAATCTCCATAAATCATGTCTAATTTTTTAGCCAAAAATGAATGAAATGACAAAAGCTTTTAATAATTCATAAAGCAGTAAAAGAAACAACTAAAATTGTATTCAGCCAGCAAAGACAGAAACTCTGTGATTTTTTTATTGATATCCACATTTTCACAGTAATTATAAAAAAAACATATCTCTACTTCAAATGGATTATTTGGCATCAAGTATTTTATAGAGACTGATTCTGTGCAGACATGTAGAACTACAGTTCAGATTTATACTCAGGAAAATCTAACAGTACTGAAAGTTTTGATTGGATGAGTGGTTGAGTTTAAGTAATTTTGGTTTATTTATATTGATATTTTATAAATACAATGAAGATTTCCTTGGGATTCATTTACTCCTTGGTATCAAATGAAACTCTAAGGATATTTGTATAATCATTACTTGTGAATTTAACAACAGGCTATGTCATGTTTAGCCCCTGACCTACAGGAAAGCAATTGAGAAGTTGCACAAATTTTAAGGAAAACTGCATGAAAGCTTTAGATGTCACTCTTCTAATCCAGGTTTTTGTGTCAGTAGCTCCCTAATTCTAACTGAATTAAGTCCTAACTCTCAGTCTGCATTGACAATTTTCCACTTTGGGAACTGTTAGGGACTGAACTGTCTACCTTCAAAATCCCTATGTTGAAGCCCTAAGCCCATGTGAATGTATTTGGAAATAAAGCCTTAAAGGAGGTGATTGAGGTTAAATGGTATTACAAAGTTGGGGCCCTAATCCTATAGGGCAGGTACCATTATAAGAAGAGATAGAACCACAAGAGCTTTCTCCCTCTCATCATGTGCATGAAGACACAGCAAGGAGGTGGCCATCAACAAACCAGGAAGAGAGGTCTCATTAGAAACCAACCCTAATGGTGACCTTGATCTTGGATTTATAGAGTCTAGAACTGTTAAAAAATAAGTTCTTGTTTAAGTCACTCCATCTGAGGTATTTTGTTATGGCAGCCCAAACCAACTAATATCTCTTCCTTTCCCTATTGTAACCGCATCCTATCTTTCATTTACAATCCTTTTCTTACTTATGTCCCACATTTACCTGCTAGAATTCTACCTAAATGCTGAAGCCTGTGTCAAATCCACCTTAAAAACAGATTTCTTTCTTCCTTCCCAAATGTTCCCCTCCCCCAACAGCATATACTCTCTACCGCTTGGAGTCCCATTAACACTGCAAATCTCCAGTGTAAACATGATACATTGTGTCATGTTTTATCTTTTTGGTCATCCGTCTCACCTTTTCTATTAGATTAATGAAATAATATATAAATTAGTTAACTCTTTTTGAACGTCTACTGTGTGCCAATTTATGATTACCACTTGCTAGGTGTTTTTTATTACTGTTACTATTGTTAAATAAAAATTAGAAAAATTAAAATTAGGACAATAATAATAGAAAATAGAGAAAGGCAAATTTCAATTCAATATGAGTTCTGTCTCAGAGTCGCAGGTGTTAGAATGTAAAGAACAGTGTCTCACCGTCACAGTAGTTCTTCAAACAAGATGTTAAAGACAGAAGTCTTTTATAAGGAAGGATGGGGTCAGATTACCTCCATATTTCCTTTCAATTACTCTACACTGGCCCTTGAATACAGATATACTAAATAACTTTTAGTTGTATTTGAGTTGGTTGTGTATCAGGCTAGGTAACTAGCATAATCCCTGTGCAGTTATCAACAAATAATAAGATATGTAACTAAATAAAGGTAATCAACCCAAACTATTTTATATCTCACTACACTGTATTGCTTCCTTTATGCTGTAATCCTTTATGTGGAACGCATATGAGCTCACTATTGAATTTGTGGGGCTAAAAATCAATTCTCTCATTTAGAAAGAAGAAGCTATGTAAAATTTTGCCCCAGATTCTTTACTTAAAATAGTTCCCAGTACAGAACATTTTCTTTCTATTTTTCTTCTCACTCCAGCTGCCTAAAAATCTTTTTTCTCCCTTGCTATCATTTTATGAATTATTCCGTATCTGGCCTTAACATAGAATTTCATGAAACAATAGAGATATCTCTGCCTCTGCAGATATACCTATATTCTAATGGAGATTTTGGAATGCAAAGTAAAACATAAGGAGTCTGAAAAGTACTGACCTGGAGATAATTTTTTATGATATTTATTTTAAAAATTAAGTTGAAACCCAATATACATTTCAGGTAACCTACTTGACATATCACTCTAAGTTAATAACTAGTTATTCTTATCTTTTAAAGTATATGTAAAAAAATTTACAACATATTAGAGAGCTATTTTTTCCCTGGATGAGGTTTATATCTTTATTTTTTTTTTTTTAAGATTTATTTATTTGAGAGAGAGAGAGAGAGTGAATGCACGAGTGGGGGGAGGAACATAGAGAGAGAGAGGGAGAGAAGCGGACTCCCCACTGGAGCAGAGCCTGATGCAGGGCTTGATCTCACAACCCTGGGATCATTACCTAAGCTGAAATCAAGTCACCCTGAGGTTTGCATCTTCAACAGAAAATATATTTTAAGGGGCACCGGGGTGGCTCAGCCACTTAAGCATTGGATTTGGTTGGGGTCATCGATCCCAGGACCCTGGGCTAGAGATCCCGAGATGGAGCCCCGCATTGGGCTTCCTGCTCAGTGGAGAGTCTGCTTCTCCTTCTGCCTCTGTCCCTCCCACTGCTTGTGCTCTCTCTTTCTCAAATAAATAAATAAAATATTCAAAAAAAAGAAAATATATTTTGACAATTCTCTATTTCAAAATATATATCAAATCAAATCATGTTTCTTCCCAATTAACCTAGAGCCTGAGAATTCTCTGATAATGATAGTAAAAATTTCATACTCACTCCCTCCTTTGAAAGATTATATATCAATGCTCTTTGCCATGTAACTTGTCTGCCTTGTATAAAAGTAGTATGCTCCCCTACCCAATTGATTTAGGCTTGGCCATGTTACTTGCTTTGGCCAATGAAATATGAACAAAAGCAACAATATATCAGTTCTGTGCAGAAGTTTTAATAGTCATTGCATATCTTTGTCATATCTTATTTCTGCCCTTGCCATGAAAGAACAGCATATATTCAGAAAATTTCTCCTTTAGCCTTAGTTCCAGAATGAGAAAACATGAGGAACAGACCCATAATCCTAAATCAGAAAAGCTGAATCTGACACAGTCTTAAGCTGAACTATAACTGACCTGAAGACTATTTTGTAAGGGAGACAGAAATCTGCTACTGTAAACCACTGCAATTTGGGATTACTTGACTAAACAAAGAATTTAGATATTATAAGGGCCTTATTAAGTAAGACAGTCTTTACTATCTAAGACATGGCAAATAATTGACTGGGATTCAAAAGACATCAAAGTCTAGCTTATATTTGTAAGTTTATCTATGGTTAGAATATCTGAAAATCCAAAGAATTGTGTTTTTAGGCCTATAGCCTTTAAAATTTTCCCTGGAGACTTCCACTTATTTGTAGATGGAGTAGACATATTTCTTTCTATTTTTTCCATTAAGTACAACTGAAATCCTGGGCATTCTATATAAAATAAACATAAGAAGACTCTGAAAGGTGGAGAGAAAAAAATAGATTTTTCAGGGACCTCAGACACTGATGATCAACAGTATTTAGTACTCTAGGTTTTCTTTTTGCCTCATATATACCAGACTTGAAGCTGAAAAAATGGGCAACAAGGAAGTATAAAGGAGCACAGGCAAAAAATTCTCAATTAAAGCCTGTTTTCTCTATTCAAAGGTGCAGCCTAATAAGACAGAACTTTTAAATAATAGCTGCTTTACTCCAGGCAAACACCACAGAAAAATTGTGGCTCCACTCTAACCACACCAGCAAATGCTAAGTGGGGAACTTAGACTTCTGTACTGCAAGGCTGTCATGAGGCAACTAAACACGTCCACTGGGATGATGCCAGAGAATGCCAAACAAGGAGGTGGAAGTTTCACCCCCTGCTGGATGGTAACAAAGAGGACACCTTGCCCCCTCTCCACTAGAATACTGTCAAAGGAGATCTAGAGGAGAGTCAAAAGGTTTACCATGACCCAGTTGTAATGAGGTTGCTTTCACCATAATGTCAATGAAGCCCACAAGAAGACCACCCTGTCTAGCAGTAACAAAGAACTTCCCCTGCCCTGAATGCCACCACAAATACAACAGTATATGCTGGTTAAAATTAGAATGGAAGAAAGATATTCGATGAAACACTTATCCAAGGAAAGCAAGAGTGACTATATTACTATCGGATAAAATAGACTTCAGAACAAAAATTATGAGAGACAGGGACATTATATTAATGATAAAAAGTTTAATCTACCACTGCAAGAAGATATAGCCATCATAATTCTTTGCACACCAAACTGTTGTTGAGCTGCCAAATATATAAAACAAAACCTGAGAGAACTGAAAGGAAGAAATGAACAAGTTCACAATTATAATAGGAGACCTCAACACCCCTTTTTCAACTACAACTAGGAAGAAAATTAACATTTAGAAGAGTTTAATAATACCATTAATCAATAGGATCTAACTGGCATTTATAGAACATTCTACCTGATAATAGTAGAAAACATGTTCTTTTCAAGTTCCCACGGAATAAATACCAAATATACCATTATTTTAGGCCATGCAACTTCAACAAATTTTAAAACTTGCAGGACTCCTGGGTGGCTCAGTCAGTTAAGCATCTGCCTTCAGCTCAGATCATGATCCCAGGGTCCTGGGATCAAGTCCCACCTTGGGTTTCTTGCTCAGTGAGGAGCCTTCTTCTCCCTCTCCCTCTGCCTGCTGCTCCTGCTCATCCTCTCTCTCCCTTTCTATCTCTGACAAATAAATAAATCTTTAAAAATTTTTTTTTAAACTTGAAATCCTACAGAGTGTGCTCTCTGACCACAATGGAATCAAACTAGATTAGAATTTATACTAGATTAGATTTATACTAGAAATAAATAAGAGAAAAATAATAAGAAAACTCAAAACACTTGCAAATTAAATCACACTCTTTTAAATAATCCATGAATCAAAATTTTAAAGGAAACTGAAAAAGTGCCTTGGATTAAATGAAAATACAACACATTAAATTTTGTGGGTTACAGCTAAAGCAGTGCTAAGAGGAAAATTTATAGCACTAAAAATATACATTAGCAAAAAAAAGTCTCAATACAACAATCTAAGCATCCACTTCAAGAAGATAGAAAAAGAAGAGCAAAATAAGCCTGCTGAAAACTGAAAAAAATTTTAAAAATGAATGTAAGAGAATAAATAGAGTGAAAGCAGGAAAACAAAAGAGAAAATCAATGCAACTATAAGCTAGTTCTTCGTAAAGTCTAATCAAATTGACAGATCTCCAGCAACAATGACAAAGAAAAAAACAGAGATGACACACAATGAAATGTTACGGGATATTATTAGAGACACTGTTGACTTCAAAGGATAAAAGGGCATACTCCAAATAACTTTCCTTACATAATATAATAGTTTCCATAAAATGGACCAATTCCTCAAAAAAACCAAATAACAACAACTCACCTGATATGAAATAGATTGAATATCCCTATAACTACTAAGAAAATTTAACTTGTAATTTTAAAAACGTCCAGGAAAGAAATTTCAAGGACAGGTAGCTTTACTAGAAAATTCCACAAACATTTAAAGACGAATTAACAGCAAATTTAAAATCTCTTTGTAGAAATAGAAAGAAAAAAAAAGGAACACTTTCCTATTCATTTTATGATATTAGTGTCACAAAAAATCCTTAAAATATTAGCTAATAAAATTGAGAAAAAAATATTATAAACTATGGCCAAGTATCCTTGGATAGCAGTCTAGTTCAATATTTGAAAATCAATCAAAACAATCCATCATATTAACAGGCTAAGGAAGAAAAATTGCATCATCATATCATCCAATCCAGGAAAGTAAAAAAGACAAATTTTAATACTCATTCATAATAAAAGCATTCATAAAAGTAAAAATGAAAGGGGAAATTCCTCAATTGATTAAAAAAAGAAAAACAGCTATCATTATACTTAATGGTGAAAGATAATGCTTTCTTCCTAAAATTGGGAACAAAACAAGGATGTCTGCTCATTTTTATTCATTTATTTTATTTTATTTTATTTTATTTTATTTTATTTTTTTTATTCAGCACAGTGTTGGAAGTTCTAACAAGTACAAAAAAGGCAAAAAACAGAAATAAAAACCAGAAAAACAGAAAAGGAAGAAATAAAACTGACCTATTTGCAGATGATATGATTTGTCCCATAAAAATCTTAAGAAATCTAAAATTTACTCCATATTGAATACTATGTTATTATCTTATTGGTTTTATTACAATAGGTTTCATGAAAACATGATATGAAAATCCAAAATGCAAAAACAAAAGACAAGGAACTTCAAAGTTTTCATTTATCTTCACTGTTTTATTCCTAGCATATTCAGGAATACCCTATCCAAATAGGATAGGATAAGTAGTGTTATAATGCTTTGAAGTTAAAAGAAGAGATTATTTAGATCCCTCCACTGTTGAATGCCAGGACTGAGTTCCTGGGCCTAAGACCAGGCAGTGACCCACAGAAAGGGTAAGAAAAAGAAGGTTGGACACATTCACAACTTTCTAAAGGCCACCCAATGAGAAATGTATAGAAAGTGTGGACTGTGAAATTTTTTTTTTTTTTGACTTTTAAAAATATTTTATAACATGTTTTCTTCCTGATGACAACAGTATCATCATATTCATGATAAAATATATAAAATTTTAATGAAGACTATAACAAGGTTAAACTTTGGGATATAGCCTACTAATCTTTTTGGACTGTGAAATTTAAGCACCTCTTGGAATTCAAGCTTGTTTATGATCAGCTATAAATTTTACCTGATAATTGATAATTTTGGCACACCCTTTGAGATGCTGTTCAGAACAATGCAAGCTTATAAAAATAAAACTTTAAGAAATATTGAAATAGGGGTTAAGTTTTGCTGCTTCTCATCCTTTCATTCCAAAGAAAACTTTCATCCCATAGCTTCAAACTTTGGTTTGGTGAAATATTGGTGAGGGGTACATGGAAATTCCCTCCTACATCATTTGCAAATTTTAAGTTAAAAGTTATTTACTAATTCTTAAAAAGTGCTATTTTGAAAATAAAATTTCATGAAACTTCTCCCAAAGTAAGACTTATTCAGGCACAAAGGTAACAGTAGGAATCACTAGTGGTATATAGATAAATAGAATAATGTCTATGTTGTTAATGCTTATTTATATTTAAAGATAGTTTCATGAAGAATAAATTTTCAGGCATTTTACTGGTAGGGACAGTCTTTCCTGCAGATTACCAAAAATCAACAGAATTACTAGCAGAGTAGAAATGTCATGCTTAAGAGTAATACTGGATACATATAACAAGCTGGGGAACAAAGGTAGTGTTGAAATGGCATTTCATCCTTTCTATCCATCCAAGAATAGAGAATACATGAATCACTTTGACATAACATCGAGTTTTTTTGTCTTCTGTAGTGACTTTCTCATGTGTGTATAAGTAAGGCTATTTTTGTAAGGATAAAATGGATATTCCAATAAATAAAAATAGGGTTATAAAATGCATGATGCATAACTGACATTGATTTAAAGAAACTAGATATCTGTAACATCTATTCTGAAAATGGAAAAGCTCACTTCCTAAACCAACTCAGGAAAATTTAAACAAATGAAAATAATGATTAATTCTAATGGGCTTGTCCATCTTAAAATTCAGATATAAGCCAAGTAAGGAAAACTGAAATTTAAGGGTGGGGATTTTTATTCTTATTTTTAAGGAAAATTTGTGATCTAGCAAACAAATGACCTTTGATTATGTTTCTCAACCTGATCATAGGTCACCAATTTTGTTTTAGATTTTGGAGAGTAATAGGAAATGAAGGAAATGCTTCCAATTTGCTTCACTTGGTTTACTTTTTACCACAACTCCTTACTGTATTCAGGAAATTAAGATCATTAAAAGCCAAGAAGTTCAAAAGATACTAGAATTAAATGAATTATCAGAATTAAATATTTTCTACTGAATAGTTACTCTATTATGTAAGGTTTAGCCTCCGAACGGAAGAGGTAGAAGTACAAACTAAAATCTGCATGTAAGAATCATTTTAATAATGTTTCAGTCTCTTACATAACAATTGAGTTTGGGGATTTTAATTTAATTTTTAACTATTTTCTTACTTTTCTAAAATTTATCTCACCATCAATTAAATCTGTCTCTTGTCATCTTTATCAGAAGCCATTTCCATGTTAAACTGGTTAAATTATTTCCATTTCGGACTTTAATATGTAGCTTTGTACCAACTTAAAAAAAAATTCTAACCTAAAATAAACTGGACCACCACTCTAACCTTGATTTATGTTTAGAGCTTTAAACAAAAAGTTTGCATCTGTTACCCTTAAAGTCTTTAATTAGTAGTTGAACCACACAAAGAATTAACATGATGTCATGTCTAGACAACATGTAAATTAATATGAAAGCAATTGATTTACAAACTCTATACTAATACAAATTAATCTGAATTAAGTTTAATCCCCAGTTATTAACTAAGTGTGGCTGTTGGTAGCTACGGAATGGTGATTTCCATCTGTGAATTTTAGGGACAGGACTTAATCATTGATTCTGTATGGAGAAAGAAAGCATAGACCATGACTGTTCCTTGCACAGAAGAGCTAGAGAAGCAAAACTGAAATATACAATTTAAAAACATGTAGGAAGCTTTTCTTAAGTGTCATAATTAACTTTTGGCAAAGGGGATGTTTCAGGCATGTTGACTCTGGCTGTGACTGGCACACCATCCCTCTTATAAAGTGCATTCATCTGTTCTGAAGGAGAATTTGCTCTTGCTTGGAGCAAACATGAAATCAAAATTGCCAGTATGTTCTTTCTTTTTTAGCAGAATTATTACAATTTACTAAGGACCGAAAACACATCATTATTAAGTACTGATCCCTATGAGAGATGCTTGGACTTTGGGATAATAATACCCCAAGTCTTCAGAGCTAATCAACAGGTGGGTACTCTCAAACCAGAGAACGTTATTATTCAACCATCTCATATGTATTGGGAGGGCCAGAAAAATGTTTTATTTGTCCCATTTACCAAAAACATATTTATTTGTCTTTAAATATTATGGATTCTCCTCTAGTTTTTTTTAAAGTATTCTTTTTGTTTTGTTTAGCTTTGTTGTTTTAAGAAATATTTGTTCAAGTAAAATTAGCTTGTGCTCATTTTAGAGTGCTAAAAACTCAACATGAATATCATCAGAATATAACAAAAATGTTGGTTTTGATTCCATTAGCCAGTTCCCATAATTGCATTCATACTATTTTTCAGATAATTGGAAACCAAGAACAATCGTATTAAATTATGAAAAATATTTTACTCTTTTTGATTTGATGGTCATGTTCACTTAGTTTGTCAGAAAACTCTATAGCTTATGTTGGAACAAAATTCAGGAGTGCTTTATGACTATAATATACATAAGTTTGATAATTAAAAAGCAACTATGTAATATCAAAATGAGGGCCATTGTATTTATATAGACTCTTTTATAGACATCCTACTCATTGTCATAATAACTGAGGCTGTCATGACCATGGTCTGTGCCTCGCATGAAGCCCTAAACAATTCTGACAGCCTGCGGCTCATTAAGGGACAGTCATTTTGTTGAAATGTCTATCAGCTCGCAGGGATGCACCAAGATGAATAGGCCCAAAACAATAGGCCCATTTGTTAGAGCAGTAGCTTCTCTAATACATGATGAGACAATCAAGCCAAGCTGCCTTCGGCACAAAGACATAATTAATCAAATGGACAAATG
This sequence comes from Nasua narica, assembly GCA_028533885.1. NCBI lineage: Eukaryota > Metazoa > Chordata > Mammalia > Carnivora > Procyonidae > Nasua > Nasua narica. The sequence goes on from CM052813.1 coordinate 12,950,691, forward strand.
GTTCAAAAATTGCTCTAGTATATTCTGTAGTGGACAGAGGTTTCCATGGAAACATTGGCGTTTGCATCACAGTTAATGACCATTCTGTACAATGAAGGCTCCCCCTTCACACACACTTCTCTACTCCCTCTCCACTGCCTGCTCTCCCCAGTGCTCCAACCATTAAAAAACACAACCTGGAGAAAAACAAACAAAACAGGGAGAACTAAGAAGCATAAAGGAGAGCCTTGAGTATCTGATTTCCCTATCAGAAAACCTAATAGTTCGATTTCAGCATTTATAAAATTGTGAATTTTTTATTGTGATTTCAACACTTAAAAATCACACACACACACACACACACACACACACACACACACACACACACAAATATAGGAAGCCAACCTTAAATCATGACTTTTAATGCAGTTAAATAACTACGGTGGCTTCACCGTAGTGTTTACTGATACAACTTAGGTTACAGTAATGACTTAAACTATATTTAAAAAATTAAACTGTAAATCTCTAAAATGTTAAATGAAAATTTAGTAAAGTCTGGTGAGAAAGGGAGACTTTATCTTCAGTCTCTTTTTTTACCTTGTGTTCTGAAATATCATTGAGTAATATTTAAACAGGCTAAGGGCAACCACTACTTTGTACCTAAGAAAACATATTCTCTATGGGTAACTGAATCTATCTCTCTTTGAATATAGTTTCTTGTTACTTTAAGATGGCTTTTGAGGTTTTACTCATTACTCTCCATCTTCCCCCAAAAAGACAGCTTATCGAAGTATTCTTTCCAATTACAAAAAGGACAATCTTTCAGAAATATTCTGATAAATGCAATATTCTCCATCTTGATAGTTAAGAAGCACAAATATTGCTAAGTTCATGCCTGATAGGGGTTCTTGTATAGTACCTGAAATAAGAGTTTGATTCTTTGGAAAATGTATAACATGGTAGTTTATTGAAATTTTTTTGATTGTATTTTTCCCTTTTCGTTTTCTCTTAATTTTTTTTTTAATACCTCTGTACAGGGAGCTGAATGCCTTCATGGTGTCCCTTGAGGACATGTTATTTTCCTGATATTTAAGTTTTTATTTTTAAAAGCCTAGGACGATGGAATCCTTTGCTGGTGGGGAGCATGAAGAGAGAATTTTGAGGCTTTAGGGTGAGGGTGTGCTTGGGGACAAACACAGCAAGAGAACTGGTGATATTTTCAAGACTTGAAAGGAGAGAGAGGTCTCCCAGTTCTGAAAAAAATGAAGAGCCCAGACCATTATCCTGGGAATAATGGTTAGTTCTATGTGTCAACCTAACTGGGCTAAGGGATGCCCAGAGATCTGGTAAGACACTGGATCTGAGCATGACTGTTATTAGAGTGTTTCCGGAACAGATCAGCATTTGAGTGAGTGAGAAAGAAGCCTCTCACTAATGCAGGTGGGCACCATTCAATCTCCTAAGGCAGAACAGAAAGGCAGAGAGGGGACAAACTGCTCTTTTACTGGAGCTGGACATCCATTTTCTCCTGTCCTCGGACATGGGCACTTCTGGTTCTCAGACCTGGTTCTCAGGCCTTTGGGTGTGGACTGAATTATACCAGAGGCTTCCTTGGTTCTCCAGCTTGCAGATAGCAGGTCATGGGACTTCTCAACCTCCTTAACCTCCTTAATTGTGTGAGCCAATTCCTATAATAAATCTCAATCTCTCTTTTCCTGTCTCTTGATAGCTATAGATTATATATATATACACATACAAAAAATAGTTCTTTCATAACTAATATATCCTATTCTGTTTCTCTGGAGAACACTGACATACACCGGACAAAACAGTGAGAAAACTTCCAAACTCAAAGAAGATGGATTATATGGTGCACTTAGGGTGGTTGGAACTCAAGACTCTCAGCCTGGGTAAGGATTTTTTTTGCCTAGGCTCTGTTGGAGGCCCACTTTCAAAGAGCTATATAATAAGGTTGAACCTTGAGCATATCTGCAGTTACCAAGATGAATGGAAAGAAGCCTATGGACCATTACATGACTTTCCTATATCAAATTGTTATTCCATATGCTTGTGCCATCCTAAAATCAACAGAAATGAAATCATTACTTATATACAAAAAATTATTTCTTGCACATCTAAATATGTAAATTTTATCCTTGTGCCAAGGTTGGGCCATAGAGAAGAATGAATGAGAATACCCTTCTTGTCCTTACAAGGTAAAGAAAAGAACACAGAGAGGTGTTCAATTAACTATCTGGTAAGGGTTTAAGCCATGGAATACTTTTTTGTAAACATTTTATTTAATTTTAAGATACATAAAGAAAAAATACACAACACATACATAGAATCCACCTCAAGAAACAAGACATTATCAATATCCTAGAAGCTTCCCATTTCACTCTGCCAATTGTAACTCTACCAAGGGTAACCACTATCTAGATTTCTACTACTAGAATTTAATTTTGCCTGTTTCAAGTTGTGCATTCTATATTTTGAGATGATATGTACTCTTGGTATTCAGGCTGGAATGCCAAATAAATTAAAAATTAATGAACCGATAATAGAAACAAATGAAAGAACAGGAAAATAAATAAATTAGGGTAATTATTTGATACTATACGGCCAATTTCTATCAATGAAGGAATTTGATATAGCATCTGCCCAGTTTGCTCACATGAAGCATTGCCCTGGTTCACTTTATTCCCTAGCAACAAGACTACCTCTATATATGGATTCATCACTGAGTGATGCTAGCTATTTATATGAGGAAGACAGTCTCTTTAGGACCCAATTTCTTCAATTGTAAGAGGAATAGTAACATCATGATGTTATTAGAAAAACAATAAAATAATATATAATGAAACACTTTGGAAACTTTTGGATCCTCATAGTGAAGGTGTGGGTAAACAGGTATCTATTGTATTTTTGGTGGGAATGAAAAATGATCCTACCATTGTGCAAGGGAGGGTGAAAATACCTACCACGATTATAGTTTTATTTACCCTTTGATCCAGTCCTCCTAATTCTGTAAATATATCTCAAAGAAATATTTTCCCATGTAGGAGATAACATATAAAATGTACAAGGTTTTTCACAGCATATTAATCTTGTTAGACTGGAGATAACTAAGAGTCCAAAATATTAAAGACACCCGTGAGTCCAAATTTTTATTTGGATAAACTATGGTGTATTCACACAGTAGAATTCCATGCAATTGTGAGAATAAATGAGAAGACCTCAATGGAGCATTTTTTAGGATATATTTTAAGTGAAATAAACTGATGTTTAGGACTCTATATATAGAATGCTACTAGTATGTAAGAAAAGGAAAAAATAAGCACATATTGACATTTCTTGGTATTTGTATAAATTGTCACTGAAAAGATAAACATGAAGCTGAGAACGAGGGAAGAATAGAGTTGAATAGAAATTGAGCTGAGATAGACTTCTATACCTTTTAACAAATTATTTTAAAATAATTTCGGCTTATAGAAAAGTTATAAAATAATACACAGAATACCATATACCTTTCTCCAAGCTTTCCCAAATCTTATTATCTCACATGGCTAAAAAAATTAATATTAGTAAATGCTATCAGTTGAAATACAAATTTTATTCAGAAGATGCCAGTTTTTCAAATGTTCACTTTGTTTCAGAATCCAACCAAGAACTCTCTTGCATCTACTTGTTATGACTCATCAGTCTTTTAAAATCTGACAGGTCCTTATTTTTTCCCCCTGATTTTATGACATTTTTGAAGAGTGTTGGTCAGGTATTTTGAAGAATGTGCCTTAATATGGGTTTGCATTATGGTTTTGTTTTTTTTTTTCCACAACGATCTTAAAGGTACGCACTTTGGGGAAGAAGACCACAGATATGGACCCTCCTTAGTGCATCATTATCAGGGGGCACATGTGATATGTCTCATTACCAGTGATGTTAATCTTGATCATGCAATAAGGTGGTGTCTGAAGGTCTCTTCATTGTAAAGTCACTTTTTCCCTTTGTAAATACTAAGTGTTTTGAGAACGGTAACAGTAGATGAGATGATGTTAAAATCTGTTTCTTCTTATATTACCAACCAATTTTAGCATTCACCAATGGATCTTGACTACAGCAATTACTACTATGGTGTTCTAATGGTGGCTTTTTATTTCCCTCAGTCTATGTTTATTAATTCAGATTCTTTTGTTAGGAGAAATTGTTCCTTCTCAACCTCTTACTTATTTAATAACTTATTTATATCAGTATAAACTCACTGTATTTTATAAGATTTAATTTTAATTCTTTTCTGGTTCCATCACTTAAACTTCCTTAAAAAACCCTCTTTTTAGTGGTTTTCCTAGTGTTTACAATTTACATGCTAAAATTATCTAAGTTCATCTTTAAGTAACAATCTACTGCTTTACATAGAGTGCAAATACATTATAAGCTAGTATCCCAAATCTTCCCTTCTCTCTCTTTTGACATTGCTGTTATTTCACTTAATCATATAAACATTCAAAATATTACTGCTGCCCAACTTGTCCTTTAGAACAATTAAGAATAAGACAAAAGAAAGAATTTATTTTACCTTCATTTATTCTTTCTCTGATGCTCTCCTTTCTTTTATGTAAATTCAAGTGTCTGATCTATATCTCTTTCCTTATGCTTGAAAATCTTCTTTTAACATTTTTTTTGCAGGGCAAGTCTGCTGTCTGGGAATTCTCCCAGTTTTTGTTTATCTGAGAAAGTATTTCTTTTTTATTTTGGAAGGATAATCTCAATGGATATAGAATTCATGGATGCAGACTTTCCACCCGGCCCCCACCCCAGCATTTTAAAGATCTCATTACACTCTGGTTTGCCTTTTTTTTTTTTTTTTTTTTTAATGAGAAGTCTGCCATAATTTTTATCTTGTTCTTTTGCAGGGTAAGTGTTCCTCAATCCTTGGATCTATCAGTATTTCCTCTTTTTTTAGTATTTCCTCTCTATCTTCATTTTTCTGCAGTTTAACTCTGTGATGTGTCTATGTATATTTTGAGTATTCTATTCTCTAAACTTCTGGTTCTATGGTTTGGTATCTATCATTAATATGGAAAGTTCTCAGCCACTATTATTTCTGCAAATATTTCTTCTGTTCCATTCTTTCTTCTCTGATATTCTAATTATATGAGTATCGCAACTTTTTATATTGTTCCACAGTTCTTGGGGGTTGTCCTTTATTCCATTTCATTCCATTCTATCCTTTTTTTTCTTCTTTTTGTCTCTTTGCACGGCAGTATGAGAAGTTTCTATTTACTTATATTCAAGCTTAGTGATTCTTTCCTCAGCCATGTCAAGTCTACTGATGGCACCCATCAAAGGCAATCTTCATTTCCAATACTGTTTTTCATTTCTAGCATTTCCTTTTTTCTCCTTTCTTATAGTTTCCATCTTTCTGCTGACATTCCATCTGGTCTTGCACGTTATCTACTTTTCCCTCGAGAGCTTTGACCATATTAGTCATTGTTACTTAAAATTTCCTGAGATAATTCCAACATCTTTTTTATATTTCAGTCTGGTTCTGATACTTGTTTTGTCTCTTCAGATGGTGTTTATTCTTGCCTTTTGGAATGCCTTGTGAATTTTGTTGAGACCAGACATATTGTACAAAGTAATAGTAACTGAGGTAAGTAGGCCATTAGTATGAGGATTTATGTTAATCTGTCTAGGAGTTTGGGTACACTGCATGTTTATTTTCGCTGTAAGCACCAGAGGCATTGCATTTCTCTGGTGATCTTGTTTTTCTTTCCTATTGGCTTTCAGTTTCCTTTTGTACTGTTTTTAGAGAGAGTGTGTGTCTTGCAGCCCTTTTTCTATAATCCACCATTATTACTTCTAGAGGTTTCTTAGTATTGTGATAGGTTATGGAGAAAAAAGGGCTGTGCTCTGTGCCTGTCTTGGGGATTTGGCCCCTGAGTTATGTCTGCTTCTCCTCCAGGAGTACAGCTCTGGTCACTCCTATCCACTAGTTTCCTCTCCAGCTCTAGTATTTCTAGTAGATTTCCTCAAAGCCCTCTTCTCTGTTGACCCCACCTTAGGTGACATGGGAAGGTAGGACTGGTCTAGGGTGGAATGTGTTTCCATTCCCCAAACTGGGATATGTTTCCAGATTCACACTCGAGTGATGACCTCCATCCTGGAGATTAGGCCTTTGTTAGAGAAGAAGGGTCTGTGAGAATTTCACAACACCTACTACCCTCTTTCCTCGTCAGGACCAGGGAAATGGAATGGAATGGAATGGAATACAGAAGAGGAGAACATCCAAGAACTGTGGAAGAACCAGCACCAGCTCCTTAGGAGCCTTCTCTGATTTCCCAGTGAAAACCTGATGGTGTTCCTGGAGGAAAATCCTGGGAAGGTGTGGGTTCCCTTCTAACTTCAGCCTCTAGGAGCTTCTCACCACCTCTAGTCTCTATGCAGTCTGGTAATTCCTAATGCGTACTGCATAAATGATCCTTGACTGGCAGCTCCCACTCCATGACAGCCAATCTCAGGAGATTTCTCTCTCTGGATACACCTGACTCTTGAGTTTTGGTGAATGCAGTTTGTTCTGCAACCTCATTTCTTTGGTGTGTCTGAGAAAGTCACTGATTTTCAGTTTGTCTCACTTTGTTTTCTCATTGTAAGGGTAAGAGTAATGATTTCCAATCATTTTACATGTTGGGCTAAAAACTGAAGTCTTCAGATTCAGGGACATATATTTTATTGGGAGGATTATAACCCAATATTATTACTATTTATTTTGTTGCTCAGATTATTTCAGCCTTGGTCACTGAGAGCTCTTTTTAAATGTGGCTCCTGTGTCCTTGCAACATACACCCTTTCTTTCTCCAATAGTGAGATCTGTGTCATTATCTACAATGTATTCGTTTGTTCAAGCCTAGTACTTGTATACAGCAGTGTGATATGTCCCATAGGTGCATGTGAAACGAGGTTAGCAACTAGAATGCAATATCCCTTTAGTTCTTTTGGCCTTAAGGCTTGTGTTATCCACTCAAAACACTATTTTCCAGGTACTTAAGTGGGCTTTTTCTTCCCCATTCACTTCATTGTGTTTATTTCATTCATCTGAAGGCTTCTTAGCCACAGTCTGCATTCTGTCCTGGGTGACTTCTGTATGCCTGTCTTCTAGTATATGGATTCTTTCTTTGGCTGTGCCCAATTTACTATTAAGCCCATTGAAAACATTCTTTGTGACTATGTTATGCATTTTTGGTGTTTTTATTGGAATCTTTATTATAATTTCTAAATTTAACCACCAGTCTTACATGTTGTCTTTCTCCTTTAAAGCCTTTAACATAATAACCATAGTTATTTAAAACTCCCTCTCAGGTACTTCTAACATCTCTATCATATTTGGTTTTAGTGATTGCTCTGTTTCTTAGGAAGGTGCTGTTTTTTTCTTACTTTTTGTATACTTTCTAGCTTATTCTTGAAAGATGTACATCTTGTGTAGGACAGAAGAGATTGTAGGAAATAGTCTTCATGCTTGGAAATGGGCATGCTTTTCTTCCTGCTAGGACTTTGGTTGGGGGGAGCAATTTGTTTAACCCATTAAACCTGACTTTTCAGATTTGTACCAGAGGTTTTAAATTCTAATAATACCCTGTGTTTAGGGTAGGGGTTTTCAGAGGGCTTTTTATTTCAATGCTTGCTCCATGCTTATCTTTTTCTTTTAGTGTTCCCTTCCTACTGGACCTCAGTGAAGGTCTGTCTTTTGCAAATTACCTGTTCCTTGATGCTTCTTTTCCTGGAGTATGTGCTTGGGGACAGGGGGCCACAGGCACAGTTGTTCTCTACTCTGATTAAGTCTTTGTCTTAGGTGCTGTGTCTCTACTTATCAATCTTGTATCTTGCTTTGCAGTTTGAGTCCAGCAGATCTTTTTGCCCCTCCTCCAGACTTTTAAGTTTTTTTTTTCCTATTTCCTTTCCCTAGCTGCAATGGGTTTTCACCAGTGCCCCATGAGCACCAGTGTGTGCTAACCATTCCCCCTACAGGTTTAGGTTTTTTAGTTTTGCAGGGAAGATAAAGGAGTAATGTCTCAGTTGAAACCCGTGAATCACCCCAATCCCTACCTCCATAAGAGCTACTTACTGTTTCCCTCCTCCAGTTCTGCTCCACAAGTGAGACTTTCTCAGAAATTGAGCAAAATTTTCTATGAGTCCTAAAATGGCAGATCTCCAAGCATTTGCAGGTCCCAGGGCCTTCACCACTTGCCATGCACATTAGCTTTCCACCAATTTTCCAATAATCTCAGCTGATTTGCCAATGAGAGACAGATAACCCCTTCCTGCTGTCCAGCCACATCCTGTCTTGGTAAGCCACTGTTCTTATCTTGTATTTCCCTGAAGCCTCCAGTCTTTTCTTAGATTTTTTTTGGACCAGTTGACTGCCTTGCAACTTCAGCACTCCAATGGGTTCCAGAAAAGTTGTGAACTTGCTGTTGTGTGTATACCTTTTTATATCACTGTGAATTTTGAATCATGCAAATGTATATTCACAAATTTTAAAAAGAAAGAAGTGCAAAACAAAGTAGTACCTACTCAAAACTCTTGCATGTGAGAAGCAATCTGTTCAAAAAAGTGTAGTAGTAGATCTTGATAGATTATTAATATATGTAACCACACTTAACTGTATAAGAAAAGCTAATACTAAAATTCTCCATGCCTGAGCTTAAACTCTAAAAACTTCACTTCTGCTAAAAATAAGAACAACAAATAATCAGTGGAGCACATATTCAGATTAAAAGAGATGCAACGATACAATTGTTGCCATGTGGTAATGGAATTTTATGACGCCCTTTGCTCTCAAATTTGAATTAAGCTGCACTTCTGTACTGAAACTTCATTTTTATTTATGACATAGTTATGCACTAAGAGCCTTTCTACCTTTGGTGGTAATCTTATTTGCCTGGCCATATAAATTGTTCTGTTTATTTTTTGATTTTTATTACTTTGAAGATTCTTTCATTGAACTTTGTAACTATTTTATTTATAACAAATTTGCTTTCCTTCTAGGAATTTATTCTTCTCTATACACATTCACATACACTTGCAGAGGCTTTTATTGAAATAAGTTCATATCTATGTATATATTTATATATATTTATAATATATTGCATATTTTTTCTACTTATGATACATTTGAGCCACCCTGAAATTATCATATATGTAGTTTGATATATTTACATATACCCCTTAATAAAATTTATCATGTGGATGCTGGAAATTTGATAGATTTCTCTTATTTTACAAATGAAAAATGTCAATAAACAAAGCTACGTATAAAGGAAGTGATTTATTCTACATTTACTCATTGAATTGCTTGGGAGCTAAAATTGGAATACAAACATTTGATGAGTGACTTTTCTGCAGTTTTCCTCTTGTCAAGGAACCGAGTGGCATGGATTCTGCAAAGCACCCTTCTTTCAGTTCTACCAATTACATTTTGTCTTAGACCAATGTATTTAATTCATAATAAAAGAAATTTTGTTAGCATTGTGACATCAAGGGTACCGTTTAATTCCTGAATGAAAAGCAAACATCAGTCCCTGCCTGCCAAGAGCTTACAATCAAGTGGGCCCAGGTTACAATAGCAACAGCCTTGAATCAGACCTGTCTGTGACTCCTTTTTGATATTCTGACTTTTCAAATTGTCTGGTGAAACAAAAATCTTTTCAAAGGGCTGTTAGATAGGCTAACTAAGAGTAAAATTTGTGCTACTGCCAAAGAAGAAAGTAAGCCTGTGTATTTCCAGATTCCATGGAATACTCTATGGTCTCTTTGATTGTGGCGCTTAGACATCAAGCACAGACAAGTCTCAGAGCTCGACAGCTGATGAGGAGACAGTCATCTAGAACCTTTCAGGATGGGGTTTCTTTGTGTCCAAGCCAGAAAATGAGAGTCTAGCATTACTGAGAGGCTGTCTAAATAGAAAATTAAACAAGTATAAGCATTGCTTTGTTGAATACTTAGATTTTTTTTTTTTGAGGCATAAGGGAAAGCAAAAAACAGAAGTAATATTCACAGAGGAAAAGAAAGAAGACCAAACCAGCTCAGGTATGTCAAGTTTCAATTAGAAAACAATAGTCAGTAAACAGAGAAGAGTGACTGGGACAGATAGGAATAAGCAATACACAAAGGGCCTTCATATTTTAGTAGCTTGGTATAAATTCCAATTTTTAAATGAGAGTATAGAGTTCCCTTTCAATGTAATGAAAAGGGGAAAGGTACATTTGAGTAGGGTTGACAAGAAAATATTGCCCCACCTCCACCCACCATTAGTGAAAGAAGCAGTAGAAAGTATGAGCTTTGGATCCAGGCTGCCGGAGTTAAACCTCAGTTCTACTACCTACAAGCTATGGATCACTAGGTGTTTATTTAACCTCTCTGCCACTCATTTGTCTCATCTGTTAAATGGCAATACTATTAGTATCTACCTCACAGCAGCACTGTTTTGAAGATTATAAAAATATACTATTAATAAGTGTTTGCTTTGATAGGTTACTTATATGAAATCCTCAGAGTCATAGGTACCATGGAATTCAGAATTTGAAGTAACAAGGATCATATACTACATGTCACATAAAACTCATCATGGGTTCTGGGGAAGCCCACATGAATAATTCTGCAGCAAAAATATATGAATTTTAATACCAAATGGAATAAAGAATATAAATTGCTTCTTATGAGTCCATTTCAGAGGTTGATGACAAATAAGATCTGGTCAGGAGAGGATTTTACCACCAATTAAAGTTCCCACAAATGTTTAGTTTTTAGAGTTTTCAGGATATAAGATTTGTCTATAAAAGAAAATCATCAGTAAGAGCAGCAGCATTTTCTAAAACTAGGTGTAAAGGGATGATATCAGGTGTCAAGTTTATTCTTGACAAGAAGATGTCTTTACTGAGAAAGCCTATGGAGTAGTCACAATGATGTAGTGACCCCCTATTTTGGTTAGTTTTGCCTTCATATCTTATAATGCTAGCCAAGACCTCTAGTGCAAGGTTAATAAATGCTGTTAATAGCAGCATCTTTGTCTTGTTCCAGATCTTAATAGGACTACGTAAATTTCTTTATTAAAAACATTATATAGCAATGCAATTTCCCTGGTTAAAGTACCAGAAGGTAGGTAAATAAATAAATAATAATAAAGTACCAGAAAGCTTGATGGAAATTCAGTGTATTAAGTAATTTGGTTTATAAAAATCACAAAATATTCATTCAAGCACCATTTTTCTATTAGTGGCCCTATATAATTTTGACATGCTTAAACATGATTTCTGTGTTTTCTGAATTATTCTATACAAGAAATTAAGTGGACTTCTGGTTTTTAGTTGCACATGTAAGGACCTTGGAAGTTGCCACTCCTTCCTAACATCTATAAAGCAGAACGGACAGAGACTCTAACAAATCTTGAATTTATAAGAGAGGGAAGGACATATAAATCACTGCTCCAGACTGAAGAGGCAGACAAGTGAATAAAGGGATTTGGGGGTTATTGGAGTAGAGACCGAGAGAGGAATAGCTATGGATACCTGTGCTGAGATAGGAAAACATGAACCAGAACTGAAGAATGGCTAGAAGCTCAGTGTAGACAAGTCTGAGAGTTAAAAACTGCCTGGGAAGATGGGGAAGCAGAGAAGTTTCCACAGTTTTGTGAGACTGACCAGAATCCCACAGTAAATATCAGAGAATATTCCCCCTGTGCCTCTGGCAAGGAGAGGGGAAACACTCAGAACACTCCAGAACACTCTACTCTTTTAATAAGGCCTTTCCTTAAGGAAAGCTGGTGAACTGGAACCTGAGCTGCCGGGGTATTATCAGCCTAACTGACCTAGGGATGGGAAATACCAAAATCCAGCTCACTCTGCTAGCCTCTCCATTAGGGGTGAGAAAAACCTGAGAAACACTTGTGAAGTTCACATTCCAGAGGCAGAGATTCACTAAAAGCCTGGGACCTCACCACGGACTACAGAATACTTCCGTTCCCCCTACCTCACCACCATATTGCCAATGGCCTGTTTACAGCAGTTCTTTTTACCTATTATATCATAGAGAGCTATTAAAAAAATTACAACGTATACCTTATGGCAAAAAACACCATTTGAAGTGACAGAGCAAGCATAAGAACCAGACACGGCAGGGATGTTGGGATTATCATACCAGGAATTTAAAACAACTATGATTAATATGCTAAGGGCTCTGTGGATAAAGTAAACAGTATGTAAGAACAGATGGGCTATATAAACAGAGATTTGGAAATTCTAAGAGTCAAAAAGCAATGCTAGAGATAAAACAACAACAAAAACAAACAAAAAACAAAACTGCTTTAACAGAAATGCAGAATGCCTTCGATGAGCTTATTAGTAGACTGGACACTAATACATCTGACTAAAGAATCCCTTAGTTTGAGGGTATCACAATAAAAACGTCCAAAATTAAAAGCAAAGAGAAAAAGACTGAAAAACAAACAAACAAACAAACAAAAACCAACCCCAGACTATCCAGAGACTATGGGATAATTACAAGAGGTATAACATACAAGTAATGAAAATACCAGAAGAAGAAAGAGAGGAATAGAAGAACTACTTAAAACAATAACTGGAAACTTCCCCAAATTAATATCAGATACCAAATTATGGATCTAGAAAGCGGGATAAATGCCAAAAACTACATCAAGGCCTATCATATTCAAACTACAGAAAATCAAAGATACAGAAAAAATTCTGAAAAAAGCCAGAGGAAAAAAAATCTATAGAGGGACAAAGATAAGAATTACATCCAACTTCTCAGAAAGCCATGCAAACAAGAGAGTGGAGTGAAATACTTAAAGTGTTGAGGGGGAAAAAAGCCCCATCAATCTATAATTTTGTACCCTACAAAATTACCATTTGCAAGTGAAGAAGAAATACTTTCTCAAACAAAAATTACAGAAATTCATTGCCAGCAGACCTGCCTTGCAAGAAATATTAAAAATTAGAGAACTTGATATTTCCCCCAAACAAGCTTAAAACAAGGCCTACAGAACCCATACACAAATGTATAACAGTTTTATTCATAATTACCAGAATTGACAGCAACCAAGATACCCTTCATAAGGTGAATGGACAAATAAACCGTGATACATGCAGACACCAGAATATTTACTGCAAAAAGATCAGTGGTTTCTAGAAGTTAGGGGGGAAGGAAAGATAAATAAGCAGGACACACATGACTCTAGGCACTGAAACTATTTTGATGATAGTATAATGGTGGATATATACATATGCCTACATATGTATAAAGGTGGATACTATACATTTGTACAAAATCATAGAATATGCAATACCAAGAGAGAACCATAATGTAAATGTTGGGTTTGGGTGATAATTATATATCAATGTAGGTTCACGGATTGTAACAAATATACCACTCTAGTGGGCAAATCTTATAATGAGGGAGGGATGGGATATGTGGGGAATCTCTGTACCACTACTCAATTTTGCTATGAACCTAAAACTGCTCTATAAAAGTTTAATTTAAAAAAGCACAAAGTATTTTTAAAAACTGTCAAGTTCAACACTTTCAAGATCAGACACTGTTGTTTTGAAAAATACATAGGTAAGAAAATAGAAGGCTAAACACAGTTTGGGAGAAAATATTTGCAAACCTTACATACAAAAGAGGATTTGTATCTAGAATATGTAAAGACTCTTTTCAACACAATATTAAGCTAACCAAATTTAAATTGGGCAAAAGACCTGAAAGCCATAAAAATATACAGATAATAAATAAGCATATAAAAATATATTCAACAGCATTAGTCCCTAGAGAAATGCAAATTTAAGTCATGAGACAATGCTACATAATTGCTAGAATGATTAAAGTTTAAAAGACTGGAAATACCAAGTGAAAATGTGGATCTATGGGAAATCTCAAATATTATTGATGGGAATATAAAATAATGCCATTGCTTTTGAAAACAAATTTTTTTGATAGTTTAAGTTATATGTAACACGGACACATGACCAAGTAATTCCAAAAAATATAAAATATTTCCACCCAACATCTTCTATCTGAATTTTTAAAGAACTTTATTCAGAATAGCCCAAACTAAAAATAACCCAAATGTTCTTTAAAGAGTTAATGTATTAACAAATTGTGTCATATTCATACAACAGAATACTACTCGATAGTAAAAGAATACAAACATAAAGGAATAATCTATTACATATACAATATTGCAAATTAATTTTAAAGCATTATGCTAAGTAAAAGAAGCCAGGTACAAAGACCACATGTTGTATGATTCCATAAACTACGGTGTAATATGTAAAGAAAAACAATTATCTAAGGGCACTGAAGACTGAGCAAAGCAGGCAGATGTGACAGGTAAGTCAACACTTGGTAGAAGAGAATAATCCTAGGTAAGCTTCCTAGTTTCACCACTCATGGCCTGAGGGCAGGCACCATTGCAATGTTGTGCAACTACAATATGGAAGTAATAAGACTTTTGTATTAGACTGATGAACCAAAAAGGGCAGAGTTGGGGACAACTACACAGCTGAAAAATTAAGAGGGGGCAGAATGGAGTGGGGGGAGGATCTCTAAAAAGAGAGATAAGGTAGAAACACATTATACCTAAATATTTGGCTGAACTTGCCATGCACCACCTAGAAAAAACTGCAGTTTGAGTTCTGTCAAGATGAATACTCAAAAAAAAAAAAAAAAAAATCAATATTCTTTAAAAGTATATAACATAATCCAGAATTTCTACAATGTGTCATTCCCATCCAGAACACAAACCCAAATCATACAAATTTCAAAGAAACAGAAAAATGCCACACTCAAAGAAAAAAAAAATCAATGAAGACAAAACTAGAGATGGATCAAGATGTTGGAATCAGAACAGATTTTAAAGAGGCTACCGTAATTATCTTCATGGATAGGAATATATTGATGATGAATAAAAAGACAGAAATCTCAGCAAAAGAAAAGAAGCTATAAAAGACTCATAAAAAATTAAAAAGTGAAAAATACAATCTGAAATAAAAATTTCATCTACGGGGTTAACAACATATTGAAGATAAAGTAAATGAACTTTAAGACAGATCAATAATAATTTAGATAAGAGAGACAATTTTTTTTAAAGATTTTATTTATTTATGTGACAGAGAGAGATCACAAGTAGGCAGAGAGGCAGGCAGAGAGAGAGGGGGAAGTAGGCTCCCCGCTGAGCAGAGAGCCCTGAGATCATGATCTGACCCAATGGCAGAGGCTTTAACCCACTGAGCCACCCAGGCGCCCCAAGAAAGACAATTAAACGCAGAAAATGAACAGACTCAGGGAAACTGCAACAAATGAAGATGGTCTAACATATATGCAGTGATAGTACCAGGAGAGAAAATAATAAAGGGACAGAATAAATGTATGAAGAAATGTGGCTTATTATTTCTCTAATTTGGTGAAAAACATAAATGTACAAATTCAAGCTTATTGGAACACAAGTGTAGTAAATGCAAAGAAAATAGCACCTATTCACATACAGTCAAATTCATGCTTAATTTGAAAGTTTTGAAAGTGGCCAGAGAATAACAACATATTAAACAACATACAGAAGAACAAAATTTACTCGAGGTTAATCAAGGGAACTCTTAAATCTCCACTATGTAACACAGAGATATTAGGAATCCTAGAAATTTAGTAGATATTTACTGAACAAATAAGAGATTTATTGAGATGTCCAAATGCAGCTATAATTATTTGAGTCTGCTGTAGGTAGTGGAAAAACCACTATACTTGAGGTAGAAGAGCTCATTTAAGGTTCACACCAACATCAAGTAACAGATTCTGAACAAGTTCCACAGACTCTATAAGTCTAATCTACTTATCTTTAAAATTGAAATAATTGCTCCACAAGCTTATTGTGAAGATAACATAAGATAATCCACGTGAAGAGGTGCCTAGGTGGCTCAGTCTGTTAAAGTGGCCGCCTTCAGCTCAGGTAGGATCTCAGGAACCAGGGACCACGCCTGGCATTCGGCTCCCTGCTCTGTGGGGAGTTGGCTTGTCCCTCTCTCTCTGCCCCTATCCCCACCCCACCCAGTTTATGTGCACTCTCTCTCTCTTCTTCTCAAATAAACAAATAAAATCTTGAAAAAAAGATGATCCATGTGAAGATGCCTGTTTTTAACATATAGAAAACAGACTTAGTTGAATCTAAGTGATGTTTCATGTTTGAAATATCTCTTATAAAGATACACTTTAATTTCTGCAAGGAAAGGCCATAATTTTTGTACTATTTTTCTGTACCAATGGTTTATGGACTAAAAATAACTGTCCAATATAAAGGCAAATTACCTGCTGACATCTGCAAAATTACTTAAATCTTTAAAATCTTGTCCATATGTCCTCTCACTCCCCAGCATGGTGATAGAAATTTTAACGCTTCTAGTTATTGATTTTCTACAACTGGCCATCCTCCAGAATTTCCTTAAATGGACTTTTAAAAATATGTTATATTAAGATTTCTAATAAATTGAAATTAATTTAACATTTGTATCACAATAAAATTTGATGGTTTAATAGTTGTAAAGTACACGGCAATGTTTAGCTGTACTCCTACTGCATATATAATCAGGACTTCGTAAACCATATCAAATATACGCAATGTACATTTTTTATCTAGTAAGATTAAATTTACCTGAGGTAGGCTATTTTATATAAGGATATCTCAAACATATAGGAATATTCTTTCTTTTTTATGGATTGATATTTCCAAAATGAGATATCTTATTTGACAAAGTTTCTGAAACAAACTATGACCTCCTACAAAACTGAAGTGATCGAAAAGACAAAATATTACTAAATCATCAACAATACTATGTTTTGATTCCCTAGAATCTGGAGATTAAGAAAAAAATACACTGTACTCTAAGCCATGTTAGGTTGGGATTATTATCGTAATACTGTGAAGAAAATTTTCATTAAGTCATGGATTTTTATGTGTGAAGTACAAGCAGAGAATTATCTTTATGAAATGGGAGAAAATTGCAACTACTTTTCAAATGTAACCTTGACATTTTGAAAAGTGCAGTAATGGATCTGTCCCCATGGAGACAAATATTTTACCCTTCATTTCTGCACCAAAATTCAGCACATTATACCCAGATCTGATCTTGTCTCCATGGTCTGTCTTGAGGGGAGGCGTTATATGCTTATAAAGATATGTCCCAATTAACAGCAAAAATTCACTGAATGTTTCTGTTCTCCACCCTTTCAATTGATACTGACAGTAATTTTTTTTTTAAAACCTCAGGTTTTTCAAGATAAAAATCTGTTTTTATGCAGTAAAATAGATGATTCAATCAAAAGAAAAAGTTTGTGAGGACTTAAAAGCAACCACAATCTCTGTTACTGAGAATTAGTCCCTATGGCCCCATTCTCCCAGTAGGACACATTTATAGAAATAAACACTACTTACAAACATCCAGAGTTTGCCTTCATTTTAACCCTTATTAATGAAAAGTGGAAAAAATGTATAGAGTCACAAAAATCCACTGCTATCTATGTCATTATTTTATTTTTTGTTCTCTTTGCATTGAGATAATATATGCAAAAGTGCTTTACCTGGTACCTATAATAAATTAGTTGTCCAATAATGTGTTCATCTTGGTCTTTTAATTGTTTTGTTTCATTCATTTTTCCCTTTATACTTGAAAAGATACGAAGTAAGAAATCCTAATCAATACAAACAGCAGATCTCGTGTTTATTATTCACAGAACTTTCTAAATCTCTAGAACAAAAACAAAACTTTTTAATGAATCTCATCACTGACCAGTCCTTATTGGTAATTTCATACATGTGACTCATCAAAATTTTGCCTCTGTGTATGCTGAGGAATAGGAGAACTTAGATTTTTGTCATCATGCCAATGTACTTGACTTAAGCATTATCTCTTCTTACATTTCAGTGTTGTCTATCATGGTGTCCGAGGACCTGGCCTTTGAAAGCACTGTAGAACTTGCTAAGATTTCAATGCAAACGCAGTAATTTCACTTCAATACCCTATCACAATATATCTAAACAAAAAAACCACATAGTTAACTCAATCTACTTCAACAGTTTACTAATTTCAGGGTTTTATTTTTTCTTAATCACTTTATATTTTTACTGTCCGCATGCAATTTTGCCATTGTGTACCTTCCTTATCATAGTAGGCCTATCAAACATCATGAACATAGTTCACCTACACAGTGAAAAGCTTCCTGATAATTCTTTCCATGTATTACAGTTTTTAACCTAATTGATTTTTCCTCATGGAAAATTTTAACACATAAAATTACATAGTGCATTTGTTTATTTACTTACTTACTGTCTCTCTTCTACACTAGAGTATCAAGTTTATGAGGGCAGGAACTGTATTTCTTTGCTGCTATATCCTCATTTAATACAGTACCTAGCACACATCAGATGAATAATAAATATTTGTTGGATGATAGTGAATGTCTGTCTGAACTTGGTCAGTCTTACGGAGGGTCAGAAATTTACACTATTAAGTGGGACAGGATGGCTCGAATTGAATGGAACTGAGTATTTTGTTTCTAAGTTAGGCTCTGTTAAAGGACCAAAAGGCTAGGGTGTGGTTAAATCCTCTTGAGGGCTAACATTGTGAAAAACAGAATGCACTGGAGTATTTCAGAATGATTCCCATGAGAACCTGGTAAAACTTCAAGCAATAAAACTCACAAAATGTGTGGGGAGTGGGGGCCATGACTGGGTTCCCGTGGATTTCTGTCTCTTAGGTTTGTCCCTACTGAGCTTCTAGAAGTTGTCAAAGTTCAGCTTTCTCTACCCCAGTACTGCTCCTACTTTTCTGCCAGTGGATTTTTGCTACGGTAATCTATGAATCTCTGTATTTACCTGTCTTTCCAATTCTAGGGACAGCAGTTTTCCTTGTAACGTCACTTCTCTTAAAGATCTAAGAAGAGCTGTAGACTTTTTAGTTTGTGCACTTTTTTACTTGTTAGAATATAGTGGCAACAACTTCTTATATGGTGGACAAGAAATTGGAAGTCCAACTCAATGTGTTCTTCATCCTATTTTAAGACATCTTTGCCAGCCTGAAAATCAATTTCTCCTATTTCTTTTCTATAAGTTTTATAATTGGGGGTTTACAGTTAGGTCTATGACTCATTTTGAGTTTTTGTGTATGATGTGAGGTAAAAATTGAGATTCATTTTATTATTTGTATGTGGCTATCCCATATTTTCAGCATAATTTGTTGAAAAGGTGATCTCTACCTCTACTGAACTGCCTTGGTAACTATGTCAAATGCCATTTGGCTTTGTGTATGTGGTTCTATTTCTGGTCTTGCTATTCTGGTCCATTCACTTCTATCTTTTTTTTTTTTTTCTTTTAAGATTTAATTTTTAAGTAGTCTCCACACCCACCACAGGGCTTGAACTCATCAACCCTGAGATCAAGAGTCACAGGCTCTGTCAACTGAGCCAGCCAGGGACCCTTCATTCAGCTCTGTCTTATTTTTATGCTAATGCTACACTGTCATGATTTTTGACTTTTATAATGAATCTTGAATTTAAGTGGTTCAAATCTCCAAAGTTGCTCTTATTTTTCAAAATTATTTTGGTTATTCTAAGTTCTCTTCATTTCTGTATGTATTTCGAGTGTACTTTCCAGTTTCTATAAGGTGTCTGTCTGGAATTTGATTGAGACTGATTTAATCCATAGATAAATTTGGGGACAATGTACATTTTAACTTTGATTACCTTGGTCTGTTTGACACTTCTTTTTAAGCTTTGTAGGGAAGGTCTAAAGTAGCCTTTACTCTAGGTTAGTTCATTCCTGCCACAAAGCATTTTATGTGTCTCTCTTGAACACCCCAGTTATCCAAATGACTCCCAGGCCTGTGTGATCTCTGAATTATCCAGCTTAGATCTCCCTAGAATTTTCACCTGCTTAGCCTGATGGAGGTTACTCCTTTGTGTGCACAGATTAATATGCGCCCACTATTCAAAAGAATCCCTCTGCCTACCTCCATCCTTTATAGTATTCTGCCTTGCATGACCAGCTGGCTTATCTTCCCCAAAATTAATTTCTGTTTTCTCAATGCAACAAGACAACACAGTTCCCATTGGGTTTCTCCTCCCAGTGCCATGATCCAGAAAGTGTCTTTAGAAAGCAAATGAGGTAACCATGACTTTAACCTCTTTGTTTTCTTGCCTTAGGTGTCACACTCCCATGCTGTGTTTTCCAATTTCTGAAAACAACTTTTATTTGTGTTATCTAGTTTTTTTTTAAAGATTTTATTTATTTATTTGACAGAGAGAGAGAGATCACAAGTAGGCAGAGAGACAGGCAGAGGGGGGGGGGGGGGAAGCAGGCTCCCTGTCAAGCAGAGAGCCCGATGTGGGGCTTGATCCCAGGACCCTGAGATCATGACATGAGCCGAAGGCAGAGGCTTTAACCCACTGAGCCACCCAGGTGCCCTGTTATCTAGTTTTTAATAGCAGAAAGGGATATTTGGTTCCAGTTACTCTAATAGGGACAAAACCTGAACTTGTGAATCTTTTAAATACGAATTCTCTTCTCTGCTTTTTGTTTATACAATAATACATATGGAGATTGATTTGTATGGAGGCTCTGTAAAATATTGCGATGTGGAACCTTTCTTCCTCTGTTTTTCCTTTTCTTTTTTCTATTTCTCCCACAAAAACAACTTTTATTTAATCATATGCTTCATGGCACCCCATCGTCATCTTGTTAAGGGTGATTATTGCTAGGTATTCTAACGACACCACATCTCACTAGCTTAGCAGCCTAAATGATTATTTCTCACCTAGTCATAGTCCAGCGTGATGAGTCAGGCTTCTCTCTCCACAGTAACTCAGGTATCCAAGACCTTTGCATCGGTGATGCTGCTGACTTCACTAGAGGAAGAAAAGAAAACAAGCGGGTGATTATGCACGGGGTGGAATGATTAGGCTAAAAGTGCTGTTTTTCATTTCATCATTCAGAACTCACTTACATGGTTGCAATCAACTCATATGGAGTCTAAAAGATACAGCCTTCCATTGTGTTCATAGGAGGCAATAGCGTGGGTGAATAATAACTCAGTCTTTACCACAAATGCTAACTCACGCACAATTTCTCTATTATTTTATTTTATGTTATTTCTCCCTCTCTATAGCTGATTCCAAGGCACATTATCAACTCATCATCACTGGCAAACTCTGGTACATTTCTTTTTAAATGACTTTTATTCAAAACTTTAAGTTGTTTATGTGTGTGTGTGTGTGTGTGTGTGTGTGTGTGTGTGTATAAAATTTGCGTAAATTGTATTGTGCCTAAGAAGTGCTTTTACTTAATAATATGATTTAAAATATATTTCTGTTGTCATATGTATCTCTATAGAATACTAGAGACTTAAAATTTTCAATTACTTAGCACTGTAACTTGGGATTCTGATTTAGTAATTATAAGGTAAGAAAAACACTCAATAAAAAAGGAAAAAGAAATCAAAACACTAAAACGAGCAGACATAAAATAAAATAAAAACAAAATTAAAAAAAAAACCAAAAAGCAAAAATAAGCTTTCAACAGAACTGAGATTCATAGCCATGATAGGGACACAGTAATCTAGTTTTCATAACTTATTAGAAACTATATTAAGAACTGTCACTATTATTTATAATCTTAAGGACTCCAAATTCTGCTTATTTTTTCCATTTGTATATTCCTTTTCCCAAATTACTTTATAGGGATCTGTGTGAACTATTGACAATACTCTCTGCCAGAAATATCCTAATAGAAGCTGTATTCTTAATATTTCTAATAATGTTCTAAAAATAAAACCAAAACAATGTACTCATAAACATCATTTGAGAATAATAAATTTATGACATTTCTCTGTGCACATAATATGTACACATACATGTACATCACATACTCATATTCTTGTAAAAACAAGAATATAAAATACATATACAAATTGAGAAACAAACCATGAAGATACTTTATAAATAAGAAATTGTTCAAATCAATTAAAATTGTTCAGTTTTTCATAAATTTCTAGTTGGCCTATTAGCAAATTGGAGGTTTTTTTGAATGGCTAATTATCTCCTTAGAAAGTATCTATCTCTTCCAGCCTCCAAAGGTGACAGGACCAAAACAGGGAATATTATTGGTTGAATGGTATCAATGAGTTCTGAGTTCCAAGGTTGGAAAGTAAACTAGAGAGTTACGAATGTGAAATTCCTGAAAAGTCAGAGAAATAAGTTAAACAAAAGGACAACTGGCAAGGGATGGAATGTCCTAAAATTTGTTCATTACATACATGATGTCTTTAAATATGCAGGTTTCGTTTTGCCAAAAAAAGTTCCCTTTTATGCCTAGTGCTTTACAAGTTTGTAATCATAGAAAATATTGAACTTTAATAAAATGTTATTATGGGGGCCTGTGGGTGGTTTGGTAGGTTAAGCATCTATCTGCCTTTGCCTCAGGTCATGATTTGGAGTTTTGGGATGGAGCCCCACGTAAGGCTCCCTGTTCAGGGGGAACTCTGCTTCTCCCTCTCCTCTGTCCCTCACTTGGCCGCACTTGGGCTTTTTCTCTCTCTCAAATGAAAAAAATCTTTAAAAAAAATGTTGTTATGACATCTATCAAGATACATAATTTTTTTCTTTAGTGCAGTGACACATTGCCTGATATTCTAATGATAAATCATCCTTGAACATTTGGATTAAATCTTTCTTTAATGTAATGTATCATTGTCATGTATTTTACATAGTAAACATACTACTGAATTCATATTATTTTACTAAGTTACTTTTCCTTTATTCCAAGTTTTTTGGTTACCTTTATATTGTTGGATTGATTTCATTGTATAGGCTCTCTCAAATCATTTTTCGGATCAGGTGGGGTAAAAATAATTATACATTTATGGCACTGAAGCGTAAACAGAAGAGCAACTTTGATTCTCATGCTTCCCTCAATGAGATAATTGTTATATTTGTATATATACATAAATATACGTTATTTAAGTAATTATGTACATATTTGTACCCCTATGAGATGTTATTATTAGCATTTTGAGCAGTGATTCTTAACCACTCCTTAGGGCATGCCTCCCTACTCTACTAATATGACTCATGATTATGTACTAAGAACAGGGAAGGCTAGGACACACAAGAGAAGCATGGGCTTAAAGGGAATTGCTCTTCAGGATTAATGTGAATAGCAAGAAGGTATCTGGATTTAGGGCAAAGGAGGTAGAAGGTGAATGGCTAAGCTCCTCGATTCTCTTCCATGCTATATGCAATGGAGTTTAGTATAATTTCTAGTTCAAATTTAATTTCTAAATGCTATCTTTATTAAAATATCAAACAATCAGGGTAATACAAAAAGTAAAAATAGTACAGGTGCTTAGCTACGTTTTAACATTTCTATACATATATATTTCTGCTGTTAGAGGCTCTAGACTATATTCCCTCAGTATATATAGAGAGAGACGTAGCCCTAGAAATAGGAATTGTAACATCAGAGTCATACAATAGCAATGCTATTAAGTAAAAGTGTGGAGAAATAATCCTTTTTTTTTTAATTTTTAAAAATATTTTATTTATTTATTTGATGAGAGAGAGAGATCACAAGCAGGCAGAGAGGCAGGCATAGAGAGAGGGGGAGGCAGGCTTCCCACTGAGCAGAGAGCCCGATGCAGGGCTTGATCCCAGGACCCTGAGATCATGACCCAAGCCAAAGGCAGAGGCTTTAAGCCACTGAGCCACCCAGGCGCCCTGAGAAATAATCCTAATTGAGACTATCTTCTACCCTTCTATTGGTGGAAGGTCTCAACTGTTAGCCTAGCATATTATCCAGTAAAACACCAGGTGCACAAGATCAAATAACATTACTGATTGTCTATTTTTTTCTCTTTTTATGGCTGCCATTAGGAAAATACTTCTTAGCCTATCTGTACATTTTAATTCAATCCCTAATCTGGGGACAAGATAAATGATTGATTCGTCTGACTCAGTAGTAGTAACAATTTCTATCTCAGTAATCATAAACTATGTGAGTATATGGGGGGCTATCTATTTAAATTATTTCATATTCTTTGTTCTAGGCTGAATTCTGTCCCCTATACCCTATAAAAGATACGTTGGAAAAAACGGAGATAGGAGTACCTACTGGTAAAGATTACTGTGAGAACTGAATGAGACAAATAAGAAGGGTGTGTTTGCCACAGTGTCAGGCACAAGAATATCCTAAACCAACAATGGATAATAATCCTAGCATATTCAGTGGTGAAAATAGTGGCTATTGATACTGTGAAGTGCATGGAAAAACATGAATGAGCACTGGATCACCATCACACATGGAATGGATTTGTGAAGAGACAGACAGAATTATGTCATACCCAGAGGGGGTAATAATCAGCATTACTACAGTGGGGTAGATGAGCATGGAATGGTTATTGAAAGAAAACTGAGAGAGGAGGGGGGCAAGATGGCGGAGAAGTAAGAGATCCTGCAGCAACCGGTCCCCAAAAGTGAGCTGGAAATCTACCAGAACACGCTGAACACCCATGAAATCACCCTGAGGAGAAAGATTTCTAACCCCGGTATCTCTCCGAGAGCAGAAGACAGCAGTGGAGAGCCCAATTGCTCCAAAACCCTCCGGAGTACACCCTGCCTGGATTGGGGGTGGTATATCCAGCTACACACCCTCTCATCCATTTCTCATCAAAATGACTAGGAGGAGGAACACCCAACAGAAGAAAAACCCGGAGACTACACCCTCTCCTTCAGAACTATTGGACATGGACATCAACAGTATGTCAGAAAGGGACTTCAGGATGACAATTATCCAGGCAATGGC